>CM038045.1:148133243-148758243 GCA_021397845.1 Areca catechu | reverse complement strand
ACAAGACAAGTCTTGTCTTAAAGAAAGGAGGGAGAGAGAGACACTCAGAATAGTACTTCGATGGAATACTTATTTTAGACTCATTTCACCGCCCCCTATTTATAGATACAAGAGAAATGTGTGATATGTCCTCCCATCAACTTATCATATATGATTTTTCAAGACCAAAGAGAAGTTATCTGGCTTGAAAAATCATATCTAATAAGCCCATTCATGCACTGAAGGCCTTATTCACATCCCTTCTTTTATCTGGACAAATTCTCACTTGCCACATGTCAATTACCGGTCCCTATGAAGCCAAGAGGCACCTCTTCAATCTCCAAACATCGGAGATTATGAAGAGTCCTGATAGTAGAAGGACTCTCCATCAGAACAGCGCGCCATATGAAGAGTTGCAACTCTTCATGCACCGCGCGCCATCCTTCTTCCACGCAAATTTCAAAGAATGTTGACCAGTCAAAACATAGGAAATATAGGTGTCATTGGAAAGAGCATAAAATTTTCTTTCTGACCATATAAATTATATTCAAATCAGAGATCTATAGCTCATTCTGTGCCCTTTTGAAGTTAAGGTATCATTTAGGTACCAAGAGTCCCATGCCATTGGGACTCTTCATTTATGGCACCTAAAATGCCCTTAAATCCAAATTAAAATCAGATTTAGCTCTGATTAGGCTAGCCCCACTTAGGACTCAACCTATTTTAGGTTTTTCATAATTATGTTAGCCCAATTAGCAAGCAACCAGACCCAATCCAATTGGGTTAGGAATTTGGTTAGCCTACATATGCTTGTATGTAATCTGGCTAACCAATTAGGATCCTATGACCCTAATTAAATCATGAATGACTTCCTTGGCCAAGTCTCTATTGTGTGTGACCCATTGGGTTCAACATCTAGCCAGCAGTAGGTTTAGGTTTGAGTCGATTTGATCCGATCGAACCCGATTGACCTAATTAGGTCAAATTGGCTCACCTAATTGTCCAATTCGAATCACACATCGAATTAACTTATGAAACCAAATCAATTGGTTCATGAATACCTACAAGACAAGATTGACATCTAGCAACATGTCATGCCTACCCGGAAGATGAAAAATTTTGGTGGATTTACCAAAATACCCTTCAGTGGTGAGTTACCGGGCAATTCAGTCATTCGATTTACTTGCACCCTGAATATGACTATGGATATAGATACTTGTCAAATCCAATTTCATATTCATTCCTTGCTCATTCTGATAATGATGATTCATTAATGAACCATTAGAAACTATTTTTAATGTTCATACTTTGATCAAAGATTTTCTGAATCTTCATTTGATTGAAATCATCTGGATGCGCTTCCCTCTTACTAGGGTTGATCGATTCCTTTTTGACCTACTCATAACCTCCATATGCAATCCACCATACCCAGTATCACCCCATGCATGACTCAGTGTCATGATTGAGTGTGAACCAAAGTATGGATTCATGCATACAAGATACCATGGCAGTCTCAGGTCAAAAGACCACATGCACTACTCCAACTATGAGAACTATCTATTGACAAACAGAGAAGGTTCCATTAGATGTTCTCAAGATGGATCCATTCAGTGAACTCATTCTTAATGAGCACCCACATCCTAGTGTTAGTGTCAACCACAAGTGACTGTGAAATCAGTCACCCTCTTCACCAAGCATACATAGGATGTGCTGGTCTTACCTGAAATATTGATCCCCTACTAATATCCCATCGACCAAGAATATTCTAGATTAGGGTTTTAAGACTTTAGGTCTCACTGGTATGATCTCATCATAACCCTAGAACCATAGCCCTAATCTATGGGGTTCATCATATCTTAATAAAATTAATAAGACACAGCGTATGATGAAAATAAAATGCCTTTATTAATTGATAATGTCAATACATTGGTTTGGGATACAAAAGAAAATGTCATCGAAATACAACATTTCGATTGGCCTTTAGGGCATAATCCTTTCAAACACTGCCACCGTCTGGCCACTAGAATGCCATCGGGAGAAGCACAATCCCAGTGGAAAAGGGATCCAGACTTTGATTCAGAGATCCAGCAAGAGTCCCTCCCAGACTCTATGGTCAGGGAAGGAAGGAGCACAGTCATTGATCCTTCATGTAGCATATCGACGGTCTAGGGTTCTCCCTATGATATTCAGCCAATCTGAAGCTTGATTGAGTCCAAATTTGATTAGGAGGAAGCCCTAGCCAAGATCTATTTAAAAGACCTCTGTGCTAAGAAGAAATCATCCTGGAGAGAGCATGGTAAAGGGTAGAGGGCAACACTTGTGCTACGAGTTGATCTCTGAGAGGGGTATCTTGGAGAGGGGTGTTGTCCCTGTGCCATCTTCGAGCCAACGTCATCTTCAAGATCAAGAACCATAGAAGAAGTAGTGATGCTTAATTTGCTCTGAGGAGTATGAAAGAAGAAGGGAGTTCATCGACCATCTTCCTGATGAAGCTGCACCGACCTCCTTCCAATCTTTGTTCTTTCTTTTTAGATGCTTTTACTTTCATTCCAGCATACTTTTTACTTTCTTGTAATAGGATCCTAGTTTAATTAATATAAAGTTTATTTTCTTGCATCTTTAAATTCGCGTCTTTTATTTTTGTTGCAAGTAGATGCTAGGATCTAAATAATAGATCATAGTACCACATATTTTCTTTTATTCTGTACTTTTAATTTCTGTTTATTTGGCTTCGACCCCTTTATTTTCTTAAATCAAGGATTTCAAAATATTATATATACTGCATTTCCTATGAATTTGACCTGACTCACTTTTCTATGAATTTTTAATTCAATCTAGAAGTCAGTTAAGTAAACTGATAGCCACGACATCTTAACGACAATATCACGGTCTATCACTAGGTCATAAAAGCAATCTTTTTATTTTATATAAAATGCTATACAGATAATATTGATCCAATTTAAAATAGCGTTGGATCTTATATTGTAAATATTTATTATTTTAGAAATATTGAAATATCTTATTTTACCTAGGCTAATACTATCTGAACTTTTGCTTAAGCTTTGCACGTTCTGCAAATTAAACCCAGCAAGATGTGCAGCTATTTTTTACATACTCGCTTGTGCTAGAAGGACGAGATACGATAAATTTATGTTATGAAAGATAAAATTTAAGATAAGGCAAAAATGACTCTAAAATCAATAAAAAAAATATAGTCCTTGATCTTTCCCATGATTCTAATCCTATCCGTGATTTCACTTTACCGTAGATTGTTTCCATCATCAAATATCTAATTATCTGACTTTAAGTAAGATAGGTCATGGTATTTTGGTTGTGTCAAGTCCCACCATGATATATGTATCAAATTTAAATAATTTCCAATCTTTAATATTATAAAATCTATTACATCATCCGGCCGCCTGCCACGTACCCGATCATGCTAGTGGGATGTGGCGTGACAAGTGCAACGCTCAATATTTTGTTTTGTCTTGTTGTTGAAATTTAGTTTTGAAATGTATATATGCATTGCATGTTCAATTTACCTTGGTTAGCTAAATAGTCCACCAGATATAACCAACTTTTGGCCAAAAGAAAATCCAGCTATTTATTCTATTTTTCAAAATCCAACCAAACATTCTTTAAAAAATCTATGTGCTATTTTAAGGCATCTGAATGAAGGGAATTTGACATGAAAGTCCCCTTCTTCACCTTGACACTCAAAATTGTCCCCTTTTTTATTAGTAATACAACTAAAACACTTGTATTTGTGTAATCAAGGTTTAAATCCCTAGAGTTCAACCTCCTTTGATCAAATTTTCTTAATACACACTAACCCTCGGGTGGTTTCAATGGACAATGATCCTCCCAGACAATAACGAACCATGGTATAGAGAAATGCATCTCAAGTACCTAGATCGGCTTTATGAATCTTATTTGATCCAAAACTCTCTCTGAAAATAAGGAGTTGGTTGAGATTTTTATTGTGCATCCTCAAGCTCTGGTTGTAGTCTATGTTCAGAAAGCCTTTGCTTTTGGTTGCTTGAAGATTTTCTTGATGACCTATTTTTGCATCCCAACAACGACCACATAGACTGAGAGGAGACAACCCAGACTTTGATTTCAACAAGGTTGGAAGCAGAGCTCATGGCTATGTGGATTGATGATGTGCTTGGAAATTTTTGTTTGGGTTTGTTGGTGAAAACTGTTGTTTTGAGCTCGTGGTTTTATTTGGCTCGAGTTTTTCTGTGTATTTAGGTGTGGAATTGGAGTTCTCTACTTCAGCAAGTAAACTAATTTAGCCTTCTATTTTGCTTGAGAAGCCTCTCAAGTCCAAGCGTCCAAAATCTGAAGCCTCTAATTTCACATTCTAATGAAATGAGGGGTGGAGATTTTCCACAGATTTTCTCAAAGAAAAAGATGACTTGCTTTTGTTGTCCTTTTTGACTCGTGAATGTAGAGAGAATGTATATGAGTTTTTTTGTATACACCAGGAGAGGTTGCTGAGGAGGATTATAGGCATTTCTTTGGGTATATAGTTCCAGATTACTTTTTGTTTATTTAATTTCTTTTCTTCTGTTCTAAAAGGATATTCTCTAACTAAGAATTCCTCTCCTCTTTCCTGTATCATTTCATATCATCAATGGAGTGATGGTGGTCTTCACCTTTTCTCGAATGATAAACTTTCTATAAAGAGACAAAGTTTAGGAAGAAAATTTTCACCTTACAGTGGCTCTCTAAATGGCACTGTACCTTCTAAGAGAAGGGGGAACATCCTCAACCACATCCATTTTTCCTTTTCTGATGTATAAAAGAAGACGGGGGCAAAATCCTCATTTGGATTTCTGAGGCATTCAAGAGGAGCTTGTTCCAAAGCTTTTGGTGTGAACCTTGCCTCTCTCCGTGCATTGGTGCTCCCACAACCTGAATGAGCTGAGAATATTTTTTGGAGTATAGGATAGACCGACCTACTCTTCCAAAGGAAGATTCTTGTGTTCCTTTCCCTCCAAATTCCCCGACATAGTGAAGAGTTGATCGCCAGCTTTCTTGCATAAAAATTGTTGATTCTTTGCTCTCCAATCCATCCACAAGTACTGACGTAGGTGATGTAGCCAGGGCCGTCCCTACTGCTTCAAGAGTATTATCATGGCTAGCCAAATGCTCCTATTGAATTGGCATCTGGCAAAGAGGTGGTGGACTATTTCAGATAGTGACTTAGAGGGGGCACCCAAAGCTAACATGCCAATTTTTTTTGCGCAATACTTCGATCATTCGTAGTCGGTTTCTCGACGCGAGCCAAAAAAGGATTCTTTCTCTGGAACAATAGCTCACCATGTGACAGTGGTAAAGACAACGTAAACTACCATTATTGACGAAGCAATAAGAGTTAATCAAATAAGCACCATTAACAGTAAGCTTCCAGATAGGAACATCAGCAAGGTGCAAAGGTCTCACTAGGTCAAGGATGCTCTGAAGGCTTTGCAACTACTCATCTGTAAAGGGTCTTCTTAATTTGATACAGGGATCCCTAAAATTTACACGAAGGATACAGGGACATGCTGCCGAAGTGCCTTTTCATATAAATCTTCAAAGAGGAAGCTAAAAAGTTACCTGATGAATCCACATCCTTCCAAAACTGAATGCTCTCCCCTCTCCCAATCTTTTAACGAGACAAATTCTAAAAGGCTCTCAACTGCTTACAAACATCATGGCAAATCAAGAATAGTCTAATAAAACTCCTACTTGCTCTCTTACTGAGTTTTCTCCTTGCATAATAAGTGCTATTAACATGTTTCCACCCAGGGTCATCAAAGCCTTTCAAATAACTCCATGCCCACTTGTCTAGCAAGGCCTGATTCATCTGTCAATATATTTTTATATTAAGCCCTTCCTATTCCTTGACCAGCATGCACTACTCAACTCATGAAATAGTGAAAACCACTGACCTCTTCCTTACCTTTACATAGAAAGGCTCTCCATATCTTCTCAATTCTGGCAATGATCCATTTGGGAAGCTTGAACACTGACATGTGGTACGGAGGACAATAACACTGTGTTGATCCAAATAGCATGACCACTCCAAGATAGACATCTTCCTTTCTCAGATGGAAGTCTGGAATTGATTTTTTCCAAAAGTGGCAGCCAACAATGCCTCCGAAGTTTTCGGTCACTGAGAGGTAGGCTGAGATAAGCAAAAGGAAAGAAACCTTTCTTGCAAATCATCCATGAGGTAACCCAGCTTGCCCTGGACGTGTCCACATTCAAACAGATAGATAAAGCTCTTGTGAAAGTTTTTCCTCAACTCGGATGCACATTCATAGGCTAAAAGAATTGCTTTGGCCACAAAAATACTGTCTTCCTTACCAGCATGGAAGAGAAAAGTATCATCCATAAACTGTAGACTTTTAATGCCCCTGAACTCCTTGCTTCCAAAACATTCAACTAGACCTAAAGTGCCTTCCTTTAGAGAAGATGAGCTAAGACATCCACAACTAGGATGAAAACGGCAGGTAAAAGGGATCACCCTACCTTATTCCTCGGTAACATCTAATCCATCTACCAGGAATACCATTCACCAGGAGGGCCATTGGCACTAAGAATAAAAGACATTGGGTCCAAGTAATCCATCTACAAGGGAAGCTTCTAGACCAAAGAACCTCAAACAAAAAAACTCAATTTAAGTTATCAAATACCTTCTCAAGGTCAAACTTGCATAGAATGCCATTGCTGCCAGATATCCTACATGCACATAAAAATTTCCCAATCTGTATCTGCCATTAAAGGTGGATTGAAAGTTTTTGAGAGGATAGGAAGTTTGCCTTGATAAAAACTTTGAGATGATTTTGACAATGCAATTCAGGAGACTAATTGGGCAAAAATCATGAACGAAGCCAAAATTCAGTGTATTTATATCCAAGCCACCATTATAGAAACCACCAAGAAGAATCATAATATCATCCTTGAGTAGATCCTAGAATCTTTGAATAAAAGAGGAAGTAAATACATTCGGGTCTGAAGCTTTTATACCATAAAAAGAGAAAAACATCTCCTTCAATTCATCCAATGAAAGAACTAAGAAAAAATTATTTGTCCACTGAAGAGCCCTCACAAAGTAGATTCTAGTTGATAGCCAATTTGGGGGCAAAGAATTTGTTGAAGAGGTCGTTGAAGGAGTGGGCTTTTGTACAATGGCATCCTAAGCATCAAACTCCACACCATCTTTCAAAAGTACTGCAATGTGGTTCCTCCTTTTCCTCCCAAATGCTATCTTGTAAAAGAATCATGTGTTTCGATCCCCCTCCATTTCCTCCCGAATGCTATCTTATAAAAGAATTCTGTGTTTTGATTCCCCTCATTGAACCAAATGATTTTTGCTCATTGTTTCCAGTAGGCTTCCTCCTTGAGATAAACATCATCCAGGGATTCCTTTAAGATCTTCCTTGCAGTGAATTCATGAGATGAGAGATCCCTCAACTCTTCTTATCTAATAAGTCCACATCATGAAGAAGTCTTTTTTTAGTTCCCTATTTTGAATTCTTTTAGAAGTAGACCATTTCTTAAGAGCAAGGCAGAGACTTCTTAAATTCATAACACAAGCTGCCGCTGGATATGGGCTGCCTCTAATGCTTCTCCAACAGTTCATCACAACATCTACCGGATCCGGTTCCTTTAACCACCAAGACTCAAATCTGAATATCTTAGATCCTGGAAATTTCACATTACAATCCAAACTAATAGGAACATAACCTGAGGCAGAGCTAAGAAGGGCCTTTTGAACTGCAGCAGGAAAGAATCCTCTCATTCTGGCAAGAGGAGGAACTGATTGAAATGGGCAAGGGAGGGATTTTTTATTTTATTACTCCACATGAATTTGTGGCCCTTGAGATCAAGACTCCATACTATCTCTAATACTTTGAGGATGGCCCCTTTCATCATTCAGAGACTTGGTATCGTTGAAGTTGCCACCTAACAACAAGGCCCTGGATGGCAGCCCTGAATTCCATGCATTTCTTGGAAGAAGATGTCCCTCCACTCCTCATAAGGCCCATAAACAGCCGTGATGATGAGGCTTACATTGATATGAACACCAAGGAGAGACACGATAAGGAAGAAGCTCTTCTTGGTGGTACCTTTAAGAACAAAGTGTTGCAAATTTGACCCAGTGAGACACATGGCAATGGACCCAACCCATTTCAGATCTGAAATATGGATCACAACGCAGCTGCCATCACATTGCTGCCCACCATTGGATTATAAGCCCAAGCCACCGAGCTCAGCTACATTCATTGAAAGAGTAAACAAAGCTGCACAATGTTAGTAGTTTGCATTGTAGTGTTGTTTGAAAATGTCTAAAATTTTAGGAAGCTTTTGCACTGAATTTCTTCAACCAAGTTAACAGAGTCATTACAATGTGAACCTAGATCTGCTCCATACGAGTCGTTGATGCATGCTGTAGATATTGAAACTTTTGCAATAGCTGGAGTGTTTTATCTATGGTGAAGCCCTTATGTAGTGTGCATTAAACAAATAATACATGCATCAAATCTATACATTTTATATGCTGTATATAAGGATGCTAATCATATTGCCACATCTGGAACTGGAAGTAATTATGAGCCAAAGCACAAGAATGCTTGCCCCAAAAACTCATTATATTGCTAGAGAAGCAACAATGATCTTGGCCCTGTCTTTATCAAAGTAAGCAGAATATGTTGCATGACCTTTGCAGCATCACTAGTAGTTTGTAAATCAGTTCAAATACAATACCTGAATATATTAAAACCTTCTATATCTTATGAGCCTGATCAAATTAAATTATTGAACTTTCCAACACGAGAGAACTTAAAAATTTTAGCAGCATGGTAGTTAAACCAGCATGCATGGACATTTGAATTAAGACCAGAAACTGCCTAGTCATTTTATTTCTAGAAAGTCAAGTAACATTGAGTGCAGGAGTTTGACAACAGTTATATAAGCTCAACAAAGATAGATTGAATTCAATATATCAATTATGAAGTGAAAAACTGCCAGATATTCTGAAAATTAAGACTCCAGATTTGTACATGTCATTCACAGGAAACAGTAAATCCTCAGACAAACTAAATCCAAAGAAGGATAAAATAACAAATGCAATCACATGGGCAGATGTTGGAATCCAAGAACATGAAACAAACAATATGTTAACCATCCATCTAAAATTAGTGAATGATCTCAACCTACAAATGTGCAAAAGCATCCCTTATTTAGCTCATCTCCCCAAGTGAGCCATGTCCAAGAACTTCATCTCCATAAAGCCGATCCTTCCCATCCTTGCAACATTATTGTGGTGTCTATTATATATATTAAAAAAATAATAATTTACTAACACCATTAATGATAGCTAAATAAAATTAGTTGAGTCATTGATTGCTTTTGGCTATACTAATGTCGAATTACAGAGTGAATTTGAATGTGAACATGATGTTTTACATTAGTTCCATGCATGTCCTTTTGTTGTGCCCGATCTTTTTTGCATCTGCTACATATCCGTCGTTCCCTCATACTGTCCACATTCTCTTGAGATTCAAGATTCACTGTTGGTACTAGGTGGATTGAAAATGAATATTACGTCCTACACACCTGTCTCTAAATGCTTTCAATCATGTTGACATGGAAGTCCATAGGCTTTTCATCTTTGACTAAACCATGGTCATAATAAATCAACTGAAGGTGTCTTCATCAACTTCAAAATATGCAATATCATGCACTGAAATCAAGCTGAAGTATTTAAAATAGATCAGTGATTCTCTGGAGTTTTGCTTCCTGTTTTGCATACATAGCACTAGTCATTTGAGCCCCTTCCAAACAGCCAACTGTTGCAAGGTTGACCATTTTAGAACTAATCCAATCAATGCATGGAATTATTGGAAGTCCCTTCTTTTCTTTTGTCCAAGCATTAAAACTTTCAGCAGTATTACTGGGAGATGGATGAACCAATGACCGGAGGAAAGGAAATGTGACCAATGTTCTTGTTTGGAATATTTCATTATCCATTCATATGCAACATCTGATCCTTTTTCTAAGTTTGTTTTTGCATCCAAAATTTTCTTTTCAATACATGCATAGGTATGAAGCCTGGACCACTGGGCTGTCTTAGGCTGAAATCGGCAAGGCTTGCCAACTTCAGTTCAAACCTTCAGAAAAAAAAGAGAAAATAGGGGACTATCCCCTATTTATTTGAGCGGAAAAAAAACTACCGTTTGACCGACGAAGCTATCGTGGAGGAAAGGGAGATGACCGGAGGGGAGTTGGGGGTTGGTGGGACTGTCAATCGGCCGAGCACATCTGCCGCGAGTCGAGGGTTATCCCCTCCGAACCCACCCTTTAAACTCCTCCCCACACCATCTCTAATCGAATCAAAATCGAGCCTCCACTACCCTTTTCCCGTCTCTGGTAGCCGGCTGCATCCTTGCCATCATCGATAAATCTCCTCTCTCCCTTGATTATGTTTATTTTTTGATGTTGCAGCAAGGGGTAGAACCCCATTCGTTTCTGTCTTTGTTCGGTTTCTCTGCCGAACCGCCACCGATGCCACCCCGACCCCCACTCCGTCCCGATCGAGCTCCAGCAAGCCACCCTCTTGAAACCCCTCCCTCTTTCCCCTTCTTCCTTGGTTCTTTGGGATCGTGGAAGGCCCGTTCGAGCCGAGCCAAAGAAGGGGAAAAAACATGAAAAAAACAAAAGAAAAGAAAAGAAAAGAAAAAAAAGAGAGGAGAGAGAAAGAGAGAAGAGAGAGGAGAAGAGATAGAAAAAGAGAGAAAGAGGAGAGAGGAAAGAGAGAAAGAGAGAGACAAGAGGAGAGTGAGAAGAACAGAGAGAGAGGAGAGAGCGGAGAGAGAAAGAAAGAAAGGAAAGAATAAAATAAATAAACAAGTAAATAATAAAATCTAGACCGACCCTTTTCATGATTTAGGTCGAGATCCAGACCTGACCAAGAGCCTAATGTCCTATTTTAATTATTTTTTAAAATAAAAAATTAATTATATAATTAAATTATTTTGCTAGAGTTTCCATCTCCTTCGTTAGTAGAGGAGCATCAAAGTTAAGATTCAAATGTACAATATATCATTAGAATTATTTCTGATAAGTTATCTTGGCCTCTAGTATTTTGTGCTAAGCTTCTTCTGTTTAAAAAATTAAATTATTAATGTGTTATGTTTATATTATGAGTGTTATGGAATGTTGAACATGCATACCTTAAGATGAGTTGTATTGAATTACATAAAAATGTAATATTTGTTGATGTTGATGCTCTTTGATCCGACTATGATCACACGAGTTAGGACCTAGACTTCTTCCGGGCCTCCAGTTGGGCGATCACTAGCACATGTGCTGACCCTGGAATGATTTTGATGATAACAAAATATTGGAGCATGTATTTGATACTAACACTTTTGAATGTTTTTTTGTAGGATGTTTCAAATGAACAATCATTCTACCAACATTTCTATAATCTTTGTAGTATATCGATGTACTCATAAGAAAATGTTCAAATATTGAAGTGCCCTAGAAAACTTAATTGTATATACTTGTAAAAAGGGGCAATTCTATATAATTTTTTTAGTTAAATTACTTAGATTAAGTTTAGAATAGGTTGGAAAATCTTTGGAAGAAATATGGAGAAGTTTGGAAGTTTTTGGACAAGAATCACTCGAGCTGACTCGAAGGATAGAGCCGACTCACTATTTTGGCATGGCACAAAGGTTTCAGGCACACAGGCAACCAAGCCAACTCGACAAAGTTAGAGTGACTCGTCCAGAGCTGCCAATGTTCAGTTTTCTGAAATCAATCATCCAAGCCGACCCGATGAGCAATCGAGCTGACTCTTCCAGAGAGTTATTTTCAGTTATGAGAAAACTAGTCAGGCGAGCCGACTTGACTGAGAAGAGCCGACTCGACCAGAGTGCAGATTTAACATATCTGAGAATCCAAACCGACTCGACCCATCAGAGCCGACTCGAATTGCAGTTTTCTGAAACGTAACGGCTAGTTCCATAATTGATTTTTTGAATTCAAAAAGTGCTCCAATGGCTAGATTTCGACTCCCAAGGCACTACAACGGTCATATCTACTTGGGATCAGTTCTAAAGACTATAAATGAAGGTTTTAAACAAGTTTTTAAAGAACATTTTGGAAAGAACTTTTAAAAGAGAAACTTTTCAAGAGGGCATTGAATATCCAAAGAGAGCATTCAAGAAAGAACTTAAGACTTCACCAAACTCCAATCATTCTTTTGAGTCATTTGTTAGAGAAGCTTGGAAGCCTTAAAGAGCATTGAAGGAGCAATCAAGAAGGCTTCTCAAAAAGCATCAACTGCAACCATCCGACAAAATTTGTTTGTCATTAGTGTTGCTTTATTTTTTAACTCTTAGTTTGAGTTGTTCCAAGTACAGCAGGGGCTGTACCTTGGGTATTGTTTAAGATTTTTGGTAAGCCTTGAAAACCAAGTTTGGGTTATTAGTGAGCCCGGGAAAACTAACACTGTATTGGTTCTTGGTGATCCCGGTGTAAAATCAAGATTGGATTTTGATTTGTGAGCCCGGTGTAAAACAAACCGGCTGTATTCCGTTGTGAATATAATGAAAATTCCAAGTGGTATCTTAGGTAGTGGACGTAGGAGCTGGGTTGCTCCAAACCACCATAAAATTTATGGTGTTTGTGATTGGTTTGTGTTCTTTATCTTGCTTCCACATTTAATTCCTAATTAACCTCACTCACCACATTAAGATTTCTAAAGAGCACATATTTGTGAAAAAAAAATTTCTAAACCCAATTCATCCCCCCTCTTGGGTTGGCCAATTGGGCAACAACTGATATCAGAGCCATATCTCTGTAATTTATTTTTCTAGAGAAAAGATCTATGACAAACCCTATAAGTACCTCTTTGGCCGAAGGCCAATTTATAAATAGACCTCCACTTTTCACAAGCACTAATTTACCTACCGGAAAGCATTAATGAAAATTTATATTTAAGCAGTAGATTTTCAGCTGTGAAAAGTTATCCTAAAAAGATCTCACACACCTATTAAAAAGGTTGATGGCATAGAGGTCCCAAAACCTGAAGAGGAATGGGATGAACATAACATGAAGATGGGTGAATTGAATGCCAAAGCAATGAATCTCTTGTATTGTAGCTTTGGATGCTAACGAGTCTAACCGGATTTCTACTTGCATGTCTGCAAAAGAAATTTGAGATAAACTTAAAGTTACCCATGAAGGAACCTCTCAAGTTAAAACTTCAAAAATTAATATTCTTGTTCATAACTATGAATTGTTTAAGATGGAGCTCAATGAAACAATATTTGCCATGTTCTCAAGATTTACAGATATTATTAACGGTTTAAAAAGTCTTTGCATAATTTATTCAAATGCAGACCTTGTGCAAAAAATTCTAAGATCACTACCGGATAAATGGGATCCGAAGGTCACTGCTATTCAAGAGACTAAGGACCTGAATACACTGTAATTGGATGAGCTTCTTGAATCATTAATCACACATGAGCTTACAATGTAACACCGCAACGAGGACGATAACAAAAATTAAAAATCAATAGCCTTCAAAGCTATAGCAGAATTAAAAAAATAAGAAGAGATAGAAGAAGAAAGCCCCTTCTCAGACAAAGAACTTGAATATGACGACATTGCTCTAATCATAAGGAGATTCAAAAGATTTATAGGCAGAAAAAAGTCAAGGTATTGGAAGAAAAATCTTAGAAAATGAAAACTTAGCAAAGAAAAGGAGAAGGATAAAGAAAGAGATAAAAAGCAACAACCGATATGCTACGAGTACAAGAAATCGGGGCATTATCATTTAGATTGTCCTACATTAAAGAAAGAATACAAGAAAAAGAAGAAGAAAGCGAAGGTTGCTATGTGGAGCGACAGCGATGAGTCCACATCAAATGAAGAGGAAGAGACATCCAAAACTGCAAATATGTCTCATGGGACTCGAGGACGAGGTAATGTCTCCTGAACCGAATGATGAATTTATATATGATGAGCTAAATACTGCATTTTATGAGCTCTTGTCGAAATATAAAAAGGCTAGTTTAAAAATTAAAACTTTGAAAAATAATTGTGATGCTTTGATGAAAGAAAAAAGTGAAGTTTTAGAAAAGACCAATATCTTACAAAAAGAATTAAATAGTATTTCTGAAAAATGTAATTTTCTGCAAGCTGAAAAGAATGAATGTCTTGAAAAGAATAGAAGCTTGCAAAATGAAATGAATCAACTCAATCCCTTAGTTGATAAATTATCTTTGAGCTCAAACAAGCTTGAACTGATTTTAAAAAATTAAAGAGAAACAAATAATAGAGCTGGAATTGGATATAATCCATTGAATGCAAATAAGTTTTCAGCTTCAAAATCTTTTGTATCGAAGTTTTCAGCTCCAAAACCTTTTGTATCAAGAGTTTCAGCTACAAAATTTTGTACTTCAAAATTTTCAGCACCTGTTTCATATCAAAAATCAAAAATAATTTGCTTTAATTATAATGGGATTCGACACAAATCTTTTGAATGCAATTTGAAAATGAAAAATATAAGTGAAAAAAATTTGGATTCCTAAGGGAACTACAACTACTAACCTTCAAGGACCTAAGAAAACTTGGATACCTAAAAGTATTACTTGATTGTTTTGCAGAAATGTCTTGCAGCCCAGAATTCAAAGAAAAGATGGTATCTGGATAGCGGCTGTTCAAGACATATGACGGGTGACAAAAAATAATTCATCACCTTGAAAATGAAAGATGGAGGATTAGTAACTTTTGATGATAATGGTAAGAAAAAGATCATTAGTATAGGCAAGATTAGAATCACCCCTTCTACATTTATTGAAAATATATTGCTAGTAGACAAGTTGAAGCACAATTTATTAAGTATAAGCCAATTATGTGATAAAGGCTTCAAGGTTGTCTTTGAATCTTCAATATATATAGTAACTAGTTCTCTTGATTCTAACACTAAATTTATTGGTCATAGAATTAGAAACATTTATGTGGTAGACTTAAATGATCTAGCCATGTCAAGTAGTACAAGTCTAGTGGCAATGAATGCTAAAACCAAGGAATATAGCTTACTGTGGCATAGAAGATTAGGTCATACTAGCATGCATACTATAACTAAATTAATTTCAAAGATCTAGTTAGAGATTTACCTAAATTTAAAGTTGATTTTGAATATGTTTGTGATGCATGCCAATTTGATAAACAAATTAGGGAGATTTTTAAATCAAAAAATATAGTTTCAACTTCTAAACCTTTAGAGCTACTACACATAGACTTATTTGGACAAACTAGGACCATAAGCCTAGGAGGTATGAAATATGAACTTGTAATAGTAGATTTTTCAAGATTTACATGGACTTTGTTTATTGTACATAAAGATGAAGCTTTCAAAGTATTTCAAAAATTTTACAAGAAAGCTTAGAAGTGACCATGGCATAGAATTTGAAAATCAATATTTTGAAGAGTATTGCACTAAGCACGACATTGATCACAACTTCTCCGCTCCTAGAACACCACAGCAAAATGATATTGTAGAGAGGAAAAATAAGACATCGGAAGAGATGGCCCGAACCATGTTATGTGAAGACAATCTTCACATGTACTTTTGGACAAAAACTATGAACACTGCATGTTATAGTTTGAACCATGTTTTGATAAGACTTATTTTAAAGAAAACCCCCTATAAACTTTGGAATGATAGAAAACCTAATATTCATTTCTTTCATATTTTTGGTTGCAAATGCTTTGTACTGAATAATGGAAAGGATAACCTTGAAAAATTTGATGTTAAATCTGATGAAGTAATATTTCTTGGTTATTCTATTTCTAACAAAGCATATAGAGTATTCAACAAAAAAGCATTAATTGTTGAAGAATCTATCCATGTTATCTTTGATGAAACTAATCCCTCACCTTCTAAAAAAATAGAGTGTATTGACAATGATGCAGGTACAATTGATAAAGCTATGAAGGATATGAGCTTAAAAGACAAACAAGTGGAAGAAGGAGATGAAATGGTAAATAAAAATCATGGTGATTTATCCAAAGAATGGAGGTGTGTAACATCACATCCTAAAGATTTAATTATAGGTAGCCCTCACAAGGAGTTAGGACTAGGTCATCACTTAGAGATGCACATTATTATCTAGCATTTATTTCATAAGTAGAAAATGACTTCAATTGGATGATGGCCATGCATGAAAAACTTAATCAATTTGAAAGAAATAATGTTTGAACCTTAGTAAGTAGACCCTCTGATCATCCTATTATAGGCACTAAATGAGTTTATAAGAATAAATTAGATAAAAAAGGCAATGTAATTAGAAATAAAGCTAGACTAGTTGTCAAAGGATATAACCAGGAATAAGGAATAGATTTTGATGAAATCTATGCACATGTAGCAAGATTAGAAGCTATTAGATTATTACTTGTATTTGCTTGTTACATGGATTTCAAATTATTTCAAATTGATGTAAAATGCATATTTTTAAATGGTTTCATTTTTGAAGAAGTTTTTGTAGAACAATCACCAGGATTTGAAAATCATGCTCTTCCAAATCATATTTTCAAACTTAATAAGGCCTTGTATGGCTTAAAACAAGCTCCTAGAGCATGGTATGATAAACTGAATAAATTTTTACTCGAAAATGATTTTATTAGAGGTAATGTAGATACCACTCTATTCATTAAAAGGAAAGAAAATGACATGTTAGTTGTACAAATTTATGTAGATGATATAATTTTTGGTACAACTAATGAAAATTTGTATAGAGAATTTGCTAAGCTTATGCAGGACGAATTTGAAATGAGCTTGATAGGTGAATTGACCTACTTCTTTGGACTCCAAATTAAACAAATGTATATTTATCAACCAAGCTAAGTACATCAAAGAGATCATCAAGAAGTTTGGTATGGAATCAGTCAAAAAAATTGGCACACCCATAAGCCCCACATGCAGACTTGACAAAAAAGATGGTAACATTGATTAAAAGCTTTATCGAGGTATGATTGGATCACTGTTGTATTTAACAGCTAGTAGACCTGATATCTTGTTTAGCGTTTATATATGTACTAGATTTCAATCAAATCCAAAAGAATCACATATACTTGCTGTTAAAAGAATCATAAAATACCTAAAAGGATAAGTAATCTAGGTCTGGTATTCTAAGCAATCTTCATTGAATTTAATTGATTTTTCTGATGCAGATTATGGTGGATGTAAAATTAATAGAAAAAGTACTGGTGGTACTTGTCAATTTCTATGATTGAACTTAATTTATTGGCATTGTAAGAAGCAAAACTCCATAGCACTATCTATTGCTGAGGCAGAGTATGTGGCTGCAGAGAATTGTGCTCAAGTGCTTTGGATTAAGCAACAACTAAAAGATTATGGTGTTATTCAAACTAAAATTCCTATCAAATGTGATAACACGAGTACTATTAATTTAATAAAAATCCAATTCACATTGTAGGACAAAACACATAGAAATTAGACATCATTTCATTAGGGATCATGTGCAAAATGGTAATATTGAACTTGAATTTGTTCCAACATAAAATCAATTAGCTAACATCCTTACTAAGCCACTTAATAAAGATAGATTTCAAATGATTAGAGGAGAATTAGATTTGTGTGACCCTTTTTAGAAATTCTGACCTAATTTCTTCAAAATTAAGGAAAAATTATCTAAAAGACCTTCATTATCAATTTAAGGACAAAAACCATCCTATCTAGTATATATCTAGGGAATATAACCTTTTTATTGAACTTTTAGAGCCTTTTTCTATATTTTGGCTCGAGCCGACTCGAGCCTGGTCGAGCCGACTCGAATGTCAGGCACCCTTATAAGTCAATAGCCCTACAAAATTCTTTTCATTTCCCTTTCATTGTTCCAAGTAGAGCCCTGGGAGACCACTCCACTTCCCATCTAAAGACCACGCGAATCCTCACTTTCCCACCTTAGATCTTGACCAAATGGCACCAAGGAAGGCCGTTGCTAAAAGATCCAAGCATCCAGCTCCAAGATCAGTCCAAGAAGAAAGAAGATCAAAACAAAGAGCAGATGAGCCAACTCTTTAGAAAGCACAAAGTGAACCTCAAGATCAGTCCCTAGCACATCAAAGATAGGTCTTTCTTATGGGTAACTGTCATGTAACCTCCGGCCAATACATTAATTTCAGTTTCCTTGAGCAATAGGGGTTTAGGATAGGTGAATGGATTGAGCATCAGGGCTGGAAGTACTTTTGTTCTTTGGATATTCCAACTTACCCGAGCTTAGTCAGAAGTTTCTTTGAGAATATGTCCCAAGGAGCAAATGAGGTAAAATCAACTGTTAAGGGGATAACTTTATCTATTGATGAATCAAGGCTAAGGTTTTGCATATGCCTAAGGATGGACTGTGTCATCTGAATCTAAAGGATAGGCAAAGGACATTAAGAACTATACTTGAAAGAAGAAATGTTGAGGGGATAACCAATGTCCAAGCAAATGTCCTGTCATTACAGATGAGATTACTTCACAACATCATCAGTAGGATATTCTTACGCTGTATAGGCCGTTTTGACTGGGTCAGCGAACGGGACATGATGTTTATTAGATACATGATTGAGGGGGAGGCCCTCAATCTACCTCACATCATGTTGACACGAATCCAGGATGCAGCTCGGAGAGCCAGGGCCTGTCTGCCATACGGGATGGCATTCACCTTGTTATTTCAGGGTTTTGGAGTTGATCTGTCCGGAGAGGATAGCAGGCCACTGCTACATACTGACAGATACACAGATAGGTCTCTTCACCGTATGAGTTACTACAGGACAGATGGTTAGTGGGTGAAGACCTTAGGTCAGAGAATTATGCATCATTCTGATGATGAGGCAAAGCCTGGTACTACTGCTGCTGCTGGAGAGGCTGAGTCTAATGGAGATGATGACACTGAGTCTGGTGATAGTGGTGATGACTCTGTAGATGAAGAGACTGAGAGACAGGCTGAGATGGATAGACAACCTGACAGTCCGAGGACTCCACCAGGGCCATCAGCTACACCTTTAGTACTTTCGACTTCAACTACTGCCACACAGACTGCTTTTACATCTGAGGAGCTTTCACATATCACTGAGACCTTGACTGGCACTTTCAGATCGTTGTTTGGCGATCTTTGCCAGACACTCGAGAAAGCGTTAGAGGAGTTTTGCTCTGAGATGAGGGAGCTGATACTGAGGATGGAGTCTGTGGAGATAGGTCAGAGGATGCAGGAGGCTTACAGGATAGATCTGACACAGTTGCGCTCTGACTTTGGCAGGCTTCGGGGAGCAATAGATTCTTTTGCTCGAGGCCAGGCTGTTGCATTATATGATATTCAGGAGGTTCAGAGGATGGGGACAAAGCTAAGGATTGTTCTACTCTTCGTCACTAGAGTGTATTCTGTATCCGGAGCTTTCTCTTCCAGACAGCCACCTCCACAGCCCTTACCCGGACCTAGACAGCCTCCACCACATGCCAAACAGCCACCTTCACCTCCTAATCATGTTGTTTATGACTATGTTCAAACTGATGTGCATTCTGGAGATACTAAGACTGAGCATACTCCTACTTCTACTAGACCTAGAGCTAAACCTAAAGCAAAACTAATGTACCTAGAGCTCCCACTAGGACTATATTTAGAGATCTCGGAACTAAAACCATGAAAACTGTTGTATCATCTTCTGTTTTAGAAATAGGTTCGTCTTCCAATGAGGAAGAAGAAGATTAGGTCATGTAGATCTTGCTTTTGTTGGCTCTGTATTAAAACTTATATATATATATGTGTGTGTGTACTTTGTTTGAATATTATTGCCATTTTACTCTATCATTTTAACTCTTCTGTGATGCATAAAGCTTATGTTGCCCAGCGTAGCAACCCAAGAGAGGGTAAATTGGGTTTCTTTAAAAAATTAAAGCAAATATGTGCTACCCTTTAAAATGTTTGTGAAGCAATGCAAATGAGCATACAATGAATAAAAGGCAATGTTATGAATGTAAGCAACAAATGCAAGAGAGCAAAGAACACACATACAAACACAAAGGGTTTATAGTGGTTCGATGCATACCAAGCACCTACATCCACTCCCCAAGCTATCCCTCGGGAATTTCACTATAATCAACCTAGATTACAGCCAACTTGTTTTCAAGGGCTCATAAATCAAACCCAAAGTTGGTTTTCTCATTTAGGCTCACCAACAACCTTTACTCAAACCAACCTAGGCTTGGATTCCAATTCACGGCTTGGAAGGGCCTAACACCTAGTTTCAAACATCTTTGAAACTAGTCACAATAAATAAAATCAGAGATACAAGAATAAAGCACAAGCAAACTCTTAAAGAGAAGAAAGTAGAAGCTTTGAGGCTCTTGATGATACTTGACTTGTCTTCTCTTTGAAATCATTTCAAACACCACTTTTGAAATGCTGATTTGAAGGCTTGGAAGCTTTTTTAGTAGAAATCTTCTCTTTTGCCCTCTTTTTAACTTTGGAAGTGAAGTTCTCAAGGAATGTCTTGTTCCTAGTGAATTAGTTCTTCATGAATGAGTTTGGTAAGGCTTAAATACTTCAAAAACTTCCAAAAAACGATGACCGTTGGTGGAACAAAACTAGCCGTTTGGAGCTTGTAGAGTTCAAATCTAGCTCTTAGAAATTATAGCTGTTACTGCTGTCAGAACCCGTGAGTCAATACTTGAGTTTGTTCATGAGTCGATACTTGGATCAGGATGAGTCGACTCAAGGTATAAACTTCTGAAAAACCAGGGTTCTGTTCTTTTTCTGTTCTCAGGCTATGAGTCGACACTTGAACCATGTGAGTCGATACTTGAACCATGTAAGTCGACACTTTACAAAAAACATCTCAAAATGGCATAGTTCTGTATCTTCATTTTTCTCAGGCCATAAGTCGACACTTGGTTTCTGTGAGTCGACACCTGTCTTCTTCATGAATCGACAGTTGATTTCTGTGAGTCGACTCAAGGCATGCCAAAGAGATTTTTGCGTGCCAGTCCTTCTGAAGTGTCGACACCTTGCATGCCATGAGTCGATACTTGACTCTGCCACTCAACAAAAACTCGTCCAACCTTCAAAATTCAAGGTGTTCTTCAATAAAACTTTAATACCTTCTTCAAAAACCCCAGATTGACTTATTTTAAGATTTTTTCAAGATAAGAAAACTTCTTATACACTGAAAATTGCTTAGTTTCAAATGAGTGACTTTGATACTTTTACATTGAAAATTTGAGGTGCCTGTATCCTGAAACTCACAACTACAATTAAAATATTAGTATAAAACATATACTCAATGTTTTGTTAGTCATCAAAATCAAGGACTAAAGGCAATAGCTTGGACTCAACAATTGATATCAAATAATTAACAGTGAAAAAGAAAAGAAAATTTTTAACAAGAATATCAAGAATATAAAGAGAAGGTGAATTTATCTCAAAACATCTTAATATTTCTATTCTATTTCAAAAATTATTCCCATAAAGCATGTTTAAAGAATATTTTTTGTTGATGACAAAAAGGGGTAGTACTAATGATGTGCATGAAAAATACTTCATGGAAACCATTTTATGGGAGTCGTAAGTTATTTATGCATGGAAATTAAAAAACTTAGCTCTGATACATTTTGATACTAAATCAATGAAAATTAATTGGCTCTGATACATTTTAATGCTCAATTCGCTCTAATAAATTCTGATACTAAATTCGCTCCGTTACATTTTGATACTAAATTCGCTTTGATACATTCTAAAACAAGAGTAGTTTTTGATAAATATTGGCTCTGATTCAAAAAACTCTAATACTTCTTGATATTTACTAGTACATTCTTAATATATGTTGATACTTACTGATATACAAGTCACTTTGATACTTTTAAGTGTTCATATATACATAACTGTAAAGTTTTTCCACGTCCAGTATTTTGTCATCATCAAAAAAGGGAAGATTGTTGACCACTAGAATGATTTTGATGATAACAAAACATTGGAACATGTATTTGATACTAACACTTTTGAATGTTTGAGAAGTTTTTGTAGGATGTTTCAAATAAACAATCATTCTACCTACATTTCTGTAATCTTTGTAGTATATCGATGTACTCATAAGAAAATTTTCAAATATTGAAGTGCCCTAGAAAACTTAATTGTATATACTTGTAAAAAGGGACAATTCTATATAATTTTTTTAGTTAAATTACTTAGATTAAGTTTAGAAGAAGCTGGAAAGTCTTTGGAAGAAATCTGGAAAAGTTTGAAAGTTTTTGGACAAGGATCACTCGAGCTAACTCCAAGGATAGAGCCGACTCACTATTTTGGTATGGCACAGAGGTTTCAGGCACACAAGCAACCAAGCCGACTCGACGAAATTAAAGCCAACTCGTCCAGAGCTGCCAAAGTTCAGTTTTCTGAAATCAGTCATCTAAGCCGACTCAATGAGCAACCGAGCCGACTCTTCCAGAGTGAGTTATTTTCAGTTCTAAGAAAACTAGTCAGGCGAGCTGACTCGACTGAGAAGAGCCGACTGCAGATTTAACATATCTGGAATCTGAGCTGACTTGACCTATCCGAGCCAACTCGAATCCCAGTTTTCTGAAACGTAACGACTAGTTCCAGAATTGATTTTTTGAATCCAAAAAGTATTCCAACGACTAGATTTCAACTCCCAAGGCACTACAACGGTCATATCTACCTGGGATCAGTTCTAAAGACTATAAATGAAGGTTTTAAACAAGTTTTTAAAGAACTTTTTGGAAAAGAAAAACTTTTCAAGAGGGCATTGAATATCCAAAAAGAGCATTCAAGAAAGAACTCAAGACTTCACCAAACTCCAATCATTCTATTGAGTCATTTATTGGAAAAGCTTGGAAACCTTAAAGAGCATTGAAAGAGCAATCAAGAAGGCTTCTCAAAAAGCATCAACTGCAACCATCCGACAAAGTTTGGTTTGTCATTAGTGTTGCTTTGTTTTTTAACTCTTAGTTTGAGTTGTTCCAAGCACAGCAGGGACTGTAACTTGGATATTGTTTAAGATTTTTGGTGAGCCTTGAAAACCAAGTTTGGATTGTTGTAAGTCCGGGAAAACTAACACTGTATTGGGTTCTTGGTGATCCCGGTGTAAAATTAAGATTGGGTTTTGGTTTGTGATCCCGGTGTAAAATAAACCGACTGTATTCCGTTGTGAATATAGTGGAAATCCCAAGTGGTCTTAGGTAGTGGACGTAAAAGCTGTGTTGCTCCGAACCACTATAAAATTTATAGTATTTATGGTTGGTTTATTTATGTTCTTTCTCTTGCTTCCGCATTTAATTCCTAATTAATTTCACTCACCATACTAAGATTTCTAAAGAGCATATATTTGTGAAAACAAAGTTTTCAAACCCAATTCACCCCCCTCTTGGGTTGGCCAACTGGGCAACAACATGACCGATAGACGGTATGTACAGTTAGGAGCTAGTTCCTTCTGGGCTTAACCGCAATCACTGACACATACTAAGGATGCATGTTTTCTCATGTAATATTAGAGTTAGACTCCTTCTAGACCACCAATGGAGCAATTACTGGTACATGACCGATGGATGGTATGTGTAGTCAGGATCTAGTCTCTTTTGGAGCTAGCCACGGACCGATCATGGCCATAATCAGATGAACTAAGAGAGTAAAGTGAAAATAGATGGCCATCCATGATTGTATTTGTTTGAAATATATGGTATTCAAATATGCATATTAAAAAATGGTGTTGATTGTTTTACTATGTTTGATTGATTTATGTATATAGATTATTATTGAAATATTTAATATATAAATTAAATTTTATGATAACTTACTGAGCCTATAAAACTCATTTCATGTTTCTTGTATTTTTATTACAGATCCAAAAGGTCATATGGGCATCGGGACTGGTCAGTGGGAAACTTAGGATTTAGATGTTATTTTTCTTAGTTAGTTACATTTAATCTTAGATATTTTAGTTGAATTTTATTTTTCTTGTCTGCCTTGATGAAAAATTTTATTATTGAATGAAATGATTAGTGAATTTGCTTTCTACCACTACCTGGTTATTTCTTGTAAAAGTAAGCCTTGCATGTCTGACGGGATCAAACCTTAAGGAGATGCGATCATCTGTCTTATACCTGATTTGGGCCTCGAGCCGGGGTGTGAAGATTTAGTGGTATCAGAGCATGGTTCAAAGATCCTATAGTTTAAAACAGATAGTAAAAGTGATGTAGAATTAATTAGAATATGATTGGATGATTTAAAATTACTAGTAAATTAAATTTTGTTGAATCTAACTCTTTTTAGTGAATAGGTGGAAATGGTTCGAGCCCAATCCATGAGAATGTCCAACATTGCAAAAAATTTTCATGCTGTGAATATGCGTCGCACTCATCCGAATGACCGCACCTCTCGAATCCTTAGTGCCTCACGGACCCGAGACATCTCACTAACAAATGGTGCTTCTCAGCTTAAGAGCAATGTTTCTCGAGCAGCTAGAATAGCTCGAGTTGCTAGTATCTCTAGGACAGATTGAAATCCATTGCCAAATCAGGATGAGAGTTAAGCAGCCAGCCCTACTCGTCAGTAGCATGATGTGCCCAACAATTAGGGGCTGCTAATTATGATGACCAGGTAGCAAACCTCATACAAGCTTTAATTTGATTTGTTCAAGAGATGAGACAGCAGGGAAATGAAGATGATCAATCTTTCTGAATGGATCGGGGGATTGGTGAATTTAAAAAATGGCACCACCTACTTTTGAAGGTTCCACCGAACACACCAAGTTATTGAAATGGCTTAAAGAGATGAAAAAGATTTTTGCTAGCATGGAATGCACTAACTATGAGAAATTCCGTTTTGCTGCTTATTAGATGCAGGGTAAAGCTTTTGAATGGTGGGAAGCTATCAAGAAGTAACATGGTATTGATAGGCCAATCACTTGAGATATTTTTTTGTAGGGAATTCATGGATATATACTTTTCTGAGAGCCTCAAGTTTGAAAAAGAAAGTGAATTTATAAAGCTGATTCAGGAGAGTATGACAGTGACCTAATATGAAGGCAACTTTACTGAGTTATCCCGTTTTGCTATTGATCTAGTGGCTACGGATGGCATCAAAGCAAGGAGATTTGAAAAATGGCTAAGACCCAGAATCCGTGCCGGGATAAGGCCAATGTAATTGATCTCATATCGAGATATGGTCAACAAGACAAAAATTATAGAGCAGGAGGTTGACAACATGCAGCAAGAAAGGGGGCGGCAATAGAAAAAAAGATCTAGGTTTGATAGGCATCAGGATAGCCGATCTTTTGGCAATCAATCAAAACAATGTGAAGCACCTGGAAAGGGTAGTGGACCTAAACAAAAGAATGAACCTCGTTATACTAGGTATCCGAGGTTTCTATTTGGAGCAGGACTATTGCTAGTTTTCTGGAGCATGTTTTAATTATGGCCAGCAGGGTCACAAGGCTGGGGATTGTCCAATTTGCCAGAACTCTAGTTATCAGCATCCCTTCCCAAATGTATCTGGATCACCTGCTCAGACTACTCAAAATGCACCAACTTTCTTTCAAGACCAACCCTCAGGGCAGAAATACAGAGGACGTCAAAAGCAGAAGACCTAAGCCCGTTTTTATGCCATGACTTAGCAAGATGCTCAAGCATCAAATGTCGTAGTGATAGGTATTCCAAAACTATCTTTAGTTTGCCTAAATCATATATTGGAAAAATTATTAATAATTTTAGAACTTTAATTTTGATAGGTATTGTTAAAGTAGCATATGCATATGCTTTTCTCTTAATTGACTCCGGGATGACATTCTTTTATTTCATTTAGATTTGCTAGGAAAGTTAATATTGTACTTGTAACACTAAATTATGAAATGTATGTTTCTACTCCAAACGGGAGTCATTATAGTAGATATGATTTGTCCATATTACATGCTGTGCATCGGAGGTTATGATCTCATATCTGATCTAATGGTTCTAGAGATAAGAGATTTTGATATCATCTTAGGAATGGATTGGCTTGCTTCTTATCATGCCACGGTGGATTATTTCGAAAAAAAAGTAACCTTCCAGATTCCAGGACAAGAACCTTTTAGCTTCACTAGCAGTAGAGTGAATATCCCTACCAAAATTATTTCTACTATGCAAGCTAGTAGAATGTTGAGGAAGAGTTATATGGGTTTCTTGGCCAATGTCTTAGATTCTCAGCAGGGAGAGGTGAAGTTGGAGAGTATTCTAGTAATGAAAGAGTTTCTTGATGTATTTCCGAAAGAACTACCAGGATTACCTCCTGATAGAGAGATAGAATTTGCTATTGATCTCATACCTAGTTCAAAACCTCTCTCCAAAACTTCCTATCGGATGCCTTCAGCTAAATTAAAGAAGCTTAAGGAGCAACTCCAAGAATTACTTGATAAGGATTTTATCAGTCCCAGTGTCTCTCCGTAGGATGCTTCAGTACTCTTTATCAAAAAGAAGAATAGAAGCCTGAGGTTATGTATAGACTATAGGGAATTAAATAAGTTGACAGTTCGAAGTAAGTATCCTCTTTCTATAATCAATGATTTTTTTAATCAGCTTCAAGATGTCTAAGTATTTTCAAAAATTGATTAATGGTCTAGATATCATCAATTAAAAATCAGGACTGATGACATTTCCAAAACAGCCTTCCAAACTAGATATGGGTATTATAAATTTCTGATTATGCCTTTTGGATTAACAAATACTCCCGCAGCTTTTATGGATATGATGAACAGTGTATTCGGGTCTTACCTGGATCAATGTGTAGTTGTATTCATAGATGACATTATGATATATTTCCAGAATTAGAAAGAACATCAAGAGCATTTGTGGATAGTATTGCAATTATTAAGGAAACAAAGATTATATGCAAATTGAAGAAACGTCAGTTTTGGCTTGAGTGCATCTCCTTCCTTGGATACATAATTTCTAAATATAGTATATTTGTTGATCCGATGAAGATAGAAGCAATTATGGATTGGGATCAACCAACTAATATGACAAAGATTCGTAGTTTTCTTGGATTAGCCAGATATTTTTGAAGATTCATGCAGGGATTTTCTCGTATTACAATACCTCTAACTCAGTTGACTCACAAAGGAACAAAATTTGAATGAACCGAGAAATGCGAAAGGAACTTCCAAGAGCTAAAGAGGTGTTTGGTATCAGCTCCTATCCTTATCCTACCATCTGGAAATAAAGGTTTTACTATTTTCAATGATGACTCTAGAAAGGGGTTGGGTTATGTCCTTATGCAAAATGGGAAGGTAGTAGCGTATGCCTCCAGATAGTTGAAACACCAAGAGCAGAATTGCCCTACCCATGATCTAGAGTTGATTGCGGTAATATTTGCCTTGAAGATTTGGAGACACTACTTATGTAGAATACTTTGTAAAATTTTTATAAATCATAAGAGCCTTAAATATTTATTTTCTCAAAAGGAGCTAAATTCTAGGCAAAGAAATCACTGGAGCCTATTAAAGATTATGATCTAACAATTAATTACCATCTAGAAAAAGCAAACATGGTGGCCGATGCTTTAAACAGAAAGTCAGGGGGTGATATAGTAGCTTTAATCACTTCATAAAAGGATATTCTTCAAGATCTTGACAAGCTAAATATCGAGGTACGGGTGCAAAATTTTCAAATCCGGCTCTCTACTCTTAATATACAACATACCTTGATTGATAGAATTAAAGCATCTCAAATAAATGATCCAGAATTACAAAGAGTCAGAGAGAAGATACAATCTAGGGTGACCATAGAGTTTAGAATTCATGATGATAGATCCTTGAGGTTTGGAAATAAATTGTGTTCCAACTAATGCAGATTTGAAGAGAGAAATCTTGGGGGTGGCCCATAATTCTACCTACACTGTGCATCTTGGAAGTACAAAAATGTATAAAACCTTCGAGAAAACTTCTGGTGAAGTGGCATGAAAAGGAAGATAGCTTTGTATGTTGCTCGGTACTTAAATTATCAATATGAAAGTGGGAACACATCATAATGAACTTTGTTTCAGGATTGCCAAGAACTCTCAAAGAATTTGATGCCATTTGGGTGATTGTGGATCGATTAACTAAGTCAGCACATTTCTTGCCTATCAAAGTCAGTTTTTTTTGAAAGATTAGCTAAGCTATATATAAATAAAATTATCAGACTACATGGTATTCCAGTATCTATTGTATCTGATAAAGATACGAGGTTTGTCTCATAATTTTGAAAAAGTTTGCAGCACGCCATGAAGACCAAGTTAGAATTCAGTATAGCCTTTCATCCCAAGACAGATGGACAATTAGAGAGAACTATTCAAATGCTTAAAGATAAGTTGAAAGCATGCATATTAGACCTTAAGGGATCTTGGGATGAATATGTGTCATTGGTAGAGTTTGCATATAATAACAGTTACCGGGCTTCTATTCGGATGGCTCTCTTTGAAGCTTTGTATAGGAGGTGTAAGACTCCTGTCTGTTGGGATGATGTTGGTGAAAAGGAGACTTTAGGGACTAGAAATTATTCAGCAAACTATGGAGAAAATTCAACTTATCAAAAAGCGGCTTCTTTCAGCTTAGAGTCGATAAAAGGCCATACAGATAATAGGAGAAGAGATTTGAAATTCCAAGTAGGAGATCACGTGTTTTTCAAAGTGTTCCCTACTAAGAGAGTGATGAGATTTGGGGTGTGAGGAAAGCTAAGGCCCTGGTATGTGGGTCCTTTTAAAATCTTGGAGAAGATTGGAATGGTAACTTACTATCTTGCCTTACCACCGTCACTTGCTAGAGTTCATAATGCGTTCATGTTTTAATGCTAAGAAAATATGTACCTGATTCTAATCATGTGGTCGAGTTTGGACCATTTCAACTCAGAGGAGATTTATCCTATAAGGAGCGACCAAAAAAAATTGTGGACAAAAAAGAGCAAGTCTTAAGGCAACGTATAATTTCTTATGTTAAAGTGTAATGGAGCAACCATTCAGAGCGAGAAGCCACCTAGAAACTTGAAAAATCCATGCAAGCCAAGTACCCTCAGTTGTTTCTTAAACCAGGTATGTTAATTTCGGGATCGAAATTTTATTTTAAGAGAGGAGAATATGAAGCCTGGTCCACTGGGCCTGAAGTCAGCAAGGCTTGCCGACTTCAATTCAAACCTTTGAAAAAAAAGAAAAAATAGGGAACTC
Organism: Areca catechu; assembly: GCA_021397845.1. Lineage (NCBI taxonomy): Eukaryota > Viridiplantae > Streptophyta > Magnoliopsida > Arecales > Arecaceae > Areca > Areca catechu. The sequence goes on along the minus strand of CM038045.1, from coordinate 148,729,003 downwards.
TATCCCCTGTTTATTCGAGCCAATAAAAATCGTGATTTGACCAGCAAGGCTGCCATGGAGGGAAGGGAGATGACCGGAGGAGAGCTGGGAGTTGGCGGAACTCTCGATCGGCCAAGCTATCTGCCACGAGTCGAGGGTTATCCCCTCCGAACCCACCCTTTAAATTCCTCCCCACACCATCTTTAATCGAGTCAAAATCGAGTCTCCACTGGCCTCTTCTCCATCTCCGATGGTTGGCTGCTCCTTGCCATCGTCGGTAAGTCTCCTCTCTCTTAATTATCTTTTTTTAATATTGCAACAAGGGGTGGAGCCCCATCCGTTTCCATCTTTGTTCGGTTTCTCTGCCGAACCACTGTCGGTGGCGCAGCCCCAACCCCCACTCCATCCTGGCTATGCTCCGACGAGCTACCCTCTTGAACCCCCTCCCCCTTTTCCCTTCGTCGATTCTTGGGGATCGTGGAAGGCCCACTCAGGTCAAGTTAAAGAAGGAAAAAAGGAAAAGAAGAAAACAAAAGAAAACAAAAGAAAAAAGATGAGAGAAAGAGAAGAGAGAAGAGGAGAGAGAAAGAGGAGAGAGAGAGGAGAGATAGAAGAAGATAGAAAGAGGAGAGAGGAAAGAGAGAGAAAGAGGAGAGAGGAAAGAGAGAGGAGAGATAGAAGAAGATAGAAAGAGGAGAGAGGAAGAGGAGAGATAGAAAAATAGAGAGAGAAGAGGAGAAAGAAGGGAAGAGAGGAGAGAGAGAATAGGAGAGAGAAAGAGAGAAAAAGGAAAGCAAAATAAATAAATAAGTAAATAATAAAATGTAGACCGACCCTTTTCATGATTTAGGTTGAGATCCAGACCTGACCAAGAGCTTGATTTCCTATTTTAATTATTTTTTTAAATAGAAGATTAATTATATAATTAAATTATTTTGCTAGAGTTTCCATCTCCTTCGTTGGTAGAGGAGCATCAGAGTTAAGATTCAAATATGCAATATGTTATTAGAATTATTTCTGGTAAGTTATCTTGACTTCTAGTATTCTATGCCAAGCTTGTTCTGTTTAAAAGATTAAATTATTAATGTGTTATGTTTATGTTATGTGTTATGGAATGTTGAATATGCACACCTTAAGATGAGTTGTATTGTATTGCATAAAAATATAATGATTGTTGATGTTGAAACTTTCTGGTCTGACCATGATCACATGAGTTAGGACCTAGACTCCTTCCGGATCTCTAGTAGGGCGATCATTGATACATGACTGATGGACGGTACGTGTAATCAGAAACTAGTTTTCTTCTGGGCCTAGCGATGCAGGACAACTGCTAGCACTTGCTAAGGATGCATGATTTCTCATGTGATATCAGAGCTAGACTCCTTTTGGACCTCCAATGGAACGATCATTGATATATGACCGATGAACGGTATGTATAATCAAGATCTAGTCTCTTTGAGGCAGCCACGAGCTGATTGTGGCCGTAGTCAAAGGGACTAGGAAAGTCAAAAGAAAATGGATGGCCATCCATGATGGTATTTGTTTGAAATATATGGTATTCAAATATGCATATTGAAAAATGATGTTGATGATTTTACTATGTCTAATTGACTTATATATATGGATTATTATTGAAATATTTAATACATAAATTAGAGATTATGATAACTTGCTGAGCTTGTAAAGCTCATTCTATGTTTCTTGTATTTTTGTTATAGATCTAGTAGGTCATATGGGTATTGTGATCAGTCAGTGAGGAGCTTAGGATTTAGATGTTATTTTTCTTAGTTAGTTACATTTAATCTTGGATTTTTTAGTTGAAGTTTGTTTTTCTTATCAGTCTTGATGAAAAATTTTATTATTGGATGAAATAAATAATAAATTTGTTTTCTACCACTACTTGGTTATTTATTGTAAAAGTAGGCCTTACATGTCTGATGGGATCAAATCCTAAGGAGATGCGGTCCTGTTATATGCCTGATTTGGGCCTCGACCGGGGTGTGACAATAGGCCATCTCCTTAAATGCATTTTGGTTGCACTTTTCAAAGCCTTAGAATAACCCTTCAACAAGCAAAATTTTTTTTGTTATATATGTCTAACACAATAGAAATGATGTCCATTTGGGAAACAATAAGACTATTGGTAAATGGCCTGCCATACCTACCATACCTCCCCATACTGTCCGGTACGAGGTGTACCATTCCATCTCATATCGGTACGCTATCTCATATCGTATTGATACTTAGTACACTATTTCATACCACACCAAATCATATACTGATACTGTAATAAGATGGTACTGGCATAGGGCTCTATGCCAAGATGGTGAACCTTGAATAAGACTGTTGTTCTATTATTTGATAGAAATGATTTCATGATTATCATCAATTGCATCTTGTAATTTGCTAAGAAACCAATGGCAATTAGCATCATTCTCCAAGTAAACAATAGCCAATGCAATAAGAAATAGACCATTCACAACATCTAGAGCTACCATGTTAAGCATGATTTCCTCATAATAAGCTTTAGTGATGTCCCATCTAATATAAGCATTGACCTGCAACAATATCCAAACCCTTGCACCGATGCATAATATGCTAGGAAAAATGTTTAAATCTGCCTTCTTTAGTGATCAAAACTTTTACAACACGCCTTGGGTTTTTCAGCAGAATTATATTTGCATATAGAACAAGCTTCTGATCAGACTCCCGATTTGATTCACACAATTCAAATTTTGCAGGCTTCTATGCTCAATATGCCTTTTTATTCTTCACCTTCACACCATAGGTTTCTAAATCATTGATAATCTCTCTAGCTTTATAGTGGGAACTTCAGCTTATACTGTACCAGCTTTGCAAGGAACTTTTGTGATGCCTTCAGATGGCCACATAAAGCCATAGACATGAATAATCAGCATAATCTCTATCATAAATTCTAACTATAAATTGGTCTGATTTTGCAACCTAGGTGGCTAATCATTTACAAATATGAGCTTTCAATTACCTCTAAACTGAATGTTGTCATTTTTAAGTAGCGCATAATCAAAACCCTAAGCAATTGCAAACATAATAAGATCTTTTTTAAAAATTCTTTATTGTTGTCAAAGATTTGCCCCAGGCCTTTTATTTCATTCTTCCATATATCCAGCATTCTAGATTGCGAAGAATCACTTTGACTCTATATAAAAGTCGAAGTATTCGAATTATTAACCCTAAAATACACAAGTAAGGTACATCATTGTTCTTGCATCAAAGTAATTAACAAAAATAAAAAAAGATTGTTGACCGACCAATGTTCCTGAAGACGAATTCAAATGAGAAGTTGAACCTGTAACTTGCATCCTTGCTTCTTCAGTGACCATATCCACATTGATAAAGGAACATTGATGGGGACCCGAAGTCTATTACAGTTTTATCGAGTCCTGTAGTCCATTAATCCTGAGTCACTTGAGTCATGTACTGAAGTGAGCCAATTGAGTCCTGAGTCATGCAATAAAGTGAGACAACTGAGTTCAGTTGAGTCCACTTAGTCAGGTCCAATCATTTTTAGTCCAGTCAAGTCCGATCGAGTCCATTTAAGTTATGTTCAAGAGGAGAGTCAGCAATCCAAGAGATTCACCAGGCCCCCCAACTAGAGCTGGCCTTCATGCACCTGGGCCCTTTCATGCCACCAAGCCCACAAGAGAGAGCTCCAGTCCAAGACAAAGGCTCACTGTTGACCAGGTCCACCAGGATTTCTTGGCCCACAAGTCAGGGTTTCTTAACCCTCAAGTCATGTACCCTAGGGTGAATCTATAAATACCCAGCCCTTCCCTCTTGTATGAAACATCTTTTTCTCATGAATACAAATTAAAACTTATTTTGTCTAAGTTTTTTTCAGATTAGAGTGGGTGTGGCGCCCGTGTTCCCTGTTCTTGAGTGCAAACTCTAGCCGCCCTGCTCTCTCTTCTTTCTTTTCCAGGCAAACCCTAATCTCCCAGTGACTTCTACGCTCGCAAGCGATCCCCGATCTTTGTCCCGCATCAAACATCCAAAGTTGCATATGACCATCACTATTAAATCGTGATCTCTGTCTAACTTGATCTTTATGACTAACAAAATATCTCAGCTCAAATATCAAATTGTTGGCTATGCCACTTACGTCCTTTGCAAATGAATGCAACTCTATGCAAATATTGCCATATGTGTGATTTACTTTGGCTTATGGAAGCTACAACCATAACATACTTTGCCATCTGGATCTTTTAATAACTTTCCACCATACATCAATCGAGTAATGATTTCCTCATTGTTCATCTAGATTAATCAAACAACAATTCAACAAGAATATTAGCAAAAGTTTGAAAGAACAATAATCTTTTTATTAGCTTTTTTAGTAAAGTTGAATCACAATTTCCTATAAGTACCCATGAAAGTTATTCACTATCAGGAAAATTTATGAAAAAATAGTTATTTTGTTTGAAAGATGTATGAAACTATCATTAATAAAATCAAAAATCATGAACAGTTGGTATAGTACTATAACAACCCTATATGAGCATAAGTAGATCCAAAACTAACAATTATGAGACACATATATAGTGGATCACTTTAAGGAAAAAAAACCTGATGGCTCAAAAACATAGCTCTGCTAGATCTTGCTGCTACTGAATTGTTTTCTTTTGAGAATTATTGCTACTAAAATTACTAATAAATTTGTTAGGAGAAGTACTGGATGTTCTTATATATTCAAGATGTTATAAAGCAAAGAAAAGGTATATCAAAAACAAATTTCATGACATCTACTGCAATGAAGTTAATAAATTCTTGGATAAAATTTATTTCATTAGTCTTACATATACTTGAATTTGATATTGCCACCTTGTAGTAATTATCGCGTAGATGCAGTCTTCTTACAATAGATCTTGTTGTTCCACACATAACTAAAGGAACCTTTTATTCCTACCAAATTAAAGAATTGAGTATATAGCAATTATTTCATTATCTATAAATACTCAAACTAGAAGAAATTAGGGTCTTTGTTCACTTCAAAAGTTTGCCAATACATGATCTAACTGAATTGAACATAGGATGTTGAGCCTTTTCACCTTATTGCAAATCAGATGGGTGCATTGGATATCTTGAACATGTAGAAGAGCTTAAATATTTTTCTCTAGGAACAAATTGGTCCATCCATAAAATATCTCAAATTTTTACTTTGTTTTGGAGTATTGAAGCACAAAATGAGCTGTTTCCATACCTTTATTTGAAATGATGACTGAAATTTTCTGCTGGTTTAAAAAGGAGTGTATACAAGTTGAAAATTTGTTGTAATGCATATGCATAACAAACCTAAGCTATGAATAACTAACTGAGGAGAGTTCAAACAGTTTTGACATCATTTTACTATCAACTTTCTTCTTCTTCTTCCTCTTCTTCTTCTTCTCTTCTTTTGAGACCTTCGGTTAGTTTGTTCATGCTATCTTTAATCGACTGATGCATAAGAAGAAAAAACTGAAGTTACTTTAAAAAATCTCGCAAATTCAATGTAGTACATGGTGCTAATCTAAGAAAACTTCATTTTTACCTATTGTTTTAGAAGCATTTATCATTATTTGAGGTTTTCTTATACAATTTTCCCAAACAATGGACTTTTTCTTTGAATTATGTGCCAAGAGTCTTTTGTTGGTTCATCTCCTATATTTCAAGGGGCTTCAAAGATGGGCACTTCAGCTATAACCCTCTCTGTGGATTTTGCTAGAAAGGAGTTTTCATTGTCAATCATTTCATTTTTAAGCGATTAAAGGAGCTCTTGGACTAGAATTTTCTGATTGATGAGTGCACAGATAATTTCCTTTTGAGCAGAAAAGCCCAAAACGTTAATACTAGAATTTTTATCACTAAGGGCTGGAAATTTGGTAACTATAGTCTGTACCATAGTTCCCTCACCTAGCTCCCATCTTGCTTCCAATTTCATCTTTTGATTCTGTTGCTTTCTCTGCAGCCTGATTGGGATTCAATGGTTGTTTCTTTACCTTAATGAACATGACTGGATAACTATCTTTTCCATCAAAATATAACAAAAATATTTGTATCTGAGAATAGAAGGGGAAACATAATCCTAGGTTAAAACTACAAGATAGAGAAGAACAGGATTCAACAATACAAACCTCAAATAACTATTCAGATGTAAAACCCCAAATGCAAAAAAGTGAATTATCTCAAAGATTTGATGAAATAAACCAAACTACAGTGCACCAAACTATAGGAATTCACAGTCATGCATATTTTCAAAATTTTATCTAGCATCATCCAATTGCAGATCCAAGCCATGTAAGAAAAATGACATGGAGAGAAAGAGAGAAACTTTTCTTAACATAGTTAATTAATTAATTATTATCTTCTCATACAAGAAGAAAACAGGAAGTGGTAACAAAGAACAGATCAAACTCACCCTCTCTTTTCTTTCCCAACTCCCCGTATCTAATAATCAGCTTGCTGTTTTGCTCTCGTTTTTTACCTCCCCGCCTTCCTCCTTTCCGTTCTTCGCCTTCTCCTCTCCTTCTTTCGCAGCTCCCAACGCCACTTGATCCGCCGAGCAATTGAATGATCCGAACTTCGGTGTCGTTTCGATCGGCGCGACACCCCTGGCGTTGAACGAAAACGAGAATCTTTCTCGCCCCGAACCCCTCGCCTCCTCGTCGTCGTCCTCCTCCACCGCCGGCGGCGGCGGTGGCGAGGAGATCTTCTGGAGAGCCGCTGGCGGGCACGTCCTCCGCCGCTTCACTTCCCGTTCTTCTTTCTCCTCCTCCGCCTCCTCGCCGGAAAACTTCACCACCGGATCTCGGTTGGCGGCAGGGGGAATGACGGCTGGAGCCGCCGGCGAATCCTCCGGCTTCGCTGCCATCGTCCCAGACGAGTGGGAAGTGGGAAAGTGGGGGCAGAAGAAAAGGGTATTGGATGGTCTACCTTCCTGCGGGGGCTTGGGCTTTAACCCCACAATCTCCACAACGTGTTTACTGAAATGTCGCTGGATTTTAATAAGTGATAGCAACGTTTTTTTTTTTAAATAAAAATAATAGAAGAGTAAATCCGGCATAGCAAATCCGTAACCACCTGAGCTACCGCCTTAGCGGTATACGACGTCATTCGCAAATGGATAAAAAAACTGCGATCTCCGAAGGATCATCCTTGATGCGATTTATTTTCTCTACTCCAGACGAAATTATTCGAAAACTTTATATTGGAATCTTGTTTAGAGAGCGGATGGCGAGCGATGGAGAGAGTTTAGGAGAGGACGCCCACGTATCCAAAGAGTCACGTCCGTCGGCATCCGAGGATATTGGCATGGGCGATGCGGAATCTGACCACCAGAAGTCGACACAGTCCAAGGAGATGCAGGAGACTAGTCAAAACTGGGGAAGCATGGGCTTAGGTGATTCAGATAAAGCGGCGTTCTTGTTGGGAGACTTGAAAGATTTGCGAGGAGTTCTCCCTTCTTCAAAAGAAATTTTCCGGAGATGGGCGATCCTTCAAGACACACGTCTCTTGGTTACAATTTTTCCTTGATTTTATTAAGTCTCAAAAGCATTAAGTCAAGATTATCCTACCATCATGGAGGTTATTTGATCATCCAATTCAATGAAGAGAGGGATCGTAATTGGTCACAGAAAACAATCCCTCTCTGCCTGTTGAACAATAAGATGGATTAAATGCCCATATGAAGATTGCGACTGTAGCAGGGAATCATTGTTCTTCGACAACTGGAAAGAGGTCATTAGGGGAGGATATGCCAAGGTATGTGTACAAGTGGATCTTTTGAAGCCTCTCCAACCTAAAGTCGACTTGCTTCCAAAAGGAAAGAAAGCTTGGCGGCAATTTCAAATGGAAAACGCCTCCGTTTTTTTGGTTATTGTGGGGAACGGTTAGATATCTCGAGCACTCCAAATATATTATATAGATGGTGTTATACCCCATCGGTCCACCGCCAGATCAGATCGGTCCCTCTTTGCAGCCCGACCGTGCCATTCTTCTAAAGCTCCAATGACCACACCTCTCGGAAGTCCGACCCACCGGAGCAGAGATCTGAACGACTACTCCTGCTGGGATCCGGCCTATTGTTCTCTTTCAGAAGTCCGACCTACCGGAGCAGAGATCCGAACGACCCACTCCTGCTGGGATCCGGTCAATTGCTCTCTTTCAGAAATCCGACCCACCAGAGCAGAGGTCGAACGATCCACTCCTGCTGGGATCCGATCCATTGCTCTCCTGCATAAGTCTGATCTCCTGTCCAACTGGCCTTCTCGGTCGGCATCCGACAGATATGCTTTAGGACCCAGAGGATTCCAGAACTCCTTTTCTGTTTCAACGGAATCCTACCACACCAGCAGTCCTGCTCCACTATTCCCACGGTGTCATCCTATCTAGGCGCCATGTGGCCACTCTCCAGATTTTTCTAGGGACGGATCGATCTTTCTTGGCCCCTCCTCTAACGAATTTTGGACTGTTCCGCACCTATATAAGGTAACCACGAGACCCCGTTCAAAGTAAGGACTATCTTCCCTCTCCATACGCTATCTCCTCCTTGATTCCTCCATTCTGTTGCCTTCAAACTCCTGCTAATTTAGGCATCGGAGGGTTCCCCGCCGGAACACCATCAGCGCCTTGGGAACTTTGTTGCTGGTCGACCGGGAGATGAGCGCTCCAGCACAGCCGACCGAGCCCGGTCCAGGAGAAGTCGCCATAATAGATTGGCGCTAGAGAAAGGGGCTCCCCTTCTCTAAAAAGAGGAATCCATATGCCCAGCCAAGCAATGTCTAAGGGAAGAACTCCAAATGCCACTGCCAGAAGAGGTCTTTCCCCATCCAGGTCCGAGGGACCTCCATGGAAAAATGACTCCACCGCCGCTATCGCTGAGCCTACCATTACTCTGGGACTGCAACAGTTCCAGATGTTAATGAACCGCATTGAAACGCTAACCACCGCGGTTCAGCATTTCCAGGAGACGGCTGACAACCGACAGCAACCGCCAGCTGCTTCCTGCACTAATCCTCCAATTGCTGCTGAGGGAAGCCGACAGCCGAAGGTCTATCAGCATTGTTCTCCTGTCGTCGCAGAGCCTCGAAGGTCTATGGGCACTCGCGTCAACGGCAAGAGGGCGAGATCCGCCTCGCCCTCCTATGCTGAATCCATCCCTATTGGCGTTCGGCTTACCGCCGAACTCCCGAGAGACTACACCAGCAAGATTTTGTGCATGGAGGAGTGCATTGCAGAAATTATTCACCGGCAGAAAGTCGAAGTGGGGCAGGTATACGATTCCTGTCCCCCATTCTCCGATGAGATTCTGGCAGAGATGATTCCCCATCACTTCAAAATCTCTCAGGTGGACCCCTACGACGGCACCACCGACCCACTGGACCATCTGGGCACTTACAAAGCCCATATGATGGTACAGGGTGCCTCCGACGCCCTCCACTATATTGCCTTTCCTGCCACTCTCAAGAAGACCACCCGAATGTGGTTCTCCGCCATCCGACCAGGTATGATCCACTCCTTCGCTCAACTTGAAAACATTTTTCTTTCTCATTTCAGGACCTGCAGTCAGACCTCGAGGAACACCGACTGCCTGTTCCTCGTGATGCAAAGGAAGGAACAGACCCTCCGGGATTACATGGCCCGTTTCAACTCAGCGGCCATGGAAATCCCGGACCTAAATGAAGACGTAGCTATGTTAGTCTTCAAGCGAGGGCTCCGCTCGTCAAGGCTTACTTTCTTCCTGGACAAGAGGTTTCCGACAAGCTACAGTGAGCTCCTGGCCAGGGCACAGAAGTACACCCTGGCAGGAGAACAAGCGGCCAGCTGGCGCCAGGCGGAGGGGAGGCCGGCTCCTAAGAAGCAGAGTGACAAGGCTCCTGAAGTCCGACCTCCGAGTCACAGCAACCGGTCAGCCCAGCGCCGAAGTCCAAAGCTGAAGGACTTCCCCAGGAGGTTCGAGACCTACGCGCCCCTCTCCCTTCCAAGGAAGAAGATCCTCCTGGAGATCGAGAACGAGACCTTCCTTAAGAGGCCTCGACCGATGAGGGGCCTCCCTGCATACAGAAACAGAGATAAATTATATCGATTCCACAAGGATCATGGGCACAGCACTGAAGAATGCTTGCAGCTGAAGGATGCCATTGAAGACCTCATCCGGAGGGGGTACTTACGCAAATATGTCCGACCCCATCGGGATCGGGCCGAAGCCTCAAATGCCAGAAACCCTCCGGAGGAAGCGGAGCTTCCCAACCAACGGCCGACCGGCGGCGATGTCGGCATGCTGCATCGACGATCTGAGTGGAGCTATGAAGATGGTCCAGACATTGTCAAGAGGTCCAAGGGCTCCAATGCAATCACCTTCTCCAATGAAGACCTCCTGGAGTCCTATGTTTTCGAAAATGATCCTGTAGTCGTGTTGGCAGTAATTGCCAACTATGATGTAAGAAGGATACTTATTAATAATGGAAGCTCCACGGAGGTATTACTGTATGATGCTTTTGTAAGAATGAACTTGTCTAGGTCAATGCTGTAAGAATCCCCCGTGCCGCTAACAGGTTTCGAAGGCAATTCTGTCGGAGTTGAAGGGGAAATAGTTCTCCCCGTGACGATCAGGACGAAGCCTTTCAAAAAAACTCTCCCCATCAACTTTGTGGTCGTTCGGATGACCTCGGCTTATAATGCCATTTTGGGCCAGCCGGCCCTCAATAAGTTCTAAGCCATCATGTCCACCTATAGGGATGGCAATAAAATCCAAACCCACGGATACCCGACCCGACTCGACCCAACTCGATTGGGCCGGGTCAACGCTTTGACTAGGTTTGGGCCAGGTTTGGATAAAACCCGAATGCTTAACTTTGGATTTGGACCGAGACTGGATAGATATACACCCGACCCGAACCCGGCCCGAATTATTTTAATATTTAAATAATAAATATATATAAATAATATATATTTTATTAAATATTAATTATTAGTTATTAAATTTTAAAATATTTAACCCTTACCTACCCTTAACCCTAATCATTATTTATTTAAGATAATTTAAATTTTATTTTGATTGAATATGATATTAAATGCTGTTGAACTAAAAATGTAGTTAAATTTTATTTGTTCAATGTATGTATAATTTATAAAATGATATATGATTTTAAAGTTGATAAAAATAAAAAAATATTTAATATGACTCAATTGGGTTCGGGCCGGGTAAACCCGAATTACCCGATACCCGATTGAGATGGGTTTGGATTAAAAAAACCCAGTCCCGATAGTGTTTGGGCCGGGTTTGGGTAGTGTATTAAATATTTGGGTTTGGGCTTGGGTAGTTATGCACCCAGCCCGAACCCGGTCCATTGCCATCCCTATCCACCTATCACCTGTTGGCAAAGTTTCCAACCAGGAACGGGGTCGGGGTTATAAGGGCAGACCGTCGGATGGCCAAGCAGTGTTTAACTATTCTAAACCAGCAGTCGGAAGGCTATCCTACTCTGGAGCAGCTAGACTCGAGGGCTGACACCCACGGTCGTGGTCAGCTGGATGAGAAAATCCTGTTTGTCCCCCTCCGAGAGGATGACCCCATCAAAGTTCTTCAGATTGGAAGTTCTCTCAGCGAAGACCTCAAGTCAGAGCTGATCAGCTTTCTTAGAAGTAACGTCGATGTCTTTGCTTGGTCAGCGTCGGACATGCCAGGCATATCGTCAGATGTCATCACTCACCAGCTCAAGGTGGATTCGACCTAAAGGCCCGTCCAGCAAAAAAAGAGAAGCTTCACCACTAAAAGGGAGAGAGACATCGACGAAGAAGTAAAGAAGCTCTCCGACGCTGGCTTCATCAGGGAAGCTCACTATCCTGAATCGCTAGCTAATGTTGTTATGGTGAAAAAGGGTAACGGGAAGTGGAGGATTTGTGTAGATTACACCGACCTCAACAAGGCTTGTCCAAAAGAAAGTTCCCCCTGCCAAAGATTGACCAACTAGTGGATGCTACGGCCAGCCACCAGCTTCTCAGCTTTATGGATACCTTCTCCAGCTATAACCAAGTCAGGATGCATCCAGAGGACAAGGAAAAGACTGCCTTCATCACCGATAAAGGCATGTACTATTACAAGATGATGCCCTTCGGCTTAAAGAATGCCGGTGCCACCTTCCAAAGACTGATCAACCGAGTATTCGAAGGGCAGCTAAGCAGAAATATGGAGGCTTACATGGAAGATATGATAGTAAAGAGCCTCCATAAAGCTGACCACATCAAAAACTTGCAAGAATCTTTTGACGTACTCAGACGTCATCGGATGAAACTGAAACTCGCGAAGTGTACTTTTGGGATAACTTGTGGCAAGTTCCTCGGCTTCTTGGTCATACAGAGAGGAATTGAAGTGAACCCCAACAAGATAAGGGCCATCATTGAGATGGCACATCTGACCAACAAGAAGCAGGTGCAAGAGCTCACAGGCTGAATTGCCTCCCTCAGTCGTTTCATCTCCCGTTCGGCTGAAAAGTCCCTTCCATTCTTCAAGACCCTGCATCGATCGGAAAGTTTCATTTGGACTGATGAATGTCGATCAGCTTTTGAGGCCCTGAAAGAATATTTGAAGAACCTCCCGTTGCTGGCCAAACCGACGGAGGGGGAGCCTTTGTATCTCTACCTGTCGGCTTCGGACGAGGCGGTCGGCGCCGTACTCGTGCGAGTCAGAGAGGACGGTCAACAGAAGCCTATCTATTATATCAGTAAAGTCCTTCATGATGCCAAAACAAGGTACCCTAAGATATAGAAGCTGGTTTATTCTTTGGTTATATCTGCCAAGTGGCTCTGGCCGTACTTCCAGGTACATCCGATTATGGTGATGACCGACCAACCTCTTAAAGCAATCCTTCAGAGTCCGAACATATCCGGTCGGCTCGTCAAGTGGGCCATCAAACTTGGCGAGTTCGACATCTCTTTTCAATCACGGTATGCTTTGAAGGCCCAGGTAATTGCTGACTTTATTACAAAATGCACATGGAAGCAAGAGACGCCCCCTCAAACAACAGAAGCACCTAAAGCTGACGCCATCTACGAAGCCGAACCAGCCTGGACCCTCTATGTGGATGGAGCGTCCAACCTTGCAGGCTGCGGGGCTGGCCTGATCTTAACCAACCCAGATGGGGAAAGCCTGGAATATGCATTGCATTTTTTATTTCAGTTATCAAATAATCAGGCGGAGTACAAAGCCCTCCTTGCAGGATTGTGAATCGCCAATGAACTAGGCATCAGCCAGGTGAGAGCCTTCTCCGACTCCCAGCTGGTGGTCAATCAAGTGAAGGGCGAATTCGAAGCAAGGGAGCCGACCCTAAACAAATACTTAGATAAGGTAAAAAGTCTCATATCTCGGTTCAAATTCTTCGAGATTCTCCATATACCCCGCCTGCAGAACTCCCCAGCGAATGCATTATCGAAGCTGGCCACGGCCACCACCACTACCTCCGACCGAATCTTTGTAGAGCACATGCGGCATCCAAGTATCACCGAGGAGCCGACCGAGGTCCACCAGGTGGAACAAGAAACTTCTTGGATGGATCCAATTTTTGCTTTCCTGGTCAAAGAGACTCTCCCGGAAGATCCAACTGCGACCAAGCGAGTGCGCTGGATGGCCTCTAAGTACATCATCCTTGACGGTGCCCTATACAAGTGGTCGTTCTCACAGCCATTGTTGAAGTATTTGGGGCCGACCGACATGGACTATGCACTCATGGAAGTCCATGAAGGCATCTGCGGCGATCATCTTAGAGGAAGGTCCCTGGCCTACAAGATCATCCGATAGGGGTACTATTGGCCTACCATTCAAAAAGATGCATCGGACTTCGTCCGAAGGTGCGACGCGTGTCAAAGATACTCCATTATCCAAAGGAGGCCTGCCAGCCAGTTGACTCCGATTACTGCACCGTGGCTGTTCGCACAGTGGGGGATGGATATCTTGGGACCCTTCCCCCCGGCATCCGGGCAACAAAAATTTTTACTTGTGGCCATTGACTACTTCACCAAATGGGTGGAGGCTGAACTACTGGCACAAATAACGGAGGCCAAAATGGAGAACTTTGTCCGAAATAGTATTATCTTTCGGTTCGGCATTCCACAGACAATCATTACCGATAATGGAAGACAGTTCGACAACTCTAAGTTCCGGGACTTCTGTCAGCAATATCATATCTCCCATCGGCTTACATCAATTGGTCATCCTCAGTCCAATGGAGAAGTTGAGGTCACCAATCGGACGATCCTACATGAGCTGAAGACCCGACTAAACAAAGCCAAAGGGCTTTGGGCATAAGAACTCCACTCAGTGCTATGGGCATATCGGACGACCGCCTGAATGGCGACCAGAGAGAATCCATTCAACCTCACTTACGGAAGCGAGGCCATCATCCCCATTAAGATCTCTTTGCAATCCCTATGGATTGACCACTATGCCGAACCGGCTAACTCTGAGCAACGAAGGGCTGACCTAGACCTACTTGAAGAAACGAGGCTCCGAACAAGCTTGAAGATGGTGACCTACCGTTAGAAAATGGTGAAATATTACAACTCACGAGTCAAGCTGCGAGTTTTTCGGGTTAGAGATCTAGTCTTGCGGAGGATGGAGATTTCGAGACCGACCGAGCAAGGAAAACTTTTTCCAAATTGGGAAGGACCTTATCGAGTCGTTAAAGTGATCCGGGCCGGAACCTACTGACTCAAGCATTTGGACGGACGGCAGATAGCATGCCCATGGAATGTAGACAACCTTCGCAAGTATTATTAATAAAGTCCACAACTCTTCTTTATGAACCACTTCCCAGTTCGAACAAGCCGACAGATCAACACTTGGGAAGAAAATCCTAAGTAAGTTGGTTCGGCCTAAGCTACAATCCGACCGCTGCCTCAACTATCTATGGGCTCGGACAAGCCGACGGACCAACACTTAGGGTGAAAATCCTAAAATAGATTGGTTCGGCCTAAGTTACTATTCGACATCTACTCTGGAGGTCCGACCGTCCGCTCAAATTAAGTCGACGGGCCCATACTTAGAAAAAGTTTTAGAAGAAAACTTCATTCAGGCAATCCAAAACACACTCACAAGCATTGATAAAGAAAATGCGATGAAGCTGTTATATATATATATATATATATATATATATATATATATATATATATAAAGAAAATGCGACGAAGCTGTTATATATATATATATGTCAGTACAAAAACGGGGGGTCAGACCTTTACAACCGATATAGATCTAACCCACCAGAATTATATCAGTTGCCTACTTCGGCCCCCTCCCCGGTTCGGCCGAAGCACCTGCAGAGATGTCTGTCGCCCCCGCTTCGGCCCTAGCTTGGGCATCTGAGCTGACCTCCACGGTGACAGCCCCAGTTGGGGTCTCGGTCGCGCCTTCAGTCAGACCCGCCGCCTCCGCGTCCTTCTCCTTCGCCGTCTTTAGCAACTGAAGGAAGGAGAGATCGAGCTCCAGGTACACAGCGCTGATCTTGCCGAAGCATTCTTCATACTTGTAATCAAAGCCGACTGTGCCAGCTTCATTCATCTCCTCCACGAAGTCTTCGAAGGCTTTATATTCTGCGATGGCTCTTTCATTCGCTGTCTTCAGTAGCTCTTGGGTCGACTTCAGCAGACCCTTGTACCGCTCCGCCACCATCTAGTGGCCCCTCGAGCATGTTTCGAATTCGGCCAGGCGCCCCTCCTCCTTGGCCAGTCGGCATGTCAGAGCCTTGACCTTTCGCTTCTGACTCTTCAGCCTTGCCTCCCGATCAGCCTCACGGGCCAGCAAATCTTCGATCTACTTCCATTGGGCCTTCGACTCGGCCCACTGGGCAGATCTCTCTCCTTCGATGGCACGTAGGCAGGTCAGCTCCACCTTGGTGGCTGTCAGCACCACCCATGCAGTGTCCCTTGCTGTCTTTGCTGCCTCCGCTCTCTTGGTCAGGCGTTGCTTCAATTCGAGTAGTTCGCCCATGCCGTCGTCCATCAGCAGTGAGTCCCGGAGAACCTGTTGATAGTTACCTAGTAAAAAGCTTGCAAATAACGAAATATGGGCCGAAGGCCCAAGTCCAGAGCTTACCCCCACCAGATGATGAAGAAGGCTCCTGGTGGCCTCATTCACTGACCGATGATCGACGCTGATCATGGCCCTTTGGAGCTGCTGCTTGACCTGCTCGGCGTCGTGAATGCTGCGCCACTTCTGGTGCTCTTTGGCATCAGTGACTTCATCGGCCTCCTCCCCGACAGCCGTCGACCTTTCGACCGCTTGCTCCCCCTCCATCATCAGGGAAGTCTCCTTCGTCGACCCGATTGGCGGAGAAGTTGGGGTCACCTCTGCCCCAGACGAGCCCGGGAATCCCTCCCCCGTCCGGGCGGCAGACTGCCCGACCAATGAGGAGTGGCCTGATGCCATCGCCTTTCGGCGATCTACTAGGGGGACGTCGTCATCCGACTCCGCTGACATAACTATGGTTGACGGCTCTTCCGTCCATCGCTTCTTCGACTTCTCGGGCACCGACTCCACCGCTCGCTGCCTCTTCGACTCCCAAGGAGTTGGCTCGAAAATGCAGACGACCCTCCTCTATGCCGACCATGCTGAAAAGGTCACCCGATCTGGCTTTATTTTGCCTCCTGTCAGCAAATAAGACTAGAGTTAGTAACAGCGACAAAACTAACAAAGGAAAGAGCAATAGGTCCCTCTCAATGGCCTCCATCCTACCCAGCATCCGATGTCAGCTAATTCCAGCCCGATGGAGACTCTCCTCTTGGAGTAGGAAGTCGACGAACTTCGAGTCTTCGTCATTCATCTTATAGAAGTCGGCCTCATTAGCCCTCAACACCTTCCTTCCATCGATGGCGTTCGGACTAGGATCTCTCCATGCCGGCTCAAAGCCCCAAGGTTCAAGGCTATCTACGTAAAAGAATTGGGACTTCCAGCCATGAATGGCCGATGGAAGTCCCCCTAGTATATTTCGGCTTGGGCGGGGACTAAACATCCACCACTCCTTGCTTCGAAAGTCCTGCTTCAGAAGGAAGAAGTTGGAGAACACGAACAACCTTGGTTCGACGTCAGCTTCCCGGCAGACAACAAGAAAACCGTAGATGACCCGAATGCTGTTCGAGGTCAGCTGTGAAGGGGTAATTCTATAGCTATTGAAAATTTGGATGAAAAATTTATGGAGTGGAAATCGGAGGCCGGCTTTGAGGTGATCTTCGTACAAAGGAAGGGCATAAAGGTTCAGTGGACCATTCACTCTCTCTTCCTTTCTGGGGATAGTGAGGTGCAGGGTGGTTGGAATGTCGTAAATGGCCCTGAGGTTTTCTACCCTCTCTCTGGTCATGGTCATCGCAATATCGTATGGGCAGGGCTCCCTATTCCCATGGACCAGGCTCCCACCGGAGGCCATTTTAATAGAGGCTAGAAGAGAAGAAGAAGATGGAGGCAGAACTAACCTGGTGGGTGAAGTTCCTAGCAAAGACAATGGCAGAGGGAGAAGGAGGCTCTCTCTTTTTCTCTCCAAACCTGAGTGCAGTGAAGGACCCCCTTTGGGTGTCCGCCCTCCCTTTTATAGGTGCTGAGGGGCCGCCTCCCGGTGCCCCTCGAGCGCTGTGATCTGTGGCAGGCGACGCGATTCTTTGATTGGACGGGAAAGCTGAAGAGACACGCCGAATCATGTTTTGATCACGATCTGCGTAACCACTGGATCAACGGTGGATAAGCTACCCTAGACACCGCCGATCGCTCGGATGAAGCCATGTGGCCCACGTCACATCCGGAGCTCAACGGGTGTGCATTTCCGGACTGGCAGACATCATGCACCGTATCGGCAATAACTGCCTCCCCTGGCACCACCAATCCAATGCTGACACCTGTCCAAGAGTGAAAATCGAAGTAGAAGACGACCAGTCGTAGCACGCCGAATCAGATTCGCCATCATCTTAAGGACTGGCACATTAATCACCAAGTAATGCCCTCATCCTTTGAGCCTGCATGCTTGCTCGAAGGCCAAGGGCAAGGAGGCAACTATTATACCCCATCGATCCACAACCAGACCGGACCGATCCCTCTCTGTGGCCCGATCGGGCTGCTCTTCTAAAGCTCCAACCGCCACACCTCTTAGAAGTTCGACCCACCGGAGTAGAGGTCCGAACAACCCACTCCTGCTGGGATCTGGCCCATTGCTCTCTTTCAAAAGTCTGACCCATCAGAGCAGAGGTCCGAATGATCCACTCCTGCTAGGATCCGGCCCATTGCTCTCTTTCAGAAGTCCGACCCACCAGAGCAGAGGTCCGAATGACCCACTCCTACTGGGATTCAGCCCATTGCTCTCCTGCATAAGTCTGATCTCCTGTCCGACCAACTGGCCCTCTCGGTCGGCATCCGACAGATATGCTTTAGGACCCAGAGGATTCTAGAACCCCCTTTCTATTTCAATAGAATCCTACCACACCAGCAGTCCTGCTCCACTATTCCCACAGTGTCGCCCTATCTAGGTGCCACATTGCCACTCTCCAGATTCTCCTAGAGGCAGATCGATCTTTCTTGGCCCCTCCCCTAACGGATTTTGGACTGTTCCGTGCCTATATAAAGTAACCAGGGGATCCCATTCAAAGTAAGGACTCTCTTCCCTCTCCATACGCTATCTCCTTAATTCCTCCATTCTGTTGCCTTCAAGCTCTTGCTAATTTAGGCATCGAAGGGTCCCCCGCCGGAACACCACCGGTGTCTTAGGGACTTTGTTGCAGGTCGACCGGAAGAGGAGCGCTCCAGCATAGCCGACCAAGCCCGGTCTAGGAGAAGTCACCGCAACGGATGGAGAGGAAGGTAAACACATTTGAAATGATGGTCATATTTTATCAACCATGGTCCTTATTGTTCCTTGTTGGTTATCCAGTTTTTGTGACCAGGTTCTTCTGTAGCTCTCACATCAACTGGACCCAACCCATATATGGTTCTGGGAGCCAGTCCATTAGAAATTAATAAAGAATCTTTTTGAGTTAAAACCAAATCAGATATGGATCGAATACTAGTATATCCATATATATTTGATTTATTTGACAAATAGAGATACGGTTATGTTGCTGCAACTTCTCCCAGACCGGGCTCAGGCGGGCTTGGCTGGAGCGCTCTTCTCTCGGTTCTTGCAAAAAGGTCTCCAAGGGTCGGTGGTGTTTCGATGGGGACACTCCGATGCCTAAGTTAGCGGGAGCTTGAGGGCAACATAATGGAGGAATCAATGAGATAAGCTTATGGAGCAGGAAGAGAATACTTAGTCCTTATTTGAAGTCCCTTGTTTACCTTATATAGGCATGGAATACTGCCAAATTCTATTAGGGACCAAGCTGGAAATATCCGATTTGTCCCTAGAAGAATCAAGGTAGTGGCCAGGTGGCACCAGGATGTGGCCACATCGTGAGGTCTGTTGTAATAGAATTCTGGTACCACCTGAAGAGGCTTCTGGAGCCTTCAGGCTAGGTCCTGTTGAAGGCCGGTTGGACGGACCTCTGCTATAGCGGGTCATTCAGATCTCTGCTAGAGTGGGTCGGCCAGGCCTCCACTGGAATAGGTCAGTCTGACCTTGCTGAAGGTGGGTCGGACGGACCTCTGCTATAGCGGGTCGTTCGAACCTCTACTAGAACAAGTCGTTCGGACCTCAGTTGGAGTTGGTCGGTCAGACCTCCGCAGGAGTGGGTCGGGTCGGACCCTCGCTGAAGGTGGGTCGATCGGATCCTTGCTGAAGGTGGGTCGGTCGGATCCTTATTGAAGGTGGGTCAGACAGACCTCTGCTACAACGGGTCATTCGGACCTCTGCTGGAGTGGGTCGGTCGGACCTCTGCATGAGTGTGTCGGTCGGACCCTCACTGAAGGTGGGTCGATCGGACCTTTGTTGAAGGTGGGTCGGTCGGACCCTTGCTTAAGGTGGGTCGGACGGACCTTTACTATAGCAGGTCGTTTGGACCTCTGTTAGAGTGGATCGGTCGGACATTGGGAAAAGTCGATTGGGTGTAACAGTTGCCCCCCTACTCTTGGCCTTTGGGAGGACACGTGGCTTTGAAGGGCAAGAGCACCATCCTTGTGCTGAATGCGCTCGTCCTTGAAATGACCATGAATTTGATGGGGTATATCGCATCTGGTCACTCTGAATCTCCCATGATTAGCGTCTGGGATAGGTGTCGACCCCGCGTTGGGGGTGAGGGAGTTGCAGTTAATGCGAAAGGGATGCAATGATGAAGGGCCTGCTTGGCCCACTCGATCGTTGGGTTCTGTAAACGAGCCATGTGACGTGGCAACATCTGAGCAGGTAGTGCTGCACTCAGGGCGATCCCTTCGTCGCTGATTTGGCATTTACGCAGATCGTCGTCTGTTTGCTCCCATCAATCTGTCGCATCGACTTCCGCAGTGTGGAGAGTCGTACCGTCTGATGGAAGGGTCATGATGCCTGATGGATGGAGGGAGGTGGCCCTCCAAAGATCTATAGAAGGAGATGCGGGGTACCTGGAAGGAACTTCTCGCTGCAATCATGTTCGACAAGAGAAAGAGAGCGCCATCCCCTTCCATCACCTTCAATCTTCTAGGAAACCAGTCCCAGGTTAGTTCTTTTCTTCCTTTCTCCATCTTCACATCAATGGCTTCCGGCTGTCATGGTTCTGTTCATAGAGATAAGGAACCAGGCCCGAGCAAGATCCGATCGAAGATGACCCGGGAACGAGTTGAAAGCCTCAGGGTAAGGTATAACATACCTTCGACCCTATATCTTACGATCCCGGATAGAGAGGGGAGAGTGAACAATCCACCGGGGCCGGAAAACCTTCCGATGTATGAAGACCATCTTAAGACCGGTCTTAGGTTCCCGTTGTGTAATTTCTTCATAAAGGTCTTCACTTCTTATAGGGTGACCCCTGCGCAGCTGACCACGAACAGCATTCGGGCGATCAACTACTTCATGGTACTGTGCCATAGAGCTGGGACTGAACCCAAAATTTCCTCCTTTGCCAACTTTTTCCTTTTGAAGAAGGATTTTGGGAGCCAGGAGTGGTGGATGTTTAGTCCCCACCCTGGTCGAAGGATATTAGGGTGCCTCCCGTCGGCCATCCATGGGTGGAAGGCCAAGTTCTTTTTCATAGATAGTCTCTAGCCTTAGGGTTTTGAGCCATTATGGAGGGAACCGAGGCCGAGAACCAGTGAAGGAAGGGCAGTACTGATGGCTGACTAGGCTAGCTTCAACGACATGGAAGGGGTCGCCCTACCATGGTGTATGAATTGCTTCAGGAAGACATCCTTCATCAGGCAGGGGTCAGCGGCCATAGAAGCCTAGGTAGGACAAGGGGGCCGCCACCGTTGATCGACCTTTCTTCTCATATTTATTCTATTGATTTTGCTGCTTTCTTTCTCTTCATTCACCATAATCTTTCCTTGAAACAGGAGAAAGGATGAAGATTGACAAAGCCAAGGTGGTCCAACAGGCGGTGAGGAAGAGGGCCACCCAGAATGCGGAGCTGATCGTAGAAGGGTTGAAGAGGAGGAAGGTGGAAGAGCGGCCCGCACCTGTCGTAACTGTGGACTCCGACGAGGATGACGTCCCTCTGTCGGAGCGATTGGCAGCAAAGGCATCGGGGTCTTCAACTCTCATTGGGCAGTCGGCCATCCGACCAGAGCAGGAGCAGCCGGAGCTATCCGATGCAGTGACGGCTCCAGCCCCACCACCCGCCGAGCCAGCGGATGTGGTCCCCCCTATGGACAAGGGGAAGGAGGTGGCCGAAGGAGAGGCAGCCGAAGAAGTCTGCTAAGAGGCACGTCAGTGCTGGCATGCCCTCTATGATGCAACGCAGGCGCGTGGCCTGCTCAGAGAGGCAATGATGGATGCCGACTGGGAGGAGTCAAGCCAGTGGAACCTGAGCGATGTGGCAAAGGATTCTTATCGTGACCTCATGAGGGTAAGACACCGATCCCGCACCCTCATCCTTTCTTTCTCATTTGTCTTGTATGTGACTAACTCATCCTCTTGCTTGCAACTTCTTCATGGGATCTCCCTAATGGATGATGGCCTTGGTCAACTACTCTTTGCGACCAAAACCATGGCCAGAAAGGTCCAGGAGTCAGAGGTAGCTTGAGCAGCGATGGAGACATCGCTGAAGGCCATGGAGGAGGGGCTGTCAGCTAGCCAGGCTGAAGTCGAGTCATCGAAGGAGGAGGCGAGGGACCTGCGGACTCAGCTAGCCAAGAGGGAGGCTAGGCTGAAGAAGAAGGTGAAGGTTAGCTCTCTCGTTCATCGGCTGAAGGAAGAGAAGGAGTGGTCTGCCAAAACCAACAGGAGGGCTCAGGTCGACCAGGTGGCGGCAGCGAAGTAGCCGAGTCAGCTGAGCGAGGCCAAGGTGCTGGCGATAGAACGGACTCGTGATGCCATAGTAGAGTACAAGGCTTCTGCAGGCTTTGTTGACGAGGTGGAAGAGGCTGTGTCGAAGTTCTACACGAGTGGCTATGACGACTGCTTAAAGAAGGTAGCCGAGATCTTCCTAGAACTCGATTTGTATGGCACCCACCTGAGTCGGCCAGTCGAGAGAGAGGAGTGCCCAACCGATGGTGGGGCCGATGCGCAAGCTCCTTCTGAAGCAGGTCCATCGGGGGTTCCAGCCGGGACTTCAAAATCGGTGGGGGAAGCCGAAGCCGAAGCCTTTCCATCCAATTTATCTTTGTACCCGCCGGGCAAGGCTAACTGATTGTAACAGCCTGCCCACTTTTGTATAAAACTTTTTGCAAACTAATAAAATTTCTTCTTTCTTTGACGCATGTCTTTGATGTATTCTTCTTTGAATGTGGAGCGGTCGGCTTCGTCCGAACCCATCTTTTTCTTTTTCTTTTGATTCATCTTCCATGAATGTGGGGTCAGTCAGATTGACCAAAACTTATTTATTTCAGAAATATTTCTAAGTGTTGCACAGTCGGCTCAATCTGAACACAAGTCTTCCAAAGCAAACTTTGAACAGTTGCCCAATCCAAACCCAAAACCTTAGAAATTTTTCTAAGTGTTGGCTCGTCAGCTTAATTTAAACATAAGTCCTCCGAAGCGAACTTTGAACATTTGCCCAATCCGAACTCAAAACCTTAGAAATTTTTCTAAGTGTTGGTCTGTCATCTTCAGCCTGAACTCCCCTCTTTCTTAGAAGTATTTCTAAGGAAACCTTGGACTTAGCCGTTCGTATGGCAATCTTCCAAGCACTTAAGGATTCCAAGTAGTATTTTCCGAGCGAGGTCAGACATTCAAGTTGGCTATTTGAAAGCCTCTGCCGACCAGAGTCGGACTTTCAAGAGTGGGCTGCCTTAGAGCCTTTGCCGACCGGAGTCGGACTTTCGGAAGTGGGCTGCCCTAAGGCCTCCGCTGATCGGAGTCAGACTTTCGGAAGTAGGCTACCCTAGAGCCTCGGTCGACCAGAGTCAGACTTTCGGAAGTAGGCTGCCCTAGAGCCTCTGTCGACCGGAGTCAGACTTTCGGAAGTAGGCTACCTTAGAGCCTCTGTCGACCGGGGTCAGACTTTCAGAAGTGGGCTGCCCTAGAGCCTCTTCCAACCAGGGTTCGACTTTCTGAAGTGGGCTACCCTAGAGCCTCTGTCGACCGAGGTCGGACTTTTGAAAGTGGGCTGCCCTAAAGCCTCTGCCAACCAGAGTCAGACTTTCGAAAGTGGGCTACCCTAGAGCCTCTGCCAACCGGAGTGGGACTTTCGAAAATGGGCTGCCCTAGAACCTCTACCGACCGGAGTCAAACTTTTGGAAGTGGGTTGGCCTAGAGCCTCTACCGACCGAAATCAGACTTTTGAAAGTGGGCTGCCTTTGAGCCTCTGCCGACCAGGGTCGGACTTTTGGAAGTGGGCTGCCTTGGAGGAAGTTATAGCCTTTATTGATAATATTTGTGAAGGTTGTCTATATTCCATGGACGCGCCACTTGCCATCCGTCTAGATGCTTGAGTCGGTAAGTTTCGACTCAAATCACTTCAATCACTCAATAAGGGCCCTCCTAATTGGGGGAAGAGTTTTCCTTACTCGGTCGGCCTTGAAACTTCCGTCCTTCACAAAACCAGGTCTCCGACCCGGAAGGTTCGAGCCTTGACTCGAGAGTTGTAGTACTTGGCCACCTTCTGACGGTACGTCACCATCTTCAAACTCACTTGGAGTTTGGTTTCTTCAAGTAAATCTAGGTCAGCCCTCCTCTGTTCTGAGTTGGTCGGTTCGACAAAATGATCAATCCATAGGGATTGTAAGGAAACTTCCACAAGTATGATTGCTTCGCTCCCATAGGTCAGACTAAATGGAGTCTGTCCAGTCACCATTTTGGAGGTTGTCCAATAGGCCCAAAGCACTGAGTGAAGCTCTTCTACCCAAAATCCCTTGGCATCGTTCAGTCGGGTCTTCAGTCCATGCAGGATCGTCTAATTGGTGAGTTCGGCTTTTCCATTGGATTGAGGATGGCCGATTGATGTTAGTCGATGGAAAATGTGGTACTACTGGCAGAATTTCCAAAACTTGGGATTGTCGAACTGCCTTCCATTGCCTGTGATAATTGTTTGTGGTATGCCGAACCAGAAGATTATGCAATTTCAGATGAAATTCTCTGCCTTGGCTTCTGTAATCTGTGCTAGTAGCTCAGCTTCCACCCACTTGGTGAAGTAATCAATGGTCACAATCAAAAATTTTTGCTGGCCGGATGTTGGGGGGAATGGCTCCAGGATGTCCATTCCCCATTTCATGAACGGCCAAGGTGGGGTGAGTGGGATCAGCTAACTAGCCAGCCTTCATTGAATGTTGGAGTATCTTTGACATGCGTCACACCTTCTGACGAAGTCCGACGCATCTCTTTGGATGGTTGGCCAATAATATCCCTATCGGATGATTTTATAAGCCAGGAACCTTCCTCCCAGGTGGTCACCATAGATGCCTTCGTGCACTTCTCTGAGTGCGTAGTCAGCGTCAGTCAGCCCCAAGCACTTCAATAAGGGCTACGAAAATGACCGATTGTAAAGGGTGCCGTCGACGACGACATACTTTGAGGCCATCCAGCGTACACGCTTGGCTTTGGTCATATCTTCTGGTAGGGTCCCTTTGATAAGGAACGCAAGAATGGGGTCCATCCAAGAGGCTTCTTGTTCCATCTAGTGGACTTTTGTCACCTCTTTAGCAATGCTTAGGCACTGCAGATACTCCACGAAGGTCCGATCGGAGGTGTGGGTAACGACCGTAGCCAACCATGACAAAGCATCCGCCCGGGAGTTCTGCAATCGAAGTATATGGAGAATTTCGAAAAACTTAAGTCGAGTCACGAGGCTTTGTACCTTACTCAAGTACTTGGCTAGGGTCGGATCTCTCACCTCGAATTCGCTCGTCACCTGGTTCACCACCAGCTGAGAGTCAGAGAAAGCTCTAATCCGACTAATGCTCAGCTCATTGGCTATTCTCAGTCCGGTAAGGAGGGCTTCATATTCTACTTGGTTGTTTGATACCTGAAATGCAAAGTGTAAAGCATACTCCAAGCTCTGCCCATCGGGGTCGGCTAAGATCAGGCCTACCCCGCAACTTGTAAGGTTGGATGCTCCGTCCACATGGAGGGTCCAAGCGGGCTCCGCTTCTTCAATGTTGTCATCTCCAGGTATGTCGGCTATTTGTGAGGGTGCCTGTTGTCTCCAGGTACACTCTACTATAACGTTAGTGATTACCTGAGCTTTCATGGCCGACCGGGGTTGGAAAGAGATGTCAAATTTACCAAGCTTGATAGCCCACTTGGCAAGCCGACCGGATGTGTCTGGACTTTTGAGGATGGCCTTGAGAGGTTGATCGAATAGGATGACTATCGGATGCGCTTAGAAGTAGGGCCGCAATCACTTGGCTACTATGATCAAGGAATAGACCAATTTTTGCATCTTGGCGTATCTTGTCTCGACGTCATGGAGGACTTTGCTAATATAATAAATAGGTCTTTGTTGATTGTTCTCTCATATCCGAACAAGGACGGAGCTTACTACCTCGTCGGATGCCGACAGACATAAATATAAAGGCTCTCCCTCCATTGACTTGGCCAACAAAGAAGGGTTCTTCAGGTAATCTTTTAAAGCTTCAAAAGCCGACCGATACTCATCGGTCCATTGAAAGCGATCCAATAGTCGTAATGTCTTGAAGAAAGGAAGACACTTCTCAGTCGACCAAGAGATGAAGCGGCTGAGAGAGGCTATCTAACCTGTAAGTTCTTGCACTTGTTTCTTGTTGGTTGGATGCCCCATGTCGATGATGGCCTTGATATTGTCAGGGTTGATCTCGATTCCTCTTTGTGTGACCAAGAAGTCAAGGAATTTTCCAGAGGTCACCCCAAAGGTGCACTTGGTCGGATTCAGCTTCATCCGATGATGCCTCAAGGCATCAAAGGATTCCTGTAAGTCTTTGATGTGGTCAGCTTTATGGAGGCTTTTGACTATCATATCATCAACATAGGCCTCCAAATTTTTTCCAAGTTGCCCTTCGAAGACCCGGTTGATCAGCCTTTGAAAAGTGGCACCGACATTCTTCAAGCCGAAGGGCATCATCTCGTAGCAGTATAGTCCCTTATCGGTGATAAAGGCTGTCTTCTCTTCATCCTCCAGGTGCATCTTAATTTGGTTGTAGCCAGAGAAGGCATCCATGAAGCTCAAAAGCTGATGGCCTGCCATGGCATCCAACAACTGGTCAATCTTTGGCAAAGGGAAGCTATCCTTCGGATAAGCCTTGTTGAGGTCGGTGTAGTCCATGCATATCCTTCATTTTTCATTGGCTTTCCTTACCATTACAACATTTGCTAACCAGTCGGGGTAGTAGGCCTCTCTAATGAAGCTGGCATCAGAGAGTTTCTTGACCTCCTCATTAATTGCCCTCTATCTTTCAGGAGCGAAGCTCCTTTTCTTTTATCTGACAGGCTTGTAGGTCATATCTACTTTAAGCTGGTGAGTTATGACCTCCGACGGGATGCTTGACATATAAGACATCGGCCAAACGAAGACATCTGTGTTTTCCTATAAGAAGCTGATCAGCTCCAACTTGACCTCTTCACTAAGAGTGCTTCCAATTTGGAGTACCCTGGTGGGATCATCCTCCCGGAGGGGGATGAATAGGATTCTCTCGACTGGTTGGCCTCAACCGTCGGCTTCAACCTTAGGGTCAAGCTATTCCAGAGAGGAACAATCATCTGATTGCCTATCTTGAATAGTCAAGTATTGCTTGGCCATCCTGCGGTCTCCCCTCATAACTCCAACCCCGTACCGAGTCAGAATTTCACCAGTAGGTGGTAGGTAGAAATGATGGCCCAGAACTTATTGAGGGCCGGTCGGCCCAATATGGCATTGTAAGCCAAGGTCGTAAGTATGACCACGAAGTTGATGGGGAGAGTCTTCTAATAAGGCTCTATCCCGATTGTCACAGGCAGAGTTATCTCTCCTTCCACTCCGATGGAGTTTCCTCCGAAGCCCGTCAACGGCATAGGGGATTCTTGTAGCCTTGATCTGGACAAGTTCATTCTAACAAAAGCATCATACAATAATACTTTCGTAGAGCTTTCATTATCAATAAGGATCCTCCTTACATCATATTTGGCAATCACTACCGACACAACTACAGGATCATTTCCAAAGACATGGGATTCTAGGAGGTCTTCATCGAAGAAGCTAATTATATTAGAACCCCTAGACCTCTTCACAATGTCCTGGTCTTCTTTATATCTCCAGTCAGATCGATGGTGTAGCATGCCAACATTCCCATCGGTCGGACGCTGATTGGGAAGCTCTATCTCCATAGGGGCATCTCTGGTAGTTGAAGTTTCAGTCCAATTCCTTTGGGGTAGGACGTACTTGTGCAGGTACCCCCTCTTGATGAGGTCTTCAATTATGTCCTTCAGCTGGAGGCAGTCTTCAGTGTTGTATTTGTGGACCTGGTCGAACCGGTAGTACTTGTCTCCATTCCTGGATGCAGAGGGGCCCCTCATCGGACGAGGCCTTTGCAGGAATGTCTCGTTCTCAATTTCCATGAGAATCTTCTCCCTCGGAAGGGAGATGGGCGCATAGGATTCGAACCTCCTAGGGAAGTCCTTTGGCTTTGGGCTGCGGCGTCGGGCCGAATTATTGCCATCGCTTGGAGGTCGATTTTCGGGAGCCTTGTCACTCCGCTTCTTGGGAGACAGCCTCCCTTTAGCTTGGCATCGGCTCACCGCTTGCTCTTCTACCAGGGCATACTTCTGCGCTCGGGCCAGCAGCTCGGAGTAGCTTATCGGGAACTTCTTATCCAGGAAGAATGTGAGCTTGGACAAGTGTAGCCCTCTCTTGAAGGCTGACATAGCCATATCTTCATTGAGGTCCGGGATCTCCATGGCCGCTGAGTTGAATCGGGCCATGTAGTCCCGAAGAGTCTCTCGTTCCTTTTGTAGCATGAGGAAGAGGCAGTTGGTGTTCCTCGGCGTCCGACTGCAGGTCCTAAAATGGGAGAGAAAGAGATTTTCAAACTGGGAGAAGGAGTGGATTGTACTTAGCTGGATGGCGGAGAACCATATCTGAGCCGCCTTCTTGAGGGTCGCAGGGAAGGCGATGCAGTGGAGGGTGTCGGAGATGCCTTGCACCATCATGTGGGCTTTGTAAGTGCCCAGATGGTCTAGTGGGTTGATGGTACCATCGTAGGGGTCTACCTATGGAATCTTAAAGTGGCGGGGGATAGGCTACCCCTTGATCTCGGCAGAAAAAGGTGGGCGGGAGTCGTACGCCTGCCCCTCATCGACTTTTTGCCGATCGACCAGCACAGCGATCTGTTCCTCCATGCACTGGAGTCTGCTAGTGTAGTCTCTTGGGACCTCACTGCAGTGCTGGTCACCGTCAGGGACTGAGTCAGCAGAAGAGGGTGAGGCAGACCTCACCATCTTTCCATCGACGTGAGCCATGTAGGACCTTCGGGGCTCCGGAGCTATGTATGAGTGGGGCTGAGGGACTTCACGCCATTGGCTTCCCTCAACAGCAGGTTGGTAGTTGGTGCGAGACACCATAGGTAGCTATTGCTGGTTATTAGCCGCATCTTGGGGGTTCTGAACCACGGCAGCGAGGTTATCGATGCGGTTCAGGAGGGTCTGGAACTGCTGTTGTTTCAGAGTGATGGTGGGCTCGATGACATCATTCCTCCTGAGAGGTCCTTCTGACCTGGACAGAGAGTGACCTCTCCTGGCAAAGGTGTTATGGGCTCTTCCCTTTGCCATTACTTTGCTTAATGGGTGGATTCCTCCTTTTAGAGAAGGGAACATAGGAACGAAGGTTCAGCCCTTCCTTTAGCACCAATCTGTTATTGCAACTTCTCCCAGACCAGGCTCAGGCGGGCTTGGCTAGAGCGCTCTTCTCCCAGTTCCTGTAAAAAGGTTCCCAAGGGCCGGTGGTGTTCCGGTGGGGGACACTCCGACGTCTACGTTAGCGGGAGCTTGAGGGCAACATAATGGAGGAATCAATGAGATAAGCTTATGAAGCAGGAAGAGAATACTTAGCCCTTATTCGAAGTCCCCCGTTTACCTTATATAGGCATGGAATATTATCAAATTCTATTAGGGGCCAGGCTGGGAATGTCTGATTTGCCCCTAGGATAATCAGGGTAGTGGCCAGGTGGCACCAGGACATGGCCACGTCGTGAGGTCTATTGTAACAGAATTTTGGTACCAGTTGGAAGAGACTTCTGGAGCCTTCAGGCTAGGTCCTGTTGAAGGCCGGTTGGATGGACCCCTGCTACAGCAGGTTGTTCGGACCTCTGCTAGAGTGGGTCGGTTGGACCTCCGTCGGAGTGGGTCGGTCGGACCCTTGCTGAAGGTGGGTCGGATGGACCTCTGCTATAGCATGTCATTCGGACCTCTGCTGGAGCGGGTCGTTCAGACCTCTGCTGGAGTGGGTCGGTCGAACCTCCATAGGAGTGGGTCGGTTGGACCCTCGCTGAAGGTGAGTCGATCGAACCTTTGCTGAAGGTGGGTCGGTCAAACCCTTGCTGAAGGTGGGTCGGACCGACCTTTGCTACAGAGGGTCGTTCGGACCTCTGTTGGAGTGGGTCGGTCGAATCTCTGCAGGAGTGGGTTGGTCGGACCCTCGTTGAAAATGGGTCGGTCAAACCTTTGCTGAAGGTGGGTCGGTCGAATCCTTGTTGAAGGTGGGTCAGACGGACCTCTGCTACAGCGGGTCGTTCGGACCTTTGCTGGAGTGGGTCGGTCGGACCCTGGAAAAAGTTAATTGGGTATAACAGGTTACAAATATTAATAAGATACAAAAATTCATATCCATATTTATTTTAAATGAATACGTATGCAAGTCGGATATCGAAAATATGGATACTATTGTCATCAAATTATCCTTCACTAAACTTTAGCGATGACCGAGGGTACTTCAATATTTTCTGAGCAAAATTGGGTGCCGCTCCTAATAGCTCTCAAATGGAGATCTATAAAAGCATTCCCGATGCGGGACAATGATGGGAGGATCATCGGAGAGCTGAGAAGTCTCTAGGGACTAGGGTCAAGAATGGGATAACCAGGGCCTCACACCCCTCGATGTCCCGAAGGACAAAGGCAAACAGGGCTTCACACCCCTCGATGTCCCGCAGGACAAAGGCAAACAAGGCCTCACATCCCTCGATGTCCCGCAGGACAAAGGCAAACAAGGCCTCACACCCCTCGATGTCCCGCAGGACAAAGGCAAATAGGGCCTCACACCCCTCAATGTCCCGCAAGATAAAGGCATAGGGTCTCACACCCCTCGACGCCCGAAGGCAAAGGCAAAACGAGCCTCACACCCACTCCCTCATAGAGGTAGAACCAAGAACACTTTTCTTTCAAAAATTCATGTTCTTCATTACTTTCAATACAATAGAGGGGTCCTTATATAGGGACCAATTACTTAGGAATGAAGTAAAGAAAATATATGCACCACAATCCTTCCTGATTTGCTGAGTGACAACATGGAAGGTTTTATACAATTTCCAAAAAAAACTCAAGAAAAATAAGGAAAGAAGAGGGGGACCAGGGGGGCCATGTGGGGGGCCAAACACCTGCTCTTTTGGGCTTGGGGGGAACCACATCTTTCCTTAGTTGCTTGTCATGAATCAGGGGATTCTTGCTTATCCACTTGACCTTCCTTTCTCTCTTGATGGCATGTGGAGTTGATGTGCCTGCAGGGTGGAAGGGGTGTGCTGGGACTCCACGTGGCTGCTGAGGTGGCTGGGCTTTGGATCCCCATCATTCTCCTGGAGTAGGGAGAACTCGACCTCATCGAGTTTGAAGATGACTTGGGTGGAACTGAAACCCATTATTTGAAGTCTATGCAATGCTTGATGATCTATTTTTTTTATTTTTTTGACTGCACCGAGATTCGTGTAGCTTTGAAATTGGTGCAGCTCTGAGATCCATACTTCATCATTTTTGGGCTGCTTTGAGATCGGTGTGCTGTAGGGAGCGTGTGCTTTGAGAATAGTGTAGCTCTGAAGTCGGCAACAAGGAGGAATGATGCTTTGATGTTTGTGCACTTTTCTTCTTCCCCATGGATGGAGGCTGGGAAGAATAGAGGTTGGCAGCGGGTAGGGAAAACTGGCGAGGCCTTCACCGATATGGTGCTGGGCAGAGACAGTGGAATGGGCTGGACAATGGCTGGCGCGGATGGGAAGATGGTCAGCACGGACGATGGCATGGCTGGGCTTGGCGATGGGCTCTCCGATCAGAAAGGGAAGAAGAGCTGTGGCCAGTGGCATGTGCGGATCTGGGGCTGGGGCTATCTGTTCAGCTACAAGCAACGTCCGTTATCTCCTGTGAGATCGGCGATCGACGGCCCTAAAAAATAAACAGGGGGGGTGATGGGGTGAATCGTCGAAGTCGAAGAGGCGGTAGAGGAGGGTAGGGCGATGGAGAAGAAGGCACGGGACTGGTCGGAGGTGTGGTGGCGGAGGAAGGCATCGACCGCGAAGCAAGCGACGGTGACCTGAGTTGGGGAGGTGGCGGTGAGGATGGAGGTGGCGAGATCCTAGGTGCGGTTCCGTTTGGTGAGAGGACGATGGAGACGGGTGGTCGAAGTCCCTGTCACAGACGAAAGAGGGGCGGCAGCGGGCAATGAATAGGGACAAGATTCGATTGGAGGTGTCGGCTTGTGGCGGTGAGCAGGAAGATGTCACCGGTCGACTTTGGGCCATGGATCTTCAACATCGGACTTCATGGGAGGTAGAGAGGATGGGGGAAGTCACGAGCGATGGTGGCGATCCAGGACTTCAGGTAGTGCTGTGGATGGGGCAGTGGCTCGGCCGTGGCTCGGTGGTGGCGCTGGTGAGTCGGTGATGGAGATGGTGATGGATGGATAAAGGAAGGAGATGATGGGAATAGGTCGAGGATAAGTTGGGGATAAGTAGAGGATAGCAAGAATAACAAGAATAAAATAGAATAAAAAGAAATAATGGATATCCTAAAACCTTTGGGTACCAATAAATTTTTTTTTTCTCTAACCCTAATTCTCACCCACTCTGATACCAAATTTGATGCGGGACAATGATGGGAGGATCATCAGAGAGCTGAGAAGTTTCCAGGGACTAGGGTTAAGAACGGGATAATAAGGGCCTCACATCCCTCGATGTCCCGAAGGACAAAGGTAGACAGGGCCTTACACCCCTCGATGTCCCGCAGGACAAAGGCAAATAGGGCCTCACACCCCTCGATGTCCTGCAGGACAAAGGCAAATAGGGCTTCACACTCCTTGATGTCTCGCAAGACAAAGGCATAGGGTCTCACACCCCTCGACGCCTGAAGGCGAAAGCAAAATGGGCCTCACACCCACTCCATAAAGGCATAGGGTGTCACACCCCTCGACGCCCGAAGGCGAAGGCAAAATGGGCCTCACACCCACTCCCTCATGGAGGTAGAACCAAGAACACTTTTCTTTCAAAAATTCATGTTCTTTATTAATTTCAATACAAGAGAGGGGTCCTTATATAGGGACCAATTACTTAGGAAGAAAGTAAAGAAAATATATGCACCACAATCCTTCTTGATTTGCTGAGTGACAACATGGAAGGTTTTATATAATTTCCAAAAAAAACTCAAGAAAAATAAGGAAAGAAGAGGGGGACCGGGGGGACCATGTGGGGCGCCAAACACCTGCTCTTTTGGGCTTGGGGGGAACCACATCTTTCCTTAGCTGCTTGGCATGAATCATGGGATTCATGCTTATCCACTTGACCTTCCTTTCTCTCTGATGGCGTGTGGAGTTGATGTGCCTGGAGGGTGAAAGGGGTGTGCTGGGACTCCACGTGGCTGCTGAGGTGGCTGGGCTCTAGATCCCCATAAGTAAAGCACTCTGAAACCTCTTTATATCTATTATTGAATCCCGGATACCCCTTCTATTTTTCTTCCTAGGCTTTTGTCTTAAAAGACTGGCCTTTGTCTTGAGAGGACAAGCCTTGTCTCAATAAGACAAGCCTTGTCTTAAGGAAAGGGAATGAAAAATAGTAAGTTAGGTTTTTTGATGGGAAATCTGATATCTGGCATCAAATCATTGATGCCTTTTATAGAGTAGGTAGGGGTGCCTAATATGCCTCTTTAGTATCCTTTGATCTATCAAATAACAGATCAAATAAGATCCTTCATTAAGGAGTCTTATCTTGAAGAGACATGATCCTTCTTGTGCCAAGAGACAAGACCCTTATGTCTCTTCGTTTTCCAGCCAATCTATTCTTCTGCCATATGGCAATAACAAGTTATAGAAAATCCAAGGGACATGAAAAGAGAAGTGAAGTATCAGAGAATTTTAAGATACTTAAAACAGAAGGACTCTACCTTCTCAATTTGGCGCCAACAATGAAGGGACACGTCCCTTCATTGTGCGCATTCCACTTTCACGTCACTTCCCACCAATATGATCAGTCAAAGCCCTTTAACATGGCTTGGAGATGAGGGAGGAGTCCCTTGGGACTCTATCCTGTATTTGTGATTCATCAGTAGAAGGACTCTTGGTCCTTCACGCACCAAATTGGTGTGAAACCAAATGGCGCACCAAGAGTCCACGCCAACATGGACTCTATCACAAAAGCAAGATAAGTCCTAATTAATTTAGATAAAAACTGAAATAGGCTATCCTAATTAAGACACAACCCAATATAAGTCCGTCTTAAATTGGTTATCTATTAGCAAGCAACTGGATCCAATACAATTGGGTTAGGAGTTGGGCTAGCCAACATATGCTAGTATGACAATTAGCTAGCTAATTAGGATCCCATGATCCTAATAAAAATATAATTGACTTTCTTGGCCAATTTTCTAATGTGTATGACCCTTTGGATTCCACATCTAGATAGTAGGAGGTCTAAGTCCAAGCCAATTTGATCCAATCAAATTGATTTAACCTAATTAGGTCAAATTGAGCTGACTTAAGTTGCCAATTCGAATCAACTTCCGAATTGACTCATGAATCCAATCGAATTGATCCATGAAACCCACAAGACATGATTGATATCTAGCAACATGTTATGTCTACCCGGAAGATGAGAAATTTGGTAGAAATTAGCAAAATACCCTTTAGTGAAAAGTTACCATACAATTCAATCCTTCAATCTTCCTTTATCCTGATTAAGTGATAGGCATGGATAAATGTCAAACCCTAGCACTCAATCCTTTCAAATCTCAATTCGATAATGAAAACTCGATCGATGAAAGATTAGAAACCCTATCTAATCTCATCCAGCTTTGATCAAAGACTTCTTGAGTTAACAATCGAAGAGATTTTATAGGATAAGTTCTCCTCTTACTAGGAGTGATCGATTCCTTATTGACCTACTCATTACCTTCATATACAATCCACCATATCCAGAAGCACCCCGTACATAACTTAATTGCCATGAATGAGCATGCACTGAAACATGGATTCATGTGCATAAGATACTATGATAGTCTCAGGTCTAAGGATCACATACACAACTTTCACTATGAGAACCATCTTTTGACAAGTAGTAAGACCTCCATAAGATATTCTTAAGGCATATTAGTTCAATGAACTCATACCTTAATGAGCACTCACATCCTTATATTAGTATCCCTACACAAGTGGCTGTGAGACCAACCACCCACCTTTTGAGCATACATAGGATGTGCTAGTCTTTTCAGAAATATCAATCCCCGAATTGATGATCCAATGACTAGGAACATTTTAAATTAGAGTTTATAGAAACTTAGATCTCACTATTATGATCTCCATCATAATCCTAATTCCATTGCCCTAACCTATGGGGTTCATCATAATCTTAATAAAATACAGTAATATGATGAATCAAAATACCTTTTATTAATAAATAATATCATACATGAGCTGGAAGATCATAGAAATGTCCATATAATGATTGGCTTTTAGGGCACTATTCTTTTATCTAATACATATCCATTTGGACTGGATTTGACTAGTCAAATTAAGTAATTATGGGCATGATTTCATGAAGGGATGTGATGCTTGGAATATATGATGCATGGGATGGGCTAGAGTCCATCTACTTTTCCATTACCTTTTTTCAGATAAGCCTTTCTAGTGTATAAGCCTATTGAAGTGTTGGACCAAGTTTTAAATTCTAAAATTAAAGATTTATTATCAAATTTTTCTGAAGAGTTATGATAAGCAACTCTTGGTGCAAAATATTAGTGAAACAATATTGTACTTTGCACCTTTCTGCCTAGAGATTCCTGCTTGAAGGATCTTATTTGATATATTAAATATCATATTAGGAGCTGATAAAAGGATGTTTTAGGTGCCTCCTCTCTTCTTATTTAAAGGCTTTAATGATTGAAACCAAAGCATATGAAGTTTATCCTGATAACTCTCTTGCTTCCCTTATTTGGACAAATCTTATTTTAAGACAATTTTGCCATTTTTAGACAAGGGCTTAGGAAGAGAATTAGAAAGGACAATAGGATAGTAAAAGAGTTTTTGGAGAGATTTTAGGTACTCTTCGGAAGGAAAAAGGTCCTAAAAAAGAAGAAAGGCTACCGGAAGGAGTTGAGCAAGAAAGAGAAGTGCTTCCTTGATCCAATTCCTGTGTGGATCATCTCTAGAGAGCATACACTTATATTCCTAGTAAAATAAAAGATATTAGAGTTACAGTTATTTTTTTATTTCCTAATATTTTGTCCTATTAATTGATAGAGTCAAGAGAGTGAGAGTCCTGGATCTAGGATTTCGGTTAACTAGGATTTCAAGGGTTAAAATCTCGATATCCGGTCTTCTGTTATGCAACCATAACCCAATAGTTTTATTGATCCCATAAGTGATTTTGATGATAATAAAACATTGGAGCATGCATTTGTTTTACTAACAACTCTTCAAGTGTTTTACAAGTTTTTGTAGAACGATTTCATTGTTTAATTTCAACTCCTACATTCCTAGTTTTGAAATGAGTTGTATTGTAAGTGATTCATGTAATGAAGAACCCAAAGAAAAAGTTAAGTAAAAATCATGAAAATGGGTTACTTCTAGATGTGTTCCATGCTCAAAGTTTCCTAGAAAAGATTGGTTAGAAGAGTTTGAAGACATCTTGAGATTTTGAAGACTTGCTTGATGATTTTTAGAGAAAAACTAAAAATTCACTGGAGAATTCATCCAAGCCGACTCGAAGAGAAGAGAGCCGACTCTGGCACATGGCACGTATAAAGATTTCTGGCACGTAGATATCCAAGCCGACTCTAAGGGACCTGAGTTGACTCGTCCAATTCATGATTTTCTGAATCAAACAACCAAGCCGACTACTTTATACTGTCAGGCATCCGAGCTGACTCTTTAGAGATTCGAGCTAACTCCCCCATAGTCTAGAAAAAGAACTCTGAGAACTACAGCCAATCAAGCTGGTGTGGGCACCAGACTCAGAAGAAGACTTCAGGGCTCCATCTGGATCTCTGATTGACCTTGCCCGAAGAATTAGGATTTTCTGGTTTTGTAATGAGGGTTGACTTGGTCAACTCAATTTTTTTGAGTCTGTATTTCCCTGTAATTTAAATTTTGTTGAGTCATGTTGACTCAGTACAAGTCCTAGTAAGTGGTCTAGGTCTTCTCCAGGGTGCCACATTTTCTCCCAAGCCCAAGCAAGTGGGCGCCACACTCCCAGCCACACGCCAGAGTCCAGGAGGCGCCACATCTCCATCCTAGTGTCTTAGTCCCCACACCCAACGGAGCAAGAATTTTTCTTGAAGCCAAAATCAAGGAGGCGCCCCATATATACCTTAAAAGGCCAAGCTAAAGGAGGAAAGAGGCATTTCTTGGAGAGCACTTCAAGGGGGCGCCCAATCCATGCCTAAAAAGACCAAAGCAAAGTTGGGAAGAGCCATGACTTGGGGAGAAAGAAAAGGAGGTGTCCAAAAGAGTTGAGCCATGGAAGGAAAATTTTTTTTTCTTGAAGAGCAAGGCTAGGAGGCGCCACCTACTTACCATTTGGAGCCACCAATCAACACTTATGGAAGCTCTTGGCCGGCCATATGAGAAGGATTTGATTCTACAAGCCTAATTTGAAGATCCATCCTATTAGTCCCACATGGGAAGATGTAAAACCCTGACCTCTTGTAAAGACCTATAAAATAAACCCCTATTGTAAGTTTTAGAAAACAACTGATGAATGAATCCAATTTATGTGTGAGCAAACTTTTGTGTTTCTCTCTTCCGCACTTGTATTCAAGTGTTGAGCTCCGTGAGAGAGTAAATCCGGGTTCCCTAGGAACCTTGAGGAGGTGTGAGATCTCCAACCCCAAAACCCTAGGTTAGCCACTTCACTTCCAAACCCTAGCCGCCCATCATCCTCTTCATTCCACCAAACCCTAGCCTATCCCATCTCTCACGGCCCCTCCCTCCAAGTAGTGGCCGACCACCAGCATCCAGGTCCAGATCGGCTACTTCAAATACAAAGCAAATCCCAGAGGAAGTCAGATCAACATCCAGGAGAATCAGGATTTCAGCAACATTAATTTTTCAAGTTCTTCTTATATGGTAAATCCTTTCTTTGAGTATCTGGTTCCTTAACTTGTTCTTCTTCTTTCCCAGATCCTGAGTTTAGGAGAAGACAACTCTGCCAAAGGACCAGTATTGAAGGATCCATTACGAAGATATCCGAATCCGAGGATCCAACAATCAGCTCGAGAGAGTCCTTCCACCAAACTCTGTGAAGATCACTGCCTGGTACATAACCCTTCTCTTCTCTTTACTTCTGTCCTGTTGAAAGTTCAGAGCGAAACCCTAGGTCTGGGAGTTTCTCAACCCCCAGCGATCCTTTACTTCTGAACTACTCTGATAACCTAGTTTCTTTAAATTGTGCTTTCAATTATTACATAGTTTCTTTCAATTTAGTTTAACTTTCCTTTGAGTCAAAGCCGACTTTTGAAAATATAAAATAAAAAAAAAAATTAGTCCTAATTTACTTCCGCATCGCATCATCTCTTTTGTTCTGCATCACGAGCTAACTCTAAACAGAAAGAGCTGACTCTTCTAGACTACATTTTTGAAGGCCTAAAAATCCGAGTCGACAAGAATCAAGTCGAGCCAACTCTTGCAGAGTGAGGAATCATAATACTGTGCAACTGAGCTGACTAGAACGAAGTGAGTCAACTCAGCCATAACTACTATGAGGATTCGAGCTGACTCGAAGGTCGATTTCAAGCTTATAATGGCTAGTTCCATAACTTAAAATTTGAATCCAAAAAGTGCTCCAACGGTCAAATGTCACATCCCAATGATCTATAATGACTAAAACTACCTAAGAAGAGTACAAGAATATATATTTGAAGGATTTGAACTTTAAACAAAAAGGAATGAATGTTTAATGCTTACTTGAGCTTGTAAGCTAGAGAGCACTGCACGAGCTTTCAAGATAGACTTCAAGTCTTCACCAACTCACATCTGAAGCTTGAAGCATTTATTGAAGAAGTCGAAGAAGCCAACCAAGTGCATTGAAGTGCAATCAATTGGGCTTCTCTTGAGCTACATCGGCAACCATTCGACAAAATTTGTTTATCATTTTGTTGTTTTCTCTTTGCAATTCTTTTTGAATTGTTGGGTTATTGTTGAGCCTAGTTTAAAAACCAAATAAGTTCTTGGTTAGCCTATGTTAAAACCAAGTGTTGGGTTCTTAATGATCCTGTTAAAACCAAGTATTGGATTTCTTTAGTGAGCCCGGTTTAAAAACCAAAGTATAAAGGTTTGGATTATGAGCTTGTTAAAACAATCCGACTATATTCTAGTAGGGAATATAATGAAAATCCCAAGTGATAATCTTGGATAGTAGATGTAGGAGCTGGGTTGCTCCGAACCACTATAAAATTTTCTGTGTTTATGTTGTGCATTCTTTTTATATCTTGCTTCTACTTTCAATTATTTCAATCATAGCACTCAACACTTCAAGGGATTTTCAAAGAGCACATAATTATTTAAAATTTTTTAATTCCCAATTCACCCCCTCTTGGGAAAGCCACCTGGGCAACAACTGGTATCAAAGCAGTGTCTCTGAATATATTTAGAGTAAAGATTGATGGCTCATCCCATGAGTACATCCTTGGTCGAAGGCTAATCTACCAGTAGACCTCCACTCTTCACAAGCATAAATTATTCATATTGGAAAGCTAGAATGAAAATCTATATTCAAGCTATTGATTTTTAATTATGAAAGGTCATTCTAAAAGGGCCACATATTCTCTTGATCAAAATTAATTGTGTGGATGTCCCATAGCCCGAAGAGGACTGGGATAAACACGACATGAAGATGGGAAAATTACATGCCAAAGCAATAAATTTATTATATTGTGCTTTGGATACCAACGAGTTCAATCGAATTTTCACTTGCTCTTCTGCAAAGAAAATTTGGGACAAACTCGAAGTGACCCACGAAGGAACTTCCCAAGTGAAGACTTCAAAAATTAATCTTCTTGTATATAGTTATGAAATTTTCAAAATGGAACCAACTAAAACTATCTCTGCAATGTTTACTCGCTTTACAGATATTATTAATGGTTTGAAAAGTCTTGACAGGGTTTATTCAAATGCTGACTTAGTACAGAAGATCCTCAGATCACTTCCAGATAAGTGGGACCCCAAAGTGACCGCCATCCAGGAAGCGAAAGATCTAAACACCTTATCTCTGGATGAATTAATGGGTTCACTCATCACACATGAACTTGCCATGCAGCATAGGACTAATGATGATCAGAAAAAGAAGAAAACAATAGCCTTCAAAGTTGCATTGGATTCTAAGAAAGATGAGGAATCAGAAGATGACTACACCTCCTCCGAAGATGATCTAGAAGACAAAGATATTGCTATGGTCATGAAAAGATTTAAAAGGTTTATGGGAAAGAAGAAAGGAAGATCCCTCGAACCTCAATTAGAATTTACTTTTGATGAATTGAATTCTGCTTTTCATGATCTACTATCTGAATTCAAAAAGGTTAGAGTAAATATAAGAACTTTAAATAATATCAATGATTCTTTACAAAAGGAGAAAGAAGAGATTTCAGAAAAGAATAATCTATTGCAAAAGAATTTGCATGTCTTTTCTGAAAAATACAAAGCTTTGGAAACTGAAAATAATGCATGTCTTGATAAGAATAAAGCTTTAACTATTGAAAATAATGACTTGAAAAAGGAGGTTGAAAAACTAAAGTCACTGGTTAAAAAACTAACCTTATCTTCAAATAAGCCTGAGTTAATTTTAAAAGATCAAAGAATTTCTGGAAACAAAGCTGGAATTGGTTTCAATTCTTCAATTTCAAATGGAACTTTAGCTACTACTTTTGTGACACCAAAAGCTTATCTTCCGAAATCAATATCTCAAGAAGCTTTTGTATCTAATCTTTCTACATCCATTTCTAAAGCTACAATGTATGTACCTAAGAGTTTAAATAGAAAATCTTTTATAAGAAAAAGTTTTACATCTACATCAACATCTAGAACTTTAATTCGTACATCTTTTTAGAATTCTAGAATTATATATTATGCATGTCATGGAGTTGGACATAAATTCTTTCAATGTAAATCATTAAAGAAAAATGCATATTCTAATAATAGAATTAAAAGAATTTGGATTCCTAAAGGAACCACCTTCTCTAACCTGCAAGGATCCAAGTTAGCTTGGGTACCTATAAGAACTTCTTGATTGTCTTGCAGGAATGTCTTGCAGTCCAAAAATTAAAAAAAAGATGGTATCTCGACAGTGGCTGTTCAAGGCATATGACGGGTGACAAGGATCAATTTATCACCCTAGAGATGAAAGAAGGAGGCATGGTTACTTTTGGAGGCAATGGCAAGGGAAAAATAATCGAAATCGGTAAGATCAAAATAATCTCCTGTACCTTTATTAAAAATATATTGCTAGTAGACAAATTGAAGCAAAATTTGTTAAGCATTAGTCAATTATGTGATAAAGGCTTCAAGGTTGTTTTTGAATCATCTATGTGTATTGTAACAAACTCTCTTGATTCTAGCAGTAAGTTCATTGGACATAGACTTAAAAATATTTATTTGGTAGACCTTAATGATCTTGCCATGTCTAGTAGTTTCAGTCTAGTTGCAATAAATGCTAAGACCAAGGAGTCTGGCTTACTTTGGCATAGATGATTAGGTCATGCTAGCATGCATACTATTGCCAAGCTAATTTCCAAGAATCTAGTTAGAGGCATGCTTAAATTTAAAATAGATCTTAATCATGTTTGTGATGCATGCCAAATGGGCAAACAAACTTAGAAAATTTTTAAACCCAAAAATATGATTTCAACTACTAGACCCCTTGAGTTACTTCACATGGACTTATTTGGACCAACTAGGACCACAAGCCTAGGTGGTACGAAATATGCTCTTGTGATAGTAGATAATTTTTTTAGATTTACTTGGATTTTATTTATCGCTCATAAAGATGAAACTTTTAAAGTCTTTCAAAAATTTCAAAAAAATTCTAATTAGAAAAATCTTTTAATAGTTTTAATTAGGAGTGATCATGGCACCAAATTTAAAAATTAGTTTTTTGATGATTATTACACAGAAAATGGCATTGATCACAACTTCTCCGCTCCTAGGACACCATAACAAAATGGTGTCGTAGAGAGGAAAAATAGGACTTTGGAAGAGATGGCCCGAACAATGTTATGTGAAGGCAATCTTCCAAGGTACTTTTAGGCAGAAGTGGTGAACACTACTTGTTATATCTTGAACTGCGTTTTGATTCGTCCTATTTTGAAAAAAACTCCCTATGAGCTTTGGAATAAAAAGAAACCTAACATTAATTACTTTCATGTATTTGGATGTAAATGCTTTGTGCTTAACAATGGTAAAGATAATCAAAAAAAATTTGATGCTAAATCTGATGAAGCAATTTTTCTTGGTTATTTATTACATAGCAAAGCATATAGAATATTTAATAAAAGAACTCTTACTGTAGAAGAATCTATGTATGTTATTTTTGATGAAACTAACCCCTCACCTTCTAAGAAAGAAGAGTGCATAGATAATGATGCAGGTACAATTCAAAAAGAAATGGAAGACATGAGCATACAAGAAAGACCAACTCAAGAAAGAGAAGAAACAGTAAATAAGGATCATGCTGATCTACCAAGGGAATGGAGGTATGTAACTTCTCATCCAAGAGAATTAATTATTGGTGATCCTTCACAAGGT
This sequence comes from Areca catechu, assembly GCA_021397845.1. Classification (NCBI taxonomy): domain Eukaryota; kingdom Viridiplantae; phylum Streptophyta; class Magnoliopsida; order Arecales; family Arecaceae; genus Areca; species Areca catechu. Next base: position 148,686,331 of record CM038045.1, on the reverse strand, counting down.
ATTAGGACAAGGTCATCATATAGAGATGTACATGATTACCTAGCCTTTGTATCATAAATAGAACCTCATATCTTAGATGAAGCTGAATCTGACCCAAACTAGATGATGGCCATGCATGAAGAACTAAATCAGTTTGAAAAAAAAAAGGTATAGACTTTAGTTGAAAGACCATCAGACCATCCCATCATAGGAACCAAATGAGTCTATAGAAACAAGTTAGATGAACAAGAAAATGTAATTAGAAATAAAGCTAGATTGGTAGCTAAGGGATATAACCAAGAAGACGGTATAGATTTTGATGAAATATATGCACCTGTAGCAAGACTAGAAGCCATTAGATTACTTCCTGCATTTGCTTGCTACATGAATTTCAGAATTTTTCAAATGGATATGAAAAGTGCATTCTTGAATGGATTTATATCCGAACAAGTTTTTGTAGAACAGGCACCAGGTTTTGAAAATCATGCTTTTCCAAATCATGTTTTTAAACTCAATAAAGCATTATATAGTTTAAAACAAGCACCTAGATCCTGGTATGATAGACTTAGCACCTTCTTGATTGAAAATGATTTTTCAAGAGAAAATATTGATAAAACTTTTTTCATCAAGAAGAAGGATATGATTTATTAGTTGTACAGATTTATATTGATAATATTATATTTGGTGCAACTAATGAAATTCTTTGTAGAGAATTTGCTAAGTTAATGCAGGGAGAATTTGAAATGAGCATAATGGGTGAACTTAACTACTTCCTTGAACTCCAAGTGAAACAAACAAAGGAAGGAATCTTCATTAACCAAGCCAAGTACACGAAAGAAATAATCAAAAAGTTTGGTATGGAGTCAAGCAAACAAATGAATACACCCATGAGCCCAACCTGTAGATTAGATAAAGATGAAGATGTATCCAACATTGATCAAAAGCTCTATAAAGATATGATCATATCCTTGTTATACTTAACTGCAAGTAGACCTGATATCTTATTTAGCATATGTGTATGTGCTAGATTCCAATCTAATCCTAAAGAATAATATATGCTTGCTGTTAAGAGAATCATAAGATATCTGAAAGGAACAAGCAATCTAGGTCTATGGTTTTCAAAACATTCTTCATTGAATTTAATTAGATTTTTGGATGCTGATTATGCTGGTTGTAAAATTGATAAAAAAAGAATTAACGATACATGCCAATTTCTAGGGTTAAATTTAATCTTATAGCATTGTAAGAAACAAAACTCAGTAGCACTATCTACTGCTGAGGCAAAGTATGTTACTACAGGAAGTTATTGTGCACAAGTGTTATGGATTAAACAACAACTAGAAGACTTTGGTGTTGCACAATCTAAAATTTCTATCAAATGTGATAATACAAGTGCTATAAATTTAACAAAAAACTCAATTCAGCATTCAAGAACTAAGCACATAGAGATTATACACCATTTTATTAGAGATCATATTTTGAATGATGACATTAAACTAAAATTCATCCCTACTGAGAGCCAACTTGCTGACATTTTCACTAAGCCACTTAATCATGATAGATTTGAGATGATTAGAGGAGAATAAGGTCTTTGTGATCCCTTTTAGATTTTTCAAATCTAATCCCTTCAAAATTAAGGAAAAAATATCTAAAGAACCTCCAACATCAATTCAACATCTTTGAGCACATTTCCATGTAATTTTTCTTAATTTATTGTCATTTCTGATCAATTCTTAACTTTTATGAAAAGTTTCTGTTTGAGTTGACTCGGGCAATTGTGCTTAGGTTGAGCCGACTCGAATTACTGTTGTTTCTGCTTTTGCTCTGGTCGAGCTGACTCAAAAAATCTAAGGTTAGTCTTGCCGACTCGGATATCGGGCAAATAGTTTTTTAATAGAGCCGTAGAGCCTTTTCCAAATTTTTCTATCTTTTGCTCTCACTCTAAACCCTAGAACTCCACTCAAAATCTCTCCCAAAACCTCAGAAATCATCTCTCTTGAGCTCCAATCTTCCAATTTCTCCCAATTCTTGCAATGGCACCGAAAATGGTTGTTGAGAAAAGGTCAAAAAGGGCTGCTCTATCTATTGAGACTGAAAGAAGGTCTAAGCATAGGCATGAGGAGTCGACTCGAGCTACGGAGAGAGAAGAACCGCATGAACTCACTGAGGGAAGAACAACTGCTGCGACTCCCTCTCCAAGGCAAGTTTTATCCATGTCTAATCAACCAGTAACAAGTGGTCGAAGGATTATTTTCTCTTTTCTCAAGGATTTAGGGCTGAAAATTGGTGATTCTATTGAAGAACTTGGATGGAGTTACTTTTGTTCATTGAATGTGTCTACTTATCATGCTTTAGTGAGGACATTTTATGAAAACCTAAGGCTAGAGGCACAACACATTGAATCAATAGTCAAGGGCAAGAGGATAATTATTTCTGAAGAAAGGTTGAGTAGTCCGTTAAAAATGCCAACTGAAGGGTCTAAACATCTAGTGCTAAAAGATAGAGTAAAGACCCTAAGAACTATTCTTGGGAGGACAGATGTCAGTGGAACTGGAACAGTCATGGCAAATACACTATCACTAGAAATGAGACTGCTCCATAATTTTATTAGTCGGATCTTTCTTTAAAGGACATAAAGATTTGATTGGGTCAACAAAAAAGACTTATGCTTCATGGAACATATCATTGAGGGGGAGGCATTGAATTTACCTTATATTATAATTATGATGATGAAAGAGGCTATGAGGAAAGTGAAGGCATGCTTACCCTATGAAATGGTGTTAACACTATTATTTCAGGCCTCTAGAGTCAATCTTGAATGGGCAGATGGAAAGCCTCTTCACCACACTAATACTTATTCTTCCAAATCTCTACTTCGAATGGGATATGTCTGTAGTGAATGAGTATAGAAGAAGAAAGGGTCTGATGCAAGTGCCATAAGAGCTTCTAGCACAGAGGATGATAATGATGAGAGTGCAGAAATACCTAGCACTGCTGCACCCTCTACATTGGAGCCTTTAGAGCATGTTTTTGATGTTCCCATTACTACCTCTACTGAGTTTGGGACCACTTCTGAGCCGGCTATACCTGAGTTTATTGCTACTGAGACTGAGCATGCTACTACGAAGATTGAGCCTACTGGTTTCACTGAGGCTGTGGAGACAGTTCATACTGATTATGAGACTCCCTTACCTACTTCTCCACCAGCACATATTGCTCTAGGTCCATCTGCACACTCTACAAGAATTTCAGTAACTCAGGAGTTCTTTACCGAGCAGATGAGGGGACTTGCTGATACACTGACCTGCTCCTTGACTAGTATGTTTGGCGAGTTTTGCTAGTCAATGGACACTAGACTAGTCCTTCTCAGCATTGAGGTCAGAGAGCTTCACACCAAGGTTGACTCACTTGAGTCATTTAGACCTGCCTCTCAGCATGACACAGCCCTTATCAGACTCTATCAAGTCAGCTACTAAAGCTATTAAAATTTCTGTGGATAAAAGTATTGAAGAATTCAGGGTTGAGTTAAAAGAAGTTTCAAAATGGGTGGCATGGAAGAAGGAAAAAGAATGGAGGACTACACCAAGGACATCGGGATCTTTAGATCTGAGTTTGGTAGACTTAGAGGTTCTGTTGAAGCATTTGAGAATGCCCAAGCTACTGAATTAATTGCATTGAACACTGAGGTGAAGAAGCTTCATAAAGAGATGGATACAGTTCAATTTCAACTTGATCAGCTCAAAACCATTATCATTGCAGCTTTTGCATCTCCTAGACCTCGGCCTATACCTACACCTCAACCGGCATCTCAACCTAGACCTACCTCTACTACACATCCTAGGTAGTCAGCTCCTCATCTTAGGCCCCAGGATTCTGAGCCATAATTTGTGGATCCAATAGCATCTATTCCATCTTTTGGATCCAATAGCATCTATTCCATCTTTTGGACCATCTTTTGTACCACCTTTTGGGCCATCAACTAGTACTAAGGTAGAAATACCTAGTGATAGTGAATAGTCTTTTAATCTCAATCTTTTGTAATTTGTAATGAAAATCTTATGAATGCAATGAATACATTTTTGGCATATCTTCTGTGTATGAATTGAGCTTGTGTAATACTGTCAAAATAAATTTTAATTAGAATATCAAAGTTGAGAAGAAAAAGTGAAATTATCTCAAACAAATATTATCAACTTTCTCTTTTCTATTATAAAAATTGAGCTTTGAAAAATCAATTAAACACCTTTTTGATTGCTGACAAAAAGGGGGAGAATATTTAGAATTGTATGAAAAAGAAAGAAAAAGTTGCATGAAAAAGAAAGAAAGTAAAGGAGAGAATAAATATGAAAGAAAAAGGGAGAGAAAAATTGTTGAATTTAAATGGTTTTAGTTCATGCTCTATGCTCTCAAAACTTGCACACATACCTTGAAGATTTTAAAGCATTAACTCTGATACTTTTCAATTCTAAAATATTACTGATACTTTGCAAAATTGAGCTTTGATACCTTGCATACATTAACAGCGATGATACTTTGTGAAAGTGCTAGCCTTAACACTTTGATACCTATAAAAGCATTGATACTATATAGTTTCTTTTTCATAAAAAGCTCTATTACTTACTTGCAAATATAATTAGCTCTGATACATGTCAATGCTCACTTTCAAATTCAATTATACATGTAATTGTAAAAAAAAAAATTTCATGCCCAGTGTTTTGTCATCATCAAAAAGGGGGTGCTTGTTGACCCCATAAGTGATTTTGATGATAACAAAATATTGGAGCATGCATTTATTTTACTAACAACTCTTCAAGTGTTTTACAAGTTTTTGTAGGATGATTTTATTGTTTAATTTCAACTCCTACATTTCTAGTTTTGAAATGAGTTGTGTTGTAAGTGATTCATGTAAAGAAGAATCCAAAGAAAATGTTAAGTAAAAATCATGAAAATGGATTACTTCTAGATGTGTTTCAAGCTCAAAGTATCCTAGAAAAGATTGGTTAGAAGAGTTTGAAGGCACCTTGAGATTTTGAAGACTTGCTGGATGATTTTTGGAGAAAAACTGATAATTCACTGAAGAATTTATCCAAGCTGACTTGAAGAGAAGAGAGTTGACTCTAGCACATGGCATGCAAGAAGATTTTTGGCATGCAGATATCCGAGCCGACTCGTCTAGTTCATATTTTCTAAATCAGACAACTGAGCTGACCCGAAGGGAATCCGAGCCGACTACTTTGTATGTCAGACATCTGAGCTGATTCTTCAGAGATTCGAGCCAACTCCTCTAGAGTCCAGAAAAAGAGCTCTAAGAACTATAGCTAACCGAGCCAACTCTGAAGAGAAAGAGTCAATTCTTCCAGACTATATTTTTGAAGGCTTAAGGATCCGAGTCGACTAGAATCAAGGCGAGCTAACTCTTACAGAGTGAGGAATCAGAATACTATGCAACTGAGCTGACTAGAATGAAGCGAGTCGACTCAACCAGAACTACTCTGAGGATCCGAGCCGACTCGAGTAATCCGAGCCTACTCGAAGGTCGATTTCAGGTTTATAATGGCTAGCTCCAGAATTTGAAATTTGAATCTAAAAAGTACTCTAACGGTCAAATATCACATCCCAATGGTCTACAATGACTAAAACTACCTGAGAAGAGTACAAGAATATATATTTGAGGGATTTGAACTTTAAACAAAAAGGAATGAATGTTTAATGCTTACTTAAGCTTGTGAGCTAGAGAGCACTGCAAGAGCATTCAAGATAGACTTCAAGTCTTCACCAACTCACATCTGAAGCTTGAAGAATTTATTGAAGAAGTTGAAGAAGCCAACCAAGTGCATTGAAGTGCAATCAATTGGGCTTCTCTTGAGCTGCATCGGCAACAATTCGACAAAATTTGTTTATCATTCTGTTGCTTTCTCTTTGTAATTCTTTTTGAATTGTTGGGTTATTGGTGAGCCCGGTTTAAAAACCAAATAGGTTCTTGGTTAGCCTATGTTAAAACCAAGTGTTGGGTTCTTCGTGATCCTGTTAAAACCAAGTGCTGGGTTTCTTTGGTGAGCCTGGTTTAAAAACCAAAGTGTAGAGGTTTGGATTGTGAGCCTGTTAAAACAATCCGACTGTATTCGAGTGGGGGATATAGTGGAAATCCCAAGTGATAATCTTGGATAGTGGATGTAGGAGCTGGGTTGCTCCGAACCACTATAAAATTTTCTGTGTTTATGTTGTGCATTCTTTTTATATCTTGCTTCTGCTTTCAATTATTTCAATCACAGCACTCAACACTTCAAGGGATTTTCAAAGAGTACATAATTGCTTAAACTTTTTAAATTTCTAATTCACCCCCTCTTGGAAAAGCCACCTGAGCAACAAGTTTTAACAAAATAATTTTTTTTAATAATACATATAAGGACATTAGAGACTAAAATAAGAAAAGAGAACTTATTTGTTGGACATCTTATTTTCTCTTGCATATCATTCTCATAATTAATCTTAAGGGCATAACCTATTAAATAAGATTAGGTAGGGATTTTATTTCCCTTCCTTAACCCACAAATCAGTTTCTTTCATCTTGCATTAGTCCTAAACATATTTAAGATCAATCAAACATCAGCCCCTAAGGAACTTAAGCTCAATCGAACAAGGATACTAAAAAGTAGATCAGGTTTGGACTTGTTCAATTAACCAGTGTTTATGGAAAGTGGTTCAGGGATATATTCCCAAAGAAAGGTGGTTACTTAATTAAATCCATTATTAAAATATAGGGAGCCTCCCACTAATCTTACACTTACTCAGCTAGTTGATTAGTTAGTTTTGAACTTGGAGGGCTTGAAGGTAGACTTAGAATAGTTAGGAGCTATTTAGGTCTAAACTAAATCCTAGTTAGAATTTTTATTTTGTTAAAAAACTAATTTGTAACTAGAAAAAATTAATATTCTTCTCATATACTCTTAGATTTAGGTTTCTCTAGATTTTTTATCTCTAGAATTCTTCTTATCCTCTCTTTTCTATAAATTAAAAATTACAAAAATAACTAAAAATTTTCAACTTGCTTCTTGGAAGAGGATGCTTGGATGACTAGTAAGAAACAATTTGAACCCTACACCAAGTCCAGCAATCTCTAAAGTCACCGTGACCGAAATCAATCAACCACAAATCTTTAGGGACCTATGTTACTCAATTGGCTCTATCTAACCATTGTGTATTTGACTTTCCCAAGCCATTACCAACTTTGAGATCAAATCTCAAATCATCAATATGCATCCCTAATTCACTAGAATCGAGGATGCATATATTTTCATGAGGGAGTTTGAAGAAGTGTGTGCCACCATGAAACTTCAATAGCCCATGAAAGATGCTAATAACTTAGGCTTATAAACTTTGCCCTCAAAGATAGTACCAAGAAATGGTTATACAATCTACCCAACCAATCAATAACAACATGGGATGGCTTTGTCAAAGTGCTCTTAAAGAAATTTTTTTCCATACCATAAGATTGCCAAGTTTCAAAATGAGATTAATCAATGCTACCAACTAGGAGGAGAGTCTTTTTGGAAGTAGATTGACCAGTTTAAGAACCTTTTAAGTTAATGTCCATACCATGGGATAGAAATGTGGAGGTTATATCAGATTGTCTATGAACAGATAGACCCAAATTCTAGGACTATGTTAAAATAAATATGCTAGGGTCAATTCATGTATAAGGAGACTAATAAATCCTGGTAGTTTTTAGAAGACCTAGTTGAAAAGAGTTTGTAATGCAAAATAACTAGGAAACTTGAAAAACTCACACCCTCGAGAGGTGGAGTGTACCAAGTTAAAACTTTCCTAGCCGTAGAAGCCAAAATTGCAACCTTGGCCCATAGGATTGATGTCTTAAAACTTTAAGGACATATCCAAGTAAACCAAGTATTGGCACCCATGTGCAATTGGTGTAATGCATCATATCATTATGGAAGAATGTCCCTCCCTAATGAGCCCAACTGAGAATGGAATGGCACAAGTCAATGCTACCTATCAAAGAGCTATAAATGACCCCTATGCACCAACCTATAAACCTGGATAGAGGAATCATCCTAACCATTCATGGTCATCAGGCTTAAACTCAAGTAGGCTTGCTTTCAATCAGCCCCACCTAAGGCCCAACCTAGCATTGCATAACCAACCAGGCTTTAGTAATGAGAAAAGAGTTGGTACACTAGATAAAGGATTAGAGGTCTTGGCAAAATCAGCTTCAGATACCACAAATACCCTCAATAGTTTCATGCAAATCACATGCCAGTAACTAACATCTAACACCCAAGAAATAGCCCATTTAGAAATGGTATTGGGTCAGTTAGCCACCATCATCAATGAAAGAGAGAAAGGTAAATTACCAAGTCAACCCGAGCCTAACCCAAGAGCCCAAAATAGTCAAAGATTCCAATCTAGAAATCAGGTTAGCCAAGTGAATGAAATTCATATATTAAGGTCTAGGAGATAGGTAAACAATAATGTGGGTATACATGAGAATCAAGGAGACCCACCATCTAAACCACCTTTTGAACAACTAATCAATCATACCAAGTCTAAAGAGCCCAAATTGTCAAAGATTGATGAGCCACCCAAGCTACTTGCAGAGCCCACACTGAGGTTCAAATGAGTCAGTCCATCAACCACCAATCCTATAGCTCCTTTTCTAAATAGACTTAGGTCTAACAGATACTGAGCCCATTTGGATCAAATCTTAGAGATTTTAAACAAGTCAAAGTGATGTAGGACAGGGGGATAGGATCGTTGGTGAGCCTAGAAGTCACCTAGATTATGGTACTTTTTTTTTTGGATTTTTTTTTTAAGGATGGTGAAGGAATAGTGGGGATGGAAGATAGGGATTTGAATCTCATGGACTTTGGGACTCACACTAACGAAGAGACCTCTCACCTCTAGGGCATTCCACCCTCCTCGATACTTGGAGGTGTTAGAGTGAATCTCAAAGGTCATGAGGGGATAAAGAAAATGGAATGGGAAGGGAGATAACTAGGGCCTCATGCCTCTCGATGCCCAAAGGCGAAGGCAAGAAGAATCACTCTTCTAAAAACTCATAATTTCGGGAGGAAGGAGGTGGCCGTGGCTTGATTCCGGGGAGGAGGGTCACCGGAAGACTCAGGCAGCGACGATCTGAGGCGGGAGGGCAGTAGTCGACGGCTCTGCTCCCGTGATGATGGACGGGGCTCTAGTGGTTGGCAGTAGAGGAAAAGAGGTGGATCGAAAGGGAGGAAGAAGCTGCGGCAACCGGTGACTCAATCGGCTATGGAGGAGTCGATCAAACGTGGGAGCGGCGAGCGGCGATCGACGATCCTATTGATCACGGTGGTGGATGCGGTGGCTAGAGTTGAACGAGACTTAAGAAGCGGCTATGGGGCTCCAAACAGGAGGGGGGGCAGGGATGAATGATGACTGGATGGTGGGAGGGAGGATCCGATGTTGAAATCGGCCTCGCAATGGATGGCGACGGGGTCGCCGACATCACGAAAGGTTCGATCATAGACTTGAGACGTAGGCACGATCGCGGTGGTCGTTGAATGGGAGATAAGTCGAGGTGCTCCGGGGAAGATGGAACAATAGCGGGTTACGCTATCTGACGGTGGTAGATGGCTGTCGTTCAACAGTGGAAGGTGGTGGCCGACGATGGCTAGCAGAGGAGAGGCAGAGTTGGCGATGGGGTTGATCGATCGGTGATGAGGAAGACCGAGGCAGTCTTCAATGGATCGTTGATGATCGCACGGATGGGAGGGAGGCAGCTGTCTTAGCAATGATGTCAAAGATGTTAGAGGGAGGGAGGTCCAGCCTTGGGTTTGGGCGGAGAATGATCAGTGGCTTCAGGGGGTGGGACGGGCATCGACGGGCTCAGTTAGCATCGGTGGATGGCAGTTCTACTGCACAGGGGGCTCCGACGGTGCCGGTGAGGCGGTGCGGATAGTTCGCCAGGGGGAACTGTGGTGTGGCAGTGGGGTAGTAGGGAGGCGACAGTGACATGACGATGGTAGCCAAACAGGACGGCAGTGGAACAAGGATAGGAAAGAGAATGGGGGTTTAATTCGGGATGAAAAATATACCCTAATCCATCTGGACTCTGATACCAATTTGATGTGGGACAGGGGGATAGGATCGTTGGTGAGCCTAGAGTCACCTAGATTAGGGTACCATTTTTTTTGGATTTTTTTTTAAGGATGGTGAAGGAATAGTGGGGATGGAAGACAGGGATTTGAATCTCATGAACTTTGGAACTCACACTAATGAAGAGACCTCTCACTTCTAGGGCATTCTACCCTCCTCGATACTTGGAGGCATTAGAGTGACCTCTCACTTCTAGGGCATTCCACCCTCCTCGATACTTGGAGGCGTTAGAGTGAATCTCAAAGTCATGAGGGGATAAAGAAAATACCTCTAGGGCATTCCACCCTCCTCGATACTTGGAGGCGTTAGAGTGAGTCTCAAAGGTCATGAGAGAATAAAGAAAATAGAATGGGAAGGGGGATAACCAAGGCCTCATGCCCCTTGATACCCGAAGGTGAAGGCAAGAAGAATCACTCTTCTAAAAACTCATAATTATTCTCCAAAACTATTTTTTATAAAGGACTGAGGGTGGTATTTATAGACCTGTCCAACCCTCATTTGAATTTGAATACAAGATAAAAAGATAGGGATGATTCAAATTCAAATACAAGATAGGATAAGATAAGCCTATCCATATCTCAATCCAAACCAACCAAATCCTAATTCAAATTTCAAAAGATAAATCCCAAACTAATTTATTCTGGATATGCTCCGAGATTCGTTCTTGATTCGAGATCCGTGCTTGCTCTGGGATCCATGCTGGTGATATCCCCATCACAAAGTGAACATCACTTTACTAGATATAATTCAATAAGTCCAACCTATGACAAATTCTTCAAGGACTTATGAACAAAAAGGAAGACCACTAATGTACACAAAAAAGCCTTCTTGGTGGCTAGTTTGAGCTCATACCTCTCAAGCACCATGATCATGATGCATGATGAGAGGAGGGCATTTCAAATATGCTTATAGCCAGTAGGAGTGTTGAAGCTATGAATGGGCTAAAGAAAGCTTTGTCGTTTGAGTTTGAAATAAAGGATTTGGGTCCTACTAGAAAGATCCTTAGAATGGAGATTTGCAGGAATAGAAGCAAAGTAGGTATCCTTTATTTATCACAAAGAGCTTATATCCAAAAGGTTTTAGAAAGGTTTGGAATGAAGAAGGCCAAACTTGTTGAGTTACCTATGCCTAGCCAAATCTCTAGTTTGAAGCAATAGAGCCCCTAGATAGATGAAGAGAGGGGAGTACATGAAGCAAGTTCTATATGTAAATACTGTAGGCTGTATTATGTACACATGGTGTGCTGTAGACCAGATATAGCTCATATAGTGAGCTTGGTTATCAGGTATATGGCAAACCTTGAGGAGCACTGAAAGGCATTGAAGTGGATTCTGAGATATTTACAGGGGACTTGGGGGCATAGATTGGTGTTTGGGTAGCCACGAGGATAAGTGAGGAACTCCAAGGAGTTATATGGAAATTCAGGTCCTTTAGAAGGGTTTATAGATGCCAACTATGCAAGTGATCTGGATACAAGAAGATCTACTACTGGTTATGTGTTCAACATGTATGGTATGCTAGTTTTTTAGAGATCAACCTTTCAGCCTATTATGGCCTTGTCTACCATAAAGGCCAAGTACATAGGTATTATAGAGGTTGCAAAGGAATCCCTATGGCTAAGAAGGCTAATTACTGAAATGGAGATGAAGCAAAGTACAGTGGTGCTACATAGTGATAGAGTACTCTACGATTGGCTCAAAACCCAATATATCATGCACGTACAAAGTATATGACATGAGGTACCATAAGATTAGAGAGATGGAAGAAGAAGGTAAGGTGGAGCTAGTAAAGGTCCATACAAAGGCAAACCAGTCAAATGCACTCATGCAGGTTCTTCCTAAAGATAATTTTCAAGTATGTATGGGATTGATAGGTTTGAAGGATAAGATTGAGTTCACAAGGACTTTGGAGCTCCAAGATGGAAAATGTGAGCTCAGGTGTAGTGCCACACAGCCTAGGGAAGCCCGAAAAAAAGCTATGGAAGTCTGGAGGTTAGCACCAAGAAGAGCCAGGATCAAAAGCCAAGAATTTAGCATCAAGATGGAGTCAGCATGGAAGCCAACTATTTTATTAATGGTGTGTACCGTGCCATCAGGTAGTCAGCTATCATGCTGACTATCCAAAAGTAGGCTTCTGCCTATTATAAGTTTGTCATCAATAGTTAGCATGGATGTTAATTACTGAGAGGTTGCTGGCTATCATGCCAACTACTTGGAAGCATTTATGCTTATGTGGTTTTTCTCATGGGTTTCTTAGATCAAACTCAATCCCAAGGTCTTGGGGCTCCGGTCTATGAGTCTCAAGGGTGCTAATCTTTATATTTGGACTAGGGATTGAGTTCAAGGGGTGAGTGCATGACAAGACATGAGTGTACATGGGCTTGGGGGGTACAATTACTTTGAATTAGCTATTTGGAAGTTTTGTTTGGGCTTGACCCAATTTTGTATAGGTATATATAATGTAAATTAGGTCAAGGATGAGGAATGCAATCCGAAAAAACTCTTTCTTCCAAAATGCATGTCTCGTCCTCTTCTTTCTTTTTCTTCTCTCGAATGCTAGGTTTTTCTAGCATGGACTTTCTACCTTGATCAAAGATTCTACGGTGTTTCTTCCTAGTTTCTGGTTAATCCTAGGTTCCCATTTATAATCGGTTTCCCTTACAATGAGCCTATTGATCTTAGTGATGAAGATTTTGACTTCAATCTCTGGTTAGACCAAGAACATGAACATGCCTATGAAGTATCCACATCTAATTATTAGAGGACTCAACCAAGCTGGGAACTACCAGTCAAACCACTCATGACAATGGTTGAACCTTTGCCTAAGACATCAATCAAGAAAGCTATGCCCAAAATTCTTTATCAAGACCCCTTACACCTGCTTAAATCAGGGTGGAGTGGATGAATCTACCATCAATAAGTATATCAAGGAAGTGAATGCTATACTAAATGCATCTAACTCAAAAACCACCCCACCTTGGACCTTGAAATTTGGGCATACATAAGGCACAAAGGTAACTAGGGAGGGACTCCTAGATGAACAATCCTTTGTCTTCTTTTCTAATGATCTAGTATATGAGGAACATGAAGTTTGATTGAAGACTCTAAACTTAGTGCTTATTGGGAGGCAACCCAATTTCTTATTTTCTTTTCATTTTAACCTAGTATTAGAAATAATAATAAATTGATTAAGCTACATCTACTTGTATGACCTTGGGTCAAACTTATATATGAAGGCACCAGGTAACTCATAAGCACTCTCATCCTAGGTGACATCTCTCCTTGTTTATCATTTTCATTACTTTATTTTACCTACTCCATTAAGGACAATGTCATTTAAGTTGGAAGGAGGAATAATAAATTACTAAGTCCTTGAGTATGTTAGTGTGTAGTGTCTGTGTACCAATTATGCTCCAGTCTTAAAGTTAATTAGATATTTCAAGAAACAATTGATGAAGAGTTGATAGGATTTTTGAAATATCGAGGGACCAAATATTAAGAAACCCAATAAATAGTTAAGTCTAGAATGAAAACAAATTTTTGAGTAGTTCTTACCCTCCTTATTAGCATCAATAAAATGTCTACTTCTTATGGGTATGAGTGGGAGAATGCAAAAAGTTCCTTAATAAAATAAAAAAAATAAGTTTTGTTGAATAAAAATCAAGTTTTAGGTACTTTTCATTGAGCAACTAGATCTCTTAGTCTAAGTATTAAATTTCATATCAAAAAGTAAAAAAATATAAAAGTACCTTATTGCATAGCTAGTTTTAACCCGTAGCTTATTTGACTCAAGTCAGTAAGCTCAAGAGGTGGTCTACACCTAATACCTTAAAATCAATTGGTTTGGGAGTCATTGACCTAAAACTCATTACAAAGATCAAATATAAAGCTTAAGGGATTAAAACATTACATCAACTATACATTTTATTTTGCAAAAAAAAAAAGAAGAAATGAACTGCATGAAGATAATACTCTAGTCTATCTTGAAGTAGAGGATTTAAAGACAAAAGTGAAGAGTTGGTCAAAAAAAGGCTCTGAAAAATTTTTATGTTCTTTACTTAACCACCCTATTTGTATAATATTAATATCCCAATGACACATTATACTTATTTTCTGGCCAAACATACTTACCTTTAAAATTGCCTAACAAAATGCTCATCCCTAAGTAAATCGGTATATGATACTAAATTTTTCTTTCACACGAGGACAGGTAAAGTTCAAGTTGGGAGGTGAGATAAATATATATATATTACATAAAATATTAAAATCATTAATATTTAATCTTTATTATTTAGTATTTGATACTTCTTATATTCTTTTTCAAATAGTACACTCATAAAGACCCAATCACCAATATATGCACACCTAAGTCCAAGCCCAAGCCTGTTATGCATACATCCAAGCACCAGGATCATGATGCATGATGAGTGGAGGGGATTTCACAACCAATTTGGATGCGGATGCAAACAAGGAAGAGGTGTGTGGCTATCACAAGTCAATCACCAGCATCCACAAGGAAGCAAGGACCCTAAATCTCCATTGTCCATCAAGAATCACTGCCCAAAGAAGAGGGTCCAAAAGAAGAAGGATCTTAGGCATCCAATTAAATGAGGAAAGGGATGGAGGCATTAACATGGAAAGAAATGAAGAAGTTTTTTTTTAGGCATGAATATCCAAAGAAGGACTTTAGGCACTAATTAAAGAAGGAAAGAGGGGGCACAACTTTTCTTAAAGTTCTATATACCAGGGACTCTAGCGTAAGATGGGATAGCAATTCCAATCTAAGCAAGAAGAGAAGGTGTGGGATTTAGAGTGCAAAAAGGAATGGGCATGATTTGTGAAGTATGAGGCACTAAACATGGGAGGTTGACATGAGAAATGGGAGGAGTTGATTAGAAAAATGAAAAAATTAGATAAGGCATGAGTTAGGAGGCATGAATCCAAAGTAGGAAAGGAAATTGGTATCTGAAAATGAAAAAATAGTTCCCTACAAGCCAATCGCATAGTTGATGTGATGGGATATTTTATACTTTGTCTCCCAATTCATAAAAATGACATTAACTGAAAGGTAGTGTATTTCATCATTTATTGCATTATGTTTTATATTAAATTGTGATGAACCCCATAGATTGGGGTACTGGTTTTAGGACCATGATGAGATCATTCTAGTGAGACCTAAAATCTTGATAGCCTTGATCTTAAATATTTCTAGTAATAAGATCATTGAGTTAGGGATTGATTATACTGGATAGACTGGTGCATCCTATGTATGCACTCGATAAAGAGGGTAACTGATCTCACAGTCACTTGTATAGGAACATTAATATTAGATTATGGGTGTTCATTGAAGAATGAGTTTGCTGGACTGACTTATAGAGATAATATCTAATGGAGCCTTCTAAGCATATCAATAGATATTTTTCTAGTAAGAGTAGTGCATATGATTCTTAGACTTGAGATCACCATGGTATTCTATGTACATAGATCTATGCTTTGGTTCATACTATAACATGGTGCTTTGATACATGTGTCGGATGTTCTGGGCATAATGAAGTGTGTATAAAGGTTTTGAGTGGTCAACAAGGGATCAATCACTCGTTTAAGAGGAGAGAACATCATATGTGATCTCATTGGATGATGACTCAAGAGTTTTTTATCAAAGTATGTGTTGACTCCGTTATTGATTTTGATGACAAGCAAAATACTTGAGTATAAGTTCAATACTAACATGTTCCTTAAAGTGTGTTTAATAGAAAAAGGTACTCATCAAAATAGCTAAATTGCATTGCTTGTCAAATGATGAAGAAGCCATTTGTATGAATGAAAGATTAGTTATAAACGGATTTAAGTACTTGAGAAATGCTTGAAAGGACTTAAAGAGTTCAGCTCAAAAAGGTTTAGCAGAAGTTCAACAATTTTTGAAAAAGCTTAGCAAGTGTCGACTCAAAGTGTCGACTCACAGTTCAAGTGTCGACTCATAGTAGTGCAAGTGTCGACTCAAGCCGGCACGCAGAAAGAGCTTCAGATGGAATGACTGAAGTATTGACTCATCCACTCAAGTGTCAACTCAAGATGTCGACTCAAGGCCTGACACAAATTTCTTACAGAACATGCTGAAGTTGAAAACTTGCCTGAAGTGTTGACTCATGGATGTTAAGTGTCGACTCACCTGAAGAAGTGTCGACTCACTTGAGAATTCCATAGAGCTTTAATGAAGAATTTTGAACTAGGTGTTAACTCATGGGACTTAAGTGTCGACCCTAAGTGTCGACTCACAACTTGAAGTGTCGACATTTGGAGTTTTGGAAACAGTAATAGCTAGTTTTTCAAACACAGAACTCGACCCTCTTGGCTCCCAATGGCTAGTTTTTTATGTCTAACAGTCATAAACCGACTTTGAGGCCTTGGAATGGTATTTAAGTGATTCAAATTAAATTGGAATACAAGAGGATGAGAAGAGAATAAGAAAAAGAAAGAGAAGCAAGTGCATTCACTCATATTCATTGAGAGCAACTACCTTCCAGCAAAAAGAAGTCTCCAAGCATTCAAAGCTATCAAGAAGCATTCAAGTCCAACACTTTTGAGCATTGATTGAGGCTTCATCAAGTTCAAGACAAGCAACTTTCCAAGCTTCAAAGAGATATCAGCATTACATTAGAAAGCTTTTCTTGTTGCTTTACTTTATCTCATATCTTTGTTGTAAAGGTTTTTGGTGAGCTTAAGAACAAAATCAAGGAGATTTTTAGTTAGTCTAGTTGAAAACCAAGAAGATTTTTGGTTAGCCTACTTGAAAACTAAGAAGATTTTTGGTTAGCCTAATTGAAAACCAAGGAGGTTATTGGTAGGCCTAGTTGAAAACCAAGGAGGTTATTGTTAGCCTTTGAAAACCAAGAGATTTTTTGGGTGAGCCTTGTAAAAACCAAAAGAGGGTTTTGATTAGTGAGCCCAGAAAACTAATCGGCTATAATCATGGGAGATTATAGTGAATTCCCAAGTGGATCTTGGAAAGTGGATGCAGGTGCATTGAAAAGTACCGAACTACTATACTTGACTTGTGTTTGTGATTGTCTCTATATTTCTTTACTTACTCTTATTTTTATTGCATTTATATTTTTGCTGCATACTCTTCAAGAGAATACTCTTTCATCTCATACTAGTACTTGATTTAATATTTGTATTGGCACATATTCTTGCAAGTAATTTTTAGAAACCCAATTCATCCCCCCTCTTGGATTGCTTACTGGGCAACAGCATGATGAAAATTAGAAAGAGTTTTTGATATTTCATCAATCGAGTCATCATCTTAGATCAAGAGATATATGATTAGGTATTTGAGCTTGAAATGATTCCATGCCTATGGCTTTTTTAGGATGTTGTATAATTAAAGGATTGAATTGCACAATAACTTGCCATGAAAGGGTTTTTTTGTTAATTCCTTTAAAATTTTACATCTTCTGGATAGTGATAACACATTGCTGGATATAAATTTTGGCTTATAGCTTGCACAAATTAAAGAGTTTAATTTGGTAATTAATTAAAAGGACTTTTAATTAATTAGTGCTTTGAATTTGACCTAATTAGATTGGATTCAAATCTAAGTCCATTATTGGCTTGGTGTGGAACCCAATGGGTCACTTGCTATTAAGACATGTGTCCTAAAACAAATCATCTAAGTTATAAACGGTTAAGCTCTTTGTAATTTGTATATAAATTATTAATTAATAAAAGTTATTTTGGTAGTTCAACACATCTTGTTCATCTTCTTTTATATGAACTTTTTTGTAATAATGTCCTTAGAACTACTTTCATTCGATAAAAGGGGATTTATCGTGTAGTTCTTAAACTTGTTCATGATCAAATGATATGTTGTTACCTACGATGACCATATTTATGGAGTATAGGTTATGGTCATATGGGTTGGTTGTCCTCATAACTAAGGAGTATGGAGATATTGGTATGGCATATCGATGAGTGTAGGTGTACATTTCATTGGACATGACTAACTCTATTGAATACTCTGCTATCAAGAGTATCTCATAGAAGGATATCGGTATAAGTATTCCTCCGATCTGAGATCATTATGGTGACTTGCAAGCAACTCACTATACTATGATGCTGGGCTACCTATATTTCTAATATAGTAATGGAAGGTTTTTTGATACAATCAAGTACTTATAAGGTTGGTATATAAGTCAAGATGGGATTGACCACTATAAGGTGTTGGAGATAATGCTGTACTATATTTCAATTTAGCAAAATCTTAGCCAGGATAATCCTTGTGAGAAGTCATAAGATTTATTAGTTTGAGACATCTTTAGATGAGAGTTGGTAGTGGACTCTGAAGTCATCATGAGCATTAGGTTAAAAGGATAAATTATACGTTAATCATATGCTTGGGTTCCTGAATATTGCTTTGCAATCATTTGATCAATCTGGATGTTGGTTACCTTGCTAGATGGTCACATCTATTAGTTTAGAAAATTATTCCTGTGCTATCGACTTAGTGTTCAAACCTATGAGGTCACACACAATAAAAGTTTGTAACTGATCATGATAGTTAATTAATGATTAAGAATTATTCAAGAATATAATTATCAATATAATTAATAATTAACCTTATACAAGTATTATAAAGAAATAATTTATTAAGTATTAATGAATTGTAAGAGGATTAATTGGTAATTAGATTGTTAATTGGATCAATTTGATTGAACAAAGAAGTTAGGTCAAATCTAATTGAATTATGTTCAATTAGGTCAAATACGATTAGGTTATATGATGACCTAATTGTTTAGGAGTTTTAATCTTAGTTTGACCAGGACTTGGGCATGATTAATTTCTAATTTGATTGAGATTTAAATAAACTAATTAGAACCTAATTATATTAGGTATAATTAATTAATTGGGTCTAACCAAATTTGGTTTGGTGTCTAATTAATTTTGGTCAAATCAATTTCAAACTTCATTCCTAGCACTATCTAAATTTTCTCCTTGCTTTTCTCCATGCCAATTCATAATTACTATGAAATTCTTTCATGCCAAATGTGTTTTGTCACCCTCCCCTTTCTCTTATTTAGATGAGGATTAAATATAGTTTAAATTCTAGTGAATTTGGAATTCAAGTTGAAAGAGTTTGAATATGATTCAAACTACCTAAGCCTTATCCTTATTTTATCATTATTTTCTATCCCTCTCCACACCATTATATCTGATTTTTTATGGTGGTGTGCACAGATTCTAAGGTGGATATACCATAGGTTTGTGAAGGAAATCATTAAAAAGAAAAAAATCTAAAATAGGGAGACTTGGCATGAAAAAGAATGGAGGCGTGGGTTATTCTTAGCGCTAGGTCTCAGGGAGAAAAAGATAAAAGTTAGAAAAAAGTTTTTCTTCTTCTTTCTTCCACCTTTTTATCTTCCTCGATCTTTATCTCTTCATCTTTTTGAAGGGTCTAAGAAGTTCTGATGAAGAAGATGAATCAGCCATTTAGTTGCCTTTGGGAGGAGCTAGCAATCCTAGAAGGCTGATTTGCTTCAGCGCTTTGATTGGACTTGCTATAGAGGCCGGACACTCTGTGCAGCTACGAGGCAATATGAAGAATCATCTTTTCTATGTGCTATCAATAGTAGAGTTTAGCGATCCATACTCAAGTATGAGATTTGATATTATATTTAGTGTATATTTGATCTATAACATGCATCAATAAGATCGACGCATGCTGATTTTTAAATTTCAGCATTTGCATGCTTTACATTTCATATCTAGATCTTTTGTAGGTATTTTTTAAGATTAAATTTAATGCATATTTTTCTAATTAAAAGGGATTTTAATCTGATATTCTTTCACTAAAAAAATTTAAAATGCATGCATGAAACCCTATCTCGTTTTCCATCACACATAATGAGTCCATAATGGACCTAATCTTATAGGATTTACTGTAAATCTTATGGGTCTAATAGGATTGCTGGAATATGATTTAAAACTAAGTTTTCAATTAAATTGAAAGACAAAGTTTGACTTGGTCAAATCTCAAATCCAATAGGAGTAGGACTCTTATTTGCATTCAATTTGAAGAGGCACCACATATTATTTTCTCACTGATTTTTTCAGCATGAAATAACACAAAGTAGGTCCCCCAGGAGGAGTTCTTCTCCTCCTAAGGCTCTCTCTCCTCCACCCTATTTGAAGAAGGAATAATAGTGACAAGTGTTAGCGCTAATATTTCTTGGCGCTAGGTAGAAGTTGGCACCCCTTAGGAGTCCTCCTAAGGGGATTAGACTGGATCTTTACCACTTCTTCTAGGGCGCTCTCTCATCTATATCCTTATTAGATAGGGATTAATATTTATGCCAAATAAAAAGAAAATTAGCATGGAAATTGAGTTGGATTTTTTAGGCACACAAAAGGAAGATGACATAAGAGATTGCTTGGAGGCCCTAGGAGTCCTCCTTCGGGGATTTGACCATGATAATTGTCATTTCTTCTAGATTTCTTTCTGCCCTCAACACCATCTTTGGATAGGATCCAATTAGCTTCAAAATAAAGAGGAAATTATGGTGGAAAGAAGATAGCACACAAGGTGTTGGTGCTAGGAAGTTTTTATTGGGTTTCAGTGATTTATAGCATATTGAAAATTCAGGTTTCTAAAAATCTTAGTAGTGGATGTAGATTAAAACTATTTTAACCCTAGCATGCATGATCTAATCATAAATAGATCACCTATTTGGATCTTCTGACATGCTAAAAAATAAGCATAAACATCATATCTAAAATCAGAAAATTCAGAAAGGAAATTGAACTTTACCTTAAGCGCTTTCATTCTTCTTCCTTGATCGCATGACAGATTCCTGGGATTTCTATCAGAACCACATACATGCCTAACCTTTGCTGATATCCACACCAAGTGTGTCACTGATTGAAACTCGAAGGTTCTAGGAATACTTGCTTCTTGTAGACCTCACTTCATGGCTTGGATTTGGATCTTTCTTCAAGAACTTGAATAAGCAGCCTCTGCATGAACCTTTCATGCAGATTGAAGACTCTCTCTCTAAACTCTCTTTCTTTGCTGTTGGTCATGGGAATAAGGAAGAAGAATAAGAGGAGGGGCGTGCATATAAGACTTGTAGCAAGGATGAAATGTCAAGAATCAATAGTGCCAGCCCTTTTCTTTAATTCTTTTATGTTTGTTCCACAAAACCACATAATCCCATGCTAATATCTAATAAGAATTGATCCTAACTAATCCCAATTTGAATTGTAAAATGTTAGGATTAATTCTTATCAAGAAAGAATCCCAAACATAAAGGGGAGGTGTAAGTTTGCACCTCCGCTTCCTTTCTTATCCATGCAAAAGAGTAGGTGCCAATTTTAGTGTTCCATCTCAATTTCACATACCAAATTAGTGAAAGAAATCTAGTGGACTTGGGTTCAGGCATCCTGGTTTGAATAGATTTTAATTTAGCTTCAATTCGACCCAATTCGAGCCTGATTCAAATCAAATTTGAAAAGGTTGTCAATCCCAATCCAATTAAAATTGCATTCTAAGACCAACTTAGATAATTAAACCTAATTAGCCTTAAATTAACTCAAGTATAAATAAATTAAATCTGATTTAAATTAATTAAGATTTTATCCATTATTTAATTAAGCTCAATTATATTGCAATGCTTATAATTAAGTTTTTTATATTGAAAATTAGCAGTTTCAAAATTTGTAACTCTCACAAATTGATCAAAATCATTAATCTAATTGATAATTTGGTCTTAATCCAAGCTCTTAATCAGGTCAAGCTCCTTTTGTGTACGACCTCTTAGGTTCAATTTTATCTGGTAGTAATATATACTATGATCACTATCATAGTATCTTTGAAAAGTTTAGATGGGCTGGAACAATTCTAGCTCAACCCTAATAAAAGGATTGTTGATCCAAAAGTAATTCTAGTGAGTTCTCGTAATCTATTAATGATACCTAGCAGTATATAATAGTAACCCAGCAGAATAAAAAGATGAATCCCTATGTATAGTTACCATATAATTAAGTTTCTCTATCGAGAGTCCTAATAGGATGCAGGTCATAGAAACTTATCAAACTCTAGGCATCTATCTTATGAAAGACTTAATTAGCTTAAGTCCAGTCATGATCTTATGGAAACTCTTTTTTATTATCATGTTGCTATGGCCATAGACTTAAGAACTCAGCCTATTAGGTTGTATAGGATTACTCCTTAACTATTAAGTCTGATATGTCCCCTTCAAGTACACAACCTACTCCTATAATGAACCTGCTGTAGCGAATGAATACTATGGGTCCCAAATGGCTAGGGACCATGTTTATATACTATCAAACTATAGCAATCCCACCATGAGCAATCAAGGTAGCATAGTCAAAGAACTACATACACAACTACAACATCAAGATAGTCATTAACGAGTGAGTAAATATCCAAGTAACTTTTAATTTTTAGTCATGCTCGGTACTATTTTATCTAACAACCACCTGCACTCTTGCTCTAATATCCCTATACTATAGACTCATCTATCCAAAAGAAAAGCTATCTGTGCACCGATCTTGATAGATTAATCACTATCCCCATGATAATCCAATGATCAGGAGAATTTAGAAGTTAATATATAATGATATATGTCTCAAATTTTTAACTCTTAAGAATATGTGTTATTTTTCATTAACTCCTTAGATGAGTCATGTATATATAAAATATGAATAGATAACAAAAATATCCATTTTTATTGATAAAAGTTGATCAAGTATAATAGATGATCTAGAAAATTATAATGTACTAGCTGGAGTGGCTTTTAAAGCATACACATCTAATAATCTTCCACTTGCATTAAAGCTAATTAGCCATATTCCATCTTCTCAAGGTAGACTTCAGTCTTCTACTAGCTCAATTACTTCATTAGTGGGTCTCCATGTTGTCTGCAAAGTGAACTATCTTTACATCAACATACTTCTTCTCAAGGTAGTCACGAGGATGTGGAACTACTACTGAATGTACTTGGACTTCTGATAAGACCTAGGCTCCTTAGCAAGGGCTATGGTACCATTATTGTCATAGTACAAGGGTATGACATCTGATAATATCATTTTGAGCTCTGTAACAAAACTCTTATACCAGAATGCTTCCTTTGCAGCTTTCAAGATGGCAATGTATTCAGCTTCCATTATGGAATTAGTAGTGATGGATTGCTTAAAACTTTTCTAGCTTGTGGAATTACTATTATGAGGAAATTCACATCTTGACGTAGACTTTCTATCATCAAGATCAGACATAAAGTCTGAATTAATATGTCCCTTAATTGGCAACTCATAACTTCCTTCAAAGATCAAGAGCAAACTCTTAGTTCTTCTCAAGTACTTAAGGATGTTCTTCATAGTAGTCTAGTGCTCTTCATCTGATTCGACTGATACCTACTTATGACACTCATAATAAAGACTATATCACGTCATGTACATAACAGGCATACATGAGGCTCCCTATTACCAAAACATAAGGGATCTTGCTTATCCTTTGAATCTCTTCAGGTGTGCAAGGACACATCTTCTTGGAGAGACTAATGCCATACCTAAGGGGTTGAAGTCCCCTCTTAATATTCTCAATGCTGAACCTTTTCAGTACTTCCTTTATGATATCTTCTATGAAAGGTCAAGCATCCTATTCGGTCTATCTTTATAGATCTTAATTTCTAGGATACAAGATGCTTCACCTAGGTCTTTCATGAAAAATTTCTTGGATAACCACTCTTGACCGAAGGTCGGTATGGGAATATCATCCCAATAAAAAAGATGTCATCCATGTACAATAAGAGAAATGGGACAGCCCTTCTACTAACCTTCTTGTATACACAAGGCTCCTCCTCATTCTTGATGAAATCAAATAATTTGATCGCATCATTAAAATGAGTATTCCAACTTTGAAAAGTTTGCTTTAATCCATAAATAGATCTATGCAGCATGCAGACTTTGTGATCTCCATCACTAGAAGTGAAACCCAAAGACTACCTGTTGCCGCCCAGATTGCCGTAGCCCATAGCTGCTGATGGCGTCGGGTGTTTCACGTCCACCCGCGAGAGGTGCCTCCAGTGCCTCGGGACCTGCTAGAAAGCCAACGTCAGTGACCCGGGCCGGGGATTCTGGCGGGGGTGCTCTGACGGTCAAGTTAGTGATGATCCAAGGGAACAGATCCTCCTGGTCGAGCCTCTCTGGATGAGCTCCACACTAGGAGGAGTGAGTGGAGTGTATGAGAGTATGAGTGCAAGCTGGGGGATGTGGTGGCCGAGGTGGTCTTGCCCTCCTCTCTAGCCTCTCCCCCCTCTCCTCTTTCTTTTTGTGGTGGTTCTCTTATTGAGAGAATGTTGTTCTCTGGTAATACGAGTGTCGTTACCTCCTTTTTGCTTACTCTGGTTGAGTCTTCTACCTTGGCTTGCCTCAGGGTTCTCCCATGATGTCAAGCAGGTACGATGAGGTATCGTGCTATAGACGGGACACCTTCTTTATTGGATAGCTGGGGAAGCTTCCACATGCCTCTGACATTCCTTTTATTTACCCTTCCTGGAAGCCTGGCAGGACCTCGACTGTTATACCACCGCTCTCGGGAACCGCGCTCCTTGGTGGGGTCTTTTCTCCGGTCATACGGCAGGTCGGTGGAGGGCATGTTGCCTTGATGTAAGCTTCCTTTCTTTCTGGTGTGAATGGCGGCCATGGGCATTAATGGCAATGTGACGGGTGCTGTTGTACGGTCCTCAGGTGGCATGCCACTGTCCTCGGAGGGGGAATGTGCTGCTCCCTTGGTGGTTGGTACTTCATTTTGTGCTGGGGGCCGAGTTGGGAAGATGGGGCCTGCTTGCAGCAGACCTGTCTCGTGATGGCTCGGTTGTGCGAAGGAGGGCTGAGCTCAGTGCTGGACTAGTGGGGCCCAGCATTGACTGAGCTCGGATCGGCAGAGGTGGACAAGGTGCGCCCAGCCCAGGGGACCCAGCCTCGAGGGGGCTCTGCATGGTGGAGGAGGCTTGAGCTTAACTCCAGGCCATGGGGCCTGACCTCGAGCTCGGAAGGTCTGCCTCTGGTGGGGCTTGAGCTCGGCTCCGACCTAGGCATCCTGACCTGGCGGAGGGTGGAGCCCGACTTTGACGGGCGGCTCCGTTGACATCGAGGAGCCCTACCCGGCGAAGGGGCCTATGAGGGGAATCCAGTGCGGTGTCTGATGAGGGCTCCACGTCAGGATCCTTGGCCATGTCAACGATCTAGTCACATCATTTGCCCCCCACTTCCAAGGCCCGTTGTCGCATGGCGCTTGAGGTGAAGGGAGTAATTGCGGTGCTGACGTGGAAAGGTGGAAAGATCTGGTGCAATAATGACCGATATCGACGGTGTCTCGCCCGGCAAAACCTTGAGCCCGTGCTGGGGCTCACATAACCACGTCCAGGGGGCGGTTATGGTGAGCATGGAAGTCAGAGTGACCGCGGTCAGATTGGGGGTGCTGGCCTCGTTGATCAGCGACACGTGGCAAGTCTTTTAGGGAAGCCATAACGGTACAGTCGGGCGCAGGTTGTCTCGAATGGAGGGGTAAGTCTTTTCGAAGTTTACCTCTTTCGAATCCTTCACGCCCGGCATAGTGCTGCAAACTTCTCCTCCTTCCTCCATTCTGGTCTTCATCGTCATCCGCTAAGGGTCTTAGCAGGTTAGCTCCCTCTTTCTTCTCCTTTCTTGCTGACTAGGGATCACCGTAGGTCCTCCTTTGTCGTCTTTTCCTTCCTTCTCTTCTTCTTCTCCTTCCATGGATCGCTTCAGTACAAACTTCCATCCTTCATGCCAGGCCGAGGTTGGACCTTCCCAATCGAGGACTCCTTCTTCCTCCGAACAGGAAATGGTGGCGGCGCGGTATGAATTTAGTAGGAGGCCCTCTCAAGGTCCTTTAGCCATTAGGGAACCAGGTCTTCTCCTCCTCCCCGCTTGGCTCTCCCTCCTGCTCCTGCTTCTGCTTCTCTTCCTGAGTCCGAGCCTTCTAGGTCAACCGATCCCAGAGGGATCACTTCGGTGATCTCCGTCGAGGACCTGGTGGCCATCCGGGGTGCATATGACATCCCTGAGTCTGTCTGGCTCTCCGTTCCTCATCCCGGGGAGTGGGTCACGTCCAGTGGCCCTCAGCGGATCGCCTTTTATGAGGAGACCTTCGCCGGGGGCCTTCGATTTCCTGTCCATCCCTTCTATGACGTGAATGTCTCTTTCCCTCTTCCTCCCTCCATCCTTTTTTTTATCAATGCAAGAAGGTCGCAAAGAGGAAATTCGGACCTCGATGCCTAAGGGCGATTCACATCTTGAGTGCCTTAGAGCTGGGCCCAGGGCTGTACTGGCCGGAGAGCTGTGTGGCTCGAAGGTTTCCTTGGCCGGAGGACTGAGCTTCGGTCTTGGGTTGGCATCCTGGAGCTGGGCTCGGGGATGTCAACGGCTTAAGAGCTGCTCGGCTCGCAGGTTCCCTTGGTCAGAGATCTGAGCTATGGTCTTGGGCTGGTATCCTGGAGCTGGGCTCGGGGACATCAATGGCTTGAGAGCTGCTCGGCTCGTAAGTTCCCTTGGCCGGAGGTCTGAGCTTCGATCTTGGGTTGGTGTCCTGGAGCTGGGCTCGGGGATGTCGATGGCTTGAGATGGCACCTTGGAGCTGGGCTCGAAGACGTGCTAATTTGGTGGCCGAGAAGCTGGGCTCGAGGCTTGAGTGCCTGGGGGCTTCCCAGGTCTTTGTGCCAGAGGACTCTTCTTTGGGCTTTGGTGCCGAGGTGCTGGGCTCGCGGCTGGAATGCCTGGGGGCTTCCCAGGTCTTTATGCCAGAGGACTCTTCTCTGGGCTTTGGTGCCGAGGAGCTGGGCTCGCAGCTAGAATGCCTGGGGGCTTCCCAGGTCTTTGTGCCAGAGGACTCTTCTCTGGGCTTTGGTGCCGAGGAGCTGGGCTTGTGGCTTGGGTGCCTGGGGGCTTCCCAGGTCTTTGTGCTAGAGGACTCTTCTCTGGGCTTCGGTGCCGGCTGGAATGCCTGGGGGCTTCCCAGGTCTTTGTGCCAGAGGACTCTTCTCTGGGCTTTGGTGCTGAGGAGCTAGGCTCGTGGCTTGGGTGCCTGGGGGCTTCCTAGGTCTTTGTTCCAGAGGACTCTTCTCTGGGCTTTGGTGCCGAGGAGCTGGGCTCGCGGCTGGCTCGTTGGAGAGCTGGGCTTCAGTACTTGATTGCCTGAGGACGTTGCTCAGGAGGAGGTGTCTTGGAGCTGGGCTCGAAGATAATTATAGCTGAGAGGATTCCCTTGGCCAGAGATCTGAGCTCCGGTCTTGGGTTGGCATCCTGGAGCTGGGCTCAGGGACGTTGATGACTTAAGATGGCGCTTTGGAGCTGGGCTCGAAGACGTGTTGGTTGAGAGGATTCCCTTGGCCGAAGATCTGAGCTCCGGTCTTGGGTTGGTGTCCTGGAGCTGGGCTCGGGGACGTTGATGACTTGAGATGGCACCTTGGAGCTTGGCTCGAAGACGTGTTGGTTGAGAGGATTCCCTTGGCTGGAGATCTGAGCTCCGATCTTGGGTTGGCATCCTGGAGCTAGGCTCGGGGATGTTGATGACTTGAGATGGCGCCTTGGAGCTGGGCTCGAAGACATGTTAGTTTGGTGGCCGAGGAGCTGGGCTCGAGGCCTGAGTGCCTGGGGGCTTCCCAGGTCTTTGTGCCGGAGGACTTTTCTCCGGGCTTTGGTGCCGAGGAGCTAGGCTCGCTGTTGGAGCACCTGGGGGCTTCCCAGGTCTTCGCGCCGGAGGACTTTTCTTCGGGCTTTGTCACCGAGGAGCTAGGCTCAAGGCTGGAGCACCTGGGGGCTTCCCAGGTCTTCGTGCCGCAGGACTTTTCTCTGGGCTTTGGTGCCGAGGAGCTAGGCTCGCGGCTGGAGTGCCTGGGGGCTTCCCAGGTCTTCGTGCCAGAGGACTTTTCCCCAGGCTTTGTCATCGAGGAGCTAGGCTCGAGGCTGGAGTGCCTGGGGGCTTCCCAGGTCTTCGTGCCAGAGGATTTTTCTCCGGGCTTTGTCGCCGAGGAGCTAGGCTCGAGGCTGGAGTTTCCTGCAAGGCAAACAAGCTGTTGTGCAGAAAGGAATCTTCATTTCTCATAGAGGGAATACTTACATTATTGATAGTATCTCCTCAAATTACAAGTGTTCCAGGTCCGGGGGAACTTGGCGCCTTTCAGGTCCTCGAGGTAGTAGGCCCCCTGCGAGAGGGCCTCGGCCACTTTGTAAGGGCCTTCCTAGTTTGGTGAGAGTTTGCCTTCTCCCAGGGCTGGGACGCTTCTGCCCAGCGCAGCACCAGGTCGCCAGGTCGGAAGGTCTTCTGTTTCACCCATGCATTGTAATATCGGGCGACTCGTTGCTAATAGGCCGCCATCCGGAGCTGGGCTTTGTCTCTCATCTCTTCGAGGAGGTCCAGGTTGAGCAGGAGATGTGCCAAGTTTTGGGTCTCGTCGTACCTCTGCACCCGGAGTGTGGGCATGCCGAGCTCGACTGGGATTATCGCCTCAGATCCAAAGACGAGGTTGAAGGGTGTTTCACCCGTTGCCATTCTGGGCATTGTGTGGTAGGCCCACAGGATGCTTGGAAGTTCTTCTGCCCATCTGCCTTTCGCTTGGTCCAACTTGGTACGGAGTCCTTGTAGGACGGTTTGGTTTGTCACCTCGGCTTCGCCATTGGTCTGGGGGTGAGCGACCGAGGTGAAACGGTGCTGGATCCCGTGCTCGGTACAGAATCCCTCGAACTCTCGATTGTCGAACTGTTGCCCATTGTCAGTGATGATGCAATTAGGGAGTTCGAAGCGACAGATGACGGACTTCCAAAAAAATTAGCGAACGTTGGCTTCCGTGACCCGAGCTAGCAACTCTGCTTCGACCCATTTGGTGAAGTAGTCGATCACCACTAGTAGGAACTTTTGCTGCCCTGGTGTGGTGGGGAACGGTCCTAGGATGTCAATCCCCCATTGTGCAAAGGCCAGGGAGATGACGGTTGGTAAATCGGTGCAGCCGGTAGGCGCTGAATGTAGGAGTGGCGCTGGCACTTGTCACACCTCTTGACGAAGTCGGCGGCGTCCTCCCTCATTGTTTCCTAGAAGTATCCCTGGGAAAGAGCCTTGTACGCCAGGGTTCTTCCTCCTACATGATTTCCACAGAGGCCTTCGTGTATCTCTTGGAGTACAAAGGCTGCCTCTGCGGGCCTGAGGCACTTCAGGAGGGGGAAGGATAAGATCGGTGGTAGAGCTGGCCATCCATCAAGACGAAGCGGGTGGCCTTCCTTCTAATGAGGCCAGCTTCTTTGTGGTCTTCCAGCAGTAGGCCATCCTGGATGTACTTGACGTACTTATCCATCCAACATGGCTCGGGGGCTACTTGTTGCACCTCCTCGGGACTTTCATAGCTTGGATTCTCAAGATATTCAACGTAGGCACGCCCCAAGGATGAGTCCGGTAGGGTTGCGAGCCTCGATAGTGCATCCGCACGAGCATTTTCTCCACGGGGGATATGGGAAACGCGAAAGTAATGGAAGCTTGCTGCGCTCGAATGGACCTTCTCCAGGTACTTCATCATCTGGGGTTCTCGGGCCTCGTACTCTCCGGAGACTTGTCCGGCAACCAGTTGGGAGTTGGTGAAGACCTTGAGGTTCTGTACGCCCAGTTCACGGGACACCTTCAGGCCTGGAAGGAGCGCCTCGTACTCCGCTTGGATGTTCGTGGCAGGGAACTTGAAGCGAAGTGCACCCTCCATCACCACTCCATCAGAATTGGCGAGGATGAGGCCTGCTCCGCTCCCGCAAGAATTGGAGGCTCCGTCCACGTGAAGGACCCAAGGGTTTCTAGGCAGGCCGGGCTCAGCTTGGCTCTCCGGGACCATCCGCTCTGGTTCCTCGGGAAGCCTTGTACATTCGACCACAAAGTCAGCTAGGACTTGGGCCTTCTGCGATGACCTCGGTCGATATGCGATGTCGTACTTGCTCAGCATCAGGGACCATTTGGCCAACCTTCCAGAAGTCTTGGGGTGGCTTAGCATGGTCTTCAATGGTTGATTAGTCACAACCATGATGGGATGCACTTGGAAATAGGGCCTGAGGCGCTTAGCAGACATTATTAGTGCAAAAATGAGTTTTTCGAAGTGGGTATACCTGATCTCCGCATCACGGAATATTTTGCTGGTGTAGTACACTGGCTTCTATGTTCCATCCTGGTCTGTGCGGACAAGGACCGAGCTGACAGCCCCCGAGGTGACCGCCAGGTAGAGCAGGAGCTCTTCACCTTCTTTTGGCCTGGATAGCAGAGGTGGGGAGGTCAGGAACTCCTTCAACTCTTCAAAGGCCGTCTTGCACTCCTCCGTCCAAGTGAAGTCGTGCATCTTGAGCAACGCTTTGAAGAAAGGGAGACAGCGGTCAGCCAACCTCGAGATGAAACGACTTAGGGCTGTGACCCTCCCCGTCGGCGTTGAACCTGCTTCTTGGATGTTGGGTTCTCCATGTCAAGGATCGCTTGGACCTTCTCCGGATTTGCTTTGATGCCTCTCTGGGTGACCATGAATCCAAGGAATTTCCCGGTCGCCACCCCAAAGGTGCACTTCGCTGGGTTGAGCTTCATCTGGTGCTTCCGGAGACTGTGAAAAGCTTCAGCGAGATCGGCAATGTGGTCCGAGCTCGATTTGCTCATGACAACCATGTTATCCATGTACACTTGAACATTCCTGCCAATCTGGTCCTTGAAGACCTTGTTGACCAAACGTTGGTTCGTGGCCCCAGCATTCTTCAGGCCGAAGGGCATCATCTTATAGCAGTATGTCCCTCAGTCAGTGATGAAGGTAGTGTGCTCCTCATCTTCTGGGTGCATCCGGATCTAATTGTACCCGGAGAATGCATCCATGAAAAAGAGTAGCCTGTGCCCTGAAGTGGCATCTACCAACTGGTCAATCCTCGGTAGAGGGAAGCTATCCTTCGAGCATGCTTTATTGAGGTCGGTGTAGTTCACATAGATCCTCCACTTGCCATTATTCTTCTTCACCATCACCACATTCGCCAGCCAGCTCAGATACTGTACTTCTCGGACAAAGCCGGTGGCGAGGAGTTTCTCAACTTCCTCGTTGATGGTCGCTTGCCTTTCTGGGGTGAAGCTTCTCTTCTTCTATCAAATCGGTCTATGCTTCGGATCGATGTTGAGTTATGGATGATGACTACAGGAGGAATACCTGGCATGTCAGCTGCCATCCAGGCAAACACGTCCACATTCGCCCTCAAGAACTCCAACAGCGGGGCTTTCTCCTCCTCGGGCAGCTGGGCTCTGATCTGCACAGTCTTTGTCTGGTCGGCCTCGAGCTGGTAAGGAAGCAAGCATTCGACCGAGCCTCCCTTAGGGTCCTGGGCCCTCTGGTCGAGCTCGTCCGCTCTGGAGCCCTCCTCGAGCACCCAGGCCCCGGGAAGGGTTTGGAAGTAGTGCTGCACTGGCTGGGGCGTACCCCTCATCTCCCCCACACCGCAAGGGGTTGGGAATTGGACGAGCAACCTCTTGGTGGAGACGACGGCGTCGAGGAGGTTGAGCCCAGGTTAGCCCAGATTCATGTTGTAAGGTGAAGGAAAACTGACAACCGTGAACGTCATCACGATGGTGCTCTACCGAGGTGGGGTCCCGGCAGTGACTGGGAGAGTGATTTCTCCCTCTACCCTTGCAGAGTCTCCCGTGAAACCAACAAGGGGGGTATATATAGGCTTGAGTTGAGCAAGGAAGAGATTCATCCTGGAGAAAGCATCGTAGAAAAGTACACTTGTGGAGCTCCCACTATCTACCATGATGCGCTTTACGGGATGCTTTGCGATCGTCATCTCAATAACCACAGCATCATTATTTACATTTTCTTTCCCATTTTTTCCTTCCCTCATAAAGGGGAGTACATTCTCATAGTTTTCTGCCCCCCGGGTCCTCTTGGACGCGCGCTCAGCTCCCCAGGAGATCGTGCCCACCGGCTTCTCCATGGGGCGGTTGTCGATGGCTGGAGCTGGCGAGAGAGCAACAAGCGCCTGGGACTCTGCTTGAGGTCTGCCCCCCATATATTTTTCAAGGTAGCCTCTCTTGATGAGCTCTTCGATCTTCCACTTGAGATTGCGGCATTCCTCGGTGTCGTGGCCGTGGTCACGGTGGAAGCGACGGTACTTCGTCTTATCCCGGGTGAAGGATAGCTTCAACGGTGGAGGATGCCTCAGATAAGTCCCGCCCTCGATCTCCATGAGGATCTTCGTTCTCGGGGTGAGAAGGGGAGTGAAGTCCCCTTGAGGGACGGGGGCGTTCCTCGGCCTCGGTGCTGGTTGGGAGCTCTGAGCTAGCGGTCCCGGCCTCCACGCCGCAGGCGCCTCAGCAGGCGTCGGCCCCTTCAATGGCTTTCCGTCGAGCTCCTGCCTCGTACGATCTGTCTCCTCGGTGCGGATGTACTTCTGAGCTCGGAAGAGTAGCTCAGCATAACTCTTCGGGGCCTTCTTGTCAAGCGAATAGGTCAGGCAGGAAGTCCTGAGCCCTCGCTTCAGGGCCAGCATTGCAACCGGCTCCTCCAGACTGTAGATCTCCAAGGAGTGGCTTTGAAGCAGGCCACGTAGTCCCGTAGTGGCTCGCGATCCTGTTGCCTGATGGAGAAGAGCCTGTCCACCTCGCGTGGCATCTTCCGACAAGCATCAAAATGAGCCACGAACTTCTGTCCTAGCTGGGCAAAGGAGCTGATACTTTCTGGCTCGAGATGGACGAACCACACCCGAGCCGCCTTTCGAAGGGTAGCAGGGAAGGTGACACACAGAAGGGTGTGAGTGGCCTCGTGGACCCTCATGAGGGCCCGGTAACTTTCCAGGTGGTCCAGGGGGTCGGTAGTCCCATCATAAGGATCCACCTATGGCATGCAGAACCGACGGGGAATTGACTCCACCTGGATCTCCTGGGTGAATGGGGTCGAGCGTCGTAGCCCGCTAGCTCGCTAGCGGAGCCAGGCAAGTTGGTGAACTGGCGGGCAAACTCTGCCATCTTGTGGTCATGCTCCTCCAAGCGCTTCTTCGCCATGCGCCTGATGGCTTCGTCTGTGGATCCCTCCGCTGAGAGGGGCGGGGAAGGTGACGCGAACGCGCGGCGCTCATGGCGGGGAGCTTTGCCCTTCTTGCCTTGGCGAGGCTTGGGTGCCCCCCGGCCAAGGAGCAGTGAGCAGCTTTTTTCGTCAGTGGAGCTGGCCCGCCGTCGTTTCGTTGGGGCTTGATGGGTATCCCGAGGGTCTGTAACTGCCCGTAGCTATGAAGGCCTCTCGTGGAAGGAACGCAGGCTATTGTGGGGTGCTACGGCATGGGCCGCGGGGGTCTCTGGCTGTTGGTTGATAGCCAGGGACCGATGCTGGAGCTAGCGCACCGCTGCAGTGAGAGTGTGCATCTGCTAGGCGAGTGTGGTCAGCTGGGTCTCCAGTGGGGGTGGTTGAACCGGGGCAGTTAACTCCGTCTCCAGTCCGTGAGGGTTCCCACGAGAAGGGGATGCCTCCGCACGGCTGGGAGAAGCTCCCCTAGCCTGGGTGGTCACCATCCTCCCAATGGACTGGTTAAGCGGGGCCTGAACTGGATCAAGTTTCGTTCTGCTCGCCCCCCCTTCCTAGCATGCCAATCTATTGCCGCCCAGATCACCGTGACCCGTAGCTGCTGATGGCATCGGGTGTTCCGTGTCTGCCCATGGGAGGTGCCTCCGGTGCCTCGGGACTTGCAAGAAAGCCAACGTCAGTGACCCGAGCCGGGGATTCCGGCGGGGGCCTCCGATGGTCAAGTCAGTGACGATCCAGGGAAACAGATCCTCCTGGTCGAGCCCCTCTGGATGAGCTCCACACTAGGAGGAGTGAGTGGACTGTATGAGAGTCTGAGTGCGAGCTGGGGGATGTGGTGGCCGAGGTGGTCTTGCCCTCCTCTATGGCCTCTCTCCCCTCTCCTCTCTTTGTGGTGGTTCTCTTATTGAGAGAATGTTGTTCTCTGGTAATATAAGTGCCATTACCTCCTTTTTGCTTACTCTGGCTGAGTCTTCTACCTTGGCTTGCCTCGGGGTTCTCCCATGCTGTCAGGCAGGTACGACGAGGTATCGTGCTGTAGATGGGATGCCTTCTTTATTGGGTAGCTGGGAAAGCTTCCACATGCCTCTGACATTCCTTTTATTTACCCTTCTTGGAAGCCTGGCAGGACCTGGACTGTTGTGCCACCGCTTTCGGGAACCGCGCTCCAGAGAAAAGGATCCTGTTGTCAATGCCTTCATGTTGACTATACCCCTTTGCCGCTAGCCTAACTTTATGTCTCCACCTTACCATCTACACCTATCTTCTTTTTATAGATCCATTTATATCCAATGGGTACAATACCCTCTGGTGGATCTACTAAGGACCAAACCTGGTTTGAATGTATTGAGTTAATTTTTGACTTCATAGCACTCAACCATGTCTTGAAGTTGATGTCTGATATTGCTTCATTATAGGTCTTAGGATCAACAACTTCATCCTTGTTGGTGAAAAAAATTGTCAAGCACTAGAAGGGGTTGCTAGAGCTAGTGGACATGCTGGAGTGGGTATCACAGGCTAGCCTTTGGGACATGATACGTGCAAAAAAATCTTGCAGGGGGTGGCCCTAGCTATGGCACTCCAATGCTCAAGTCAGTATTGATACTAATAAGGAGAGCATATGCGGAAAGGCTTGCATTCCTTTTGGACCCTCCTGGAATCTTTTTGTAGGCTACTACATAGAGAGTGATTTGGCCTTAGACAAGATCTTATAGGATCTTATGAGAGACGGTGGAGCCTTCCACATGTCGTATAGGGCTTCTTGTCTACTAGCAGCATCCCATCCCATTAAATGAATCCCTGTTGCCACTCAGGTATGTTGCATGCTTCTTTAAATGGTGGATTCTAATATAAGGAATTTGGGCATGCCTCTTCTATCTACCTAGATTTGGTGATGATTGGCGATTTTAGGATGTGACAAAGAATTGGCTACATGGCGGAGACCGTGGCAATAGTTGTTCAGAATCGCTTCCTCGGGAATTGAGGTAGGTATATGGCCAGGGTCTAGCAAATCAGAGTGCTTATGGGGGTGGTTGGCGAGGCACATTGATGCCTGAGGGTATAGGAGTTGGTCTCTACTATGCTCGCTTAGGGGCTCATGATAGAAGACTTATGGCTAAGCACTCCTTGGGAGGTCGGCGAGGCTCACTAATGCTTAAGGTAATAGGAGTTGGCCTCTATTGATTCTTACTCAAGGGCTCATGGCTGAAGGCCCATGCTCGAGCACTCCTTGAGAAATCCATAAAGCTCACTGATACTTGAGAGCATAGGAGTCGATCTTTACTGGTCATGACCGAGCACTCCTTAGGTGGTCGATGAGGCTCACTGATGCATGAGGGTATAGGAGTTGGCATCTGTCAGTGCTTGCTCAGGGGCTCGTAGCTAAAGGCTCATGGCTAAGTGCTCCTTGAGTAGTCAGCGAGGCTACTAATGCTTGAGGGCATAAGTGTTAGCCTCTACTGATGCTCACTCAAGGACTTGTGGCTGAAGGCCTATGGTCAAGCACTCCTTGAGTAGTTGGCGAGTCTTGCTAATGCCTGACATGGATCCTATCTCTGGCCTGACCATATTTTCTACTAATAGATATCCCCTACTTTCTAATCCAAACTTCGATCATATCATGAAAATATTCAGAGAAAAAGGAGGGTCGGGGCATAGAGTTCTTTCTCCTGACCTGGAGGCTTATAATCTTCGAGATGGATCTAGATGGATAGGGAAATGATATGCTTCACCTTATATTTTCTAATAATTCTTCATAGGATGCACCGCATTTACTCTGGGTGATGGAGCATCCATACCCTGCCAGTTTGGAGGTTCCATATGGCAATCGCTAGTCATGCTTTTTTATTTGAAAGGTGGAGTCGATTTCCTTACTACCTTTTTTCTTATCCTCACATGGAGCAGTTCTCGTCTTCTTTAGGGAGTGCCCTACCATCCTTTTCCTTCTAGTAGTCTATTTCCTACTTCTCCCAATGTGCTTCTTCCTCCCCAGGAGTTCTTTCAAGAGAGTTCACCATTCTCGACCCTTCATCCCTTCTCATTCCTAGGTCAGCCTTTCTTCCCTTTTCATATTTTCTTTTCCTTTCTTTTATTTCTCCTTCTCCCGAATACCTGGTTCATGGTGAGTCCTAGGAAAGGGAAGTCACCTATGAAGGGTAGTAAAGGAGAAGGGTCTAAGGATCTAGCCATCCCATGCTCATAATGTGCTAAGACAGTGACCAACGGTCTGAAAGAGTATCGATCCTTATTGGACCAAGAGGATTTGACACTCATATGTATCAGATTCTGCATCCTAGGATTATAAAATAGAGCTACCCGAACCAGATGCACAGATGAACGATCCCCCTCCTAGTAGGCTAGGCATCTATGAGGACACATTCGAAGCGAGACTTAGGTTTCCTCTCCACCCCTTTGTTCTTGAGCTTCTTAGGGCATACGGTATACCCTTAAGTATCCTAACCCCAATTCGATTAGGCATATCATAGGATTTCTAGGGTTATGCTTCTTAGCAAAGATCTAGCCATCCATTCCTTTGTTTCATTCCTTATTTACTGCCTAGAGGCACCCTATGCTAAGGTATGGTGGTACCTCTGGCCCAAAGGGGGTTCAAAACCCTGATCTCAAGTGCTCTATCTGCCATCCAAGGGTGGAAGTAGTACTTTTATTTTGTGCCATCTTCTTCAATGGATGACCAGGATCTGCCAAATTGGGGTGAATTAGCCAATCCTTTGCTGAGCACTCCCAAATTGAGTGCTGAAGAGGAGATGAATTTTCAAGCTCTTAATAAATTTATGGTCCCTGATTTGAAATGGCCCTTATCTAAAGAGTCCCTCCAAAGAGCGGGGTTCAATCGACTCCCTGAAGGTGGGTCTGGAAATCTTGTTCCCCTCTTATTCTGATCCATTATATTCTTGTTTCTAATTGGTTGATTGGTCCATTGATATGAGGCTCGAGGACACCAAGGCCTTGAGGAAGAGGTTGGCCCAGAATAGAAAAGGTTGAACTTCTACTAGGGCCTCCAAGAAGGCTAGGCTTTTTGAGCCTGAGCCTAGGCCAATAGAGGTTCTATCCAAATCTGATTAATCCAAGGTAATCAAAACTTCTTCAATGGTATCTCTGACCTCCCAGTGGCATCGGTCGATCCCTTTGGATCAACTGAACGTCTATCGGCTCCTCCAGCTTCGGGGAACATAAGAGCCCCTATCGAACATGAGGCCAAGTAGTCCTCAGGATGTGCAAATCATCAAATATGGGAGGTCTATCGAGAGGTCTTCTAAAGGAGACTTTTTCTGGAAGAGCTAGATGAGCTCAGGGGAATGCACTATGATGACTTGGAGAAGAAAGCAATATTGTCAGTGCAACAGGTATTTCACACTCATTCTTCACTTTGTGACCAATCGGTCTCTGATCCTTCTCTTCTTACAGTTCATGCACTATACAGCTGATCTACAAAACCAAGCCTTTGATAGTGGGAGCATTATCAAAAAGTTGAAGAAAGATGTCGCAAAGGCCTGGTGAGAGGCTGAGGTAGTGAATGCAGCATCTAAGTGCTCGAATGAAGTACTTTCTAAGGTAAAGGCTGAATTGATCGAGATGAAAGCTGACTGGGCCCAGGAGAGGGGGAGAGTAGAGTCAGAGTTGGTGAATGCCAAGAAGGAGGTGGCAAAGATAGTGGAGAGATTCAAGGCTTCTAAGGACTTCGCAGCAAAAAAGGCTTGAGTAGTGGCTGACTTTCAAAACTTGGATGACTTTTTTACCCTATGTCAAGACTTCAATCAAGAATCATACAAGGAGGGATTCAGCAGGATGAAACAGGAGCTCTAGGAAGTTATTCTGGATCATTTCCTAGGGATAAAGCTGGACTTACTAGATGAGGAGCTTGAAGGTGAATGTACCATTACTCTAGTTGAAGCTCCCCTTACTAGGCTAGTTGCTGTTGACTTTCCTATCATCTTTGAGGCCCTGGCCGAACTAATTGTAGCTGATCCCACACCAATCGCTCCTACACTTGTTGCCAAGCCTACATCGACCAATCCTATCCTAATTGTTCCTCTTATTATTGATCCTATTTTTACTAAAGCCAGATCTTCTTCTACTACTACCGATCTTGCCAGAGAGGTTCAGAATCAAGACATTTTGTACTTTTGTTTTTATTTTCTTAAGCTCATAGCTTCTTCAAGTCTTGTAATGTTTCTAATTTAAGAAAACTTCCTTGGACATAATGGAATAAAAGATTATTTCTTCCACTTCTTATCCCATGCTTTATTAGTTATGACTTCTCTTGGGGGTTTTACTTTGTCTCAAGGAGTACCAATGCCCGCCAAATGCCTTCATAGGGTGGTTGATATTGAAGCATATGTTTTCGAGCAAGAAGCCTAGGCTGAAGCTACAAGTAAGATGGCTTTCAATTAGAAAAGGAGGCTATTAAAGGGACATAAGGTGCTAAAGAGGGCCTATGAGGAAGTGGATCATTATTGCTCAAAATGTACTGGCTATATTCTAAAAAAACTACACTCAAAACCACGTTCACTGAGGAATGAGGAAAGCTATTAGAGCAGATTTCTCAAATTTCCTAAGACGCTGCCATCAAGATGGCTCGGATGTGAGATCAGCTTGTCTCTACTTAAGAGGAGATCTCAGGTTTGAATTCATTGCTTGCATCTTGGAATGCTCATTGGGAGATAGCAACTCAGTCAATCGAACTTCAAGATGAACTCTACTAGGCCAGAGGAAAGATCTCCAGTCTTGAGTGGTCCTCGAAGGTTAAAGGCATAGTGGACAACTCGGAGATTGGAGGGCTACCTTTAGGCATCCCCCCTATATTAGTTAGGTTTCCCCCCGTAGGGTCACAATCTCCATCTAGTGGTCATCCACCTATAGGTGTTCCTGAATCGTCGGGGTAGCCTTTCATAGTGTCGCATTCACCAGATCGACCATCTCGAGAGGAATCACACCTTGTGCTAGGAGTTTGTACATTAAGAAGCTTTATATCTTGATCAAGACATTGATCAACATCTCCCCATCGATTTGTTCAACAATCTTGGTCACAAAATCATCACTGATCGGGTTGCCAATCCTAGTCTCATTGCCATCAATAATCTAATCATCGATCATGCTTAAGGGAGCTTCAACATGGAACTGGTGCTTAGGAAGCACAAGGAGGCAGTACTATGGGAAGTTATATATTTGATCAAGGCTATCAAGTGGGGTTCAACAATTGTGAAGCTCTGACACTAGTCCTCCACCCATGCATAGATCTTCATCATCTACCTCCTTTAGGTATGGAGTCGGCAAGTTCATCATGGAACTTGCAACGAATCCAAGCCCACCCTTAGAAAAGGGGTGGATGCTTCTCATCAAGGGGTGCCACTTCGATTAAAGAGTTTTCCTAGGAGCTTGGGAGTAGTCAAAGATTTGCATCCTTCTGTAATGGGGCCTGTAGAATCAGAAAATATTAAGGGTCAATTATCCAAGGTTGGCTTTTGGAGTGATGATGATCAACCTCCATCTAGAGTGGGCACCACATATCCCAAAGCCAGAAAGGCTTTGTTGTATCTTGCTTTATTTCAGTCACCGTAATTATCCTTTTATAGCCTTCAAGCATTTTGTATAAATGAAACATTCCATATTACTTCTGCTCAAGTTTTAATAACAAGGTGAATTGTCTTTCTCATGGTAAGTTCTTGGTGAATGACTTGAGTTGTAGTTGTTGATTTCTATAGGTTTCCAATGACCATGAGCCACTTACCTGATATCACAATCATATAACTATTCTCATGTTCTGATCGAGCACTACCTAGTTGCTTATAGCTATTTGGGTGCTAATCGCTTAAGGGCTCTAACTGAGTGCTACTCGATCATTTGGAGCCAATGTATGCTAATCACTTGAGGGCTTTGATCGAATCTGCTCAATCATTTAGAGTTAGTGGGCATTGATTATATGAGGGCTCTGATCGTGTGATACTCAATTACTTAGAGCCAATGGACATTGATTTTCTGAAGGCTTTGACCGAGTGCTACTTTATTATTTGGAGCCATGTAGATATTTATCACTTGAGGGCTCTGATTGAGTGCTACTTGATCATTTGAAGCCATGTGGGCATTGATTGCTTAAGGGCTCTGACTGAATGCTACTTGGTCACTTAGAATCAGTGGGTGTTGATTGTCTGAGGGCTTTGACTAAGCACTACTCTATCATTTGGAACCAATGGGTGCTGATCACCTGAGGGCTCTAACCAAGTGCTACTCAATTATTTGGAGCCATGTGAGCATTTATCACCTAAGAACTTTGACCGAGCTCTACTCAATCACTTGGAGCCATATAGGCATGGATCGCTTGAGAGCTCTGATTGAGTGATACTTAGTTACTTAGAGCTATGTGGACATTGAATGTTTGAGGGCTCCAACCAAGTGCTGCTCGATCATTTGAAGCCGTGTGGACGTTGATCACCTAAGGGCTCTGATCAAGCTCTACCTGGTTACTTGGAGCCAGTAGGCATTGAATGCCTAAGGGCTCTGACCAAGCTTTACTCGATCATTTAGAGCTATGTGGGCATTGATTGCTTGATGGCTCTAATCGAGCGCTACTCATTCACCTAGAGCCATATAAGCATTGATTGCTTGAGGGCTCAAACCGAGTGCTACTCGGTTACCTGGATTATGTAGGTGTTGATTGCTTGAGGGCTCTAACTGAGTGCTAAAAGAATTATGCCCTAAAAGCCAATCTTAGTATGGGCAATTCTATAATCTTCCAACTCATGTATGATATTATTTATTAATAAAAGGTGATTATTGATTCATCATATTACTGCATCTTATCAAAATTATGATGAACCCCATAGTTAGGGTAATGGAATTAAGGTTATGATGGAGATCATAATAGTGAGACCTAAATTTCTATAAACCCAAATCTAAAATGTTTCTAGTCATTGGATCATTGATTTGGGAATCGATGTTTCTGGAAAGACTAGCACATCCTATATATGCTCGATGGAGAGGGTGGTTGGTCTCATAATCACTTATGTAGGGACACTAATATAAGGATGTGGGTGCTCATTAGGATATGAGTTCACTGAACTAATCCACCTCGAGAACATCTTATGGAGGTCTTACTACTTGTCAAAAGATAGTTCTCGTAGTGGAAGTTGTGCAAGGGATCCTTAGACCTGATATCACCATGGTTTCTTATGCACATAAAGTCATATTTTGGTTCATACCCATTCATGATAAAGAGTCATGTACGGGATGTTCTTGGATATGGTGGATTGAGTATGAAGGATGTGAGTGGATCAACAAGGAATTGATCACTCCTAGTAAGAGGAGGACTTATCCCCTGTAATCTCTTCGATTGTTGACTCAGGAAGTCTTTA
This sequence comes from Areca catechu, assembly GCA_021397845.1. Lineage (NCBI taxonomy): Eukaryota > Viridiplantae > Streptophyta > Magnoliopsida > Arecales > Arecaceae > Areca > Areca catechu. Next base: position 148,644,733 of record CM038045.1, on the reverse strand, counting down.
ATCAAAGCAAGATGAGATTAGATAGGATTTTTAAACTTTCATCAATCGAGTCTTCATTATTAAATTGAGATTCAAAAGGATTAAATGCTAGGGTTTGACAATTTTCCATATCCATCACTTATTTAGGATAAAGGGACATCGAAGGATTGAATTGTATTGTAACTTTTCACTGAAAGGTATTTTGATAATTTCTATCAAATTTCTCATCTTTCGGATAGGCATGATATATTGCTAGATATTAATCATATCTTGTGGGTTTTCATGGATCAAATTGATTGGATTCATGAGTCAATTCGGAAGCTGGTTTGAATTGGCAACTTAGGTCAGCTCGATTTGACCTAATTAGGTCAATCAATTTCGATTAGATCGAAATAGCTTGGACCTAGACTTACTACTAGCTAGATGTAGAATCCAAAGGGTCGCACACATTAGGAAATTTCCCAAGAAAATCAATTGTATTTTTATTAGGGTCATAGGATCCTAATTGGCTTGCTAATTTGCATACTAGCATATGTTGGCTAGCCTCACTCCTAACCAATTGGATTGGGTCAGAGTGCTTGCTATTTGGGCTAACCAATTTAAGTAAAACTTAGATTGGGTTAAGTCCTAAGTGGGACAGCCTTAATCAGTATTTATCTAGATTTTATTATGCTTTATCCTTGATTTATGGTAGAGTCCATGTTGGAAGGGACACTTGGTGCCATATTGGCATGCATCGAGAATAAGAGGCACAAAAGGACCAAGAGTCCTTCTGCTTCTAAATCACCTTTTCTAAATAATCTCCAAGCCCCTCTTCCTTATCTCCACATCCAAATGGATGGGTGTTGACCGGTCAAATAATGAGAAAACAGTGTGACAAGGATGGAATGCAAGATGAAGGGTCGTATCCCTTCATGATTTGGCACTAATTCAAAAAACTAGAGTCCTTCTGTTTGAAGGCATCTATTTTGTTCGATATACTTTTTGGGATCCCATGCCCCTTGGCCATTATCTAACTAGTAACTTACCATATGGCAAGTGGAGAAATTGGTTGGAGAAACAAAGAGACACTTATATGTCTCTTGGTGCATGAAAGGACATTTCATGATAAGTCTACTCACCCAAGAGACTCCTTCTGCTTGAAGGGTCTTTTCAAGAGCCGAGGGAAAAACTTATCAGGCACCTCATCCCTCTTTATAAATAGGCATCGGTAATCTGATTCGAAGCATTCCATTTTATTCTGAATAGAAGTACTTTCTATTTCTCTTCCTCTTTAAGACAAGGCTTGTCCTTTTAAAACAAAGCTTGTCCTTTTAAGATAAGGCTTGTCTATTTAATGCAATAACATAGAAAGAAATATAAGAGGGATTTTCAAATTCTAAGAGAGGATTCAGAGAGATCTTTGAGTGCTCTATAGGAGGGTAAGGGTTCCAGTAAAGGGAGAAAGTTTGAAAGGCTGCCGAAAGAGTCCTAGTCAAATAAGCAAGCTTGGTAGGAGTGCTTTATTGGTCTGGTTTTTATGTGGATCACCTTGGAGGGCATACACTTATGTGCCTCGTGGAAATTAAGGAGTATAGCACTCCAGGTATTCTTCTATAACCCTAAATTTTTGTTTTATTAGTTGTTATGGTCAAGTGGTCCTAGGGTTTAGGATTTTGGCCGATTGGGGTTTCAATAATAAAAATTTTGAAATCTAGTCTTCTGTTGTGCCTGCCCAGAATCCAACAAGTGCTACTCGATCACTTGGAGCCATGCCATTGATGACCAGAGGGCTCTGACCGAGCGCTACTCGGTCACTTAGAGCCAATGGATGTTGATCACCTGAGGGCTCTGACCGAGTACTCCTTGATCACTTGGAGCCATATGGATGTGATCACCTTGGAAAGCACCTCAATTTTCCCATCCTCTGGGAATCCCCCTTTATCAAGAATCATCACTTAGCATGAGTCTATATTTTGTGGAGCTTTGACCAGTCACACACCAAATGGTATGAGTCTTTTGGTAATAATTCATGAGAAGGTGAGGACATGAAATTTGTTGCCATCTTGGTTGTTCCTTCCCGCTATTCATCATTCTTCGAAGGAATGACATTTGCTAAATTTCTACAAGTCATGCAAGCGGTGAGGCTCCACTGGGCTCATTATATAAAGAATGACCAGGGGATATCGAGCCTTCACCACACTTCACCTACCAACATGTTGCTTAAAACTTCTTTAGGGCCATTACAGATGGCCTTTGGTGGAGGTGCAGGGTTCGTAGGACTCTTCTTCTTGAAAGAGGGGTTCTCTTTAGAAGGAGGAAATCATCAGCATCTGGTGCTATTATTGAACCACCACCGTTATAGTTAGTTGGTAGACTTAAGGGATGGCTATCAATATACATCATTATAGCAATAGCTGGTTGGCTAACTTAATATGAGTTGGAGGGCTCAAGCTTTGTGCTGCTCCATCCAATCCTTCCGTGGGGAGCTACTTTGCTTTACTAGAGAAGTAGATTGGGAGCTCTCACCTGAGGTTATGGATGGTGGAAGTAGTATGAGGATGAATTAGGGGCAGCTTCCCCACTCTTCGACTAATCTTCACCTGCCCATGAGCTTCCTCATTCTGGTGGTAGGATGCTTTGTCGAATGTTTCCCCATAGCCTCGCTTTCGTCTCATCCTCCTGCTGGCACTACTAGGTGTGTTCTTCATCATACTAGCTATCTTCCAGAGGCAGATGGTATGCCCATGCCCTTAGTCTCTTCCTATCTTCTCAATCATCCCGTTGAGGGTGCTGGTGCACTTGACCACTTAGAAGATGATTCTAGCTTTATGGAAGAGCTTGGGATTCTGAGAGCCATCCAATCCTTTGGCAGGTGTTGTAGTTTGTCCTATACTTTAGAAGTCTAGGAATAATGTTATTTATTGAGAGGCACTAAAGTCATGTAATTTGATCGTAAGGCTACATATATGTAACTCAATCTTATTAATGGAAAATTTTTAATATCTTTATAACTTTTGAGATTTCTTGTTGCATAACCATGGAATTGGTAGTGATAGGTGTCTAAGCGATCAGCCACGATACTTCTAATCATGATTTTTTGATCACCGGGGCCTAGGGGCTTCTGATCATTATTTTTCTCCGATTGCTAGAGCCTATGGATTATGATCAATATATTATTCCGATTATTGGAGCCTATGAGCTTCCAATCAATATTTTTTTTGATCATTGGAGCTATGGGCTTCTGATCATTATGATTGTTTTATCTTTGGTTGAGGGTCCTTCATGTAGGTTCTTTGGGGGTGGATCCCTTAGGCCAATGTGTTTTTAAGCCTCTCAACATGGGATTTTGATCTTGCGAGTGGCTCATCTTTTAACCAAGGGTAGCTTTAAATAAATTTCTTGAGTCTCATCTAGCCAAAGGGACTCATGCTTGGGACTTTCATCAAAGGACCCTTCCACCATAGATATTGATATAAAAGAGCCTTTATTTAATGGAAAAGAGGATACATTACTAGTGATAGATTCATAGATTTACAGAGTTCCATGGTTGAAGTAGAGGGGTCCTGTCCAATTATTTTAATTGGTAGGTCCTGGGCTTGATGATCTCCTCCACTCGATAGGGTTCTTTCCAATTTGGTAAGAGCTTGTCTCTTTGACAAGGTTAGGAAACTTCTACTCATCGTTGATGCAGAACGAATGCTCTGAAACCAAAAATGATGCAGAACGAATATGTGGAATGCGGAAGCAAATTAAAATTAATATTTTTTTTTTATATATATATATTTTAAGAAGTCGGCTTTGACTCAAAGGAAAGATAAACTAATGTTGAAAGAAACTATATAATAATTGAAAGCACAATTCAAAGAAACTAGATTATCAGAGTAGTTCAGGAGTAAAGGATCGCTGGGGGTTGAGAAACTCCCAGACCTAGGATTTCGCTCTGAACTTTCAACAGGACAGAAATAAAGAGAAGGGAAGGGTTATGTACCAGGCAGTGATCTTCACAGAGTTTGGTGGAAGGACTCTCTCGAGCAGATTGTTGGATCCTCGGATTCGGATATCTTCGCAATGGATCCTCCAATACTGGTCTTTTGGCAGAGTTGGCTTCTCCTGAACTCAGGATCTGGGAAAGAAGAAGAACAAGTTAAGGAACCAGATACTCAAAGAAAGAATTTACCAGATAAGAAGAACTTGAAAAATTGATGTTGCTGAAATCCTGATTCTCCTGGATGCTGATCTGACTTCCTCTGGGATTTGCTCTGTATTCGAAGTAGCCGATCTGGACCTGGATGCTGGTGGTCGGCCTCTACTTGGAAGAGAGGGGCCGTGAGATGATGAGGTAGATTAGGGTTTGGATGATTGGTGGAATGAAGAAGATGATGGGCGGCTAGGGTTTGGAATTGAAGTGGCTAACCTAGGGTTTTGGTAGGGTTTTGGGGTTGGAGATCTCACACCTCCTCAAGGTTCTAGGAAACCCGGATTTACTCCCTCACGGAGCTCAACACCTGAACACAAGTGCGGAAGAGAGAAACACAAAGTTGCTCACAAAGAAATTGATTTCATTCATCATTAAATTCAAGAGTTACATAGAGTTGAATATATAGACATAACAAAGAAATAAAATTTTATACATTTCCCATGTGGGACTAATAGGACTCACCCACACTTTAGGCATCAAATTCTCTTCCCAAGACTCCTTCCATGAGTGGGCAGCCCAAAAACTCCAAGAAAACTTGAAAATCAGCTCCAAATGGCAGGTTATGGGGGTGTCTCCTAGTATCTCTCCATGAATCAAGGATTTTCCCTTCATGCTTTGGCTCATTTGGACACCTCCTAGTCTTGCTCCACAAGTTTAGGCTTCTTCCTTTCATGGCTTTGGCACTTTTGGAAACTTTTGGGAACCTCCTTGAATTCCTCTACAAGACATGCTCTCTTCCCTTTTATAACTTGGATTTTTATGGAACATTGTGGGGCACCTCCTTGATCCTCTCTTCAAGAAAAATTCTTGCCATCCTGGCTTGGGTTTATCTGGAAAGAAATTGGCTCCTCCTTGGATTGAGGTATCTTGATGGATTTCTCTCCCAAGTGGTGCAAGAAAAAAAAGGAACTTACTTCTTGTGGTATAGGGACCAAAGACACTGGATGGAGATGTGGCGCCTCCTGGACTCTAGCATGTGGCTGGGAGTGTGGCGCCCACTTGCTTAGGCCTGGGAGAAAAAATGTGGCACCCTGGACCTTGACTTGACTGAAAAAAAAGTGGCACCAACCTGGAGAACACCTAGACCACTACTAGGACTTGTACTGAGTCAACATGACACAACAAAATTTAAATTACAGGGAAATACAGACTCAAGACTAAAATTGAGTTGACCAAGTCAACCCTTATTACAAAACCATAAAACCCTAATTCTTCGGGCAAGGTCAATCAGAGATCCAGATGGAGCCCTGAAGTCTTCTTCTGAGTCTGGTGCTCGCACCAATCGTAGTACCAGATCGCTAACTTTAAAGACTTTGCCCTAGACTTTAGCATTGAAGTAATGAGCGACCTTATTTTGGTACACCACTATTTTGATGTTCTTTTTCTCCCGGACCTTACTATCAAGTCTAGGTTTGTGAGCTACCTTTTTAGGTTGGTTAGCTCATCATAGTTTGCGATATGCACCAACGATATTTCCATCTCGATGGATACCACTACTTTAGTCCCGAAGATAAGGTTGAAGGGTGTTTGCTGTATTAAGATCCTCGACATCATACAGTAAGCCCAAAGTACATGATGGAGCTCATCAATCCATGATCCTTTAGCCTTCTCTAGCCTCTTTTGGATCCCTTGAAGAATCTCGATTCGTAACCTTGACCTCCCCATTAGCCTGGTGTTGCCCAGGTGGCTTTCCAAGAGGGGGGTGAATTGGGATTAAAAAGCTTTTCACAATAATGTGCACTTTCAAATTCTTTTGGTGTTGTGGTGCAATATGCAATGCAGAAGTAATTAAGTAAAAGCAATAAAGCAATAAGAACACAATCACAAACACAAAGAGATTTAGAGTGGTTTGGAGCAACCGACTCCTACGTCCACCATCCAAGCACCACTTGGGATTTCCACTATATCCCCCAACTGGAATACAGTTAGATTGTTTTACTAGGCTCACAATCCAAACCTATATACTTTGGTTTTACAGGGATCACCAAAGAAACCCTAACTCCCTTTGGTTTTAAACAGGATCACCAAATAAAAAATCAAACACTTGGTTTTATACCGGGATCACCAAGAACCTAACTTAAGTTTTATAAGGTTCACCTAAAAACCTTCAACCCTCTCTTAAGACATAGCTCCTTGCTGTTATTAGAGAGAAAACTAAGATAAAGAAATGATAAATAAGCAACTATGACATACCGAGTTTGTTTAAGTATTGCCGATGTAGATCAAGATGAAGACAAGCCTTGAATGCTCTTTAGTTCTCTTCAAGCTACTTCTTTCCTGCTTCAATGAGTGGATTCAATGATGGAGTAGAGTTGGTGAAGCTTTGAATCCAACTTGAAAGCTCTTTGAGGTAGGTAAGTGAATGACTTGAAAGCTCTTCAATATCTCAAGATAATTCTACAATAAAGCTATAATAATTATTTAATCCTTGAAAAACAATCCCTTTTGTAGTTTTCTAAGAGATATGGTCGTTGTAGGGCCTAGGGATTCGTGAAATAGCTAATGGAAATGAATTGGAGTTCAAATTTCAACTTCAGCAACTAGCCATTGGAGTGCAGAAAACCGCTCCACGAGTCGGCTTGAGGAGCACGAGTCCGCTCGAAGTCTCAGACAGCCCAAAATGAAATTCTGTGAGAGTCGGCTCTTCTGGCTGGAGTCGACTCTTGCCTTCAGTCAAGTCAAAACCATGAATACCTAGAGTCGGCTCTTCAGGGCAGAGTCGGCCCGAGTTCTCAGACCATCAAAATACATAACTCTGGATGAGTCGGCTCTTGGGGCAGGAGTCGGCTCGAGATCTCAGGCTTCAAAAAAAAACTTTCTTCAATGAGTTAGCTCTTAGGATGGGAGTCGGTTCTTGATGCTGAAACACTGAAACTTTCTCCATGCCGTGCCACCATGAGTCAGCTCTTGTAAATCTTCAAAAAATGCTTCAAGCTTCTCCAAAAGTCTTCAACATTGAATCAAATAGAAGCTAATCTATATACTCTTTAATTTTTACAATTTTTAGCCAACTTTACAAGATTACAAAATTAATAAAACTAGGACTTTCATAAGTTCAAGTTCATAAAACTTTATACACAATTAAATTACCTTCCAATCAGTTTGAAAACTATTTTAAACTAAAGGTAACCAATTTCCTGCAAAACTTCTTAAACAATTTGAAGGAGTTAGTATCAAATACATGCTTCAATGTTTTGTAATCATCAAAATCATTCCAGGGATCAACAATCTCCCCATTTTTGATGATGACAAAACACTGGGTATGATTAAGAATTAAAACACTTTACAATTGCAGTATATTCAAATTTATGTGTTATCAACACAGCGTGCCACAATGTATCATATGTATCAAATATATAAAACTAAATACTATTAACATAAAGTATCATATGTATCGATACATTGTATTTTCCGTATCATATGAACAATATGTATCGAAACATGATGTATCAACACAGAATATATCAAGAGTATCATCTATACAATGCGTATCGAAACTTATAAACTTACCAAACATTTGAAGTGAATTTCATGATAATATTTGAAGTAAAGCTCCCCCTTACTATTTGTAATAGCATTTCATCAAATTTTCATGAATCATTCAAATTTTTATTTCAATATTCATATTTTCATAATAATTAACATCTATATAGCTTTTTCATGCACACAATCTCCAAAATAACATAGCCTTTTCAAATTTTCATATAAATTTGTGAATTAAACATTCATATTTCATGCACAATCTCTGTTCTCTCCCTTTTTGTCATCAACAAAAGGCATACAAGAGAACATTCATTCACAATAATTCAAGATAGGTAGCATAAAAAGTGATATCTATATATAAAAGTCAGTACAAATGTGATACGTTACATATGTGCCTTGGCACAACAAAATTGTATCACAACAACCAAAATATAACAACATAGAGTCCCACAAACATCAAGATAAAAGCCTAAACATCAAAAAGATGGGCTAAGATCATCACTATCAGGTTCTTCTATATCAGAAAAGGAACCGACTTCTAAGATTCCTGGACTAGGTTTAACTTAGGAAATCTAGGTCGAAGATCCCTAATCCTAGTCCTCGTAGGAGTGGTAGTCCTAGACATTTTAGTTTTAGCTTTGGCTTTGGACTCTGAAGATATAACAATGGGTATGGGTCTGGCAGTCGGTGGATCAAAAGATAATGCCAAGGTGCTGGTGGTCGAAAGTATCAGGGTAGCCGGAGTCTGTCCAACCTCAGATCCTGTAACCTCCATACCAGCCTCGGGCTAAACATCAGTAGGTGTGGCATGAAAAGGTACATCACTGGAATGTGCCACCAGTCCCTGTTCTCGATCAGTGCCAGTGCCATTGCTAGGTGTTGTGGAAATAGATGGTACATGCTGCCTGGCTGTAGAAAGCTGTCTCAAAATGGTCATAACATCATGAAATCCTTGCTGCATCTCTGATTGGAGTAGAGTGATCCTGCTATTAGTGTCTGATCTGAGACATGATATCTCCTTCAAGACTCTCTGAAGTCTGTCCTCTGCATCAGGTCTAATAGCTGTGGAAGTCCTGACTGGTGAATGAGATGTGGTAGGAGCTGGTTCTGACGGTCCAGCCTCATCAACCTGTGCATCAGTCTCCTCACCAAGTCCCTGAGCCGCCTGAGTATCATCCTCTGAATTATCTGAATGTGCTATAGGAATACCTGAAGTCTTCCTGACCCAATTGCCATCAACTTTAATGAATCCCATTATGGTAAGGGAATTCACAGTATACCTGTTAGTGTGCAGCAGTGCTTGACTATCCTCTCCTGTCAGATCTACCAGGGCATCCTGAAATAATAATGTAAAAACCATCCCGTATGGCAGACAAGCCCGTGCCCTATGGGCTACCTCCCTCATCTGTGAGATCATGATAAATGGCAAGTTGAGGGCCTCCCCCTCGATCAGTCGCCTCATAAACATAAGGTCATGCTCGCTGACCCAGTTAAATCTCCCCGTTCGGGGCAAGAAAATCCTGCTGATAATATTGTGCAATAGCCTCATCTCCAATGATAGCTGATTTGCACTCACATGCACAATGCCTTTCACATTTGATCTCTCTAATATGAGTTTGAGGGTCTTTTGTTTCTCTATTAAAACTAAATAACACTCCCCTTTTTTTGGTAGGTTCAGTATACTTGAAAGCTTCTGTTCACTTATCTCTATATGCTTTCCTTTAACTGTTCATTCTAAATGAATTGCTCCCAATGACATATTTTCAAAAAATTGACGAACTAAATTAGGATATGTCAGAACATTCAACAGACAAAAATCTTTCCACCCTTGTTTTTCAAGCCAATCCCCGATATGTAACTGTTCCTACTCCAGAAAATTAAAATCAATGCACCTACCCGGAGTAACCTGACGATTTCCCATAAGAATCACTTGCCAGGGTGCTTGAGGTTCTTCTTCTTGCTCAATCGGTTGTTCCTCTTCCAGATTGGATGTGTCCAACCGCCTCTTGGTTCTCCTTTCTTCCGCGACTATCCGTACCTCCAGCAAGGGTTTCTTGGCTACTGCTTTGCGGGGTGCCATCTAGCTAAGATTAAAGGATTGGAGGGGTTTGATAGAGTTTTTGGAAGGTTTCCTAGAGTGAAATATGGAGTCGGCTAAGTGGAAACGGCCAAAACCTAAAAATATAAAGAATAGAAAACATGGAAGCCCTATTTAAAAATGTTCAGCCTGACCTTCGAGTCAGCTCGCCGAGCGCCTTGATAACTCAAGTCGGCTCGAGCGAAAAATTAGTCTAAAGGTCAAAAATGGTTAAACTCAATTTCTATAGGTTTCTTGACCCTAAACTAGGTTGTCCTATGCTCTAAAGAAAAATTTGAAATACTTAGATAATTTTTCCTTAATTTTCAAAAATTAGGTTAAAAAAAATGTTCAGAAAGGGTCACATAGTCCTAATTCACCTCTAATTTTCTCAAATCTATCTAGACTAAGTGGTTTAGTAAAAATGTCCGCTAGTTGATCTTCAGTAGGTACAAATTCTAGTTCAACAACATTGTTTAAAACATGATCATGAATAAAATGATGTCGAATTTCAATGTGCTTAGTTCATGAGTGCTGAATTGGGTTTTTGGATAAATTAATAGCACTAGTATTGTCACATTTAATAGGAATTTTAGATTGGACAACACCATAATCTTCTAGTTATTGCTTGATCCATAACACTTGAGCACAACAGCTCCCAGCAGCCACATATTCTGTCTCAGCAATAGATAGTGCTACAGAGTTCTGTTTGCGATAGTGCCAAGAATCATATTAACACCTAGAAATTGATAGGTGCCACTTGTGCTCTTTCTATCAATTTTACATCCTCCATAATCAGCATCAGAATAACTAATTAACTTCAATGATGTGTGCTTAGAATACCATAAACCTACATTGCTTGTGCCTTTCATATATTTAAAGATTCTTTTAACAGCCATGATGTGTGACTCTTTTGGATTAGATTGAAATCGTGCACACATACAAATACTAAATAAAATGTCAGGTCTACTAGCTGTCAAATAAAGTAATGAACCGATCATACCTCGGTACAGCTTTTGATCAATATTTGTGCCATTCTCATCTTTATTCAGTCTATATGCAGGACTCATGGATGTTCCATTTTCTTTGCTTGATTCCATGCCAAATTTTTTGATAATCTCCTTGATGTACTTGGCCTGGTTGTTCAGGATACCTTCTTTAGTTTGTTTAATTTGAAGTCCAAGAAAGTAACTTAGATCATCCATCAAGCTCATTTCGAATTCTCCCTGCATTAGCTTAGCAAAATCTTGACACAAAGATTCATTAGTAGATCCAAAGATAATATCATCAACATATATTTGAACAACTAAAATATCATTATTCTTTCTTTAAATGAATAGTGTGGTGTCAACACTACCTCTTACAAAATTATTAGCAATTAAAAACTTACTTAGTCTATCATACCAGGCTCTAGGTGCCTGTTTTAGACCATACAAAGCTTTATTCAGTTTGAAAATATGATTTGAAAAAGTATGATCAATAAAACCCGGGGGTTGCTCAACAAAAACTTCTTCAGATAAAAAATCATTCAAAAATGTACTATTTACATCCATTTGAAATAATTTAAAGTTCATATAGCATGCATAGGCTACTAGTAATCTAATGGCTTCTAATCTAGCTACTGATGCATAAGTTTCATCAAAATCTATTCCTTCTTCTTGACTATATCCTTGTGCAACCAGTCTAGCCTTATTTCTAATTACATTTCTATCTTCATCTAGTTTATTTTTATAAACCCACTTAGTACCTATAATAGGATAGTCATTGGGTCTTTCAACTAGGGTCCAAACATTATTTCTCCTAAATTGGTTCAACTCATCATGCATTGCTAACATCCAATTAGGATCAGTTTCAGCTTCTTCTATATTGTGTGTTTCTACATGCGAAACAAAAGCAATTAAATCATGTGCATCTCTATGTGCAGATCTAATTTTAACACCTTGAGATGGGTCTCCTATAATTAATTCTTTAGGGTACGATTGTACATACCTCCATTCCTTGGGTATATCAGTATGATCTTTGCTTACCTCTTCTTCATGTGGTTCACTTGATTGTTTGTCTTTGAAAGTCAAGTCTTTCAGTCCATGTTCTAGAGTACCTACATCATCATTAGCAAAATCTTTCTTTCTCGAAGATGTAATGTCAAATTCATTGAAAACAACATATTCAGATTCTTCAACAATTAAAGTTCTCATATTGAAAACACGATAGGCTTTACTATTTAAAAAATATCCAAGAAGAATAGCCTTATCGGATTTTGCATCGAATTTACTAAGATTGTCTTTTCCATTGTTAAGAACAAAACATTTGCATCCGAAAACATGAAAATACTTAATATTAGGTTTTCTATTGTTCCAAAGCTCAGAGGGGGTTTTTTTGATAATAGGTCTAATTAAAACTCTGTTCAAAATATAGCATATGGTATTCACAGCTTCTGTCCAAAAGTATTTTGGAAGATTTCCTTCACAAAGCATTGTTCTCGACATCTCTTCCAAAGTACAATTCTTTCTTTCTACAATACTATTTTGCTGTGGTATTCTAGGTGCAGAAAAGTTATGATCAATATCGTGCTTTGTGCAAAAGTGATCAAAATACTGATTTTTAAATTCGGTGCCATGATCACTATGAATTGAAATAACAGATAAATTTTTCAAATTTGTAACTCTTTTTGTAAAACTTTTTGAATACATTAAAAGTTTCATCTTTATGTGCAATAAACAAAACCCATGTATATCTTGAAAAGTTATCTACAATCACAAGGCCATATTTCATACCACCTAGGCTGGTAGTCCTAGTAGGTCCAAATAAGTCCATGTGAAGTAGCTCTAAGGGTCTAGTAGTAGAAATAATATTTTTAGATTTAAAACTCCCCCTCACTTGTTTTCCTAATTGACAAGCATCGCAAACATAATCAAAATTAACTTTAAATTTAGGCAAATCTTTGACTAAATTCTTTGAAATAAGTTTAGCTATAGTGTCCATACTAGCATGACCAAGTCGCCTATGCCATAGTAAACTTGATTCCTTCCTCTTGTCATTCATTGCTACAAGACTTGTATTGCTTGACATAGCTAGATCATTAAGATCTACTATATAAATGTTACCAAGTCTATGTCCAATGAATTTAGTACTAGAGTCAAGTGGATCAACTACTATACATATTGATGACTTGAAGAACACATTAAAACCAATGTCACATAGCTGACTAATACTCAAAAGATTATGCTTTAACTTTTCTACAAGTAACATATTTTCAATGAATGTAGAAGGAGTAATTTTGATTTTACCAATACTGATTATCTTTCCTTTTCGATTGTCACCAAATGTTACCATTCCACTATCCTTTTGTTGTAGGGTGAAGAATTGATCAATGTCACCCGTTATGTGTCTTGAACAGCCGCTATCCAGAAACCATCTTTTCTTTATACTTGTAGCTGCAAGACATCCCTGCAAAACAATTATTTAATAAATTTAGGTACCCATGCTTTCTTGGGTCCTTGCAAGTTAGTGAAAATGGTTCCTTTTGGAACCCAAACTTTTTTAATTTTTTTTTGTCATTATATTTCAAATGACATTCAAATGCCTTATGACCAAGTTTATTACATGCATAGCATACAATTTTTGATTTTGAATAATAATAACCATGAGATGATACAAATTTAGGTCTAACCTGTTTTGAACTAATAAACTTAGGAGCATATGAAGTAGATGCAGAAAACTTATTTGAAATAGAACTTTTATAACCAATTCCAAATTTATTATTTGTTTCTTTTTGATGTTTTAAAATTAATTCAAGTTTGTTAGAACTTAGGATTAGTTTTTCAACCAAGGGTTTTAGTTTTTGAACTTCTTTTTTAAATCACCATTTTCATTTTTCAAACCTTCAATTTTCTCGAGATGCTCTTCTTTTTCAAATTGAACAATCTTTATTCTTTCACAAACTAAGTTCAATTCTCTTTGCAAGATTATATTTCTTTCACAAAATTCATTTTTATCTTTTTCATTTACATCACATTGATTTTTCAAATCTTTCATTTTTAAACTGGCATTTTTGTATTCTACTAATAATTCACAAAAAGCATTATGTAATTCATCATAAGTGAATTCTAAATTAGGTTTAGAAGTATTTACCTCATCCTCCAATCCCATAAGATAGACTTGTGCAATTTTTGTTGTCTCTTCATCCTCTTTAGTGGATGTGGTTTCATCACTATCACTCCAAGCAGCAAGCATTGCCTTCTTCTTCTTTTTGGTGAATATCTTTTTCTTCCCTTTAGGACAATCAAGATGGATGTGTCCTGGCTTTTTACATCCATAGCAGATAGGTACTTGATCTTTATCTTTATCCTTCTCCTTTTCTTTATCTCTTTATTTTTCTTTTCCAAAATCACCTTTTCTATAATGCTTTCTCCATCTATTGGATATTCTTCTGCCTATAAACCTCTTGAATTTTTTCATGACAAGGGCAATTTCATCATTTTCAAGATCATCATCATCTGATGAGTATGATTCTTCATTCTTTTCTTCTTCAGTAGCTTTAAATGCAATGACTTTCTTTCTTTTTGTATCTTCCTCAGTCCTTTGTTGCATAGCCAATTCATGCATGATCAGTGATCCAAGTAGTTCATCCAGTGGTAGAGTATTTAGGTCCTTCGTCTCTTGAATTGCTGTGACTTTGGCTTCCCACTTATCTGGTAAAGATCTTAAAACTTTTTGAACAAAATCAGCATTAGAGTAAGTTCTACCAAGACTTTTGAGACCATTTATAATACCAGTAAAGTGAGTATACATAGTAGATATAGTCTCACTGGGATCCATCTTAAATAGCTCATAATTATGTACAAGAAGATTTATTTTTGATGTTTTAACTTGAGATGTGCCTTCATGTATGATTTCTAGCTTGTCCCAAATTTCTTTAGCAGAATTGCAATTTGAAATTCTGTTAAACTCATTTGGATCCAAAGCACAATACAATAAGTTCATTGCTTTGGCATTCAGTTCAGCTAATTTCATATCATTCTTATCCTAATCCTCTTATGGTTTGGGAACCTCTACATCATTAACTTTAATTATGGGTGTGTGAGGTCCTTTCAGAATAATCTTTCATAAATAAAAATCTATAGCTTGAATGTATATTTTCATTCTTGCCTTCCAATATGTATAATTGATTCTGGTGAAAAGTGGAAGTCTATTTGTGGATTGACCTTCGGCCAATGAAGTGCTCATAGGATGTGCCATATGTCTTTACTCTAAATAACTTTCAGAGACTCTGCTCTAATACCACTTGTTGTCCAGGTGGCTTCCCAAGAAGGGGTGAATTGGGATTGAAAAACTTTTCATAATAATGTGCACTTTCAAATTCTTTTGGTGTTGTGGTGCAATATGCAATGCGAAAGTAATTAAGTAAAAGCAATAAAGCAAGAAGAACACAATCACAAACACACAAAGATTTAGAGTAGTTTGGAGCAACCGGCTCCTACGTCCACTACCCAAGCACCACTTGGGATTTCCACTATATCCCCCAATCGGAATACAGTCAGATTGTTTTACCAGGCTCACAATCCAAACCTATACACTTTGGTTTTACAGGGATCACCAAAGAAACCCTAACTCCCTTTGGTTTTAAACATGATCACCAAAGAAAAACCCAAACACTTGGTTTTACACCGGGATCACCAAGAACCCAACTTAGGTTTTATAAGGTTCACCTAAAAACCTTCAACCCTCTCTTAAGACACAGTTCCTTGCTGTTCTTAGAGAGAAAACTAAGATAAAGAAATGATAAACAAGCAACTACAACAAACCGAGTTTGTTTAAGTGTTGCCGATGTAGATCAAGATGAAGACAAGCCTTGAATGCTCTTTAGTACTCTTCAAGCTGCTTCTTCCCTTCTTCAATGAGTGGATTCAATGATGGAGTAGAGTTGATGAAGCTTTGAATCCAACTTGAAAGCTCTTTGAGGTAGGTAGATGAATGACTTGAAAGCTCTTCAATATCTCAAGATAATTCCATAATAAAGCTCTAATAATTGTTTAATCCTTCAAAAATAATCCCTTTTATAGTTTTCCAAGAGATATGGCCATTGTAGGGCCTATGGATTCATGAAATAGCTATTGGTGACGAATTAGAGTTCAAATTTCAACTTCAGCAACTAGCCGTTGGAGTGCAGAAAATCGCTCCACGAGTTGGCTCGAGGTCCACGAGTCAGCTCGAAGTCTCAGACAGCCCAAAATGAAACTCTGTAAGAGTCTACTCTTCTGGTTGGAGTCGGCTCTTGCCTTCAGTCAAGTCAAAATCATGAATACCTAGAGTCGGCTCTTCACGGTAGAGTCGGCTCGAGTTCTCAGACCTTCAAAATACATAACTCTGGATGAGTCGGCTCTTGGGGCAGGAGTCGGCTCGAGATCTTAGGCTTCAGAAAAAAACTTTTCTTCCATGAGTCGGCTCTTAGGATGGGAGTCGGCTCTTGATGCTGAAACACTGAAACTTCTTTCATGCCGTGCCACCATGAGTCAGCTCTTGATCCAAGAATCAGCTCTTGTAAATCTTCAAAAAATGCTTCAAGCTTCTCCAAAAGTCTTCAACATTGAACAAATAGAAGCTAATATACATACTCTTTAATTTTTACAATTTTTAGCCTATTTTACAAGATTACAAGATTAATAAAACTAGGGCTTTCATAAGTTCAAGTTCATAAAACTTTATACACAATTGAATTACCTTCTAATCAGTTTGAAAACTATTTTAAACTAAAGGTAACCAATTTCCTGCAAAACTTCTTAAATAATTTGAAGGAGTTAGTATCAAATACATACTCCAATATTTTGTGATCATCAAAATCATTCTAGGGGTCAACACCTGGGCATGTTCCACCAAGGTAAGGTGATGCAAAATCTCATGTTCTTGACAAAATTTTTCAAACTAAGCACTAACAAACTATCATCCATTGTCGATGATCAACACCTTTGGGTTACCGAAGCAATAGATGATAGCCCTCCATATGAAATCTATCACCTCTAACTTGGTGATGGGAGCTAATAGCTCGACCTCCACTCATTTTATGAAGTAATCAATGGCCACTATCAAGAACTTGCATTATTCCGAGGTTGGGGGGAATGGACCAATGATATCCATCCCCCATTATGTGAAAGGCCATGGGGTGCATATGGGGATAATCAACAGTGCCAGGAGATGCTAGATGTTGGCATTTCTTTGATAAGTATCATATTTTATTACGAATCTCTTGGCATCCTGCTACATAGTTAGTCAATAATAGCCTTGTCAGATAAGCTTGCATGCTAGGGCTCTCTTTTTGATATGATCTCCACAGATCCCCTCATGGACCTCCCTTAATGCAAATTCTATCTCTGAAAGCCATAGGTATTTTAGGAGGGACAAAGAAAAGGATTGCTTATAGAGCTTCCCATCATGCATCAAGTATTTGGAGGATTTGTATTTGATCTTGCTGGCTACCTTTCGATTCATGGGGAGTCGACCATCCTTTAGGAAGTTGATCAGTGGGTCGATCTAGCATGGTTCATTGTCAAGCTGCATGAGTTCTAATGACTCCTTGATGGTCGGCCTTTTGATTTGATGGAAGTAGGCTCCCTGAGGAAGTGCCATGGGTGTAGTGGTCATTGCCTTGGACAATAAATCTGCCCAAGAATTTTCTTCCCTCAAAATCTATTTGATTTCAAAACCATGAAGATCATTGGTTAGTTCTTTCATCCTTTGGAGATATGTGATCATATTTTCTTCTTGAGCCTCAGAGTTGCCTTTGACATGGCCAACAACCAATTAAGAGTCACTATAGACTCTCAAATCTCATGCTCCCATTTCTTTGGCGATGCTAAGCCTTGCTATCAAGGCCTCGTACTTAGCCTCATTGTTGGTTATAGGGAAATCAAGGTGCAGATTGTACTCCATGATGATTCTTTCAGGGTTGATGATGACTACTCCTACCTTTGATTCCTCAAGGTTAGATGATCCATCTATGTATATTTTCCAAGCATCATTTGGGTTCAGATGGGTGTCTAATATTGGCTCCGACAATTCTGTTACCTCTAGCTCAACTGGTTCATTAGGGATGAAGCACTCAACTAAGAAGTCGACCAGTATCTAGGCCTTGATCAATAGTTGAGGTTGATATCTAATATCAAACTCTGGGAACTTGATTACCTATTTGGCGATACATCTGGATGTATTAGGTTGGTGGAGAATGTTCTTCATGGGCTGATCAGTCAACAAGTTGATGGTATGAGCTTAAAAATATGGGTAGAGCTTCTGAGCAATGATAAGGAGAGTGTATACTAGCTTCAATTTTAAATGCTAGGTCTCTGTACCTCTTAAAATTTTGCTGACATTGTAAATGGATTTCTAGACCCTATTCTTCTCTTGAATTAGCACTATGCTTATCGTTGAGGGGGAGGTTGCTAAATATAGGAATAACTTTTCACCAGGATCCAGCCACCCCAGAAGTGGGACGGAGCTGAGATTAACTCTTGAGATCATCGAAGGCTTTCTAGCATTTTTTCATCGACTAGAAGCCTTTTGGGTGCTTTAAAGTTTAGAAGAATGGGAGGTAGTGCTCAGCCATATTGGAAACAAACCTACTAAGGGCTGCAATTCTTTCAGTGAGGTGCTGGACATCCTTGACCATTTTTGGTGGACTCATATCACAGATAGCTTTGATTTTTTTAGAGTTAGCCTCCACCCCCTTGTTGGAGACTATGAAATCCAAGAATTTACCTGAGGCCACTCCAAAGGCATATTTGGTAGGGTTCAACTTCATTTGATATCTCTGGAGGGTGTTAAAGGTCTCCCAAAGGTCTTCAACATGGGTCCTAGCCATCTTGCTCTTTATGAGCATATAATCCACACATACTTTAATATTCTGCCTAATCTAGTCTTTAAAGACCTTATTTACCAGGCATTGATAAGTTGTACTACATTCTTTTGTCCAAATGGCATAACCCTATAACAAAAGAGCCCCAATTAGTAATAAAAGCAATTTTATCTTCATCTTCTAGGATCATTTGGATTTGGTTATATCCGAAGAAGGCATCCATGAAACTGAGAAGATCATATCTCGAGGTAGCATCAACCATCGATGATTCATGGCAGTGGGTAGCCATCTTTTAGACATGCTCTATTGAGGTCTATAAAATCTATGCAGATTTATCATTTGCCAATCTCCTTTCTAACCATCATCGGATTGGCGATCCATTCTAGGTAGGTAGTTTTTTGGATGAAGCCAATATTAAGTAGTTTATCAACCTTCTCAGTAATAGCCTTTTGGTGCTTGGGCATGAAGCTTCATTTTTTTTGCTTGACCGGTCGGTGCTTGGGGTCTATCTTCAACTGGTGTGCCATCATTGAAGTATCGATACTTGGCATATTTGTGGGTGCCCATGTGAAGACATCAATGTTCTCCTACAAAAACAAAGTCAGCTAATCTCTAGTTACCTAATCTAGGTTGGAACCAATCCTAACCATATGCTCAAGATTTCCATTGACCAAGGATATAGGGATGAGGTCCTCGAATACCTCTCCTCTTTGCTCGGTGTGGTCATCCTGAGCATCAAAACCTTCAACTAGATAGTCTTCAGCGATCCTTTTTCCTTGAAGCTTGATGCAGTAGTAGTGTTGTCTAGGCTTTGATCTCTATGGATTTCTCCAACCCTGTATGTTGTTGGGAATTTTACTTTCAGATAATAAGTGAAGATAATGGCTTGAAAGGCATTAAGGCCTAATCATCTGAAAATGGCATTATAAGTTGAGGGCATCCAAATGACTAGGAAGTCCATTTGAGTGATCGATCGTAAAGGATAATGTCCCATTCTTATGACAGGGTAATCATTCCCTCTACCTAGATCGCATCTCCTATAAATCCTACCAGTGGGGAGTTCATTTGAACTAGTTGCTCGGGTGACATCCTCATTTTTAAAAATGCATCAGAGTACATAACCTTTGCTAAGCTTCCATTATCAATAAGGATGTGATATATATCATAATTTTTAATATTTAGAGTAACAACTATCGCATCATCGTGCAAAAATTGAATGCCATCATCATCTTCTTTAGAAAAAACTATTGGTATTATGTGCCCTTTTGCTAGCTGGGTGGGTTGGCAGCACCCCCCAATTATCATCTTTACATTTCTTGATGGCATGGGATCACCCCCTTTAGGAGGTGAAGCGACTATGGTTGTTTGACTGGTCATGGCGATCTTGGTTGCTCTCTTAGCCTTTTTTAATGCCAAATGAATTAGTTGAAATGACCCCACCTGATCAGTTCTTTAGTCTAGTCTCATAGCTGGATACACTCTTCGATATCGTGGCCATGGTCCTGATGGTATAAATAGAATTTATTTTGATTTCTCCTTGCTAATGGAAGAGAAATTGTCCCCTTTACATTGCCTCACTGGACCCGAATAGGCCAAGGAAGAAGAAAAATTAGCAAGTGATTACTAAACAAGGTACTCATATGATAACATCTTGAAATTTATCTATTTGTAATACTATTACCTGGGTATTATATACCCAAAACCCTATTAATATTTGAAATTCATTATAGGAACCTTTGGTCAGCAGAAGATTCAAAGATGAAGAAAAATTCTTGAATGTTGGAGATGGAAGATCTGCTCCAGTTCTAGATTTGAGAATTGTTTAGCTTATTTTTGATACTAGTATCATTATTTTAGGTGATTATCACTATTATCCTAGATTTTTTATGAATGTGATCTTTGTAGACCTTTTGGTCAAAAATGGTTATCATTTATCAATAAAAAGAGTTATTGTGATATCATTATGAATGGTGTTATTGTAATGCATGGACAACTAAAGAATGACATTTATGTATTATCACAGTCTATAAATATAATATACACATTCAACAAACACCCTAGGATAGAAAATATATCTGATGTCTATCTTTGGCATTATAGGCTAGGTCATATTAACAAGAATAGAATGAACATGTTATCTGAAGAGGAAATCCTCGAGGCTAATAATTTTAAATCATTATCGACCTATGAATCATATCTTCTTGGAAAGATGACTAAGTCACCTTTTACTAAAAAGGATGAAAGAACTATTGAGGTTCTGAGTTTAATACATAGTGATATATGTAGACCCATGAATACTTTAGCCATAGGTAGATATCACTACTTCATCATGTTTATAATGACCTATCAAGATATGGGTACATCTACTTGATGAGACATAAGTTTAAGTCATTAAAAATGGTCAAATGATTTCGTAATAAAGTAGAGAAATAAACTGGTAAGTATATCAAAATCTTTCAATCTGGTTGAGGAGATGAATATCTTACTAGTGAGTTTATGACATATTTGGAAGAGAATGTGATTCTCTCACAATACACTTTTTTCGGGATACCTTAGTATTATGGAGTGTCTAAAAGGAGGAATTGAACCATGTTAGACATGGTTCGGTCCATGTGAGGTTTACAAGTTTACCTATCTCCTTCTGGGGATATGCATTAGAGTCGACTTGTTACATTCTAAATAGAGTTTCTAGTAAGCCTGTAGACAAAATGCCATATGAGATATGGACAAGGCTTAAGCTAGTACTTTCACACCTTAGGGTCTGGTGATGTCTAACTTATGTCAAACATTTAAAAACGGATAAGCATGGACCTAGGTCTAATCGGTATACATTTATAGGGTACCTGAAGGAAACTAAGGATTATTTTTTCGATCATACTGATGAACACAAAGTGTTCGTTAGTAATAAAAAAATTATTTTTGGAAAGAGAGTTTCTTAGAGAAGGAACTAAAGCCTCAAGGTTGAACTTGAAGAAGCTCGATAGGTAGAAGAATCGACACAATTAACTGAACCAATTCAACTAGATTTAATTAGATCAAATTTGGAGCTCATTGTAGATGCACCCTCAAGAAGATCCAGCAGAGTACCGCATCACCCAGATAAATACTATGGTTTCTTGGTCTAGGATAAGGACCCTATTGAACTTGATGAAAATAACGAGGATCTGATCACCTATATGGATGCTATGCACTCTTTCAACTCTAAAAAATGGTTTAAAGTCATGAAATCCAAAATGAAGTCTATGGAGATCAACAGTGTATGGACACTAGTTGATCCACCTGAAGGGGTAAAATCCATTGGATGTAAGTAGATTTTCAAAAGGAAATGGTGCAAAGAAGTGATGGTGGAGACCTATAAAGCCCATCTGATTGCCAAAGGATATCGTCAACATTATGGTATTGACTATGACGAGACATTTTGACATGTAACAATGCTCAAGTCCATTTGGATTATGTTTGCAATAGCAGCACATCTTGATTTTGAGATCTGGCAAATGGATGTCAAACCTGCTTTCCTAAACAAGGAGTTGGAAGAAGAGGTATATATGATACAACCTAAAAGGTTTACATCCATAGATGATTCAAAGGTGTGCAAGGTTTAGAGATCTATTTATGGATTGAAGCAAGCATCTCGAAGTTGAAACATGTGTTTTGATAAGGTGATCAGAACATATGGATTCATTAAGAATGGAAAAGTGCCCTGCATATACAAATGGGCTAATGGTTTAGTAATTATATTTCTTATTTTGTTTATGGATAATATTCTCTTAATAGGGAATGACATTCCTGTAATGTAGGGAATAAAGGTTTGGCTATCATCCCAATTCTGTATGGACCTGGAAAAAGTGACCTATATCCGTATGATGAAGATCCATAGGGATAGATCTAAAAGGCTGCTAAGGTTATTCCAGATGATGTACATTGACACTATGCTGAAGCATTCAGCATGGTGAATTCTAAAAAAGGCTCTTTGTTGATAGGTCATGGAATTACTCTCTCTAAGTAAAATCATCTGACAACTTCTTAAGAGAGAGCGTATAAGTAGAATTCCATATGCCTCGATAGTAGAGTCTATTATATATGCCATGACATGTACACGACCAGATGTGGCATACTCACTAGAAGTAGTAAGTAGATACCAATCTGATCTAGGTGAGAACTATTGGAAGGTCATAAAAATTGTCCTTAGGTATTTGAAAAATACTAAGGACCAATGGTTGTTTCATAGAGATTCTGACTTGAAACTAGTTGATTATACTTTTGAAACTAGTTGATTAGTCGGAATATGATGATAGTAAAAGTGTGTCAGGTTATATCTTTATCCTTAACAAAGGAGCCATTTGCTAGAAAAGTTTTAAGTAGCATACTATGACCGATTCAATATGTGAGACGAGTATATTGCAGCATCTGATACTGCAAAAGAAGCTGTATAGTTGCAAAAGTTCATCACCGAGCATAGAGTGGCACCTTCCATTCATGGTCTAATTATTTTGCATTATGATAGCACTAGAGCTATTGCTCAAGTAAAGGAACTGAAGGCACATCAATAGACTAAACACGTTCTGTGTCGCTACTAGTTTATTTGAGAGATTATGAAACGAGGTGACATTGACCTTCAAAAGATCGATGGAAAGGAGAACCTAGCGATCCATTTACTAAAACCCTTAGAATCAAAGAGTTCGATGATCATAAGTGGATGATGGGTTTACAATACTATTCCAATTGGCTATAGTCCATGTAAGAGTTGTTGGAAAAAGTGTCCTAAAGCTAATCATCTGGATTGTAGAGAGCTGAGCTATCTTATATATATATATGAATTATAAATAGAATAAAAGTTATTTTTGGTAGCTTAATAATATTTGTCATCTTTTTATGAACTCTAATATGTCGAAGTCCTTAAAACTATATTGATTCGATAAAGGAGGACTTATTGAGTGGTTCTTAAATCGATTCATGATCAAATGATATGTTATTATCTAGGATGACAATGTTTATCAATAATAGGTCATTATGTCCCATATTGGTTAGTTGTCTTCTTAACCAAGGAGTGTGGAGACACTGGTATAGCATATGAGTGTAGGAGTATATCTCATTGAACAATGACCAACTTTTTGGAGTACTCTTGAGGAGTACTCTATTGTCAAGAGTATCTCATAGAAAGGGTAAGGATATAAGTATCTCTCCACATGAGACTATCATGGTGACTTGGCAAGCAACTCACTATACTTTAGTACTGGACTACCTAGATTTCTAATCTAGTGATGGAAGGTGTATAGTATAGTCAAGTACTTATTAAGTCAGCGTTGAGTCAAGAAGGGATTGACCACTCCAAGTTATTAGAGTGTATGCTTGATAGTGTTTTAATTTAGTAAAACCTTGACCTAGGCAATTCTTATAAGGAGTCACAGGATTTAGCAGCTTGAGATACATTCAGATGTACTGCTTAAGAGTTGGAAGTTAACTCTAAAGTCATCTTGAGTATTAGGTCAAAGGGATGAATTATATGGTAACCATAGCCTGGGTTCTTGAATGTTGCTTTGTCATCATTCAACCTATCTGGATATTGGGTACTATTTCTAAATGGTCACATTGAATAGTTTAGAAAATAGTTCCTAAGCTATGAGCTTAGGGATCAAACCTACAAGGTCATATATAATAAAATTTTTCAATTGATTATGATGGATGATCAATGATTTGTTGGGTTACGTAGGCCTGGCGTAGCGAAAGACTAGGTTTCAAAATTTCATATTTGAAACCCTAACTAGCTAGAATGCTAAACCCTAGGACCACTTGTGTATAACAACTAATAAAACAAATCTTTAAGGTTATAAAGAAATACATAGAATGCTGTATTCCTTAATTTCCACGAGGCACACAAGTGCATGCCCTCCAGAGGTAATCCACATAGGAATGGGACCAAGGAAGCACTCCTACGAAGGTTGGTTATTTGTCTCGTACTCTTCCGATAGTCTTTCAAACTTTTCTCCTTTGCTAGATCCCCTACCCTCCTGTAGGGCTATCAGAGAATACTCTGAATCCACTCTCAGATCCCTAATACCCCTTTTATTTTTCACACTAGGCTCTTGTCTTAATTAGACTAGCCTTGTCTAGAAAGAACAAGTTATGTCTTAAAGAGACAAACTTGTCTTAAAGGAGAGGGAGAGAAAATAGCAGTAGCATTCTGATAGGAGTCTCATCTGCCTTGGCATTAGATTATCGATGCCAATATATAGAGTGGGATGGGGCACCTGATATGTCTATCCACCAGCCATTTGATAAAACCCTTCAAATAGAAGGAGTCTTATTAGGAAAGAAAGACATATCTGGATAAGACCTTTTATGCGCCAAGAGACAAGTCTTTGTCTCTTTGGTTTCCAGTAATTTTCATCCTTCTGCCATATGGCCTTGACCAGTTATGACAAGCCTAAGAGATGTGATTTCAGATGTGAGACGTCAGAGAGCCTTCAAACAGAAGGACTCCTAGACTCAAATTAGCGCCAAAATGAAGAGACACAACTCTTCATTTTGCACCAACCTCTTCTACACCGAATTCTTGCCTTATGATTGGTCAATGCCCTTCCAAATGGATGTGGAGATGAGGATGAAGTCCTTTAGACTTTATCTGGCCTTTGTGACTGACCGGCAGAAGGACTCTTGGTCCTTCGCGGACATGCATTTGGTGCATACCAAGAATTGGTGCCAAGAGTCCATGCCATGTAGGACTCTTCAATTTGACCAAGATAAATGCCAAATAAATTCAGATAAATACTGAATTATGCTACCCCACTTAGGACTCAATCAAGTTTAAATATCACTTAAATTAGTTAGCCTAATTAGCAAACAAGCTGACCCAATTCAATTGAGTTAGGAGTTGGGCTAGCCAACATATGCTAGTATGTCAATTAGCTAGCAATTAGGATCCCATTATCCTAATAAATATACAATTGACTTACTTGGACAATTTCCTAATGTGTGTGACTCTTTGGATTCCACATCTAGGCAGAAGTAGGTCTAGGACCAAGCCGATTCAATCTAATCAAACCCGATTGACCGAATTAGGTCAAATTGAGCTGACCTAAGTTGTCAATTCGAATCACCTTCCAAATTGACTCATGAATCCAATCAAATTGATCCATGAAAACCTACAAGACATGATTGACATCTAGCAATGTGTCATGCCTACTTGAAAGATAATAAATTTGGTAAAAAATATCAAAATACCCTTCAATGGAAAGTTACCGTGCAATTCAATCCTTCGATCTTCCTTTATCTTGAATAAGTGAAGTACATGGATAAATGTCAAATCCTAGCACTTAATCCTTTCAAATCTCAATTCGATAATGAAAACTTGATTAATGAAAGATTATAAATCATATCTAATTTCATCATACTTTGATCAAAGACTTCTTGAGTCATCATTCGAAGAGATCACGTGGGATAACTGCTCCTTTTACTAGGAGTAATCGATTACTTGTTGACCTACTCATTACCTTCATACATAATCCACCATATCCAAAAGCACCCCATACATGATTTAATTAACATGAATGAGTATGCACCAAAATATGGGTTCATATGCACAAGGTACTATGGTAGTCTCAGGTCTAAGGACCACATGCACAACTCCCACTAAGAGAACACTCTTTTGATAAGTAAGACTTCCATTTGTTGTTCTCCTGTCGGATCAGTTTAGTGGACTCATAACCTAATGAGCACCCACAACCTTGTATTAGTGTCTCTATACAAGTGGTTGTGAGACCAACCACCCTCTCCATCGAGCATACATAGGAGTGCTAGTCTTTCCGGATTAATCGATCCTCGAACCGATGATCCATCGACTAGAAGCATTTTAGATTAGGATTTATAAGAACTTAGGTCTCACCGTTATTATCTTCATCATAACCCTAATTCCATTTCCCTAACCTATGGGATTCATCATAATCTTATAATTAAAATATAAGATACAGCAAATGATGAATCAAAAACTACCTTTATTAATATCAATCTTGAGTTGGGAGACTACAAAAATGCCACTGATACAATAACTGTGATTGACTTTCAGGGTATAATTCTTTCAATCTCCCACTTGCACTAAAGCCAATCGCCCTTGTATTCAATATCCATACAATCTAGATGGCGATCTAACCGCTGTAAAGGAAGGGCCTTAGTGAATGGGTCTGCTATATTGTTCTTTGTATCAACTCGTTCTACTTCACATCATTTCTTTCAATGATTTCTCAAACAACATGGAAGTATCTCAGGATATGCTTGGACTTATGATGAGACCTCAGTTCCTTAACTTGTGCAATAGCTCCACGGTTATCATAATACAATGATACCGATTGCTCTATTATAGGAACCACACCCAATTCCATGATGAACTTCTTCATCCAGACATGTTCCTTAGTAGCTTCACTAGCAGCTATGTATTATGCCTCAGTGACTTAGTTAGCTATAGTTGGCTGCTTGGTACTCTTCCAACTCATTTCTCCTCCATTCAAAGTAAAGACATACCCTGATATGGATTTACCGTCATCTAGATTAGATTGGAAACTAGAATTTGTATATCCTTTTAGTTTCAATTTTGATCTTCCATATATCAGAAAAATATCTTTAGTCCTTCTTAGGTACTTAAGGATATTTTTCACAACTTTCCAATGATCCTCCCCAGGATCAGCCTGGAACCTGCTTACAATGCCTATGGCATAAGCAACATCAGGCTTGGTACATAGCATTGCATACATTATTGATCCTACTACCGAACATAAGGGATCTTATTCATCCTATCTCTTTCTTCCGGAGTCTTGGATGATAAGCTTTTAGATAGGTGTATACCTTGACTCATGGGCAAGTAACCTTTTTACTTCCCTCCATATTGAATCTCTTCAATATTAAGTCTATGTACCTATATTGGGATAATCCTAGCATCCTTTTAAATTTATCTCTATAGATCTTTATTCCTAGAATATATGATGCTTCTCCCAAATCCTTCATAGAAAACTATTTTGACAGTCATGTTTTAACTGACTATATCATTGGAATATCATTTCCAATGATAAGTATGTCATCGACATACAAGACAAAAAAGATAATGGCACTCCCACTTGTCTTCTTATACATGCACGGCTCATTTGTGTTCTTGATGAAACCAAATTCCTTAATAGTTTCATCAAAATGAATGTTCCACCTCTTTGATGCTTGCTTCAATCCATAAATGGATTTCTTAATCTTAAATACTTGGTTTGGTCTCCCACTTGAGGCAAAACCCTCTGACTGTAACATATAGACTTCTTTCTCAAGATTTTCATCAAAGAATGCAGTCTTAACATCTATCTACCAAATCTCATAATCATAGTATGCAGCAATGACAAGCATAATCCTAATGGACTTGAGCATGGCAACTAGCGAGCAGGTTTCTTCATAGTCTATACCATACTTTTGCTTGAAACCTTTTGCCACTAACCTAGCCTTGTAGGTTTCTACTTGCCCATATGCTCCAACTTTCCTTTTGAAGATCCATTTGCACCCTATTGGGATAATTCCCTCAGGTAGGCCAACCAAGGTCCAAACCTGGTTGTCCTACATGGAGTCCATTTCAAATTTCATAGCACTTAACCATTTGTCAGAGTCCTTACTCATGACAGCTTTCGTATAGGTCAATGGATCATCTTTTTAATGATACTAGTTTCATTATTGATTCCAATCATAAAATTATATCTTAGAGGTGCTGCCTGCACTCTCTCTGACCTATGGAGAGGAGGTGTGTGTTGTGGTTGTACCTGATCAACTGGTACTTCTGATTGAGGAACTTGAGTTTGTTCATTTTGAACTTCACTCAATTCAATTATTCTTTCATTACCTTCTTCTTGGATGAATTCTTTTTCTAAGAATACGGCATGCCTACTAACAAAAACCTTTTGTTCAGTAGGATGATAGAATAGGTATCCAATACCCTCTTGAGAATAATCGATAAACCTACATTTCTCAGCCTTAGCACTTAGCTTATATCCAAATTCCTTTTTAATGTAAGCTGGACATCCCCATATCTTAAGATGTTTAAGACTTGATTCTTGCCATTCCATAATTCATATGGAGTACTAGGTACTAATTTTGATGGTACCCTATTTAATACATATGTAGCAATTTCTAGGGCATATCCCTAAATGGATATTGGAAGATCTATGAAGCACATGATGGACCTTACCATGTCAAACAATGTACGATTTCTCCTTTTTGTTACACCATTCAATTATGGTGTATATGGAGGGGTTATTCAAAGAGAATGCCATGTTCTTTAAGATGATTAAGAAATTCACTAGATAAGTATTCTCCTCCTCGGTCAGACCGGAGGACTTTAATACTTTTTTCAGTTTATTTCTCAACCATTCTTTGATACTCTTTAAATTTATCAAAGGCTTCGAATTTATGTTTCACAAGATACACAAATCTGAACCTAGATAAATCATCAATGAAAGTGATGAAATAAGAGTATCCTCGTTTAGCTTGAGTTAATATAGGTCCATATATATCGAGTGTATTAAACCTAACAACTCAGTTGCCCTTTCTCCATGTCCAGTGAATGGAGATTTGGTCATTTTTTCCATGAGGCAAGATTCACAAGTTTCTAATAATATATAATCATAAGGACCAAAGAAATTATCTTTGTA
The DNA here is from genome assembly GCA_021397845.1 of Areca catechu. Lineage (NCBI taxonomy): Eukaryota > Viridiplantae > Streptophyta > Magnoliopsida > Arecales > Arecaceae > Areca > Areca catechu. The sequence continues at coordinate 148,615,502 of CM038045.1, read as the reverse complement.
TAACTTGTTAATCCTTGACTCATTAATATGACCTAACTGGCAATGCCAAAGAAATGTTTCATTGTTATCATCTCTCTTTCTCTTTTTATTTTCTACAAGCAATACTTCATCATTGAGCAATAGAATTAAAAGACCATTCACAATTTTTTTCATTCCAAAGGAGTCATTAGAACGAAAAATGGAACAATAATTTTTCTCAACTTTTATTTCATAACCTTGTCTTAATAATAAATGTACGAAATAATATTTCTAATAACATCTAGAATGAAATAATAGTCTTTCAATTCTATTATTTTGCCCGAAGGCAATAATAACATGTAAGTATAGCTTCAGCATGAATGGCTTCTCTACTTATGCCATAAAGCTTGAAGTCACCCTTCTTCAACCTTCTAATATTGTGGAGTCCCTGTAAAGACTTATAGATATAAGACCTACATGCAATATCCAATACCCAAGAATTACAAGTTGAAGAGCTCAATGATAAGTTTGTTTGTATCATAAACAAACCTTTTGATGATCCACTGGCATCTTGCTTCAGACCTGCAAGATATGTCTTGCAGTTCTTCTTCCAATATCCCTTCTTGCCGTAGAAGAAATAAGATCCATCATTTGAAGGCCTCTTTGCCTTCTTCCTCTTATTGATGCTGTTCTTAGGATTTAGCTTTCACTTTGTACCCTTCTTTATTATCCCTTTCTTCTTTCCATCAACTAGAAGAAGATGATTAGCCTTATCTCCTTTGAAGTGGCTCTCAGTTGTCTTAAGCATGTTAAGCAACTCTAGTAATGAAAGATTCAGTTTGTAATAAGAAAGGAATTGAACACAATTTTTCTGCACCTAGGACACCTCAACAAAATTGGATAGTAGAAAGAAAGAATGGAACTTTAGAAGAAATGGCATGCACAATGCTTTGCAAAAATGACCTACCCAGATATTTTTGGATCAAAAATGTTAATACTGCCTATTAGATTTTAAACCATATTTTGATTAGACCAATTTTAAAGAAAACATCTTATAAGCTTTGGAAAGAAAGAAAACCTAATTTAAAATATTTTTGAGTATTTGGTTGTCGATGTTTTATTTTAAACAATGAAAAAGATAATTTAGAGAATTTGATGCCAAGTCAAATGAAGGTATCTTTTTAAGATACTCTACATCTAGTAAGGCATATAGAGTTTTTAATGAAAGAACACTAGTATTGAAGAGTTCGTGCATATAGTGTTTGAAGAGTCTTCTAACAAATCCTCTAGAAAAGAGGATACTATTGATGATTGTGCAGGTATTGAAGAACTTAAGAAGTTGACTTTGGATGATCATCCTTTCAAAGATAACAAAGAAGATCAAAGCAAGGAAAATGAAGAAGAAGACATAAGATCCTCACCAAAGGATAAAAGTCTACCCAAAGAATGAAGGTATGCTCATGGACATTGATGCGGGATGAGGCTCGGATACCAGAAATTGATGTAAGACTAAGATGATGCGGGACTATACTAATAATGAGATGGATATGCAAATGAATTTTTTTTCTTTTGTGATTTAGGTTTTAAGAGATTTTCTGATTCCCGAAGTCAAGCAAAGATTAGATCTAGAGGTTCTATATGCACAAGAAACTTCTAGCATGCAAGCTTAGCCCCTAAACAATGATGAAGAGAGGACCCCAGGATTAAGAAACCCCGTAGGACATAGCTCTAAATCAATACCTATTTAGGAGACTAGGGAGTGCAAACCTTGAAGATTATGATGTGCCCGATGCCGAGTTCGCTCACGCTCACGGATGCGGCCTAGAGGATTAAGCCTTCGACCCTGCAGATTCGTCGGCTTTTCGTCCGATGGTCCTGAAGGCAAGGGAGACCGAATCCTTTATCCATGGCACCTGGAGGACCTGTGAGCAACCAAGTAAAGGATTAGAAAATAGCAAGTAGGGGTATAATAAAGTAGGAAGTGTTGGAAAAGGAGTCGAAGATGGTGATCGAGGGCTCTTCTCGCTGGGCATCTAGGTGGATCTTCCAGGTGGCGTCCTAGCTTGAGAATGGAATGGTGGCTTGTGAAGGAGGATGGTAACTCAGGGCCTCTCACCTCTCGATGTCCTGAAGGACAAAGGCACTCTCTCACAGAGTTCCTAGTCTAAGAAGACAAGGACTAATGCAAGAAGAACTTCTCACTTTTTCATTCATCAAAAATTAATTTCTTACAAGGGGGTAGGGCCCTTTATATAAGCACCTAAGTCCCATTCAAATCTCAAAAGAAAAAGTTACAAGCCATCATCAAAGAGGCACCTAAAAATCTGAATTTGACTCTTGAAATCCTCCTTTGGCCGGCCTTGATTTGGTGGAAAGCTTGATATGGGGAGGGAAGAGAGGAGGTTATCCGCATTCAAATTTTGAAACTCCTTTCATGAGTCTTGGTTAACCATGGTTCTTTGGGAAGAAAGCTTGATGTGGGGGAAGTTGTCTTCAAAGATCAAGGGATGCTCCATTGACCTTAGAATATTTCCTTGGCCGGCCATGGTTCTTTGGGAAGAAGGCTTGATGTGGGGGAAGTTGTCTTCAAGGATCAAGGGATGCTCCATTGACCTTAGAATCTTTTCATGGCCGACCATGCTTCTTTGGAAAAGGGCTTGATGTGAGGGAGTGAAAAAAGAATCTTGTCCAAAAGGATCATGGGATGCTTAGTTGACTTTAGGATCCTCCCTTGGCCGGCCATGCTTCTATGGAGAGAGGCTTGATATGGGGAGGGAAGGGAGGAAGTGGTTGGCTTGGATAAAGGGGAGGCTTGATAGGGGCATCCACATGGCATTGACTTTGGAGTTTCCCTCTTGCCTTGGCTACCCAACATGACTTGGTGATGTGGCGCTTCCTCATGCCACATGGCACAGATGAAGTGGTGCTCCATGAATTAAAGTGGTGCTCCTACTTGGCATGGAGAGATTGCTTGAACTGTCAACAACTAGGCATGACTTAAATGCTCACCAAGCTTTAGCCCAACCTCAAGTAGACTTGAGTTTGAACCAATTCAGCTAATTACAGGACCCATTGATCCAACTTGACCAAATTGGCCAAGGTACATGACTAAAACAAAAAAAAATTGAAACTAAATACATGACTCAAAAAAATAAAATGCTTAGTCTTGAAGCCTTATTACAAGACCCAACAAATTAAAAACCCTAATCTGAGATCCACAGAGGGTTGAGGAGCCTCTGTTTGATCCTGGTGCCCACACTAGTTCTTCCAGGATGGGAGGAACTCGATCCTGTCGAGTAAGGGTTGATTTGGCTTTGATATTTCTCCAGAAGGTCGGGGTCGAGGTGCTGTAAGTCCTCTCGGGTAATCCATAAATCGTCGAACTTTGGCTGGCCTTGCCATCGGACCAAGTAATGCTAATAGCCTTTGCCCCGGGTGGTGATAGCTTGATCATCCAGGACATGCTCGATCCGCTCTCCTCTTTCAGGTAAAATTGGAGGTGGACACTCTGGATCAGGTTCACTCTCAAAAGATAGGTCAGGCTTAAATGGCTTGCTGGGTATGGTTGTCAGTTCCCTATACTTGACTAAGTCTAAGATATTGAAAGTTCAGCTAATGCCATAATCTGGGGGTAGCTCAAGCACATAGGCATTAGAGCCAACTCTCCTTATCACTCTAAAGGGGCCAGCTCCATGAGCATGAAGTTTCTTAACGGTCCCTGGTGGAAACCATTCAGGCCTAAGCCTAATCATTATAGAATCCCTTATTTCAAATTCTTTGGCTTGCTTTCGGGAATCGGCCAAAGTATTTCAAAATTAGTGCTTAATGCAGAACTCTAACATGATGCAAAATGCAGACTCAACTATGCATTCCTATTGAGAAGAATTTTATTGGACTCCTGGGGCCTAAACCTAATAGACTATAGACTCTCTAGGTTTGACCCCTGGTTTGGCATGCATAGGAAAATTTACAATGGATTCCTAGCAAATTCCATAAGGTCTTCCAAAAGTAGGTCACAAACCTAACATACTCACAGAACTGGTGCAATCGAACGACCTCAACACAGTGGGATTTGAAAGTTTGGAGAACATTGGAAGCCTTAAAGTGTGACAGGAAATAGGAATCAGAGTCTTGGGACCATCTATTGGAAACATGGAATAGACCTTGGTTACTCAGTATGACCTTAAGATTTGAACATTGGTCTATGGGTGACATAAGGTCAAATTGAAGAATGGAGAATTTGGTCATCGCAAGTGTAGGTTTTTCAAGAAAGAAAGACTTAGTCGGTTCCAGAAAAAGGTCATCAGCTGGGGTTAGAGGAATGAACTCTTTATAAGGAAACTAAATGAGGCCTCGGATTGAGGCTAAAGGAGTGGGCTCTTCTTGAGGGCATTGACTTACAGGAACCAAGTCCTCACTAATTTTTTGTTGTTCTGATGTTTCAGGACTAGGCTCAACAATCTTATCTTTTACAAGGATTTCCTCAGGTAAGGTACTAAAGTTGTCCTCCTCGATGTCTTCTCCTTCATATTCGTCTACCAAACTCATTTCAACCTTATATACTTCTATAATAGGTTTTAATTCTTCCTCCTTTAATTGTTCTTTCAGTATGGCTTCATTCTGGTCAACTAATCCTGGGTCGGCCATACCTAATTCCTTTTCAATGTTATCCTTCTGGGTTGGAGGTGATACAGATGAGGGTTGATCAACAAAAGTCTGGTTCATACTAGGTGTTGGACCAATGGGGATTTGATTCAAGCTGGCAGAGGTCGGATTTAGGTCCAAAGTACTTGATCTAGCATGCCTCAAGGACGTCTCATAGTTTTGGGCTACTCGGTAGGCTTGCTCCAAAGTATAGATATTATGTCTAAATAATTCTCTCCGGATATCTTTCTTTAAACCCTCTTCAAATTAGATTAGGATGTGATATGGATTCATATTCACAATATAGCGCATTAGATGCTCGAATCTATCGATATAATTACTGACTGATCCATTACCTTGGGTCAACCTCTCTAAGTGCTCTAGAAGATTTTGTTGGTAGGATGCAAAGATATACCTTTCACGAAGCTTGCTCTTCATTCCTTTCCAGGTCCTAATGGGTTCGTGTCTCTCATACGCCATCCTTCCCTAAACATTATGCCAATAAGACTTGGCTTGACCCCATAGATTCACTAGAGCAAACCTAACCTTTCCATCCTCAGATATTTCATTCCACTTAAAATAATCATCCATATCTTCCTCCCAGGCAATTTAAACCTGAGGATCAAGACTGCCTCGAAATGAGGGAGCTTCTGTCCTAATGTTCCTAATTGGTCTTTTCTCTGATTCAACCAAGTATGGTTATGGGCTTCTAGGGCTAGGCTCAGGGGCAAGATCATGATAACAGGCTCTTGGATCGAGGAAATTGGGCCTAGAGGATTTGAATTTAGCATGGGCCTTACGGGCTTTTGCCTGTGCCTCCGCTTAGGCCATCTTTTGGTTCAATTGGGCTAGTTGTTCATTGAGGGCCCTCAAGTAGGTTTCAAGGTTTGACCCCATGACTACACTGGGCTAGATAAGAACTGATGGGCTAATGGACTCCTAATCTAGGTTACACATGCAGCACACAATGGAGGGTACTATGGTTTGCTATACCTATGAATTTAAACAGAATGGGTTAACTTAAACTACACACAACACAACAAATAGCCCTTTCACCAGCCAGGTAAGAGGTGGGAGTGCAGGAGTGATGCAGGATGATCATAGGACTGATGCAGATGAAGGAAAAATAGAAAATCTATTTTTTTATAATTTTATGATTTAAGTCTGTAGGTTAATAATCCAAAAGCAAGTAAGAATTGCAGGCAAACATGTAATGAAAGAAACTATCATACCCGCAAAAAGACACATGCAAAATAATAAAAGATAGGATCCCAGAAATTGAGAAACTCCTGGTTTAGGATAGCGTACCTTCAACAAGTCAGAAGTCATAAGGGGAAAGGGTTGTACCAGGCAGAGATTGAAGATTCACTTGATGAAGAGTTCTCTCAGCACTGTGGATGGCACCTAGAAGACAAGCCTTTGGTTCCCTGAATTAGAAGACAATCTGGATCAGTCCAGAAGGCAAAGAAGGCCTCCTCTGGGGAGAGGAAAACACCTCGGGGATCCTGCAAGCATCAAAGGTTAGGCAAGACATAATAATCAAAGAAAAGAAACATGGTATGAAGAGAAAGAAGAAATTAGGGTTTCGGTTGATGGCGGCTGGAGAGGGGGAGTAGGCTCTTTGCTTTGGATGGCTGATGGCTGCTTCTCCTTGGATGTCTTAGGGCTTGGATGATGGTGCTTGGTCGGCCAAGGCTTGGAAGGCTTGTGCTCTCAAACAACTCTCACACAACCCAACACAAGAACACACAAGAAAACAAGTTCACTCAAAATTTTAGCAAGGTTTTATTTCATAAAAAAGATTACTTACAAGAGGGGGATGGGTGGGGTGTTTATAGATGTTCCGCAAGTCCTCTCCTAGATAGGATAGGATTACAAAGTTGAGAGGGAAAGGGATTACAAGTTTGATTAAGATTAGGAGAATACACTTTGAATGAAACTAGTTCTCCTTATTCTGCTTGGATTCCTTCTCCTCTTTTGACTTGAACAAGAGTCTTCCATTTGGGCTAAGATGCCAAGGGCTTTGGGCTTGAGTGTATGGGCTTCAAGGGCAGCAAGAGTGGGCGGCCTCCTTTGGATTGGCACATGGGCTTTGGATCCTGGAAACTGGGGTGCCCTGGTATCAGCATATTCCTTAAAATATTGGTTCTAGGGCTCATGGGCTTGACTCCTAGACTTGGAATCTCTTGGCCTGGGTGCTGGCATATTCCTGGAATCATGAGATGCCCTGATCTAGGAATATTCTATAGAATCTGGAGGGTATCAAGGCATCTAGAAGGCATCTGGCATCTGGAAGGAATCTTGGACCCTGGGGTGGCAAACAAGGTCCAATAAGCTGATGTGAAGGCCTCTGGCTCCTGGATGAGGTTTGGTAGAACTCTAAAATAGAGTATCCTCTTCTCTTGTACAAAAATTGAACTGGTACTAGACTAATACTCAAGTATAGGACTCAAAGACTGGACTAGGGTTGAGATAAATCAACTAGCCTCGACTTATTACAGGACTCAGTCTTACTTGATTACAAAATTGGACACATGGCTAAGTAAACTAGATAGGGCCCAGTAATCCGTGTCTGATCCTGGTGCCCCCACCAATTCTTCCAGGGTGGGAGAAACTCGACCCATCGAGTAAGGGTCAACCTGGCTCTCATACTACTCAAGAAGGTCTAGGTTAAGGTGCTGTAGATCCTTAGGGGTGATCCACAACTCCTCATATTCTGGCCGACCTTACCATCTAACCAAATACCTCTGATAACCTTTGTTTCAGGTCCTGATGGCTTGATCATTTAGGATTCGCTCAACCCTTTCCTCACTTATAGGCCAATTTGTTGGTGGACTCTTTGGGGTGGGTTCACTCTCAAGAAAAGGAAGAGGTTCAAAGAGCTCACTAGGTATCGCTGTTGGCTCCTGGTACTCCATAAGGTCTGAAGTATTGAAGGTAGAACTAAAACCTAATTCGGGTGGCAACTCGAGCACATAGACATCAGATCCAACTCTCTCTATTATTTTGAATAATCCAGCTTTAAGAGCATGAAATTTCTTTGCAGTCCCTGGAAGGAACTGCTCAGTCCTAAGCTTGATCATCACAAAATTCCCTGCAGAAAACTCTTTAGCTTATTTTCGAGAATTAGCCAAGTTTTTATAGGGTGCATTACTTATGTTCATTTTTTGGCTATTTTCCTAATGCAAATGTTGTGCAGAGGTCAGTGTATGTGTAGACAGATGAAGTAGGTCAGTGGACTGATTAGAATCAAAACCAAATATTATTTCACTACCTACATTTATTTCCTGGGGTTGCTCCTTAGGGACTTGTCCTTGGATTTCCTCTATGAACAACTCATGTGAACCCTCCTGGGGTTGCTCCTTAGGGACTTGTCCTTGGATTTTCTCTATGAACAACTCATGTGAACCCTCATTTTCAACCATATTGTTTGATCCTGGCTCAATCATTTCTGCAAATTTTATAATGGGTTCAGGATCATTTTCCTTTGATTCCTCAACGGGTTCAGAAATTGAAAGGAAAGTGCCCTAAAAGCCAATCTTATATAAGGGCATTTTTGTAATCTTTCAACCCCTGTATGATATTTAATATATTAATAAAGGCATATTGTTTCATCATATTGGTGTGTCTTATTTAAAGATTATGATGAACCCCACAGGTTATGGCAAATGAAATTAGGGTTATGATGGAAATCATGATAGTGAGACCTAAGTTCCTATAAACTCTAACCTAAAATGTTCCTAGTCGATGGACCATTGGTTCGGGGATCGATAAGTTTGGAAAGACTAGCTTATCCTATGGATGCTCTATTAAGAGGGTGATTGGTCTCACAGCCACTTGTGTAGAGACACTAATACAAGGATAAGGGTACTTATTAGGGTATGAGTTCACAGAAATGATCCGCACCGGGACTATCTTATGGAAGTCTTACTACTTGTCAAAAGATAGATCTCAAAGTATGAGTTGTGCATGTGATCTTTAGACCTGAGGTCATCATGGTTCCTTGTGCACACTAAGCCATGTTTTGATTCATACTCATTCGTGACATTAAGTCATGTACGGGGTGTTCTCAGATATGGTGGAAGGTGTATGAAGGATATGAGTGGACCAATAAGGAATCGATCATTCCTAGTAAGAGGAATTGTTATTCCAAGTGATCTCTTCAATTGATGACTCAAGGAGTCTTTGATCAAAGCAGGATGAGATTAGAAGTGATTTCTAATCAATCATCAGCTGAGTCTTCATTATTGAATAGAGATTCAAAATGACTAAGTGCTAGGGTTTGACATTTATAGATACCCATCACTTAATCGGGATAATGGGAGATTGAAAGATTGAATTGCACAGTAACTTTCTACCGAAGGGTTTGACATTTATACATACCCATCACTTCATTTGGCGCGTGGTCTGAAGTAGAATCCTTCTGCTATCATGACTCTTCAAATTCTCCGATGCTTGGAGATTGAAGAGATGTCTCTTGGCTTCCCAGAGACTGGTACTTGCCATGTGGCAAGTGAGAAATCATCCAGGAATGAGAAGGGATGCGGATATGGGCCTTGGTGCATGACCTATTCCTGGAGCCCAATCCTAGGATAGCCCCTCGCCATGACCTAATCTGGGATCTTAGTTCGAAGAGACCCAATTATGATTTCATAGACCAGGTTGAGAGAGCCACTAGGTATATTAGTTTACTAGCACCTATTTTTGGTGGCGATCTTGATTTTGATGATTACCTTAATTAGGAAAGAGGTATGGATGAGTATTTTGCTTGGGATGTAATGTCAAAAGAAATGAAATATAAGTTTGGCAAAACCAAGTTAGTTCGCCAGGCTAGAACCTATTGGGATAAGTTTGAAGGATGATTAGACTACAAGTAGAAATCCCCATAACTACCTAGAGAGCCATGAAAAGCAAGCTTAAAGAAATATACTTTCCTGCACCCTACCATTAGGGATCCTATGAACCCAAACTCTACGAACCCAGATCTATAACCCATAGATCCAAACCTATAGTCCATCAACCTGAACCCCATAGGATTAGTACCCCTAAGTATCAGCCAAGTATTAGTCAAGTTCCACTTAATTGACCAGAACCCACTAGGATTAGTACACCTAATCAGAACCTCGAAATCAGTCCACCTTCCCTTAATCGACCCACCTCTACTACCCCATTGGTTCACCAAGCTGCCATTGTAGTGGAAGTTTATGAAGCTGATGTGAGCTTAGTAGATAAATATAAGGAAGAAGAAGATATGCCTATAGCTGACCTAAAATTAGCTGACCCAATAGGTACCCAAAGTAAATCCAACCCAGAGATAGATAACCCTGACCATACCCAGACTGAAATCAGCCCAGAGTTAGTTGATCATGACCATACCTTGACTGAAACTGTGCTGGTAGGATCCTTAGAAAAAGAAATCCATGAGGAACCTAACCCTACTACTGAGACCTTACCTAGGAAAATCCTAAAAAAGAGTCAAGTCATAGAATCTAGTCCTAAAATTCAGGAACCAGAAAAGCTTATTGAGGACTTGATTTTTCCAAACTAGCAACTTCAGGAAGAATTCACTCCATCAATCCCAATTGAAGATCTTTTTCCTGAAATTACTGACCCATTCTTCTATAAGGCAGACACTGTAGAAATACCCCAAAGCTTTAAGGTCAACCCCATTAGTCTAGGACCAATCTCCGAACCGTTTTCTTATTTCCTACCCTACCAAGTCAACCCTGAACCCAGTTCTTATTTTTTTCCTTTTCCTGAAGCTTCCAGCATTTCTAGGATCATTAGTTTGCATTTTATAAAAGTTAGCATGTTGCATAAGCCCATTGAGCATGTTAGGTTTACAACCTATTTCTAGTAGACCCTATGGCATTTATTAGGAGTGCATGTCAAGTTTTCATCTGTATGTCACCCACCAACCAAGGGTCAAGCACAGAATTGAAACTAAGAACTTAAATAGACAAAATAATAATAAAAATAATAATAATAATAAATAAATAAATAAATAAATTTTTACTATAAATGTATAGTTGAGTCTATTAGATATTTGTAGAGTCATATGCACAATATATTAAAGAATTGTATAAGAATCATATGGATAATTCAAGAAAAAGACTCAAAGAATTCAATGGATGAGACTTTGTTATGGTTAGGCTATGATATGAAGTAGTTATATGTCCATAGTGGTGGACCATACAAAGTAATTAAGAAAATAGGACCTAATACCTACGTGCTTGAATTGCCACCTGAACTAGGCATTAGCTATACTTTCAACATTTCAGACCTTATCGAGTATAGGGAACCAATATTGATTCCTAGTGAGCCATTTGGGCCTAATCCAGTCCGTGAGAGTGAACCAACCTAAGTATGTCCACCTGCCATACCACCAGCCTGGAGAGACAAGATCGAATGGATCTTGGATGATAAGATCATCGCTACCCGGAGCAAAGATTACCAGCAATATCTGGTTCGTTGGTAAGGACAACCTGAGTCTGATGATTCTTGGATCACCAGAGAGGACTTGCAGAGAGTTGCCCCATATTTACTAGAGTATTATAACAGTGGAATTGACCCATACTCGATAGGGTCGAGTTCCTCCCACCTGGGAAGAATTAGTGTGGGCACCATGACTAAAAGAAATCAATAGGTTGAACCCACATCTCTGTGGGTCACTTGTGAATAAAACCTGAACCCAACCCAATTTACCATGTAAATATTTTATTTTAAATTTTGTTATTTTGATTTAGTTAGGGTAAACCCTTTTTACCAACTGTAATTAGGATTTTGCTTATTTTGGAGTAAAATCCTTTTTACCAAGTTGAGTCGAAATCCCAATTGAGTCAAACCCTATTTACCTAATTAGGATCTTAATGGTCCAATTTAATTAGTCCTTTTTACCAACTTTAATTAGATTTTTATTTGAAAGCCTAATTAAGTATGTTTGGTTCAATTAGTTATTAGTTGGTTAAATCATGTGGTTAGTTATTCATTGAGTCCATGTAATTAGTTGAGTCATTGAGTCCTGTATTACAAGAGGGGATCCAAGATAACATCCCATATGCACCTAATTGAAGACACAAGACAACCCATGTGCTAGCCCAAGTCACAACCTCTTCTTGGCACCATTTTTCAAGGATTTGGTCATCAACACATGTCATGTTTGGACATGTCATTGGGACAACACCATTTGGACATTTCATTTTGGAACAAGAACACATGCCATGTCACTTTTGTTTGGACATCTTACATGCCATGTGTTTTATTATTTTTGGTCGACCAAATGAAAGCAAAATTGGTGCTACTTAATATTAAGATAAGTAAAGCAGAAAGACTCCCCAAGATGGCACCCTCCCACTCAAATGTTCCATGCCAACTACAAGGAAATGGCCAAACACCCTCTTTCATGCCAACTTCAAGAGTTCTAGGAATTTTAATCACTTAAGCGAAGAAGGTTCAATGGTCTTCTACTTCAAGAGTTTCAAACAATCAGGATGGAAGCTACTTAAGTCTCTTGAACTCAAGAGTTTCACCAAAACTCTTGAGTCTTCTTCAATCCAGACTGAGGAGTCCCTCACCAACAAACAACCACATCATCCAGATTCTAGAGTCCAGCATCAAAGGCCAGGTGATGGAGCATCTTGACCTCACATCAGGCCACCTTATCAATCTAACACTTGGGTGCCCAAATGAGATAAGAAGCCTCAAAATTTTGCCCACTTTGAATGGAGTCCAGATTAGCCCAGCAAGTAGAGTCCAAGACACTCAAGAGCAGGATTCTAGGAGTTGTAGTCCAAGGGAGCACAAGACTAGTGTTTGTGTCCCTTACATCACTAGTTGGAAGTCTATAAATATCCCACCAGCCCCCTTGTAATTCATCATTTTTATTCATCAATATACAACAAAATTCTGTCAAATTTTATTCCTTTGTTGAGTGCATCGCAGGGTGTGAGGCCCTTCCTTTGTTCTACGGAACATTGCGAGGTGTGAGGCCCTATTTATCCAGCCATCAAGAAATCCAAATCCACCATTTCTAAACCCTCCTTTCTTTCATTCTTTCCTTTCCATTGCTGCTTTTAATTCGTGTTTCTTTCTTTGTTGAGTATTACAGGTGAACAAGAATCAGGATTAGGTGTTCTTACCTTAGAACTGGCATCATGCGGAAGATCGAAGCCCAGAAGCAAAATCTTGAAATCTTGTCGCTACGATCTTGAGAGTCCTGCCAGATCTACATCAAGAGAGCAATCTTCGTTGGTACAACTAAACTTTTTTCCATCTCATAATTTCTAACTCATTGAATAGATCCTAGTTTACGATGGTTTCTTAACCACCAAATCCTATTTTTATAATTACTTTATAGGTTTACTTATGCGGGTAATTGAATTAGTTTCCTTCACCGTCTCCTTTGAAGTCTTCTTTAAAATCTGAAAAATATAAAAAAATTAGTTTCTAATTTTTTTCTATTAATTAGTTATTAATTTCAGTAATTTAGTTTTGGTTTTCTGTCCCGCATCATTAGGTGCATAATGTTAGCTTTGATGAGTAACGAGCTCCAGAGGCAATATAAAGGTATGGAACCTCAATCCATATTGCTCAACTTAAAGGAGCTATATGGAGAGCAAAGTAAGGCTGCTCGATACGAGATATCGAAGTAGTTATTCCATGCATGGATGAGTGAGGGTTCATCTATACAAACCCATGTATTAAAAATGATTGACTTAATCACTCGATTAGGTCAATTAGGATTTGTGATGGATGGTGAACTCAATCAAGATTTAATCCTGCAATCACTTCCTGATTCCTACTCTCAGTTTGTTCTTAATTACCATATGAACAAACTGAATATATCTTTGCTTGAACTACTGAATATGTTAAAGATAGTAGAGAGCCACTCAAAAGGTGGTAAGTCTCATATTCTTTTCATTGACGGGAAGAAGAAATAGGCAAATAGAAAGGGTTTGAAAACAAAGTTCAACCCTAAAAAGAGCATTCAAAAGAAGAAGAAAGTCAAGAAGGCAGTTAATGATAGAGCCCGTTTTCACTGCAGCAAGCAGGGGCATTAGAAAAAGAATTGCAAGACATATCTTGCAAGTGTGAAGCCAGATGCAAGTGGAGCATCTAAAGGTTTGTACATGATACAAACTAATTTCTTATTGAGTGCTTCCATTTTTAATTCATGGGTATTGGATATCGCATGTGGGTCTCATATCTCTAAATCTTCATAAGGACTCCACAGAATTAAAGAATTGAAGAAAGATGACTTCAAACTATATGGTGCAAGTGGAGAAGCCATGTATGCTAAAGCTGTGGGCACCTATCTTCTATTATTACCTACGGGTAATATTTCAAAGTTAGAAGAATGCTACTATGTACCGAATATTGTAAGAAACATTGTATCAATACCCTTGTTGCTACAACAAGGATTTGAGAAAATGTAAACAGCAATGGCTGCTCTATTCTTCATTGCAATAAAATATTCAGACATGGTTATTTTATAAATGGTCTTCTGACATTAGAACTTAATGATGAAATATTACTTGTTGATAACAAGAAGAGAAAGAGAGATAATGTCAATGTCACATTTCTCTGGCATTACTGGTTAAGTCATATTAGTGAGTTAAGAATAAACAAGTTAGTCAAAGATAATTACTTTAACCCTTATGATTTTCAATCATTAGGAACTTGTGAGTCTTGCCTCAAAGGAAAAATGACCAAGTCTCCATTCACTAGACATGGGGACAGGGCAACTAGTTATTAGGTCTTGTGCATACTGATATGTGTGGACCTATGACAACTCAAGCCAGAGATGGATATTCTTACTTCATCACTTTTATTGATGACTTGTCTAGGTTTGGTCATGTCTATCTAATGAAACACAAGTCTGAAGCCTTTGATAAGTTTAAAGAATATCAAAGCATGGTTGAGAAAAAAACTGGACATAGTATTAAAACTCTTCATTCTGATTGAAAAGGTGAATACTTGTCTGGTGAGTTTCTAAACCATCTCAAGGATAAAGGCATAATCTCTGAATGGACCCCTCATTATACATCCCAATTAAATAGTGCAAAAAAAAGGAGAAATCGTACTTTGTTAGACATGGTGAGGTCCATGATGAGCTTTATGAATCTTTCCATTTCTTTTTGGGGACATGCCCTGGAGGCTGCTGCCTATATTTTGAACAGGGAACCATCTAAGTCAGTTATTAGCACTCCATATGAGTTATGGAATGGCAAAAGACCAAGTCTTAAGTACTTAAAGATTTTGGGTTGCTATGCTTATGTCAAGAATAATTTTGGACATAAGTTTAGTGCTAGGGCTGACAAATGTAGGTTCGTTGGTTATCCTAAAGAGGGTGTTAGATACCTCTTCTATAATACTACTGAACAAAAGGTAATTGTCAGTAGACATGCTACATTCTTGGAGCAAGAATATATCCAAGAAAGAAGTAATAATTCTACACTTGAATTAAGTGAAGAATAGAACGAACAACCTGATGAGTCTTCAAGTGAAATTCCTTAACCAGAAGTTCTTGTAGATTAAGAACAGCCACAATACACACCTCCTCTTTGAAGGTCAGAGAGGGTGCGGGGAGCACCTCTTAGATATGGCTTTGTCATCGGGGATGACAATGAAGCCAGTATCATTCAGGATGATGATCCTATGATCTATTCGAAAGCTGTCAAGAGAAAAGACTTTAACAAATGGCTAAGTGCCATGATGTCTGAGATGGACTCCATGTATTACAATCAAGTATGGACCTTGGTAGATCCACTTGAAGGAATTAATCCAATAGGGTGTAAATGGATATTCAAGAAGAAGATAGGAGCTGATGGTCAAGTAGAAACCTATAAGGTCAGGCTGGTAGCAAAATGTTTTAGACAAAAACATGGCATTGACCATGATGAAACCTTTTCACCAATAGCCATGCTCAAGTCCATTCGGATATTACTTGCAATAGCAGCATACCATGATTATGAAATCTGGCATATGGATGTTAAGACTGCTTTCCTTAATGGAAATCTTGAGAAAGAAGTCTATATGACACAGCCAGAGGATTTTGTCTCAAGTGGGAGACCAAACCAAGTATGCAAGCTAAAGAAGTCCATTTATGGACTAAAACAGCATCGAGAAGTTGAAACATCCATTTTGATGGCATAGTCAAGGAATTTGGTTTTGTTAAAAATGTGGATGAACCATATATGTAGAAGAAGACAAGTGGGAGTGCACTTATTTTCTTGGTTTTGTATGTTGATGACATACTGATCATTAGGAATGATGTCCCAATATTACAATCAGTTAAAACTTGGCTATCATCAAAGTTTTCTATGAAGGATTTGGGAGAATCATCTTATATATTAGGTATAAGGATCTATAGAGATAGATCTAAGAGGATGCTAGGTTTATCCTAGTCCAGGTACATTGACTTAGTGTTGGAGAGATTCAACATGGATGGAAGTAAAAGGGGTTATTTATCTATGAGTCAAGGCATATATCTCTTTAAGAAAATGTCTCCTAAGATATCAGAAGAAAGAGAAATGATGGCTATGATTCCTTATGCTTCGACTATAGGATCAATTATGTATACTATGCTATGTACCAGGCCTGAAGTTGCTTATGCCTTTGGCATAGTAAGTATATTCCAGGCAGATCCAGGTGAGGATCATTGAAAAGCTATGAAAAATATTCTTAAGTACTTTAGAAGGACTAAAGATATTTTTCTTATTTATGGAGGATCAGAGTTGAAACTAAAAGGATATACGGATTCTAGTTTTCAATCAGATCCAGATGATAGTAAATCCATATCAGGGTATGTCTTCACCCTATATGGTAGTGCAGTAAGTTGGAAGAGTATAAAGCAGCGAACCATAGCTGACACAGTCACTGAGGCAGAATGCATAGCTGCAAGTGAAGCCGCGAGGAAGCTGTCTAGATGAAGAAATTCATCATGGAATTGGGCGTTGTTGCCCAGAAAGCAACCCAAGAGGGGGGGTGAATTGGATCTCTAAAAATAATTTAAACTAATCACAAATTACAATCTCAATGAAAGCAATCCAATCCAACAAATATATAAATCAAGGTACTATGAATCAAATGCAATGCTCTATATGTATAAGTGTAGCAGAAATTAAAAGCAATAAATAAAGAGCAAGTAGAGAGAGAATAAGAAATCACAAACACTAAAAGCTATAGTGGTTCGGTGCCAACCAATGCACCTACATCCACTCCCCAAGCTCCCCTTGGGAATTCATTATAATCAAACCGATTACAGTCGATTAGTTTTCCGGGCTCACTAATCAAAACCTGACTTGTTTTCACAAGGTTCACAAGTCAAACCTCACTTGGTTTTACAGGCTAACCAAGAACCTAATTGATTTTCACAAGGCTAACCAACAACCTCACTTGGTTTTCCGGGCTAACCAAGAACCTTAGTGATTTTGCGAGCTAACCACTAACCTAATTGGTTTTTCAAGGCTTACCAATAACTTCCCTTGGTTTTACAATAGGCTAACCAAGAACCCTTACAAGATATAAGGTTTAAAATAAAGAACCAATGTAAGCTTTCAAAAGTAAAGCGAATAATTTGATGAAGCTTGATGTAGTGTTGCTTTGCTCTTGTTGAAGCCTTTTGAATGCCCAAGTAAGAAAGATCTTCAATGTTCTTGATGGCTTTGAATGCTTGGAGGCTTCCTTTAGGTTGAAAGTGGTTGAACCTTGAATGAATAGGAGTTAAGGCTCTTCTCTCTTCTTTTCTTTCTAAACTCTTTTTGGATATTCAATAATAATGAATTATTCTTCTCTTGATTTGATTTAAAGCCTATTTATACCTTCACAAGGCTGAAAGTGGTTGAACCTTGAATGAATAGGAGTTAAGGCTCTTCTCTCTTCTTTTCTTTCTAAACTCTTTTTGGATATTTAATAATAATGAATTATTCTTCTCTTGATTTGATTTGAAGCCTATTTATACCTTCACAAGGCCTCAAAACTGAAATATAGTCATTATACTCGAAAAACTAACCGTTGGGGGCATTTGGGACGAGTTCTGTGTTTGAAAAAACTAGCCATTACTATTGCCAAAACTCCATGTATCGACACTTCCTCAGTTGAGTCGACACATAAGGTCGACACATGTTCTTCTTGAGTCGACACAGTTCAGAAAGCTCCATTCAGAATCTCTGAAAATCTCAGTTGAGTCGACATATTCTCAGTTGAGTCGACACCTTGAGTCGACACCTTGCATCCATGTGTCGACACAACAACTGTTGCTTTAACTTCTGCAAGTTCTGTGGCTTGAAAGTCTCAGGCGATGTGTTGATTCATATGTTGACACTTTGAGTTGACACATAAGGTTTATGTGTCGACACATCATCTGTGCCATTTGAAGCTTTGCAGCGTACCGACCTGAGTTGACACTTCATCTTCATGTGTCGACACATCATGTCATGTGTCGACACCTTGAGTCGACACATCACTGAGAAAATCACAAAAGATGCTGATTTTGAGTTGCTCCAAGATTCCACTTGCCTTAGCTATCCATTCAACCATCTTTTGAGTGTCCAAGTCTTGTATTGTGCAATCATTTCATTCAAACTTGGTTCTTCAACACAATTGAGCTTCTTCAAATTTTATGAGTATCCTTTTAATTAAAACATACTTAAAGCAAATCATTAGTCCTTAATTTATACTTAACTGTTTTGCTTATCATCAAAATCAATTAGTGGAGTCAACAATCTTCCCCTTTTTGATGATGACAAAACCCTTAAGTATAAATTGCTTTAAAGAATAGGGCTTTAAGAGGATTGAACAAGGTGCATAACATTTAAAGCATTTTAGAACATCAACATTACTTGCATCAAAGATATGACATTCATAACACAAGTAAAATTGCTATAGCTTGTTATTAAGATTGAGAGTATCAAAACTATGGAATTCATCTGAATCATAGAAAATATGTATCATGATACTCATCAAGAAAATTTCAGCAAAGCTCTCCCAGAATCAGTGATTAAAAACAAAATATGCAATGATTTTTTTTTTTTAAAACAACTAGTGAGGGGTTTTTAAGATGAAGTTCATTTTGAAAGGATTTTCAAAAGAGAGTAAAGTAAGGTAAAGCTCCCTCTTACTTAAAGAATTTTGTAAATCTAAATCAAAGTTTCTCAATATTTTTCAGAAATACTCAACATTTATACTTAAATATCATAAATTTCTCTCCCTTTTTGTTATCATTAAAATGGTAGGGAAATAAATAAATTGAATAGACAAGTAACAACAAGCAATTCAAGATTTAACAATCATTCCATCAAATATAAAGTGAGAAACAACAAGTGTTTTCATATAAACTTGGAATTTGTACAGCAAAATATAAGCATAAAACAAACTATCTATCTAGAAGTATATTAAAATTCTAATCCTCATCCATCGAGTCATCAGAAGATGAACCGATCTCGATTGGTCCGGTATCAGAAAAAGATCGAGCTCGCGGCCATCTGGATCGAAGATCTCGAAGTCTGGTCCTGGGCAGTTGAGGAGGGGTACGACATCCATGTCCTCTACGACGAATATAAGTCCGACCTTTGGCTAAAGCAGTAGAGGTAGGAGCTACGTCCTCCACAGTAACTGAACTGATCGGGTGAATCATCTCAGCAACAGTTGGTAGAGGAGTGCGATCAAAAGTAGGACCTAAATCAAGATATTGAAAGCCAGGTGTATAAAATCCAAGCTCTCGAGTAACTGATGAAGTATGAAGGGTAGGAG
The DNA here is from genome assembly GCA_021397845.1 of Areca catechu. NCBI lineage: Eukaryota > Viridiplantae > Streptophyta > Magnoliopsida > Arecales > Arecaceae > Areca > Areca catechu. The sequence goes on along the minus strand of CM038045.1, from coordinate 148,596,149 downwards.
TATCAGAAATATGAGTATCAAGAGTAGATGTAATAGCTGATGATATAGGCGTATCAAGAACAACAATATCAGCTAAAGAAAGTGTCGGTGTATCTACAGTGTGTATATCAATAGTGGGGGTCTCAATAATAGGTGTATGAATATCAAGAGAATCAATGAATGAAGTATCAATGTCAGGTAGATCAGTAACAGGTGAATCAATAACAAGAGTGAAAATAGGAATATGAGTGGGAACTGGAGTGTGATCATCCGATCTGGAAGGAGAAGGGATAGAGGTCTGGGTAGGTGAGCAGGATGGGTCAACAATAGGGCTCGCATGCACGTCATCCGTCACCTTTGCAATTGGCTCTGACATAAGATCAGTAATATCGAAGCGGTCTAAGTCAATCTCCATGTCTCCATCGATCTCTCCAATAACAGTGTCTCCATCTCCATCTCTAACAGTAGTCTCAACACCAGTGTCAATATCAGCAAGGTCATCAGCTGGTGCTGGAGCAGGTACATGAACAGAAGAAGGAACAGTGTCTACGTAGGAGCACTCATCAAAGATCTGGACAGTGATGAGAGAATAGCTGAAATGCCATCACTAAGACCAATGTGGCTCTCTCTATCTCAGTAATAAAAATGTCTAGACACTGCCTCATGATAAATATATCGATCTCTATGCGTCTGACTCTATCCTCTAGACTGTCTGAAGTGCCAGGAGTCTCTGTCTACGCTGGCTGAGGCTGTGTAGATGTAGAAAGATCAGACTGAGCTGGCTGTGCAGCCGTCTCAGGCTGTGTCTCACTCGGTCCAGCCTCACTTGAAAGAATCCACTCCTCCTCTACTATGTCCTCATCATCAGCTCCATCCTTGGCATGTCCTGATATCCTTCATGTCCACTAGCCTCGGACTAAATGATAACACATGTGATGCAGTGACCTGATGTCATATACATCAGTATGGAACAAAGAACGATAGGGCTCATCCTAGAAGCTGACTCCATACTCCCGAAACAATACAGTCAATCCCATGCCATACAGCAAGCAGAGCCGCTGACTAGATGACACCTCAGTAATCTGATGTACCATCAGAACAGGTAGACATATCGGCATGCGCTGAATTAGTGAGACCATCATGAGCAACTCCCGCTCGGTAATGTAGTCAAAACGATCGATCTTCGGTAGAAGAATCCGGGCGACGATATGGTGTAGCAGTCTCATCTCTGTGAATAGTCTAGAAGATGGAATAATGGCTCCCTCTGATAAGAAATTGGACTCAAAAATGCACTGGAGACCACTAACTCGGTCCATCAGACTATCAACTACTGATCCAGTCATGGGTATATCCCACACTCGGCTCAAAATCTCTAATGAAATGGGGATATCCTGTCCTCTGACCTATACAACCCAGCCATCAGTCCCTCGGGCATGTGATCCGTAGAACTCTCTCATCAGCCCTAGGTAGTATCTCTCACTGAGTGAACAAAAAGTGGCCAACCCAGCATGTCTAATCCAATCCATAATCCAGAAATGCTGCTGGTCTATGAAAGAAAAGTCCACTCGGCGTCCTCCAACCACTGTCTTGGAGCTCATCTGGCTAGAAGGAACAAACAACGATCGTGCTGGAGGATCCGGAGCTCTAGACTCGTGTCGGGCCTTCGTTCTCCGCTCTTCTTCTTGCTGTGACTGATGTGGTCGGTGAACAAATTGTTTGCGAGGACCCATTATCAAGAATCAAAGTTTTGGCAAGGTTTTTGGTAAAAAATAGGGATTTCTAGGATTTAGGAAGCTAAACATAGGAAGAAATTCAACAAAAAAAATGGCTACCAAAGATTCAAATCCAAGAAAATGGCATACAGAATCAAGGAAATTAGAGGATGAATAGTATGGATACCTTTATTCCTAGTGTCGACTCAGAGGAGAATCAATTTGGGAGAAAAAACGGTTCGGAAATCCCTTAAATCTCAGTTCGTTATCGAGCATGTGTCGGCTCATGCATGTGTCGACACATTTTGGTGTCGACTCATGATGTGTCGACACATCCACTTAAAAACTGAAAATTTTGGAATTTCACAAAATGATTAAAATCAATTGAAATATCATATTTTTGGAGTCAAATCAATAATGATTAACATGATTTATCATGAATAATGCCAAATTGATCTAGTTTGAGTCAAATTGGGGGAAAGATTTAATCAAATGGATTGATGATCCCGAGCTCTCTTCTAATCATACATAATCGATCTTCCAGAAGAGGTTTACTCAAAATATCTGCTAATTGAAATTCAGTACAAACAAATTCAAGCCAAATATCATTGTTTTCTACATGATCTCTAATAAAATGATGCCTAATTTCAATGTGCTTACTCCTAGAATATTGAACAGGATTTTTAGTCAAGCAAATAGCACTGGTATTATCACACTTAATGGGAGTACTAGCCAACTTTATTCCAAAGTCTTCAAGTTGTTGCTTAATCCATAGGATTTGAGCACAACAACTTCCTGCTATAATATACTCAGCCTCAGCTGTGGATAGTGCAACTGAAGTTTGTTTCTTGCTAAACCATGAGATTAAGTTCACTCCAAGAAGTTGGCAAGTTCCACTAGTACTTTTTCTATCTAGTCTACAACTTGCAAAGTCTGCATCAGAATATCCAATCAATTCAGTAGATGAATTTTTATCATACCATAAACCAATACTAATAGTACCAGATAGATATCTAATAATGCACTTAACAGCCATAAGATGTGATTCTTTAGGTTCAGACTGATATCTAGCACACATGCAAACACTAAACATTATATCTGGTCTACTAGCAGTCAAATACAATAAGGTGCCTATCATGCCTCTGTATAACTTTTGATCTACAGATTTACCATGCTCATCTTTATCAAGTTTACAAGAGGGTCTCATAGGCATACCTATTGGTTTGGTAGTCTCCATTCCAAACTTTTTGATAATTTCTCTCGTATACTTAGCTTGGTTGATGAAGATACCATCTGAAGCTTGCTTGATCCGGAGTCCGAGAAAGAAATTAAGTTCTCCCATAATGCTCATCTCGAACTCACCCTGCATTAACTTGGCAAACTCTCGATAAAGAATTTTATTAGTAGCACCGAAAATGATGTCATCAACATATATCTGTACTACTAATAAATCATTATCTTTCCTTTTCAAAAATAGAGTTTTGTTAACATTTCCTCTAGAAAATCTATTTTCAATAAGAAATTTGCTTAACCTTTCATACCATGCTCTAGGTGCTTGCTTCAATCTATAAAGTGCCTTGTGTAATTTGAAAACATGATCAGGATGTGCATGATTTTCAAAACCAGGTGGTTGTTCAACAAAAACTTTTTCAGATATAAAACCATTTAAGAAAGCACTCTTAACATCCATTTGAAATAATTTGAATTTCATAAAATAGACAAATACTAATAATAGTCTAATTGCTTCAAGTCTAGCAACAGGAGCAAAAATTTCATCAAAGTCAATCCCTTCCTCCTGATTGTAGCCTTTAGCAACTAGCATAGCTTTATTTCTAATGACAATACCATTTTCATCTAATTTATTCCTAAATACCCATTTAGTGCCAATAATTGAAATATTAGATGGTCTTTCTACAAGTGTCCAAACATTATTTCTATCAAATTGGATTAATTTTTCTTGCATAGCATTGATCCAATTAGAGTCTTTTTCAGCTTCTTCAAAACATTTAGGTTCTACTTGAGATACAAAAGCAATATAATCACATTCATTTCTAATAGAAGCTCGAGTTCTTATCCCTTTAGATGGATCACCTAAGATGAATTCTTTAGGATGTCCATGAGCATACCTCCACTCCTTAGGTAGATCTTGATGCATTGGAGTGTCATCTTCTTTCTCATCCTTGTCTTGTTCTTCTTCATTTGGTTGAGCTTGATCATTCAGTGTCAGCTTCTGAAGTTTGTCAGCACCTGCACATTCATCAGATGTATCCTCTTTTCTCGAGGATTTGTTAGTAGATTCTTCAAATATAACATGTACTGACTCTTCTGCAATCAAAGTTCGTTTATTAAATATTCTGTATGCCTTGCTTGATGTAGAGTATCCTAAGAAGATACCTTCATCAGACTTGGCATCAAACTTTCCAAGATGATCCTTTTCATTGTTTAAAACAAAACATTTACAACCAAAAACTCGAAAATATTTCAAAGTTCATTTTCTTTGGTTCCAATTCTCTTATAGAGTTTTCTTTAAAATAGGACAAATTAAAACTCAATTTAAAACATAACAGGATGTATTAATAGCTTCAGCCCAAAAGTACCTTGGCAAATCATTTTCTCAAAGCATTGTGGGTGCCATTTCTTTCAAAGTACGATTTTTCCTTTCTACCCCCCATTCTGTTGAGGTATCCTAGGTGTAGAAAAATTATGTTCTATACCTTTTTTATTATAAAAGTTTTCGAAATCTTGATTTTCAAATTCAGTTCCATGATCACTACGAATACAAATGACTGAAACACCTTTTTTATTTGAAACTTTTCTATAAAACTTTACAAATACAAAAAAAGATTCATCTTTTTGTACCAAAAAGAAAACCCAAGTAAATCTCGAAAAATCATCCATAATAACTAATCCATATCTCTTGCCTCCTAGACTTGATATTCTAGTTGGTCTAAAGAGATCCATATAAAGTAGTTCAAGTGGTCTACTAGTAGTTACAAATCCTTTTGGTTTAAAAGAAGTTTTGACTTGCTTACCAAGTTGATATGCTTGGCAAATTCTATCTTTTTCAAAACAAATTTCAGGTAAATCTCTAACTAAATTTTTTTTACTAAGTTTTGAAATGAGATATATACTAGCATGCCCTAATCTTCTATGCCATAACCAACTAGTCTCTTCCTTAGTAGAATTCATTGCAACAAGGCATTCTCCATTTGGTAAAGATAGATCTTCTAGGTCTACCAAATAAATATTTTCATGCCTTTTTCCAATGAATTGTACTCCATTTACATCCAGACTAGTAATCATGCAGTATGATGATTTGAAAACTAATTGAAAATCTTTGTCACAAAACTGACTAATGCTTAAAATATTATGCTTTAAACCATCTACTAACAGTACATTACTAATACTATTGGAAGGAGTAATGTGAACCTTACCAATACCTATGATTTTTTCTTTACCATTATCACCGAAGGTCACACTCCCTCCATTCAAAGCTTCAAGAGAAGTGAATTGTTTCACATCTCCAGTCATGTGCCTTGAGCAACCACTGTTAAGATACCAAACTCGTTTGTTTTTCTTGGTTGCAAGACAAACCTGCAATAAGATCAAGCTTTATTTTTAGGTACCCAAGCCAACTTGGATCCTTTAGGGTTAGCATTCAAAATGGTTCCTTTTGGAACCCACACTTTACTAAAAGACATGATTTTTCTAAAATTACATTGATATGATTTATGACATAATTTTTTGTAAGTAAAACAGGTAATGCTAGATGATGCAGCTACAAAAAAGTTTTTGAAATACTTTTGTTGCTTTTGAGGTTTATATCCTAAACCTACCTTATTGAAAACTACTCTTTGATTGTTTAAAAGTAAATTCAGCTTTTCTGAGCTATAAGTAAATTTGTCAATAAAATGTTTAATTTTTTCAAGTTCATTTTTGTACTCATCATTTTCAAGTTCCAAATCCTTGTTTTTCTTTATAAGATCATTATTAGAAACAACATTTTTAGGTCTTTTTAAAACTTCATTTTTTGTAGCCAAAGCATTATTTTTCTTTTTCAAAACATCTAGTTTAGTTTTCAAAAAAGTAACATCATTAAGTAAAGAATTATTTTCTAAGAAGAAACTATTTGCATGCTTTTTCAATTTCTTATTTTCTAATAAAACTATTTTATAATCATGCATAAGCTCTTCAAAAGCATTTCTAAGTTCATCAAAAGTAAAATCAATTTCAAAGTCAGAACATACCTCTTCATTGTCCAGATGCGCCATGAAGTAGAGATTTGCAATTTCAGTCTGCTTTTCTTCTGAACTGGAGTCTTCATTGTCACTCCAAGTGGACATCATTGCTTTATTCCTTAGTTTCTTTCTTGATTTCTTGATGAGAGGACAATCAAATTTGTAGTGCCCGAACTTCTTGCACTCGAAGCAAGTAGGTATTTCCTTCTCCTTTTCCTTTTCTTTCTCTTTCTCTTTTTCTTTACCTTTATCTTTGGATTGATATTTCTTCTTGTAAGGAAACTTCCTCCTCTTCAAAATCTTCTAAACTTTCTTGCAAGGAGAGCTACTTCACCTTCTTCTTCTTCTTCATTTTCGGACTCATCAATCGAGGATTCTTCTTGAATATTTGATTTGAAAGTGATCCCCTTCTTCTTTTTGTCCATGTCCATTGATTTCTGTTTCAAGTTGAGCTCATAGGTCATGAGCGATCCTACTAACTGCTCAAGAGGTAGCTTGTCCACATCCTTTGCTTCTTGAATTACGGTCATGTTTGGATTCCATGATGTTGGTAGTGACCTAAGAATTTTATTCACAAGATCAGCATTAGATATGACTTTACCAAGACTTCTCATAGCATTTACAATATTTGTGAAATATGTATACATATCAGTGATAGATTCATTTGGTTCCATTCGGAACATCTCATATGTGTGCACTAATATATTGACCTTAATGTTCTTCACTTGATCGGTACCCTCATGGGTAACTTTAAGTGTGTTCCATATTTTTTTGGTAGACATGCATGTAGATATCCTATTAAACTCACTAGGATCTAATGCACAATAAAGGAGATTCATTGCCTTAGCATTGATCTCAGATTGTTTAATGTCATTTTCATCCCAATCCTCTTCAAGTTTTGGGATGGAAACACCATTAACCACCATCAAAGGAATATGAGGACCCTTATCAACTACTCTCCACAAATTGTAATCTATAGAATGCATATAAATTCTCATCCTAGTTTTCCAATAAGTGTAATTTGCATCATTGAAAAATGGAGGTCTATTTGAGGCTTATCCCTCAACTACACTAGTACCTATTGGGGCTGCCATAGATCTTTACTCAAGATGGTAAAGCCTATATACTAAGAACAGGGCTCTGATACCACTTGTTGCCTAGAAAGCAACCCAAGAGGGGGGGTGAATTGGGTCTCTAAACATGATTTAAGCTAATCACAAATTACAATCTCAATGAAAGCAATCCAATCCAACAAATATATAAATCAAGGTACCTTGAATCAAATGCAATGCTCTATATATATAAGTGCAGCAAAAATTAAAAGTAATAAATAAAGAGCAAGTAGAGAGAGAGAATAAGCAATCACAAATACCAAAAGCTATAGTGGTTCGGTGCTATCCAATGCACCTAAATCCACTCCCCAAGCTTCCCTTGGAAATTCACTATAATCAAACGATTACAGCTGATTAGTTTTTCGGGCTCACTAATCAAAACCCGACTTGTTTTCACAAGGTTCACAAGTCAAACCTCACTTGATTTTACCGGCTAACCAAGAACCTAATTGGTTTTCACAAGGCTAACCAACAACCTCACTTGGTTTTTCGGGCTAACCAAGAACCTTAGTAGTTTTGCGGGCTAACCACCAACCTAATTGGTTTTTCAAGGCTTACCAATAATCTCCCTTGGTTTTATAATAGGCTAACTAAGAACCCTTACAATATATAAGGTTTAAAACAAAGAACCAATGTAAGCTTTCAAAAGTAAAGCGAATAATTCGATGAAGCTTGATGTAGTGTTGCTTTGCTCTTGTTGAAGCCTTTTGAATGCCCAAGTAGGAAAGATCTTCAATGCTCTTGATGGCTTTGAATGCTTGGAGGCTTCCTTTAGGTTGAAGGTGGTTGAACCTTGAATGAATAGGAGTTAAGGCTCTTCTCTCTTCTTTTCTTTCTAAACTCTTTTTGGATATTCAATAATAATGAATTGTTCTTCTCTTGATTTGATTTGGAGCCTATTTATACCTTTCCAAGGCCTCAAAATCGAAATATAGCCGTTACACTCGAAAAACTAGCCATTGGGGGCATTTGGTATGAGTTCTGCGTTTGAAAAAACTAGCTGTTACTGTTGTCAGAACTCCATGTGTCGACACTGTAAGGTTCGGTGGCAAGGCGGAATCATAGATTTCAAAAAAATTTTATCTTAATGAAATCTTCACCAAACCTTCAACCCAAAATCTCCTTAAAAGAATTAAAAACATATAAGATGTTTATATAAGATTTAATCTCAAATCAAGATACTAACCTGTATCGCAAAATCCAAACTCTGAATCTCCACCAGGCGCCCAAATGTTCACCCTCCAATGGTGATCCACACAGAAAAACAATGAAGACAAAATTTCTATTTCTTGGTTCCTCTTCTTGAATTCTTTTTCAAGAATTCAATTCTTGGACCTTTAGGCTGAAATTTTCTTTCTTGAAAATTTCCTTTTCTTCCTTCTTTCCTCTTCTTGAATTTTCTTCAAGAATTCCCTTTCTTGAATCCCTTTTCTTGAATTGAATTGGAAGAAAAAAAAAATTAAGACAGTCAAAGTCTTAATTCAAGAAAGAAAAGAAGAAAAGATCCTTTCCCTGTTCTTTCCTTTACCGTTCAAGACCTTCTTCTTATTCTTGTTTAGGGTCAGAGTTTCGACAGAGGATACCTCTGTAAGGGAAACAATACCCAACAAGAACAAGAGGAAGGAGTATTCTGGAGAGGAAGTGAGGGAATTGGATCTCTGAACTATGTTTCGTGAAAACCCCCGAGAACCCCAACCCTATTTATAGATCTCAGAGGGGTGTCATCTCGAAACAACGCAACCCTCTGAAACCCCAGGGATCACGATCCCTCATCCCTCACGCATCCCCTCAACCAAAAATCACGATTCTCTGATTTGATTTTCGTTTTTCCGACGAGGAGAACTCTCGGAAAAACTTCAGGAAGGATCGCGACTTTTGGAGACGGATTTGCGACCGAAAAGCGACGGATCCTTTTCTTAAATTTTTCTGGCCATCAGATCCAGATCCAAGGGCGCCAGACAAGGATCTGAAAATGCCCCTTTTCAGATTTTTTTCTCCGACGTTTTGTTTCTCACGCATTTTAAGAGAAGTCCACGCACGTGGACTTTTCTTTCTTGGCGCGCGCGGGTGAGAAGAGGGAGGGGGCGGCTTGGAGAGAGGGTCTCAGTGAATTAAATTCACTTGGGTTCAGCCATGGGTTAGCCCAATGTCCTAAAAATTAAATTGGACCTTAATCTGGTTCAATTAGAACCCAATTAAGCCCAATTCGGAACCAAATTCGAATCTGATTCGAATAGAAATTTGGTCTGCAACACATGCTAGTGTGTTTATCCTGCAAACATGATTTAATTCCAAATTAAATCCTTCATCAATTTTCTTTTGTGTGTGACCCATTGGGTTCCACACCTAGCCAGCAGTAGGTCCGAGTGCTATTTGACTTAATTCGGTTAGATCTCAACTAAGCCGATTTAGGTCAACTCAAACTAGCTCGACTCGGTCAATTAGAATCTAATTCAAATTGACTGATTTGAATTACCATGACTCAATCATATACCTACAAGACAAGATTGACGTCTAGCAACGTATCATGTCTACCCGGAAGATGTGGAATTTTGGTGGAATTACCAAAATACCCTTCAGTGGTGAGTTACCGGGCAATTCAGTCCTTTGATCAACTTGCATCCCGAATATGATTAGGAATATGGATATTTGTCAAATCTAATTTTCATATTCATCCCTAGCTCAATCTTTATAATGATGATTCATTAATGAACCATTAGAAAATAACTCTAATGTTCATACTTTGATCAAAGGTTTCCTGAATCCATCATTTGAAATTAGCTGGATGCTATTCCCTCTTACTAGGGCTGATCAATTCCTTGTTGACCTACTCACAACCTTCATATACAATCCACCATAACCAGTATCACCTCGTGCATGACTCAGTGTCATGATTGACTGCGAACCAAAGTATGGATTCATGTATATAAGGTACTATGGTAGTCTCAGGTCAAAGGACCACATGCACTACTCCCACTATGAGAATTATCTATTGACAAACAGATAAGGTTCCATTAGATATTCTCAATCTGGATCAATTCAGTGAACTCATTCTCCAATGAACACTCACATCCTAGTATTAGTGTCAAACACAAGTGACTGTGAGATCAGTCACCCTTATTACAAAACATATATAGGATGTGCTGGTCTTGCCGGAAACATTGATCCCCAACTCAATGTCCCATCGACCAGGAATATTTTAGATTAGGGTTTTAAGGCTTTAGGTCTCACTGGTATGATCTCATCATAACCCTAGAACCATAGCCCTAATCTATGGGGTTCATCATAAAATCAAAAAGACACAGCAAATGATGAAAATATTGCCTTTATAAAATGTCAATTCATTGATTTTGGGATCAAAATTACAATATTTCAATTGGCTTTCAGGGCACAATCTTTCAATCTCCCACTTGCACTAAAGCCAATCGCCTTTAAATCTTAACCCCATACAATCAAGGTGGCGATCAAACTCTCGCTGTGATAGAGCCTTAGTGAACGGGTCTGCTATGTTGTTCTTCGTTTCTACCCTTTTAATGCAGACTTCTTGTCTTTCGACAATCTCTCGAACGAGATGGAAGCGTCTCAGAATGTGCTTTGATTTGTGATGAGCTCTAGGTTCCTTTGCTTGAGCAACAGCCCCCGTATTATCACAGTAAAGTGATACTGGACCTTCAATCTCAGGAACTACGCCCAACTCTGATATGAACTTCTTCATCCAGACAGCTTCCTTGGCAGCTTCACTAACAGCAATGTACTCTGCCTCAGTTGTTGAGTCAGCTACAGTTTGCTGTTTAGAACTTTTCCAACTTACAGCTCCTCCATTAAGGGTAAAAACATACCCAGATATAGATTTGCTGTCATCTGGATCTGATTGAAAACTAGAATCTGAATAAGCTTCTAGTTTAAGATCAGATCCTCCGTATATTAGAAAAATATCCTTAGTTCTTCTTAAGTACTTAAGAATATTTTTCACAGCCTTCCAATGATCCTCTCCTGGATCAGCCTGAAACCTGCTGGCTATACCTAAGGCATATGCCACATCAGGCCTAGTACATAACATAGCATACATAATAGACCCTACTGCCGAAGCATAAGGTACCGAATTCATTCTATTTCTTTCTTCAGGTGTCTTAGGAGACATCTTCTTAGAAAGATGTATGCCATGACCAATAGGTAAGTAACCTCTTTTACTTTCCTCCATGCTAAATCCTTTTAGCACTTGGTCAATGTACCTAGACTGGGATAAACCTAGCATCCTCCTAGATCTATCTCTATAGATCTTGATGCCAAGTATATAAGATGCTTCTCCTAAGTCTTTCATGGAAAACTGTTTAGATAACCATACCTTGACTGATTGTAACATTGGGATATCATTCCCAATGAGGAGTATGTCATCTACATACAGAACCAAGAAAACTATGGCACTCCCACTAGTCTTCTTGTACACACAAGGTTCATCCTCATTTTTGATAAAGTCAAATTCTTTGACTGTCTTATCAAATCGGATGTTCCAACTCCTAGATGCTTGCTTTAATCCATAAATAGATTTCTTTAGCCTACATACCTGATTAGGTTTAGTCTCCAAGACAAATCCTTCTGGCTGTGACATATAAACCTCTTCCTCAAGGAAACCATTGAGGAATGCAGTCTTCACATCCATCTGCCAGATTTCATAATCATGATATGCTGCTATAGCAAGCATGATCCGAATAGATTTGAGCATGGCAACAGGAGAAAATGTTTCATCATAATCTATTCCCTGTTTTTGTCTGAAACCCTTAGCCACTAATCTGGCTTTATAAGTTTCAACTTGGCCATCTGTCCCAATCTTTTTCTTATAGACCCATTTGCATCCAATAGGGTTAACACCCTCTGGTGCATCAACCAAAGTCCAGACTTGGTTGACATACATGGAGTCCATTTCGGATCTCATGGCTTCCAGCCATTTGTCTGAGTCACTACTTATGACAGCATCCGTATATGTTAGAGGCTCATCATTATCAATGATTCGGGCTTCATTATTTTCAATAATGAACCCATACCTTTCAGGTGCATGTCGCACTCTATCAGACTTACGGATAGGAGTGGTGTGTTCAGGTTCTATACTAACTATGTTATGATTTTGTTGAGATGTATCTATTTGAACTTCTTCAAGTTCAATATTTCTCCCACTGCCCTTTTGTAGGATGAATTCCTTTTCCATAAAATGGCATGCCTACTGACTAAAATCTTTTGTTCAGTAGGGTGGTAGAATAGATATCCTATACTATTTTTGGGATATCCAACAAATAGACATTTTTCTGCTCTAGCATCAAGCTTTTGTCCAAAATTTCTTTTGACATAAGCTGGACATCCCCATATCTTAAGGTGCTTAAGATTGGGTTTCCTTCCCCTCCATAACTCATATGGAATGCCAGATACAGATTTGGATGGTACTCTATTCAAAATATTAGCCGCTGTTTCCAAGGCATATCCCCAGAAAGAAACAGGTAAGTCTGTGAAGCACATCATGGACCGTACCATATCTAATAAAGTACGATTTCTCCTTTCAGCAACACCATTTAATTGTGGTGTGTAAGGAGGAGTCCATTCAGAGATGATTCCCTTTTGTTTAAGGTGATCAAGAAACTCGGTGGATAAGTATTCACCTCCTCTATCTGATCGAAGGATCTTAATACTTTTCCCCGTTTGTTTCTCTACCATACTTTGATACTCTAAAAATTTTTCAAAAGCTTCGGACTTATGTTTCATTAGATACACAAATCCGTACCTTGAAAAGTCATCAGTGAATGTGATGAAATATGAGTATCCACCCTTGGCCTGAGTTGTCATAGGTCCACATACATCAGTGTGTATGAGTCCTAATAACTCTGTTGTCCTTTCATTATGTCCACTAAATGGAGTCTTGGTCATTTTACCCATGAGACATGATTCACAAGTTCCTAATGATTCATAGTCATAAGGATTAAGGAATTTTTCCTTGTATAACTTGTTAATCCTCTGCTCACTAATATGTCCAAGACGACAGTGCCAAAGTAAAGTATTGTTTACTTCATCTCTTTTTCGTTTATTACTAACATGTAGTATATTGTCATCAGAAGATAAAGTTAAGAGACCATTGCAAAATATGCCATTAAATATTATTTCATTAGAAAAACTGATTGAGCAGCCACTGCTCATTACATTCATAATATATCCTTGTTTAAGTAACAAGGGTACAGATATGATGTTTCTAATGATTCTAGGCATAAAATAACAATTCTTTAACTCTAAAATCTTCCCAGAAGGCAGCTTCAACATATAAGTCCCTACAGCTTCTGCTTGGATGGAATCTCCTCCAGCACCGTAGAGCTCGAAGTCGCCTTCCTTCAAAACTCTAATGTTCTGTAGTCCCTGCAATGATTTGCAGATATGATGACCACAAGCAGTATCCAATACCCAAGAGTTTGAATTAGAAGTGTCTAATGACAAAATTGCATGTATCTCATACATACCTGTTGGTGCATTACTAGCACCGGGCTTCAGACTTGCAAGGTAAACCTTGCAGTTTCTTTTCCAGTGACCCGGCTTGCCACAATGAAAGCAGGTCATTTGTCCGGAGGCCTTCTTTCCTTTCTTTTTCTTGATACCCCCTTTTGGGTTTAACCTCCTCTTGGAACCCTTTTTGCCTATTTTCTTCTTGTTTACACCATCCACAAGAAGAAGTGGAGCCTTATTTTTCTTTAAATGGCTCTCTGCTGTTTTTAACATATTCAACAGCTCAGGCAAGGAAGTGTTAAGTTTGTTCATATGATAATTAAGAACAAACTGTGAAAATGACTCTGGGAGTGACTGCAGGATTAAATCCTGATTCAACTCCCCATCCATAACAAAACCCAATTGACCCAATCGGGTGATTAGGTCAATAACCTTTAATACATGGTCTTGTACGGATGTACCTTCTGTCATCCTTGCACGGAATAACTGCTTAGATATTTCATATCTTGCAGTTCGACTATGTTCTCCATAAAGTTCTTTTAAATTGAGCAATATGGAGTTTGTGTCCATGCTATCATGTTGCCTCTGTAACTCATTGGTCATAGAGGCAAGCATTATACACTTGACAGTAAGTGAGTCATTTTGCCACGTGTTATATGTGGTCTTATCCTCTTGCGAGGCATCTTCCCCTAATGGTTCCAAGGTTGGGGTATCAAGAATATAAGAAATTCTTTCTTGGCTGAGTACTATCTTCAGGTTTCTCAACCAATCAACATAGTTTGGTCCAGTCAATTTATTTGCATCAAGAATGCTACGGAGTGAGAGTGAAGAGGCCATTTAATCTACATTAACAAACAACATTACATAAGCAGACAATCAATGTTGACAAAACATAATTAAATTAGGACTTTAACTTAATTATGTCTCCCACTATTTTATCAAGCATCATAACCCTCAATGTGATGATCGAGAAAACCCTAATTGGTTCTCTTAGTGGGGTTGAGATCCTAATTCCTTATAAGAGACCTTGTGTGTACACAACAAATCTTATATAAGTTCAAAGGTAGGAAAAACTCTTTCCAATTGTAATTCATACAATTCTCAACTTATCTTGGCCTCTAAAATATTAATAGTCTTGTGTGTACACAACAAACTATAATATTTTAGTTAAGTCAGACCCTTCGTTGCTATATAGTCATGATATTAATCATAATACCCTTGTGTGTACACAACAAAGTATTATATTAAATCATTCCATAAGCATCAAATGTACCAAGAAAAATTATGTTAGTCACCATAAAGAAAAGGCCTTGTGTGTACACAACAAACCTAATATGGATCATAACATAATAATGACTTGGCATGAAGGAAAGCCATATGTAGTGAATATTACACTGAGCATATTAATCAATAATTAAGTTAATCATACCGGCCAGGTAAGTGGGAGAGTGGTGGGAGTCCCCCCGTTGCTTTCCTTAGACACCAATAAGAATTGGCCAGGTCAGTCAACGGAACCAATTAAAAACCACGTCCTCTTTACCGATCATGAACCACTTTTCCTAGACACCGAATGATAAACTAATCATATTGATTATTTTTGCTTTTGGTATATGACACTTCAACTTAATATGTTGTTAAAGAGGGGTTTATTAAAACAAAGCACATTCTAGCAAATATGTGCCATAGTGTGCCATCATACTAGGACAACCATTTACCACATAATGGATCCACCATTATGCCAGGGCAACCTTATTTCAGTATGATGACTAGAAGGCTAAACATATCTCTATGCAAATTAAGGTTTAAGTGAAAACCTTAATTAGTGGCATACTTCAAACATATATACATAATTAACACAAAAATGTGATTAGTGTGTCATCATACTAGGACAACCATTTACCACATAATGGATCCACCATTATGCCAGGGCAACCTTATTTCAGTATGATGACTAGATCTCTATGCATATCTCTACAACAATTAGGGTTTGAGTGAAAACCCTAATTGGTGACATTATAACAAACATATATTACATCTCATCTTACTTTTATAAAATGCATCTAAAATTCAGAATATATATTTTAATCTTTATAAGGAGGCTCTGATACCACTGTAAGGTTCGGTGGCAAGGCGGAATCATAGATTTCAAAAAATTTTATCTTAATGAAATCTTCACCAAACCTTCAACCCAAAATCTCCTTAAAAGAATTAAAACATATAAGATGTTTATATAAGATTTAATCTCAAATCAAGATACTAACCTGTATCGCAAAATCCAAACTCTGAATCTCCACCAGGCGCCCAAATGTTCACCCTCCAATGGTGATCCACACAGAAAAACAATGAAGACAAAATTTCTATTTCTTGGTTCCTCTTCTTGAATTCTTTTTCAAGAATTCAATTCTTGGACCTTTAGGCTGAAATTTTCTTTCTTGAAAATTTCCTTTTCTTCCTTCTTTCCTCTTCTTGAATTTTCTTCAAGAATTCCCTTTCTTGAATCCCTTTTCTTGAATTGAATTGGAAGAAAAAAAAATTAAGACAGTCAAAGTCTTAATTCAAGAAAGAAAAGAAGAAAAGATCCTTTCCCTGTTCTTTCCTTTACCGTTCAAGACCTTCTTCTTATTCTTGTTTAGGGTCAGAGTTTCGACAGAGGATACCTCTGTAAGGGAAACAATACCCAACAAGAACAAGAGGAAGGAGTATTCTGGAGAGGAAGTGAGGGAATTGGATCTCTGAACTATGTTTCGTGAAAACCCCCGAGAACCCCAACCCTATTTATAGATCTCAGAGGGGTGTCATCTCGAAACAACGCAACCCTCTGAAACCCCAGGGATCACGATCCCTCATCCCTCACGCATCCCCTCAACCAAAAATCACGATTCTCTGATTTGATTTTCGTTTTTCCGACGAGGAGAACTCTCGGAAAAACTTCAGGAAGGATCGCGACTTTTGGAGACGGATTTGCGACCGAAAAGCGACGGATCCTTTTCTTAAATTTTTCTGGCCATCAGATCCAGATCCAAGGGTGCCAGACAAGGATCTGAAAATGCCCCTTTTCAGATTTTTTTCTCCGACGTTTTGTTTCTCACGCATTTTAAGAGAAGTCCACGCACGTGGACTTTTCTTTCTTGGCGCGCGCGGGTGAGAAGAGGGAGGGGGCGGCTTGGAGAGAGGGTCTCAGTGAATTAAATTCAGTTGGGTTCAGCCATGGGTTAGCCCAATGTCCTAAAAATTAAATTGGACCTTAATCTGGTTCAATTAGAACCCAATTAAGCCCAATTCGGAACCAAATTCGAATCTGATTCGAATAGAAATTTGGTCTGCAACACATGCTAGTGTGTTTATCCTGCAAACATGATTTAATTCCAAATTAAATCCTTCATCAATTTTCTTTTGTGTGTGACCCATTGGGTTCCACACCTAGCCAGCAGTAGGTCCGAGTGCTATTTGACTTAATTCGGTTAGATCTCAACTAAGCCGATTTAGGTCAACTCAAACTAGCTCGACTCGGTCAATTAGAATCTAATTCAAATTGACTGATTTGAATTACCATGACTCAATCATATACCTACAAGACAAGATTGACGTCTAGCAACGTATCATGTCTACCCGGAAGATGTGGAATTTTGGTGGAATTACCAAAATACCCTTCAGTGGTGAGTTACCGGGCAATTCAGTCCTTTGATCAACTTGCATCCCGAATATGATTAGGAATATGGATATTTGTCAAATCTAATTTTCATATTCATCCCTAGCTCAATCTTTATAATGATGATTCATTAATGAACCATTAGAAAATAACTCTAATGTTCATACTTTGATCAAAGGTTTCCTGAATCCATCATTTGAAATTAGCTGGATGCTATTCCCTCTTACTAGGGCTGATCAATTCCTTGTTGACCTACTCACAACCTTCATATACAATCCACCATAACCAGTATCACCTCGTGCATGACTCAGTGTCATGATTGACTGCGAACCAAAGTATGGATTCATGTATATAAGGTACTATGGTAGTCTCAGGTCAAAGGACCACATGCACTACTCCCACTATGAGAATTATCTATTGACAAACAGATAAGGTTCCATTAGATATTCTCAATCTGGATCAATTCAGTGAACTCATTCTCCAATGAACACTCACATCCTAGTATTAGTGTCAAACACAAGTGACTGTGAGATCAGTCACCCTTATTACAAAACATATATAGGATGTGCTGGTCTTGCCGGAAACATTGATCCCCAACTCAATGTCCCATCGACCAGGAATATTTTAGATTAGGGTTTTAAGGCTTTAGGTCTCACTGGTATGATCTCATCATAACCCTAGAACCATAGCCCTAATCTATGGGGTTCATCATAAAATCAAAAAGACACAGCAAATGATGAAAATATTGCCTTTATAAAATGTCAATTCATTGATTTTGGGATCAAAATTACAATATTTCAATTGGCTTTCAGGGCACAATCTTTCAGACACTTCCTCAGTTGAGTTGACACATAAGGTCGACACATGTTCTTCTTGAGTCGATAACAGTTCAGAAAGCTTCATTCAGAATCTTTGGAAATCTCAGTTGAATCGACACATTCTCAGTTGAGTCAACATCTTGAGTCGACACCTTGCATCCATGTGTCGACACATCAACTATTGCTTCAACTTCTGCAAGTTCTGTGGCTTGAAAGTCTTAGACGATGTGTTGATCCATGTGTTGACACTTTAAATCGACACATAAGGTCCATGTGTTGACACATCATATATGCCATTTGAAACTTTGCAGCATACCAGCCTGAGTCGACACTTCATCTTCATGTGTCGACACATCATGTCACCAAGATTCCACTTGCCTTAGTTATCTATTCAACCATCTTTTGAGTGTCCAAGTCTTGTATTGTGCAATCATTCCATTCAGATTTGGTTATTTAATATAATTGGGCTTCTTCAAATTTTGTGAGCATCCTTTCAATAAAAACATACTTAAAACAAATCATTAGTCCTCAATTTATAATTAACTATTTTGCTTATCATCAAAATCAATTAGTGGAGTCAACAGGCATGGTTCTTGAAATACAACAGCCAATGCCATTATACTGTGATAACACTAGAGTTGTTGCATAAGCAAAGGAACCAAGGTCTCATCATAAGTCCAAGCACATTCTAAGATGTTTCCACCTCATTCGGGAAATCATAGAAAGACAAGATGTTATTATCGAATGAGTTGATACTAAGAACAATATAGCAGATCCATCCACTAAAGCATTACCTCAACAGCAATTTGATTGACACTTAGATTATATGGGCATAAAGTACAAGGGTGATTGGATTTAGTGCAAGTAGGAGATTGAAAAAAAAGTGCCCTAAAAGCCAATCTTATGTAAGGGCATATTTGTAATCTTCTAACTCCTGTATGATATTTAATATATTAATAAAGGCATATTGTTTCATCATATTACTGTGTCTTATTTAAATATTATGATGAACCCCATAGGTTATGGCAAATGGAATTAGGGTTATGATGGAAATCATGATAGTGAGACCTATGTTCCTATAAACCCTAATCTAAAATGTTCCTAATCGATGGACCATCAGTTCAGGGATCGATAAGTCCAGAAACACTGGCTTATCATATATATGCTCTGTTAAGAGGGTGTTGGTCTCACAGCCACTTGTGTAAAAATACTAATACAAGGATAAGGGTGCTCATTATGGTATGAATTTACTGAATTGATCCGCACCGGGACTATCTTATGGAAGTCTTACTACTTGTCAAAAGATAGATCTCAAAGTAGGAGTTGTGCATGTGATCTTCAGACCTGAGGTCACCATGGTTCCTTATGTACACTAAGCCATGTTTTGATTCATACTCATTCATGACATTAAGTCATGTACAAGGTGTTCTCAGATATGGTGGAAGGTGTATGAAGGATATGAGTGGACCAACAAGGAATCAATCATTCCTAGTAAGAGAAATTGTTATCTTTAGTGATCTCTTCGATTGATGACTCAAGGAGTCTTTGATCAAAGCAGGACAAGATTGGAAATGGTTTTTAATCAATCATCAGCTGAGTCTTCATTATCGAATAAAGATTTAAAATGACTAAGTGCTAGGGTTTGACATTTATCCATACCCATCACTTAATCAGGATAATGGGAGATTGAAAGATTGAATTGCATGGTAACTTTCTACTAAAAAGTATTTTGGTTCATTCCACCAAATTCCTCATCTTCCGGGTAGGCATGACACGTTGCTAGATGCCAATCATGTCTTGTAGGTATTCATGAACCAATTGGATTGGTTTCATGAGTCAATTCTATGGATAGATCGAATTAGCAATTTAGGTCAGCTCAATTTGACCTAATTAGGTCAAACAGGTTCGATTGGTTCAAATCGTGTTGACCCCATAATTGATTTTGATGATAATAAAACATTGGAGCATGCATTTGTTTTACTAACAACTCTTCAAGTATTTTACAAGTTTTTGTATGATGAATTCATTGCTCAATTTCAACTCCTATATTTCTATTTCTTGTGTTGAGTTGTATTGTAATTGAATCTTGTAAAGAAGAACCCGAAGAAAAATTTAAGTATAAACCAATTAAATGGGTTACTTCTAGTTTATTTCTAGCTTTAAATTACTTGAGTGTGTTATAAGAAGAGTTTGAAGATATCTTGAAAGCTTGAAGCCTTGCTGGATGAATTCTGGAGAAGAACTGAAAATTCACTGAAGAACTCATCCGAGCCGACTCGAAGAAAGGAGAGCTAACTCTGGCACATGGCATGCATGAGGATTCTGGCATGCAGATATCCAAGCCGACTCTAAGAGACCCGAGCCGACTCGTCCAGAGTACCATTTCCTGAATCAGATAGGCGAGTCGACCCAAATAGAGTCCGAGCCAACTCTATCACATAGTCAGACATCCGAGTCGACTCTTCAGTAAATCAAGCCAACTCCTCCAATGTCCAAAAAAAGAGATTTGAGAACAACAGCGAATTGAGCCGACTCTAATAAGAAAGAGCTGACTCTTCTAAACTACATTTTGAAGGCCTGAGGATCCGAGTCGATTAGAATCAAGGCGAGCCGACTCTTACAGAGTGAGGAATCAGAACACTGTGCAAGTGAGCTGACTAGATTGAAGAGAGTCAACTCAACCAGAACTACTCTGAGAATTTGAGTTGACTCGAGTGATCCGAGTCAACCCGAAGGTCAATTTTAGACTTACAACGGCTAGTTCCAGAACTTGAAATTTGAATCCAAAAAGTGCTCCAACGGTCAAATGTCACATCCCAACGGTCTACAATGACTAAAATCATCTGAGAAATGTATAAGACTATATATTTAAGGGATTTGAACATCTTTGAAAGTATGAAATATGCTCTTATAATAGTAGATGATTTTTCTAGATTTAATTGGATTTTGTTTATCGCCCATAAAGATGAAACCTTTAAAGTATTTTGAAAATTTCATAAAAATGTTTCAAATTAGAAAAATCTTTCAATAGTTTCAATTAAGAGTGATCATGGCACCAAATTTGAAAATCAGTTTTTCGATGATTATTGCATAGAGAATGGCATTGATCATAACTTCTCCGCTCCTAGGACACCACAACAAAATGGTGTTGTAGAGAGGAAAAATAGGACTTTGGAAGAGATGGCCCGAACAAGATTATATGAAGGCAATCTTCCAAGGTACTTTTGGGCAGAAGCGGTAAACACTGCTTGTTACATTTTGAATCATATTTTGATCTATCCTATTTTGAAGAAAACCCCCTATGAGCTTTGGACTGAAAAGAAACCCAATATTAATTATTTTCTTATATTTGGTTGTAAATGCTTTGTGCTTAACAATGGTAAAGTTAATCTAGAAAAATTTGATGCTAAATCTGATGAAACAATTTTTCTTGGTTATTCATTATATAGCAAAGCATTTAGAGTATTTAACAAAAGAACTCTTACTGTAGAAGAATCCATCCATGTTATTTTTGATGAAACTAATCCTTCACCTTCTAAGAAAGAAGAGTGCATAGACAATGATGCAGGTATAATTCAAAAAGAAATGGAAGACATGAGCATACGAGAAAGACCAATCGAAGAAGGAGAAGAAATAGTAAGTAACGATCATGCTGATCTACCAAGGGAATGGAGGTACGTCACTTCTCATCCAAAAGAATTAATTATTGGTGATCCTTCACAAAGTATTAGGACTAAGTCATCATATAGAGATACACATGATTACCTAGCCTTTGTATCACAAATAGAACCTCATACCTTAGAAAAAGCTGAATCTGACCCAAACTGGATGATGGCCATGCATGAAGAACTAAACCAGTTTAAAAGAAATAAGGTATGAACATTAGTTGATAGACCTTCAAACTATCCAATCATAGGAACCAAATGGGTCTATAGAAACAAGTTAGATGAGCATGGAAATGTAGTAAGAAACAAAACTAGATTAGTGGCTAAGGGATATAACCAAGAAGAGGGCATTAATTTTGATAAAATATATCCACCTGTAGCAAGACTAGAAGTCATTGGATTAATTCTTGCATTTGCTTGCTACATGAATTTTAAACTTTTTCAAATAGATGTGAAAAGTGCATTTTTAAATGGTTTCATTTCTGAACAAGTTTTTGTAGAACAACCACCAGGTTTTGAAGATCATGTTTTTCCAAATCATGTGTTTAAATTGAATAAAACATTATATGGTTTAAACAAATACCTAGAGCCTGGTATGATAGACTTAGCACTTTCTTGATTAAAAATGATTTTTCAAGAGGAAATGTTAACAAAACTCTTTTCATCAAGAATAAAAATAATGATTTATTAATTGTATAAATTTATGTTGATGATATTATATTTAGTGCAACTAATGAAGCTCTTTGTAGAGAATTTGCTAAGTTAATGCAGGGAGAATTTGAAATGAGCCTAATGGGTGAACTTAACTACTTCCTTGGACTTCAAGTAAAACAAACAAAGGAAGGAATCTTCATCAACCAAGCCAAGTACACCAAAGAAATAATCAAAAAGTTTAGTATGGAGTCAAGCAAACAAATGAACACACCCATGAGCCTATCTTGCAGATTGGATAAAGATGAAAATGGATCCAATTTTGACCAAAAGCTCTATAAAGGTATGATCAGATCCTTTTTATATTTAACTGCAAGTAGACCTGATATCTTGTATAGCGTATGTGTATGTGCTAGATTCCAATCTAATCCTAAAAAATCATATATGCTTGCTGTTAAAAAAAAATATCATATATTTGAAAGGTACAAGTAATCTAGGTCTATGATTTTCAAAACATTCTTCATTAAATTTATTTGGGTTTTTGGATGCTGATTATGTTAATTGCAGAATTGATAGAAAAAGCACTAGCGGCACATGCCAATTTCTAGGGTTGAATTTAATCTTATGGCACTGTAAGAAACAAAACTTGATAGTACTTTCTACTGCTAAGGCAGAGTATGTTGATGTAGGGAGTTGTTGTGTACAAGTGTTATGGATTAAACAACAACTAGAAGACTTTGGTGTTACACAATCTAAAATTTCAATCAAATGTGATAATATAAGTGCTATAAATTTGACAAAAAAATCAATTCAATATTCTAGAACTAAGCACATAGAAATTAGATACCATTTTATTAGAGATCATGTTTTGAATGGTGACATTGAACTAGAATTTATCCCAACTGAGAACGAACTAGCTGATATTTTCACTAAGCCACTCAATCAGGATAGATTTGAAATGATTAGAGGAGAATTAGGTCTTTGTGATCCTTTCTAGATTTTCCTAACCTAATTCCTTCAAATTTAAGAAAAAATTATCTAGAAAACCTCCTACATCAATTCAAGTTCATTGAACAACTTTTCTTGAGATTTTATTGAATTAATTTTAATTTTTGAATCAATTTAACTTTCGTGGAAAGATTAGAGATCATGTTTTGAATGGTGATATTGAACTATAATTTATCACAACTGAGAACCAACTAACTGATATTTTCACTAAGCCACTCAATCAGGATAGATTTGAAATGATTAGAGAAGAATTAGGTCTTTGTGATCCTTTCTAGATTTTCCTAACCTAATTCCTTCAAATTTAAGAAAAAATTATCTAGAAAACCTCCTACATCAATTCAAGTTCATTGAACAACTTTTCTTGAGATTTTATTGAATTAATTTCAATTTTTGAATCAATTTAACTTTCGTGGAAAGTTTTTGTTCGAGTCGACTCTGATAATTTTGCTCTGATCAAGCCGGCTCGAATCTTTGACATTTCAGCTCTTACTCTGGACTAGCCGACTAGGTCAATTTAGGGTTCGCCTAGCCGACTCGAATCTCTGAATCATTGTTTCTTCTGAGTTTGCTCTAGACGAGCCGACTCGGATGATTTTAGGGCAAACCTAGCTAACTCGGATGTCAAATTTATGGTTTTTTAATAGAGCCGAGTAACTTTTTTTGATTTTTCATACTCTTCATTTTGACTCCAAACCCTAAAATTCCACTCGAAACAATCTCCAATCCTCCAAAATCCTATTCCCAAAGCTTCAATTTCTTCATTCTTGCCAAAATTGTTGCAATGGCTCCTAAGACAGCTGTGGGAAAGAGATCAAAAAGATCGGAACCCTCTATAGAAACTGAAAAAATGTCAAAATGTCAGTAGGAAGAGCCGACTCGAACAATGGAAGAACAAGAGGAAGAAAGAGAATAGTTGGCCACTACTCCATCTCCAAGACAGGTAGTTTCTATGACAAATCGGCCTGTTACTAGCAGTTGACGCATCATTTTCAACTTTATGGAAGAAATTGGATTAAAAATCAAAGATTTAATTGAAGCACAAGGTTGGGCATACTTCTGTTCTTTAAATATTTCTACTTATCCAACACTTGTTAGAGCATTTTATGAGAACCTCAGACTAGAATCCCATCATATTAAGTCTACTGTCAAGGGTAAAAGGGTTATAGTCAAAGAAGAAAGGCTCAGCTCTATTTTGGAAATGCCTGCTGAAGGGGTTAAACATTTGGTTTTAAAGGATAGAGAAAAGACCTTACAAGCAATTTTGGGCAGAACAAATGTTGATGGAGTAGGGACTATAATGGCTAACACTCTTTTCCTAGAGATGAGATTACTCCATAATTTTATTAGGAAGATTTTTCTTCCAAGAACAGGGAGATTTGATTGGGTAAGTGAGCATGACTTGAGCTTCATGGAGCACGTTATTTAGGGGGAGTCACTCAACCCACCCTATATAATAATAATGCAGATGAAAGAAGCGGTTAGAACGGTAAAGGCTTATTTGCCATATGGTATGGTTTTAACATTATTGTTTCAAGCCTCAAGGATTAGCCTAAAAGGGGAAGTTGGTAAACCCCTCCATCACACTGATACCTACACTGCTAAATCACTCCTTATAATGGGTTATATCTGTAGTGAAGGAGTGTGCAAGAAGAAAGGCACTGAAGAAAGGGCAATTGCAACCTCCTCCAATAGCAGTAGCAATTCTGAGGATGACAGTGAAGACCTTCCGAGGGAGATCTCCACTGCAGGACCATCAGCATCAAAGGAGACTGTTCCCACCTCAGAGCACATATTTACCTATTGCTGAGTTTGGCACCTCTACTGAGCCTATTTCTGAGCCAGCTGAGACTGAGTTTGCACCTGCTGGATTGAGCATACTACATTTAAGGCTATGGAGACAGTGCACCTTGAGTCTGAGACTCCTTTACCTACATCTCCACCAGCACATACTACTCCAAGACCTCCTGCACCTTCAGTTGATACTTCACTGATCCAAGATTTTATTACTCAACAGATGAGATCTTTGACTGAGACATTGACTAGCTCCTTATCTAACATGTTTGGCAAGTTTTGCAAGTCAATGGATGACATATTGGATCAGTTTGGAGGTGAGATCAGAGATATGCGCCGCAGGATTGAGACACTTGAGACCTCCAAATCTGTATCACAACCTGATCTACAGTCCATCCTTGATATGGTATCATCTGGTTCTGAATCAATTAAGAAGACAATTAATAAAACCTTAGAAGAATTTAGATATGAGCTAAATGAAATAAGATTTAAGATGGCTCCATTAGAAGAAGGAAAGAGGATGGAGGAAGACTACATAAAGGGTATTGGAATCCTAAGATCAGAATTTGGGAGATTAAGAGGGTCTGCTGAAGCTTTTGCAAATGCACATGCTACTGAGCTAGTTGCCTTAAACACTGAGATCAAAAAGCTTCAAGAAGCAATGGAAGTGGTTCAATTTCAACTAAATCAGCTGAAAACAATAGTCATTGCAGCATTTGGCACTCCTACACCCAGACCTGTAAATACACCTGGACCTACATCTACCACACATCCTAGGAAGTTAGCTCCTCATCTTTATGCCATCCAATACTACAAAACTAAATAGTGATTGATTGTACTGCTTTCAATTTCTTGTAACTTGTATTGAAAACTTTGAATGAAATGAAAGCACTTTTGGCTGACATATCTTTTCTATTTGAATTGAATTATGCAATGTCTTGCAACCATATCTTCAATTGTACAATGCTAATCTTATGAATTTTAATTAGAATATCAAAGTTGATTTGAGAAAGTGAAATTATCTCAAACAAATTTTATACACTTTCTCATTCTATCATAACAATTGAGCTTTATTTGAATATCCTTTTTGATTATTGACAAAAAGGGGGAGAACATTGAGATTGCATGAAAAATACTATAACTATATGAGAATATACAGAAAGGGGGAGAATATATTTGACTAAGCATGAAATTGTTTCAAAATTTTCAAATCATCAGAAAGGGGGAGTAAATTATTGAAATTGAATGGCTTTAGATCAACTTCTAACTTGCTCTGATTGTTTAGAAAATCTAATGTGCTCTGATTATTTTTAAAAAAAATTTAGCTCAAGAATTAGCTCTAATACTCACAATTTTGAGCTCTGACACTTTGTGTTTGTGCTATATTCTGATACTTTAAAACATACAAACTTCAATACTCTGATACAGACAAAAGCACTAACACCAATACTATATAGTTTTTCACAAAAGCTCTGATACTTATCTGCAAAAACAGTTAGCTTTGATACATGTAAATGCTTACTCTCAAATACAATCATACAAGTAATTGTAAAGAATTTTTCATGCACAGTGTTTATTCATCATCAAAAAAGGAGAGATTGTTGACCCCATAAGTGATTTTGATGATAATAAAACATTAGAGCATGCATTTATTTTACTTACAAATCTTCAAGTGTTCAACAAGTTTTTGTAGGATGAATTCATTGCTCAATTTCAACTCCTACATTTCTATTTCTTGTGTTGAGTTGTATTGTAATTGAATCCTGTAAAGAAGAACCCAAAGAAAAATTTAAGTATAAACTAATTAAATGGGTTACTACTAGTTTATTTCAAGCTTTAAATTACTTTGAGTGTGTTATAAGAAGAGTTTGAAGATATCTTGAAAGCTTGAAGCCTTGCTGGATGAATTCTGGAGAAGAACTGAAAATTCACTAAAGAACTCACCGAGCCGACTCGAAGAGAAGAGAGCCGACTCTGGTACATGGCACGCATGAGGATTCTGGTATGTAGATATCTGAGCCAACTCCAAGGGACCCAAGCCGACTCGTCCAGAGTACCATTTCCTGAATCAGACGGGCAAGCTGACCCAAAGGGAGTCCGAGTCGACTCTATCACATATCAGACATCCGAGCAGGCTCTTCTATAAATCGAGCTGACTCCTCCAGAGTCTAGAAAAAGAGATATGAGAACAATAACCAATCGAATCGACTCTAATGAGAAAGAGTCGATTCTTCCAGACTGTATTTTAAAGGCCTGAGGATCTGAGTCGACTAGAATCAAGGCGAGCCGACTCTTACAGAGTGAGGAATCAGAACACTATGTAAGCGAGCTGATTATATTGAAGAAAGTCGACTCAACCAGAACTACTCTAAGGATCCGAGATGACTTGAGTGATCCGAGTCAACTTGAAGGTCGATTTCAGACTTATAACGGCTAATTCAAGAACTTGGAATTTGAATCCAAAAAGTACTCCAATGGTAAAATGTCACATCCCAACGGTCTACAATGACTAAAATTATTTGAGAAAGGTACAAGACTATATATTTAAGAGATTTGAACTTCTTTGAAGTAAGTTTTTGAAAAAGAGATGAAGAGTCAATGCATTATTGAATATCCAACCAAGCCAACAAGCAAGAGAGCACTGAGAGCATTCAAGATAGCCTTCAAGCCTTCACCAACTCTCATATGAAGCTTGAAGCACTTAGTAAAGAAGCTATAAAAGCCATTAAAGTGCATTGAAGTGCATTCAAGTGAACTTCTCTCGAGCTGCATCGACAACCATTCGGTTACTTTTCTTTACAATTCTTTTATTATATTGTTGGGTTATTAGTGAGCCCGGTTTAAAAACCAAATAGGTTCTTGGTTAGCCTGTGTTAAAACCAAGTTGGGTTCTTGGTGATCCTGGTAAAACCAAGTTGGGTTTCTTTGGTGAGCTTGGTTTAAAAATCAAAGTGTAGAGGTTTGGATTGTGAGCCTGTGAAAACAATCCGACTGTATTCCAGTGGGGGATATAGTGGAAATCTCAAGTGGTAATCTTGGATAGTGGATGTAGAAGCCGGGTTGCTCCGAACCACTATAATTTGCTTGTGTTTGTGTTGTGCCTTTCTTATTTAATTATGCTTCTGCATTTTATTTTCCTACCACAGCACTTAACACTTACAAGGGATTTTCAAAGAGCACATTATTGCTTGAATTTTTTAAATTGCCAATTCACCCCCCTCTTGGGAAAGCCACCCAGACAACAAATCGGCTTAAACCTAAACCTACTGCTGGCTAGATGTGGAATCCAAAGGGTCAAGTCATTCATAATTTAATTAGGGTCATGGGATCCTAATTGGTTCTAGATTGCACACTTGCATGTGTAGGCTAACCTAATTCCTAACCCAAGTTGATTTGGGTCCAGTTGCTTGCTAATTTGATTAACCAATTTAAAAGAGACTTAAATTGGGTTATGTCTTGATTAAGACAACCTATATCAGGTTTTATCCTGATTTAATTGGACATGGAACACCACTTGGACTAGATTCCAAGTCGGCATGGACACCTTGGGTGCATATGTGCGCGTCCAAGGAAAGAGATCCCAGAAAGGACCAAGAGTACTTCTGCAGATGAATCACTCTAGCTGATTCATCTGGGACTCTCTTGGCACATATTTCCATGCCTTTTAGGATTATTTTTGACCAGTCAACTTATTTTAAATTGGCATGAAAAGGCTTGGAAGGAGAACGCATGCATGAAGGGACGCGTCTCTTCATTTGGCACGCGGTCTGAAGTAGAATCCTTCTGCTATCAGGACTCTTCAAATTCTTTAATGCTTGGAGATTGAAAAGATGTCTCTTGGCTTCCGAGAGATCGGTACTTGCCATGTGGAAAGTGAGAAATCATACAGGAATGAG
Organism: Areca catechu; assembly: GCA_021397845.1. Lineage (NCBI taxonomy): Eukaryota > Viridiplantae > Streptophyta > Magnoliopsida > Arecales > Arecaceae > Areca > Areca catechu. The sequence goes on along the minus strand of CM038045.1, from coordinate 148,567,153 downwards.
AAGGGATGCAGATATAGGCCTTGGTGCATGAATCGACATATTGGATATGATTTTTCAAGCCAGATAACTTCTCTTCGATCTTGAAAAATCATATCTGATAAGTTGATGGCTGGATATATCACACGCCCCTCTTAAAACTATAAATAGGGATGGTGTTATGAGTTTCAGAAGAGATTTATATCGTAGTTTATTCTGAGTGTTTTTCTCCCTCCCTCCTCCTTAAGACAAACCTTGTCTCTTTAAGACAAGGTTGTTCTTACTAGGACAAGTCTTAGAATTTAAGACATAAGCCTAGAGTGTTCTAGAGGAGGGCAATTCCAAATCCAAGAGTGGATTTTGAAAGCATTCAGAGTACCCTACAAGAGGGTAGGGTGTCCTACAAAGGTCAAAGTCTAGAAGGTTATCAAGAAGAGTCCTAGTCAAGCAAGCAACTGAAGTAAGAGTTCTTCCTTGGGTCAATTTCTGTGTGGATCACCGTTGGAGGGCTTGCACTTATGAGCCTAGTGGAAAGGAGTGGAAAACAGCGTTCCAGGTATTTATCATCAACCATATTAGTGATATATTAGTTGTATATGAATGAGGGGATCTTGGAATTAGGGTTTCTAGTCAATAAGGGTTTTTCTTTGTGTAAATTTTTGAAATCCAATGCATCATACATGCATGATGACCCTTTAGAAACCTATCAGAAATTTCCTCCTCTAATTATTTAGCCTTAATTAGATTAACTCCTGGTTTCTTTTCCTTAAGGCTATTAGAATTTCTATTAATTGGTTCTTTAGGCTGAGTCGGGTGAATCACAAATTTCTTCCCATGATAACTAAAGGTACAAGTGTTGGTTCGGCCAGAGAGGGCTGCATCATGATCATAAAGCCATGGTCTACCTAAGATGATACTACTAGCTCCCATGGGAAGGACATCACACCAAATCTTCTCTTCATATGATTGTAATTTGATCAAGATTTGGCACCTAGACTTGATTTGGATGGAGGTGGAATCTATCCATGAAACTTTATAAGGGCTAGGATGGGGAACTGGGCTTAAGCCAAGGGTTTTAACTGCCTTAAGTGAGATGGCATCTACACAGCTCCCACTATCTATAATTATCTTTCATATCTTATCTCTAATTTTTATAAAGGTTTGTAGCATGCTAGTCCTATGCCAATCTTCCTGGGTCTGGGTCTGGGATGGGATAGAATGCATCTAACTACCCCTACTAAGTCAGATTGATCAAAATCCTCCTCATCTCCTTCATACTCTACTATCAAGTCTGGCTCGGCCTCATAAACTTCTTCTTCTTCAACATTGGGTTCTGGCTCTTCCTCCTCAAGCTCCCCTATGTATAATGATCTTGTGGGACACTGGCTAGCATAGTGACCTACCTTGTTGCACCTAAAATAGGTATTGGAACTGGGGCTTAGGGCATTTTGAAATGCTGGTGCCTTATCCTTATCAACTCTAACTGGTGCAGAATTACTTGAACTGGATTGACTCGGACTCGGGTTAGGGTTGGGATGGGCTGGGTTGAGATTGGATCAAATTGGGTTAGGGTTAGGTCGGACTGGGTTGGGATTTGATCTAATTGGATTGAGGCTAAACCAAACTGGGTTGGGATTAGGTCGGCCTTGGTATACCTGGTTTGGTTTTGGGAATGGGACATTGTTCCTAATAGGTTCAGATTGCTGGAATGGAGGTCTCCTTTGGAATTGTTCATAATGTCTAGCTATCTAGTATGCTTGCTCTAAATCATTGACCTCTCTCATGTATAGTTCTCTCTGAATATCTTCCCGTAATCCAGTTCTAAACCTAGACAAGGTTTGTGCTAAAGACTCAGTTTCATTACACCTTACAATAAATTCATCAAATTGGGTGATGTAATCAGATACAGACCTATTCCCTTGATGAATTCTATTCCACTGGTCTAAGAGTTTTTGGTTGTAGGAATCAGGAAGGTATTTTTCCTTAAGCTTTTGTTTCATGTCTTGCCAGGTGGTGATGGGAGGAAGGCTTTGTTGTCTCCTAGTCATTCAAGGTTGGCCCAATTTAACCTAGCTTGGCAAACTAGCCTCATCTTTGCAAATTTACACTTCCTCTCTTCACTCATATCATACCATTCAAAATAATAGTTCATATCTCCTTCCCAATCTACATAGACCTTGGGTTCTAGACTTCTATCAAAGTTAGGTGCTTCTACCCTAATGTTTCTCATGGCCTTCTCATCTTAATCACAAGCTTCATGGTGGGGCCTTCTACGGTTGGGTTGGAAAGGTTTTGGGTCTTGGGATCTGCTAGGTTGGGCTCCTGATAGGGCTCTTGGTATTGAGCTCTCCTAGGATTGGGTTCCTAGTATGGTTCTTGGTGTTGGGCTCTCCTTGAAAGAAATACAGGTTGCGAGTGCCTATACTAAGCATGCAACAGCACAGGGAGCAGGTATGTATTTTAAAATAATTTTAAAATAACAGCGAAAACAACCTACTCCGCACAAGATCTAACATATTCAAGATGCATGTACAGGTAAAAGAAGGCATGAAATGGGCATGTAATATTTATAAACAATTTAATAAACTTAGATCTAGGCATGCATGAAAATTAAAACCAGAAATCTTACCTTATTCCTGCTTGGAATAGAACAGGGATAACTTTGGAATAGCTGGAATATCTGGAATAAGTTTATTCCAGTCTTCTTCTTCCAGCAGCCTTTTGAAACGCTGATTTCTTTCTTCTTCTCCAAAAGCAGCAAAACCAAAACACAAATAGGGAATCCTCTGCTCTCTCTTCATGCAACAACGGCAAGGTAGTTTCTTGATGGAATTCACTTCAAGGGAGTGCTACTGGATCGTTCATCCAACGACGTTGAAGTCCTTTTCACCAGAAAATTCAGAATAGGAATTTCTGCAACCAAAACAGAGGAAGAAAAATATAGCAACAATGGAGGTACAATCTGCTCCAAGGTGCTCAAGTGAACACTCTCTAGAGGGGGGACACGCCTGGGGCTCCTCAGATCCGGTTCTCTCGCGCGATGCTAGTCGCCGGAAACCTCGAAACGGTTGGAGGAAGGAAGGGAAAACCAGAACTCTCTGTACTGAAATTGTTATATCCAAAACAATTCAATCTTCCATGGATTGAGCACCAAGAAGAATAGGGATTAAAGAACTCTTTCTCTCCCAATCTCTCAACAAAACCCATTAACCCAGTATGTAAGATGCTTCACCCAAGTCCTTCACGGAGAACTGAGATGATAACCAGACCTTTATTCCTTGTAATGTTGCGATGTCATTCCCGATTAAGAGAATGTCGTCAACATACAGTACCAGGAATACAATCACAAAACCATTAACCCACTTATAGATGCACGATTCTTCTCCGTTCCTAACGAAGCCATATGATTTGATATACCTATCAAACCGTAAGTTCCAACTTCGAGATGCTTGCTTGAGTCCATAAATGGACCTCTGCAACTTGCATACTTTAGACTCATCTGAGGATGTGAACCCTTCAGGCTGTATCATATACACCTCCTCTTCCAACTTTCCATTTAGAAAAGCGGTTCGGACATCCATCTACCAGATCTCATAATCAAAATATGCTGCTAAAGCAAGCATGATCCGAATGGACTTGAGCATTTCCACAGGGGAGAAAGTCTCGTCATAATCAATACCATATCGCCGATGATACCCCTTGGCAACCAGACGGGTTTTATAGGTCTCTACCTTCCCATCTACACCCCTTTTCCTCTTGAAGATCCACTTGCACCCGATGGGTTTAATCCCTTCAGGTGGATCAACCAATGTTTATACATTGTTGATCTCCATGGACTCCATTTTGGATCGTATGGCTCCAATCCATGTCTCAGAGCCAGATCTCTGAAGTGCATCCATATAGGTGATCGGATCCTCATTGTTCTCATCAAGCTCAATGAGATCGCCGTCCCGGACCAAGAAACCATAGTATCTGTTCGGCTGATGCGGTACTCTACCGGATCTCTTAATGATGCATTCCGGGTGTGATCCAATCACAGCCGGTTCTATGATGTCCTTAAAGTGTGCAGGTTCTTCTACTGGCTGAACTTCACCAAGTTTAATCTTAGAGGCTACAGTCCCTTCTCCAAGGAACTCCTTTTTCAAAAAGATAGCCTTAAGAGCGACGAACACTTTATGTTCATCCTCTAAGTAGAAGAAATACCCTTTGGTTTCCTTAGGATAACCAATAAACATGCACCAATCAGACCAAGGACCAAGTTTATCTGAGTCTAAATGCTTTACATAATCCAAACAACCCCAGACCCGAAGGTGTAAGATTGAGGGCCTACGTCCAGTCCGCATCTCATATGGAGTGGAGACAGCAGACTTACTCGGAATATTATTTAACATGTGACAAGCTGTCTCAAGTGCATATCCCCAAAAGGATAGCGGCAGAGTTGCAAAGCCCATCATGGATCGAACCATGTCCAACAGGGTTCGATTCCTCCTTTCAGACACACCATTCAACTGTGGTGTTCCTGGAGGAGTCCATTGAGAGAGAATCCCATTCTCCTCGAGGTATGTCAAAAACTCACCAGATAGGTATTCACCACCTCAATCAGATCGAATGGTTTTAATACTTTTTCCAGTTTGTTTTTCTACTTTATTACGATATCGTTTGAACATTTCAAACGACTCATATTTATGTCTCATCAAAAAGACATAACCGAACCTCGAAAGGTCGTCTGTAAACATAATGAAATATCTGTATCCACCTCTGACACTAACTATCATGGGTCCGCATACATCAGTATGTATGAGACTCAGAAGTTCTGTAGCTCGTTCACCTTTTCCAGTAAAAGGTGACTTGGTCATTTTACCAAGTAAACAGGATTCACAAGAAGGCAGTGATTCAGAATCACTGATCATGAGGAGACCTTCTCCTCGCATCTTGTTTATCCTATTTTGGTTAACATGACCTAGCCTATAGTGCCAAAAATACAGATCACTGACATTTTCAAGCCTTGGATGTTTGCTAGATGTGTACATTACACTAACAGGCCATGACAGTACATAAATGCCATTATTTAACTTATCTTTCATTATCATAGAGTTATTCAAAATAACTTGGCAAATATCTCCTTTTATTGATAGTTCAAAGCCACAATTGGCCAAAAGGCCTACAGAGATTATGCACATAATGAAACTAGGACAGTAATGACAGTCGACTAACTCAACAGTACAAGACTCAAAGATAAGGCTCAGAACTCTGATTGCCAGTATTGGAACACGATTTCCATTCCCGATGCTCAGGAACTGTTCCCCATCTTTGAATATCTTGCTAACTTGCAGTCCCTATAACGAATTACAAATATGAATAGGACTACCGGTATCCAATACCCAGTAGCAGTATCACAAATAGAGAAATTACAAGGTTTTATCATATAAATACCTTGTCCAGCATTTTGCTGTTTTCCCTTCCTTGGCCTGTTCGGGTCAAGGGATGCTTGGTAAAGAGGACAGTTCCTCTTCCAGTGTCCCCACTTCTTACAGTGAAGCACTCTGCATCAGATTGTTCAGCTTTCACTTTCCTGGTCTGACTCGAGCCAGGAGGATTCAGCACATTCTTTCCCTTTCTTTTATTCTTCCCTTTCTTAAAGGGACGACGACCTCTAGAACCTCCCACTAAATTCACCACCCCCTTGTTTAGTTGGTGGTCTTTCTCAAAAGTCTGTAGTAATCCCATCAAACCATGGTAATTGACTGCAGGCTTGTTCATTCTGTAATGATCGAGAAAGTCAAGATAGGAGGAGGGCAGAGAATTCAAGATTGCATCCTTTCCGAGCTGCTCATACAAGGGACATCCGAGCTTGCCCAGCTTTTCAATCAGCTCGATCATGTACTATACATGATCAGTGACAGAACCACCATTCGGCATCTTGGTGTTGTAGATGGCAAAAGACATTTTGTACCGCTCTATATCGTTCGGCATGCTGAAAGATTCCTTCAACTTTTGAAGAATCTCATCTGGTTGGGCCTCCTTGAACTGACTGAACTCATCATTCATTGCCACTAGCATAATGCATCGGACAGTAGTCCGATCAGAAATCCACTTCTGATAAGTGTTCCTGACCGAACTCCGAGCATTAGCAGAGGGCATTTCAGGTGCCAGATCCGTTATTACAAAAAGGATCCGTTCATGCTTCAGGATAATCCTCAACTTTCGATATCAGCTATCAAAGTTGTGACCCTTCAACTTCTCGTTATCGAGAAGTGACCGGAGCAAAAAATTTGAAGACATCTGAAAGGAAAAACAAGACCATATGAGAGTATGAATTAATTAATTAACCAAAAGACTTGGACTTTAGTTTAAAGGTCTCTCCCACTAATTTTTTAGATTGGGAGCCTCTAACTCCAATCCGTGAAATCACTATTTCATAGTGGGTACTGAAATCCAATAGACCACGTATAAGCTCGACTATGGTCAGCTCACCCATACGCGCCTAAAGGTAGGTTCACTAACCAATTGCTTTTCTAAGCAACTTCCAGTAATTTATTTTGCCACAAAGAGCACCCCAATTAGCTTAGGGGCCTCCTATTGCGAGTCTCTGATTAGGTCCAACTATTAACATGAAAAATCCAATACTTCTAGCCAACGAATGACCAAGCCCGACTATGGCCAGCTCACCTGATCATCGTTAAGAAGGTTGCACTGAACCATCATCTATGAGAGTAATTCCAATAACCAGATGCACATCCGTTCTATGGAACTGTCGATGAACACCAAGTTAAAGGACACATTACTAATCCACTTAATGGGAGGCTAAGACACCATCAACTCTTTGACTTAGTATTTTTTAGGACCTAATAATTTTAGAGAATTTTAGGTTGTGACAGAAGAATGAGACAAGAACATAGATCATCCTCCCACTGAACAAATCAATTTTTAGGAGGGTTGAACCAATTCAACAATTGATCCATGGCACCTACCGATCAGTCAGACTGATCAACCTGGGTGACATGGGTTAACTCAAGTCAATGAGCTTTTCTAATCAGTTCTGGTCGACACGACTGATAGAAAAATGCCCTAAGAGCCAATCATTGTTTAGGCCTTTTTGTAAACTTCCAACTCATATATGACATCATTATTTATAATAAAGGTATTTGATTCATCATATACTGCTGTGTCATATGTTTGACTATGAAGAACCCTATAGAGTAGGGCAATGGAATTAGGGTTATGATAAAATAACAGTGCGACCTAATTCCTATAAACCCTAATCTAGAATGTTCCTAGTCATTGGACCATCGATTCGGGGATCGATGAATCCGGTAAGACTAGCTTATCCTATGTATGCTCAGTTGATGAGGGTGGTTGGTCTCACAGTCATTTGTGTAGAGACACTAATACAAGGATAAGGGTGCTCATTAGGTTATGAGTACACTGAACTGATCTACATCGGGACTATCTTATGGAAGTCTTACTCCTTGTCAAAAGATAGGTCCCAGAGTAGAAGTTGTGCATGTGATCTTCAGACCTGAGGTCACCATGGTTCCTTGTGCACACTAGGCCATACTTTGGTTCATACTCATTCATGGCATTGCGACATGTACGGGGTGTTCTGGATATGGTGGAAGGTGTACAAAGGATGTGAGTGGACCAACAAGGAATTGATCAATCCTGGTAAGAGGATATGTTATCCCATATAATCTCTTCGATGAGTGACTCAAGGAATCTTTGCAAAGTGAGATGAGATTAGAAGTGGCTTCTAATCAGTCATCAACTGAGTCCTCATGATCGAGCTGAGATTCGATATGATTAAGTGTTAGGGTTTGACATTTATCCATACCCATCACTTAATCGGGATAATGGGAGATCAAAAGATTGAATTGCACGGTAACTTACAACTGAAGGGTATTTTGGTAATTTTTACCAAATTTCTCATCTTTCAAGTAGGCATGACACATTGCTAGACGTCAATTTTGTCTTGTGGGTTTTGATGAACTAATTGGATTGGTTTCATGAGTCAATTCGATGTGTGATTCGAATTGGACAATTAGATGAGCTGATTTGACCTAATTAGGTCAATCGGGTTCGATCGGATTGAATCGGCTCAAACCTAAACCTACTGCTGGCTAGATGTGGAACCCAATGGGTCACACACAATAGAGAGTAGGCCAAGGAAGTTACTCATGGTTTAATTAGGGTCATGGGATCCTAATTGGTTAGCCAGATTGCATACTAGCATATGTAGGCTAACCCAATTCCTAACCCAATTGGATTGGGTCCGGTTGCTTGCTAATTGAGCTAACCTAATTAAGAAAAACCTAAATTAGGTTGAGTCCTAAGTAGGGATAGCCAAATCAGAGCTTGATCTGATTTTATTTTGGACTTTTGAATGTTTTATTGAAGAGTCCATTTGAATTGGGACTCTAGATGCCAAAATGATACCTTGGCATTCAAAAAGGCCTAGAAGAGTCTATAGTCCTCTGATCTGAAATATTTTTATATGGATGGAAAGAGGATTTAATGTTCTTTCTTTTGAAACCCATATTGCACATGCTTTGACTAATCAAAGGTTGCATGGGGTGTAGATAAAGTTGACCATAATATAAAGGGTTTCTTGGTGCTTCTTGGCGCGCGTGGGAAATGAAGGTGAGCACAGAAGGACAAAAGTCCTTCTACAGATGAAACACTTGAGTGTTTCAATTCGGTGGGCGCCTTCTCATCATATCCCATGCCTCTTGGATATATTTGACCGATCAAGGCTTTTTTGAAAGAGCGTGAAAAATGGATGGAAGTAAAAGCGCGCATGAAGAGACGCGTCTATTCATGTGGCACGCACCCTGAAGCAGAGTCCTTCTACTTTCAGGACTCTTCATATTCTCCAGTGTTTGGAGATTGAAGAGGCACCTCTTGGCTTCCCAGGGACCGATACTTTCCATGTGGCAAGTCACAGATTGTCTAAGAAAATGGACGGATGCCAATATGTCTTTTGGTGCATGAGGAGACATATTGGATATGATTTTTCAGTCTTGAAAAATCATATCTCATAACCTGTTGGAGGACATATCACATGCCCCTCTTAAAACTATAAATAAGGGTGGTGATATGAGTTTCAGATCTTTTTCTTTTCACCATAAAATGATATTTTGAGTGTTCTTCCACTTCTCTCTCCCTCCTTTTTACTTTAGGACAAGACTTGTCTTGTTAAGACAAGGTCATTTCTACTATGACAAGGCTTAGTTTTAGGACATAAGTCTAAGGGATCCTAAAGGAGGGTTGTCCTAAAACCAAGAGTGGTTTAGGACTATATCCAGAGAGCCCTACAGTAGGACAGGGTGTCCTACAGTGGTCAAAGGTCAAAAGGCTGATAAAAGAGTCTTGTTGAAGCAAGCAACCCCGGTAGGGATTCTTTCTTGGTACCATTCTCGTGTGAATCACCGTTGGAGGGCTTGCACTTGTGAGTCTCTTGGAAAAGATTGGATTTCAGTGATCCAGGTATGTATTCTGACTTTATTTATGTTTCGTTGATTGGTATAGCATAAGGGGTTCTTGGAAATTAGAGTTTTCTAGCCATATTAGGGTTTCATGCTTAAAATTTTGTTTTGAAATTCACTTCCACATGCTGAATGATTCCCGGCACCCTCGAAGAATTCCCATCAACGACTAGCCAGGTAGGTGAGATCATGGGTGAGTATCCGTCATTAACCATCTTTCCTAGACACCAACCAAGTTGGCCAGGAAAGAGGTAGCCTTATGCAACCATGATCACAAATGCCAAACCTACCTCGACACCAACCGGTTTACCAAACTCGATCAGACTAGCCTAAAGACTCGGGCTTCCACAGAGCCACTAATTAGATCCATTTTAGATGAATGGACTAACATATCTAACTATTAGATAGTTCTAAAAGAAGGACCTTAATCAACTTTTGATTAGTCTTCTTATTATCCAATTCAACTAAACATAGGACTAATCCAAAATATGGATCCAATTAGACAGCTAACCTAATTAGCTTATTTGAATGATATTAGGTTTCATAAACCCTAAGATAATTTATCATTTAATTCTATCATACAATTCAAAATTATTTGATTATAAGCCAATAATTTAATTAAAACAATTTTAATTAAAACATGTAAAACTCCTTTTACATATCAATTCATGCATCATATCTAGTTATATTCTTTTATAAATATTACATGCCAAAAATGTATCTGAATTAAAATAATTTTAATTCCTTTGAACTCCTTAAAGGATCCTTCTAAAGAGGCCAACACAGACGAACCGTATCATGTTAAAGACACACGGCCATGGTGAAGGTCTCAACTAGGTTCCTAAAAGTACTCCCTAATCATACCCTATGATTAAGATACAGATACATATCAATAGATTAAACATTTTAATCTACTATACATGTGATTAAGATATGTTACACCAGAACCTGGGGCTCTGATACCACTGAAAGAAATACAGGTTGCGAGTGCCTACACTAAGCATGCAACAGCATAGGGAGCAAGTATGTATTTTAAAATAATTTTAAAATAACAGCGGAAACAACCTACTCCGTACAATATCTAACATATTCAAGATGCATGTACATGTAAAAGAAGGCATGAAATGGGCATGTAATATTTATAAACAATTTAATAAACTTAGATCTAGGCATGCATGAAAATTAAAACCAGAAATCTGACCTTATTCCTACTTGGAATAGAACAGGGATAACTTTGGAATAGCTGGAATATCTGGAATAAGTTTATTCCAGTCTTCTTCTTCCAGCAACCTTTTGAAACGTTGATTTCTTTCTTCTTCTCCAAAAGCAGCAAAACCAAAACACAAATAGGGAATCCTCTGGTCTCTCTTCATGCAACAACGGTAAGGTAGTTTCTTGATGGAATTCGCGTCAAGGGAGTGCTACCGGATCGTTCATCCAACGACGTTGAAGTCCCTTTCACCAGAAAATTCAGAACAGGAATTTATGCAACCAAAACAGAGGAAGAAAAATATAGCAGCAATGGAGGTACAATCTGCTCCAAGGTGCTCATGTGAACACCCTCTAGAGGGGGGACATGCTTGGGGCCCCTCAGATCCGGTTCTCGCACGATGCTAGTCGCCGGAAACCTCGAAACGGTTGGAGGAAGGAAAAGAAAAATAGAACTCTCTATACTGAAATTGTTTTATCCAAAACAATTCAATCTTCCACTAATTGAGCACCAAGAAGAACAGGGATTAAAGAACTCTTTCTCTCCTAATCTCTCAACAAAACCCAACTCCCAATAACCCTAGTGAAAAGATCGTGGAAGCTTTCAAAGGAAGAAGCACAACTCTCTATTTCAACAGTCCATAAATTTTATATATAGCATGAACTTTGAAATGGTCATTTGGGAACCGAGGAGACAAGCTGGGTATTCGAGAGGTCATCAAGTTTTGGGAACGAATCAAATTCGTTCACATTGAAGCAATAAGAACCAATTAAAGGTGATATATTCCCAGCCAAAATCGAGTGAAATGGGAGAGTAAAAGGCATCATAAATCCCCTGTTTGCCCAAGCCATAATCATCGTGTAGATTAGTTTAAATCGGTTCACAACCGGTTCAAAAAATCCAAAATTGGTTATAAACCGGTTCACAGGTTAATTAGATCAAAATCTAATTAATAAAAGGCTTGGTCAAGTCCTGGTCACCCAGAAACAATTCTCGGTGCACCCAAAAAATTTCAGATTGAGCCAAAATCGGGTCAGTCCAATGTGTGCTCAATCAAATCATTACCGAAATGATTCCTAATCATAAATCAGCACCTGGATCAGGGAGAGATCCTTTATGGCGTGTGACCTCATAGGTTCAAACCTAGGCGGTAGCACTGGAACAATTTTAGTACCAGCATAAGATACCATCTAGCAATGGATCCCGGTGTCCGGATAGGTCGAAGATGCGAGAGCAATCAATCGAACCTCTGGCATATTGTTACCATATAATTCATCCCTTTGACATCCAATGCTTAGGATGACCTAGGGTTAGACTGCCAACCCTAGCTGAGTCAATCCATAACATGTCTCAACCTCGCAAGTCCAGTGACTCCTCACTAGGACTACCCCAGCTAAGGATTTGCTAAATTGAGACACTGTGAGACATTCAATCCAAACTATTCGGACAGGTCAATTCTATCTTGGTCCACCACTGCTCCACAAGTACTTTCCTATACCTAGAAACCTTCCATCACCGGATTAGAAATTCAGGTAGTCCGGCACCAAAGCACAGGGAGTTGCTTGCAAGCTACCATGATGACCTCAGGTCGGAGGGACACATATACCCATATCCAATCATGAGTATCCCTTTGGCAGAAAAGGGGCTACACGGAGTCACGTTCAATGGGATATCATATATCCCACTTGTAGATCACATCAGTGTCACCACACTCTTTTGGTCAAGAGGACAACCAAACGATGTGAACCACAACAACCTACACTTGATACATTGCCGTCCAGTATAATATATCCTTTGGTCGTGAACCTAGTTTAAGGACCACTCGATATATCCTCTCTATATTGAAGTCAATGTAGTCCTAAGGACTTCATCACATGAAAAGAGTTCATTTCAAGGAAAAGTCAGAATGTGATGAGCTGCCAAAATAAAATTTATTAATTCATACAAAGAGTACAATACTCAACTCAACCACCTACAGCCTAGGCGATTAGCTTTGGGACATAATTCCCAACACTCCTAGGATTGGGTTCCACAAATTGACTCTGGTTCTGGGTTCTCCTAGGATTAGGCTTCATAAATTGGTCATGATGTAGAGTTCCCCTAGGGTTATGAGAGGTGGAACAGGGTGAATCAGAATTGGGTTCAGTATTGGACTCTTGGATTCTTTCTATGGTACCTAATCTATTTTCTACTTGGCCCAATCTATTGGTTAACTGGTCAATCCTATGGGTTGCTTGGTTATTTGATTGGGTTATCTGATCAAACCTATTATTCATTTGGGTCAATTGGGCATTCATTTGGTTCATTTGGGAGGTCAGTTGATTTTGGGTTTGGGCATTGGATTGGTTCATCTGGGCAAGTTGGGTTTGGGTAGGTGTTCATCTGGGCAAACTAATCAGTCATGGCTTTCATAAGGGTCTCAAAATTGGTCTCCATGGTTGAACTTGGTTGGGGTCTAGACTATTTATATAGAACTTTTGACTTGGTAGTCATGCAATCAAGCAATCAATCAAGGTGAAATGATGCAGCCAAGCATCTAAGGGTTAGTACAAGCTTGGATTTTCTAGACCTAGGGCCAAAACTGAGGGGTCGACTCAACTTACAGCCAACTCAACAACTAATAATTCCTCGGGCCAGGTAGGGGGTGGGAGTGTGGGAGGCCTCCCTGCTTTTATAGGGACCCAATTAAAAACCACAACACTACTTAGGTCGTTTGACTCTGGACCCCCAGCCTTAGACTCCATATTCTAGTAATAGTTGGAGAATTGAATGCTCTAGTTGGCCCACACAATTCGAACTCGACCTGTTGGTGTCACCTAGCCCACTAGGGCAAATTAAGTCTAATTAATTTTAATTAAGGCTTAGATTAGGATGATGGTGGTTGTTTTGGGCCCAGGACAGGTGATGAAATCCTGCCCTGATCTGAGATAGTGAATTGCCCTTGAGAATAGTTTAATCAAATGATGCATATTCAATGAGCGCTAATGCAAACTAATAATAATCAAAAAAGTAAAATATTTTTAGATATTTTATGAGATGGCAAGTTAGGTTTAAGTTGATTAGGTAAGCAATCAAATTAGGCTTGGGATTGAGGGGTTTGGAAGTTGGTTAGGTTAGGTTGAGTCAAGTATGTAGAATAGAAATTTAGGGTTTGACTCACTGTAGAATTTGGTTTAGGTTTTGACGTAGAAAAAATTTAGAAAAATTTCAAAATAGAGAATGAGAAGCGAAGATAATCTCTACCAAGTTTCACACAAAACAAAAATTAGATAATGATTCAAAGCCTAGAATTTTCATGCTATGTCCAGAAGTCAGGATTTCTATTAGGGTTCCTAAGATGCAGTAATTTTTATATTTTTTGTTTTGGTAAAAATAACTAAAATTTATGATAATTATTAAAACTAATCAAATAATATTTCATGAAAATTTCAACAAAAAATAAAATTCCTAAGATGATGAACTGGACTGAAAATCAGACACCTATTGCAAATGAAAGGATGCAGAAAAAATAGCAATGAGTGTTTTTGTGATTTTGATGAAGATGCAAGCTATCCTAAACTAGCTCTAATACCAAACTGATGTAGGATGATCCTAGAACTGATGTAGATGAAGGAAAAATATAAAATCTATTTTTTTTATAATTTTATGGATTTTAGTTTGTAGGCTAATAACCCGAAAGCGAGTAAGAATTGCAAGCAAATATGTAATGAAAGAAACTATCATACCCGCAAAAAGACACATGCAAAATAATAAAAGATAGGATCCTAGGAATTGAGAAATCTCCAATTTAGGATAGTGTACCTTCAACAAGTCAGAAGTCAGGAGGGGGAAGGGTTGTACCAGGTAGAGATTGAAGATCCACTTGATGAAGAGTTCTCTCAGCACTCTGGATGGCACCTGGAAGACAAGCCTTTGGTTCCTTGAATCAGAAGGCAATCTAGATCAGTCCAGAAGGAAAATAAGGCCTCCTCTAAGGAGGAAAAAATATCTCAGGGATCCTGCAAGCATCAGAGGTTAGGCAAGAAATAACAATCAAAGAAAAGAAACAAGGTATGAAAAGAAAGAAGGGATTAGGGTTTTGGTTGATGGCGGATGGAGAGGGGAAGTAGGCTCTTTGCTTTGGATGGCTGATGGCTACTTCTCCTTAGGCATCTTAGGGCTTGGATGATGGTGCTTGGTCGGCCAAGGCTTGGAAGGCTGGGGCTCTCAAACAACTCCCACACAACCCAACACGAGAACACAAGTTCACTCAAAATTTCAGCAAGGTTTTATTTCATAAAAAGATTACTTACAAGAGGGGGAGGGGTGGGATATTTATAGATGTTTCCCAAGTCCTCTCCTAGATAGGATAGGATTACAAAGTTAAGAGGGAAAGGGATTACAAGTTTGATTAAGATTAGGAGAATACACTTTGAATGAAACTAGTTTTCCTTATTCTACTTGGATTCCTTCTCCTCTTTTGACTTGGATAAGAGTCTTCCATTTGGGCTAGGACACCAAGGACTTTGGGCTTGAGCATATGGGCTTCAAGGGCAGCAAGGGTGGGTGGCCTCCTTTGGGTTGGCGCATGGGCTTTGGGCCCTGGAAACTGGGGTGCCCTAGTATCAGCGTTTCCTTGGAATCTTGGTTCTAGAGCTCATGGGCTTGACTCTTGGGCTTGGAATCTCTTGGCCTGGGTGTTGGCATATTCCTAAAATCATGAGACATTTTGATCTGGGAATATTCTCTGGCATCTGGAGGGTATCAGGCATCTGGAAGGCATCTGGGCATCTGGAAGGAATCTTGGACCCTGGGATGGCAAACAAGGCCTAGTAAGCTGATGTGAAGGCCTCTGACTTTTGGATGAGTCTTGGTGGAACTCTAAAATAGGGTATCATCTTCTCTTGTATAAAAATTGAACTGGTACTGGACTAATACTCAAGTACAGGACTCGAAGATTGGACTAGGGTTAAGTCAAATCAACTAGCCTTAACTTATTACAGGACTCAATCTTACTTGATTACAAAATTGGACACATGACTAAGTAAACCAGATAGGACCCAGTAATCTATGTCTGATCCTAGTGCCCCCACCATGGAGGCTTCCCTTACTTTTGCAAAGATCCAATTAAAGAACCATAACACTACTTAGGTCGTTTGACACTAGACCTCTTGCCTTAGACACCAGCCTCACAGTACTAATTACAGGGTTATATGCACCAGTCTTTCCATAATAGTTAAACCCGACTCGTTGATGTCCCTAAGCTATTAGGTTGCTATTTGATTTTAAGTTAGGCTTAGGTTTGAAATGCAAGGGTGGTTGTTTTTGGGCCAAGGAAAGGTAATGACCTCCTTCCCATATCTTATGATATTGACGCCCTTAAGTCAATTATGCATTTGATGGCTTACACATGATGTCTAATGAAGTGAACTAAAGTTTTTTTGTGTTATGATGTATATTAGCAGAAATATAAGATGCTGGAAATTAAATAATATAAACCTAAAGTGCAAAAATTAGACTACGTAGAAATGAAAGTATGATGAAATGGGCTTGTTGGAAATTTAGAGCAGAATTATTCTTAGATAGTAATCAGGCATGTAGAAAATCTACATATTGAAATAAAATCTAAAAAAATTCTAAAAAATACTGTCAATTATGTGGAGTCTAGAAAAATAAAAATCAACAAAACTGGAGATTTCTACATGTAGAAACAACTAAAACAACTGACTATGTACTGAGTTGGGCAAGATGCAGAATTTTAAAGATGCTAAAATCTAATGAGGCAAAAAAAAAAATTTTAGAATTAAAATACCAATCTCCTTATTTTCTTCTTCAAGGGTCAATCGCATCGGCACCCCTACATGCCATAGAAAATCATCTTTGAATGGGATGTGAGGATCTTGCAGTCCTACTTTTTTCTATGACCGGACAGCCATGGTGAGGCATCAGATCCGAGTACATAAGAAGAAACAAGTCCTAACAAAGCTCTAATACCAGATGATGCGGGATGAGGCTCTGATACCAGAAATTGATGTGGGACTAAGATGATACGGGACTATACTAATGATGAGATGGATATGCAAATGAATTTTTTTCTTTTATGATTTAGGTTATAAGAGATTTTCTGATTCCCGAAGTCAAGCAAAGATTGGATCTAGAGGTTCTATAAGCATAAGAAACTTCTAGCATACAAGCTTAGTCCCTAAACAATGATGAAAAGAGGACCCCAAGATTGAGAAATCCTGTAGGACTTAGCTCTAAATCAATACCTTCTTAGGAGACTAGTGAGTGCAAACATTGAAGATTTTGATGCACCCGATGCCGAGTTCACTCACACTCGTGGATGCGGCCTAGAGGATCAAGCCTTCGATCCTACGGATTCGCTGGGTTTTCGTCCAATGGTCTCGAAGGCAAGGGAGACCGAATCCTTTGTCCGTGGCACCTGGAGGACCTATGAGCAACTAAGTAAAGGATTAGAAAATAGCAAGTAGGGGTATAAAAAAGTAGGAAGTGTTAGGAAAGGAGTCGAAGATGGTGGTCGAGGAGGGCTCTTCTTGTTGGGCATCTAGGTGGATCTTCCATATGGCATCCTAACTTGAGGATGGAATAGTGGCTTGCTAAGGAGGATGGTAACTCAGGGCCTCTCACCCCTCGATGTCCCGAAGGACAAAGACACTCTTGAAAGAAAAACGGTGCATGTAGTTTGACATGATCCTACAACTAGGCATGCAAACAGCTACGGGAGCAGAATGGATTTTAAAAATATTTTTAAAAAATCCGCGCAGCGGAAATCTGCTTCATCCAGAACCTAACCTATTCATGTTGCATGTAGGTATGTATGATGATATAAAATATTTGCAAAATATTAAACAAATAAATCTATTTATGCATGATTAAAAAAATAATTTTCCATACCTTTATTCTACCTGGAATAACTTTGGAATAAACCTGGAATAGGCTGGAATAGCTGGAATAAAACTATTCCAGCCTTCTTCTTCCTTGGGCTGATTGAAAATTCTGTTTTGGGCTTGAAAAACATCACCGGAATACCACCTTCCGGACCTCCGTTTTCTCCCAAATTTTAGCAGCGGCAACTTGGACAAGCACTCTTCGATTTGGCACTATATCTGCAAGCATAACAAGCTAAAACAAATATGGAAAATTGCCAAAGTCTGCTACTGAAATTCGCTGCAGAGTATGGACAGCACTCTTTTGCTTCACGTTTGGAGATGCAGCGGCGATCCCGGCTCGCGAGGCTTGCTCCCAGGAGTAGAAGAGTACTCCCTCTAGATGGGAGACTCGCCGGGGGCTCTCTGATCCCTCTCCACACGCAGTGCTAGCTGCTGGAAGTGAGATATGGTCACTGGTAGATGGCAGCAGCACAGATTTTCTGCAGTCTGAATTTGAGCACAAGGATCAACTAGTTTTCTCTCCCTCACACACTCTTAAACCCAGCCCAAAAGAGAGAACTTGATGGGAGAATGGATCAAGCCTCAAAGACCCAGATTTCAGCCTCTCAAACGGAAGAAGACGCCCAGAAATTTCTCTCTCTCTATTTTTTTTTCACGCTGAAATAGGGCTCAGTTGAAGGAATTTAAAGGCAGCAAAGGAGGAAAACGAAGAGACTGGGAGAGGAAGAGGCAGCCAGATGCATTTCTCCCATTTAACAGCCATTTAACAGGGATTAAAATCATTCGGTGGAGGGAGAAGAAGGGACGGCCAGCAGGAAGAGGTTCGATCGTTTTGGCTTCTTTTGACGCTTGGAGTTCTTTCCAGCGTTAAGAATTTCTAACGTGTAAACCATTTACACGAAGAAAAGCAAAGGCTGGTTCAATTTAACCGGTTCATTCCCATTTAAACCAAGTGATGGTTCAATCCAATTGAACCGGTTCAAACTCAATAAAATTGGTTCAAGGGATAAAAATTGGTTCACAACCAATTGAAGGCCAAAACGAACTTCGAATAAGTTTAGAACTGATTCAGAAAAATCCTGGTGCAGTCCTGGTCAACCCGGAACAATTTTCGATTGACACAGACAAGGGCAAGACGGGGAAAAAAGTGCTCAAAAAATACTGTGACCATAAAACTGAGACGATTCCCAATCGTAATTGGTATCCGGATCAGAGAGTAATCCTCTGTGGCGAGTGACCTCATAGGTTCGAACCTAAACGGTAGCACTAGAACAATTCTAGTACCAGCACAGGAAACCATCTAGCAATGGGTCCCGGCATCTGGATAGGTCGAAGATGCGGGAGCAAACTATCGAACCTCTGGCATATGGTTACCGTATAATTCATCCCTTTGACCTCTAACACTCAGGACGACTGAGATTGGGCTGCCAACCCAGACTGAGTCAGTCGACTACGTGTCTCAATCTCGCAAGCCCAGTGACTCTTCACTAGGACTACCACGGCCGAGTATTTGCTAAATTGAGATACTGCGAGACATTCAATCCAAATTGTTTGGACAGGTCAATTCCATCTTGGTCCATCACTGCTCCATAAGTACTTACCTGTACCCAGAAACCTTCCATCATCGGATTAAAAATTCGGGTAGTCCGGCACCAAAGCACAGGGAGTTGCTTGCAAGCTACCGTGATGACCTTAAGTCAGAGGGACACATATACCCATATCCAATCATGAGTATCCCTTTGGCAGAAAGGGGCTGCACGGAGTCACGTTCAATGAGATATCACATATCCCACTTGCAGATCACATCAGTGTCACCACACTCATTTGGTCAAGAGGACAACCAAACGATGTGAACTACAACAACCTATACTTGATATATTGCCATCCAGTACAATATATCCTTTGGTTGTGAACAGGGTTTAAGGACCACTCGATACATCCTCTCTGTATCGAAGTCAGTGTAGTCCTAAGGACTTCATCACATGGAAAGAGTTCATTTCAGGGAAATATGTGATGAGTTGCCAAAAAAATATTTTATTAATTCAAAGAAAGAGTACAATACTTAGCTCAACCGCCTACAACCCAGACGATTGG
Source organism: Areca catechu (assembly GCA_021397845.1). Taxonomy (NCBI): domain Eukaryota; kingdom Viridiplantae; phylum Streptophyta; class Magnoliopsida; order Arecales; family Arecaceae; genus Areca; species Areca catechu. The sequence continues at coordinate 148,547,501 of CM038045.1, read as the reverse complement.
CTTTGGAACACAATTCCAAACAACTCCCACCTGTACTAAAGCCAATCAGAAGAGTATCTAATACCCATTTCTCATTTACAATATTCGAACTCTTTTATTCCGAGGGCTTTAGTGAGGGGGTTGGCCAGATTTTCTTTTCCATTGATCTTCAGAAGATTGATGTCGCCTCATTCCACGATCTCTCGTACGAGAGTGGTAGCGCTGCAGTATGTGCTTGGTGTGGTGATGAGCTTTAGGCTCCTTAGCTTGAGCAATGGCTCCAGTGATGTCACAATACACTGGAACAGGACCATCTAGGGAAGGTGCCACCCCTAGCTCTCCACGGAACTTCCGCAACCATACAGCTTCCTTTGCTGCATCCGATGCTGTAATGTATTCTGCTTCGCATACCGAGTCTGCAACAGTTGCCTGCTTGGAACTTTTCCAGCAGATCGCTCCTCCATTCAGGGTAAATACAAACCCTGACACACTCTTGCTATCATCTCTATCCGACTGGAAACTGGAGTCAGAGTACCCCACAAGTTTCAAGTCAGGTTCTCCATAAATCAGCCATTGATCTTTAGTATTTCTCAAATACTTAAGGATGGACTTAACCACCTTCCAATGCGCCTCACCTGGGTCAGACTGGTATCTGCTCACTACTCCTAGTGAGTATGCCATGTCTGGTCTAGTACAAGTCATAGCATACATGATAGAGCCTACTGCAGAAGCATAAGATACTCTACTTATGCGCTCTCTTTTCTCAGGAGTTGTCGCACAATCCTTCTTGAAAAGTGTAATTCCAGAACCTATCGGGAGATAGCCTTTCTTGGAATTTTTCATGCTGAACCGTTTCAGCACGGTGTCAATGTACGTAGACTAGGACAATCCCAAAAGCTTCTTAGATCTATCTCTATAGATCTTCATACCTAGTATGTAAGAAGCTTCACCCAAGTCCTTCATGGAGAACTGAGAAGATAACCAGACCTTTATTCCTTGTAATGCTGCGACATCATTCCCGATTAAGAGAATGTCGTCAACATACAGTACTATGAATACAATCACAGAACCATTAACCCATTTATAGATGCACGATTCTTCTCCGTTCCTAATGAAGCCATACAATTTGATACACCTATCAAACCTTAAGTTCCAACTTCGAGATGCTTGCTTGAGTCCATAGATGGACCTCTGCAACTTGCATACTTTTGATTCATCTGTGGATGTAAACCCTTCAGGCTGTATCATATACACCTCCTCTTCCAGCTCCCCATTTAGGAAAGCAGTTCGGACATCCATCTGCCAGATCTCGTAATCAAAATAGGCTGCCAAAACAAGCATGATCCGAATGGACTTGAGCATTGCCACAGGGGAGAAAGTCTCGTCATAATCGATACCATATCGCTGACGATACCCCTTGGCAACCAGACGGGCTTTATAGGTCTCTACCTTCCCATCCGCGCCCCTTTTTCTCTTGAAGATCCATTTACACCCGATGGGTTTTATTCCTTCAGGCGGATCAACCAATGTCCATATATTGTTGATTTCCATGGACTCCATTTCGGATCGCATGGCTCCAAGCCATGCCTCAGAGTCAGATCTCTGAAGTGCATCCATATAGGTGATCAGATCCTCATTGTTCTCATCGAGCTTAATGGGATCGCCGTCCCGGACCAAGAAACCGTAGTATCTGTCCGGCTGACACGGTATTCTACCAGATCTCCTAATGGGTTCTGGGTGTGATTCAATCACAGTCGATTCTACGATGTCCTTAGAGTGTGCAGGTTCTTCTATTGGCTGAACTTCATCAAGTTCAATCTTAGAAGCTATAGTTCCTTCTCTAAGGAACTCCTTTTCCAAAAAGATAGCTCTAAGAGCAACGAACACCTTTTGTTCATTCTCCAAATAGAAGAAATACCCTTTGGTTTCCTTAGGATAACCAATGAATAAACATCGATCAGACCTTGGACCAAGTTTGTTTGAGTCTTAACGCTTTACGTAAGCCGGACAACCCCAGACCCGAAGGAGTGAGATTGAGGGTTTACGTCCATTCCACATCTCATACGGAGTGGAGACAACAGATTAACTTGGAACATCATTTAACAAGTAACAGGCAGTCTGAAGCGTATATCCCCAAAAGGATAGCGGCAGAGTTGCAAAGCCCATCATGAATCGAACCATGTCCAACAATGTTCGATTCCTCCTTTCGGACACATCATTCAACTGTGGTGTTCCTGGAGGAGTCCATTAAGAGAGAATTCCAGTCTCCTCAAGATATGTCAAAAACTCACCAGATAAGTATTCACCACCTCGATCAGATCGAAGGATTTTAATACTTTTTCCAGTTTGCTTTTCTACTTCATTAGGGTATCGTTTGAACATTTCAAACGACTCAAACTTATGTCTCATTAAAAAGACATAACCGAATCTTGAAAAGTTGTCTGTAAAAGTAATGAAATATTTGTATCCTCCTCTAGCACTAACTGTCATCGGTCCACATACATCAGTATGTATGAGACTTAGAAGTTCTGTAGCTCATTCACCTTTTCCAGTAAAAGGTGACTTGGTCATTTTACCAAGTAAACAGGATTCACAAGTGGGCAGTGATTCAGAATCACTGACCTCGAGGAGTCCATCTCCTCGCATCTTGTTTATCCTATTTTGGTTAATATGACCTAGCCTACAGTGCCAAAGATACAAATCATTGACATTATCTAATCTTGGGCGTTTGCTAGAAGTGTACATTGCACTAACAGGCCTTGATAGTACGTATATGTCCATTATTTAATCTTGCTTTCATTATAACAGAGTTATTCAAAATAACATTGCAAAAATCTCCCTTTATTGATAGTTCACAACCACAATTGGCCAAAAGGCCTACAGAGATTATGCTCATAATGAAACTAGGATAATAGTGACAGTCGACTAGTTCAACAGTACAAGACTCAAAGACAAGACGCAGGACTCCGACCGCCAGTACTGGAACACGATTTCCATTCCCGACGCTCAGAAATTGTTCTCCATCTTCAAATCTTCTGCTAACTAGAAGTCCCTGTAATGAATTACAAATGTGAATCGGACTACCAGTATCCAATACCCAGTTAGCAGTATCAACCATAGAGTAATTACAAGGTTTTATCATATAAATACCTTGTTCAGCAGACTTCTGCTTCCTCGGCCTGTTCGGATCAAGGGATGCAAGATAAAAAGGACAGTTCCTCTTCCAGTGTCTCTTCTTCTTGCAGTAGAAGCACTCTGCAGAAGACTGATCAGCCTTATACTTCCTGGTCTGACTAGGGCCACGAGCATTCTGCACCTTTTTATTTATTTTCTTCTTCCCTTTCTTAAAGGGATGACGACCTCTACTACCTCCCACTAAATTCACCACCCCCTTATTCAGTTGGTGGTCTTTCTCGAAAGTCTGTAGCAACCCCAAAAGACCATGGTAGTTGACTGCAGGCTTATTCATTCTATAATGATCGAGAAAATCAAGATAGGAGGAGGGAAGAGAATTCAGGATCGCATCCTTGCCGAGCTGCTCGTGCAAGGGGCATCCGAGTTTGCCCAACTTTTCAAACAACTCGATCATGTACAATACATGATCAGTGACTGAACCGCCATTCGGCATCTTGGAATTGTAGATGGCACAAGACACTTTGTACCGTTCTACATCATCCTGGGTGCCGAAGGATTTCTTCAACTTTTGAAGGATTTCATCAGGTTGGGCCTCCTCGAATTTGCGACTGAACTCGTCATTCATCGCCGCTAACATAATGCATCGGACAGTAGTCCGATCAGAGACCCACTTCAGATAAGCGTCTCTGACCGCACTCCGTGCATTAGCGGGAGGGATTTCAGGTGCCGGATTCGTTATCACATAGAGGATCCGTTCATGCTCCAGAACGATTCTCAATCTTCGATACCAACTATCGAAGTTGTGACCCTTTAACTTCTCGTTGTCGAGAAGTGACCTGAGCGACAAATTAGAAGACATCTGAAAAGAAAATAAGACCAAATTAGTGTATGAATTAATAACTTAACCAACAGACTTGGACTTTAGTCTAAAGGTTTCTCCCACTAATTTTTCAGATTGGTAGCTTCTAACTCCAATCCGTGAAAACACTTTTTCAAGTGGGTACTGAAATCCAATAGGCCTCGCATGAGCCCGACTTTGGCCAGCTGACCCATACGAGCCTAAAGGTAGGTTCGAAAACCAATTGCTTCCCTAAACAATTTTCAGTATTTCATTTTGCCCCAGAGAACACCCCAATAGACCTTGGGGCCTCCTATTGCGGGTCTCTGGTTAGGTCCAACCATTAAAATGACAAATCCAATGCTTCCAGCTAACTAAACACCAAGCCCGACTTTGGCCGGCCCACCTAGTCCCGTTAAGGAGGTTGCACTGAACTATCATCGATCAGATAGAAATTCCAGTCGCCGGATGTACACCCATTCTTTGGAACTGCCGATGCACACCAAGCTGGTGGACACATTTCTATCCAACTTAATGGGAGGCTAAGACACTGTCAACTCTTTGACTTAGTCTTTTTAAGGATCTAATAATTTTAGAGGATTTTTAATTATGACAGAAGAAAAGACAAGGACATGGATCAACCTCCCACTGAATCAATTAGATTCCAGGAGGGTTGAAATAAATCAACAAATGATCCATGGGCACCTATAGATCAGTCAGACCGATCAACCTGGGTGACATGGATTAACTCGAGTCATTGAGCTTTTCCAATCAGTTCTAGTCGACTCGACTAGCCAGGTAGGTGAGATCATGGGTGAGTATCCGCCATTAACCATCTTTCCTAGACACCAACCAAGTTGGCCAGGAAAGAGGTAGCCTTATACAACCATGATCACAATGCCAAACCTACCTCAACACCAGTCGGTTTACCAGACTCGATCAGACTAGCCTAAAGACTCGGGCGTCCACTGAGCCACTAATTGGATCCATTTTAGATGAATGGATCAACTAATCTAACTATTAGATAGTTCTAAAGAAGGGCTTAAACAACTTTTGTTTAATCTTCTTGTTATCCGGTTCAACTAAACTTAGGTCTAACCCAGTGAAGGACCCAACTAGTCAGCTAACCCAATTTAACCCAAAATGGCTTATGCAATATTTTAGATTTCATAAACCTAAGATTTTTAATAAGCCAAACACTTAATTAAAACATTTTTTAATTAAGTCACAATGTAAATCATTTTTACATAACTAATCATGTATCAAGATTCAAATTTTACAAATATTTCATATCCATATAAAACATGCCTAAAAATATGTATCAACAAACTAAAACTTTTTTAATTTTAATATTCTTTAAGGATCCTTCTGAAGAGGCCAACACAGACGATCTGCATCATGTCAAAGACACACGGTCATGGTAAAGATCTCAACTAGGTTCCAAAAAGAAATCAATATACATATTTAGATTAAACAATTTTTAATCTATAAACATACATACAGGAATAGATTACACATGCAACCTTGCTCTGATATCACTGAAAGAAAAATGGTGCAGGTGGTTTGACATGATCCTACAACTAGGCATGCAAACAGCTACGGGAGCAGAATGGATATTAAAAATATTTTTAAAAAATCCGTGCAGCGGAAATCTGCTCCGTCCAGAACCTAACCTATTCATGTTGCATGTAGGCATGTATGATGATATAAAATATTTGCAAAATATTAAACAAATAAATCTATTTATGCATGATTAAAAAAATAATTTTCCATACCTTTATTCTGCCTGGAATAACTCTGGAATAAACCTGGAATAGGCTGGAATAGCTGGAATAAAACTATTCCAGCCTTCTTCTTCCTTGGGCTGATTGAAAATTCTATTTTGGGCTTGAAAAACGTCACCGGAATACCACCTTCCGGACCTCTGTTTGCTCCCAAATTTCAGCAGCAGCAACTTGGACAAGCGCTCTTCGATTTGGCACTGATATCTGCAAGCATAACAAGCTAAAACAAATATGGAAAATCGCCAAAGTCTGACAGCACTCTTTTGCTTCACGTTTGGAGATGCAGCGGCGATCCCGGCTCGCGAGGCTTGCTCCCAGGAGTAGAAGAGTACTCCCTCTAGATGGGAGACTCGCCGGGGGCTCTCTGATCCCTCTCCACATGCAGTGCTAGCTGCTGGAAGTGAGATATGGTCACTGGTAGATGGCAGCAGCACAGATTTTCTGCAGTCCGAATTTGAGCACAAGGATCAACTAGTTTTCTCTCCCTCACACACTCTTAAACCCAGCCCAAAAGAGAGAACTTGATGGGAGAATGGATCAAGCCTCAAAGACCCAGATTTCAGCCTCTCAAACGGAAGAAGATGCCTAGAAATTTCTCTCTCTCTATTTTTTTTCACGCTGAAACAGGGCTCAGTTACTGGAATTTAAAGGCAGCAAAGGAGAAAAATGAAGAGACTGGGAGAGGAAGAGGCAGCCAGATGTGTTTCTCCCATTTAACAGCCATTTAACAGGGATTAAAATCATCCGGTGGAGGGAGAAGAAGGGACGGCCAGCAGGAAGAGGTTCGATCATTTTGGCTTCTTTTGACGCTTGGAGTTCTTTCCAGCGTTAAGAATTTCTAACGTGTAAACCATTTACACGGAGAAAAGCAAAGGCTGGTTCAATTTAACTGGTTCATTCCCATTTAAACCAAGTGATGGTTCAATCCAATTGAACTGGTTCAAACTCAATAAAATTGGTTCAAGGGATAAAAATTGGTTCACAACCAATTGAAGGCCAAAACGAACTTCGAATCAGTTCAGAACTGATTCAGAAAAATCCTGGTGCAGTCCTGGTCAACCCGGAATAATTTTCGGTTGACACAGACAAGGGCAAGACGGGGAAAAAAGTGTTCAAAAATAATGTGACCATAAAACTGAGACGATTCCCAATCGTAATCAGTATCCGGATCAGAGAGTAATCCTCTGTGGTGAGTGACCTCATAGGTTCGAACCTAAACGGTAGCACTAGAACAATTCTAGTACCAGCATAGGAAACCATCTAGCAATGGGTCCCGGCGTCCGGATAGGTCGAAGATGCGGGAGCAAACTATCGAACCTCTGGCATATGGTTACCGAATAATTCATCCCTTTGACCTCTAATACTCAGGACGACTGAGATTGGGCTGCCAACCCATACTGAGTCAGTCGACTACGTGTCTCAACCTCGCAAGCCCAGTGACTCTTCACTAGGACTACCCCGACCGAGGATTTGCTAAATTGAGATACTGCGAGACATTCAATCCAAATTGTTTGGACAGGTCAATTCCATCTTGGTCCATCACTGCTCCACAAGTACTTGCCTATACCCAGAAATCTTCCGTCACTGGATTAAAAATCAGGGTAGTCCGGCACCAAAGCACAGGGAGTTGCTTGCAAGCTACCGTGATGACCTCAGGTCAGAGGGACACATATACCCATATCCAATCATGAGTATCCTTTTGGCAGAAAGGAGCTACACGGAGTCACGTTCAATGAGATATCACATATCCCACTTGCATATCACATCAGTGTCACCACACTTATTTGGTCAAGAGGACAACCAAACGATGTGAACTACAACAACCTATACTTGATATATTGCCGTCCAGTACAATATATCCTTTGGTTGTGAACAGGATTTAAGGACCACTCGATACATCCTCTCTGTATCGAAGTCAGTGTAGTCCTAAGGACTTCATCACATGGAAAGAGTTCATTTCAGGAAAATAAGTGATGAGTTGCCAAAAAAATATTTTATTAATTCAAAGAAAGAGTACAATACTTAGCTCAACCGCCTACAACCTAGGCGATTGGCTTTGGGACACAATTCCCAACAACTCTCTTACAGAGTTCCTAGACATCTAAAAAGATAAGGGGTAATGGAAGAAGAACTTCTCACTTTTTCATTCATCAAAAATTAGTTTCTTACAAGGGGGTAGGGCCCTTTATATAGGCACCTAAGTCCCATTCAAATTTTAAAAGAAAAGGTTGCAAGCCATCATCAAAGAGGTGCCTAAAAATCTAAATTTGACTCTTGAAATCCTCCTTTGGTCAGCCTTGATTTGGTAGAAAGCTTGATTCGGGGAGGGAAGAGAGGAGGTTGTCCTCATTCAAATTTTAAAACTCCTTCCATGAGTGTTGGCCGACCATGGTTCTTTGGTAAGAAATCTTGAGGTGGGGTAAGTTGTCTTCAAGGATCAAGGGATGCTCCATTGACCTTAGAATATTTCCTTGGTCGGCCATGGTTCTTTGGGAAGAAGGCTTGATGTAGGGAAAGTTGTCTTCAAGGATCAAGGGATGCTCCATTGACCTTAGAATCTTTCCTTGGTCGACCATGCTTCTTTAGAAAAGAGCGTGATGTGGGGGAGTGAAGAAAGGATCTTGTCCTCAAGGATCATGGGATGCTTAGTTGACTTTAGGATCCTCCGTTGGCCGGCCATTTTTCTATGAGAGAGGCTTGATATGGAAAGGGAATGGAGGAAGTGGTTGGCTTGGATCAATGGGAGGCTTGATAGGGGCGTCCACGTGGCATTGACTTTGGAGTTTCCCTCTTGCCTTGGCTGCCCAACATGACTTGGTGATGTGGCGCTTTCTCATGCCACATGGCACAGATGAAGTGGCGCTCCATGAATTGAAGTGGTGCTCCTACTTGGCATGGGAAGATTGCTTGAACTGTCAACTACTGGGCTTGACTTGAATGCTCACCAAGCTTGAGCCCAACCTCAAGTAGACTTGAGCTTGAACCAATTCAGCTAACTATAGGACCCATTGACCCATCTTAACCAAATTGGCCAAGGTACATAACTAAAACAAAAAAAAAATTAAAACTAAATACATGACTCAAAAAAATAAAATGCTTAGGCTTGAAGCCTTATTACAGGACCCAACAAATTAAAAACCCTAATCCGAGATCCACTTAGGGTTGAGGAGCCTCTGTCTGATCCTGGTGCCCACACCAAACATCCTAAAAAATTAATCCTAGGTGATCCATTAAAAGAGGTAAGAAACTAGATATTCTATTAGAAATGAATGTGATTATATTACTTTAGTTTCTCAAATTGAACCTAAATGCATTGAGGAAGCTGAAAAAGATCCTAACTGGATGATTGCTATGCAAGAGAAACCAAATCAATTTGAAAGAAATAAAGTTTAGACATTAATAAAAAGACCATCTAATACTTTTATAACTGGCACAAAATGGGTATTTAAGAATAAATTGGATGAAAATGGTATAGTAACTAGAAACAAGGCTAGACTAGTAGCTAAGGATTATAATCAAGAATAAGGAATTGATTTTGATAAAATATTTACTCCAGTAGCTAGACTTGAAGCCATTAGATTACTTCTAGCTTTTGCATATTTTATAGATTTCAACTTTTTCAAATGGATGTTAAAAGTGCATTTTTAAATGGTTATATTATTGAAGAAGTTTTTATTGAACAATCACCTAGTTTTGAAAATCATGCACATCATGATCATGTTTTTAAATTATACAAAGCACTTTATGGTTTAAAACAAGCCTCCCATGCATGGTATGAAAGACTTGATAAATTTTTAATTGAAAATTGATGTGGCGACATCCACTGACATAAAGTATATGGGTGTCTACGATGACAAAAGACTTGCCACCCGGGCTCATTGGGCAAGCCCCCCGGTCTGAGACCGGCTCCCTGCCGAGGTCAGGCCCCAGTCGAGGTCGGGCTCATTAAGTGAGCCCCCCATCTAAGGCCGGATCCCTACCAAGGTCAGCCCCCAACCGAGGTCGGGCTCATTGGGTGAGCCCCCCCGTTTGAGGCTGACTCCCTGCTGAGGTTATCCCCTAGCCGAGGCCGGGCTCATTCGACGAGCTGCCCGTCCAAGGCCGGCTCCTTGCTGAGGTCATGCTCATACCCCGGAGCGAAGCCCCTGATATGAAGTTTCCATCAGAGGAACAGATATTTGAATTATGATGGAGCAGAGCCTGGCTGCCCGCAGCATTTTGCATGCGGTGCCAGAGGTATGACATGGGTGCCCCCAGACCCCACGCCTATTGATGTATTGCCTTGTCCACAACCGCACCACCAGTAGTTGTCGACAGTCGTGGCACAATACTTAGAGCTTCCCTAAGAGGAGAATCTAGCCAAGGCCCAAGGACCTGTAGCCCTGGGCGATCTCTCCCAAAATAGAAGCACCCCTCTTATAAGGGGCATGGAAGCCAAGAAGAAGGGAGGTCCCTTAGGTCGACTGCCAGAGGTCTCTCTGGTCGGCTCGCGATTTTGCTCGCAGAGGTCTTTCTGGCTAGCTCACTGGAGGGGACTCTCTCTTTCTCTCGGAGGCTTCCCTAAGGCCATAGGGGTCTGACCCAACCTTTGGAGGAAGGTAAGGAAGGTAAGCACACGGGAAAAAGCAAGGGAGAGATAAGCAGGCAGGCGACCAGGTGCCACCGGGCGATCCATCGATCCGAGAAGCCTCCCCGCTCCCTGCTCTCAATCCCTCCTCTTTTCCATTCCTTTACATTCATGTTCCTGAGTCACACCTTCCAAGCAGATGGGTCCCCCAAGCCCTACACCATGGAGGTCTTGTCGGTTCCCCTCAATCATTCCAATGACTTGATCGTTAGAGTGTCCTCACCGGAATCCCCGGCCCGGGTCTCCCTTGTCTTACAGGAAGGAATGAGCAAAGAGGGCCGGCGGGGCAGGCCGGCTGGTAGCCACAGAGCGGGACGGAGTGGATGGGTCTCCAAGATGCTCCCATCACAGTGCTCGATGGTGACAGGAGGACCACTCGGTGCGACAGAGCTGTGGGTGGCGATGATCTTGGTGGCAATAGATTGGCATACCAGGAAGGGAAGAAGTTTCAAGATCTTGGTGACCAATAGATTGGCTGATGCGGAATGACTCTAAGAATGCTAAATATGCAGGAAAAATTAGTAAACTATTTTTTTGTGAATTTTAGATTTAAGTTTATTGGCTAATTTCTTAAATCAAAGTAAAGAACTAGCAGGTATTCAGCAATTCTAAGAATCAACTTGTTGCAGGTTGAATCATGCAAGATAACTAAAAGACAGGACCCAAAAATTGAGAAATTCTCGGCTTAGGATAGTTAAGCTTCAAACAAATTAGATAATAAGAGAAGGGAAGGTTTCTTATCAGTCAGAGATTATAAATTCGATAACTGAAGAGATCACACACACTCTGATTGGAGCCTAGAAGAAGAAGCCTCGGTTCCCTTGAATCTGATGGCTGATCTAGGCGATCCTGGAAGCAAAGAAGGCCTCCTTAGGGTAGGTGAAGCACCTCGGGGATCCTGCAAGTATCAGAGGTCAATCACAACAGCAAATAAAAAAGAGAAAAGGAACTATGGTTTGGAAGGATTCGAGACTAGGGTTAGAAGATGGCAGCCGGGGAAGAAGAAGCTCCTAGGCTTGGACGGCAGCAAGGACTTCTATTCCTTGGGTGTGGCTGATCTCCAGGGATGCAGGAGGGTACTAGGGTAGTAGGGTTTCAATCCAGGAACACAAGGAGAGCACTCAAAGTAAGAACCAAAACTCAAACACAGGGCAATTAATCCAAATTTCAGCAAGGTTTATTCATAAGAAAAAGATGATTACAAGAAGAGGAGGGGTGGGGTATTTATAGAGTTTCCATACCCCCACTAACCATGGTTAGACTTGGGTTACAAGTCCTCTTCCCAATTAAACTACAAGTCCATTCCTAGCTAGGTTAGAATTACAAAGTTTAAAGGGATTAGGAATCATAACTAGGCTAGAAAAGACTTGGTCTTCTCCCACTTCTCTTCACCTTGGACTAGGTCAAACTCTCTTAGACGCCAACTCCTTGGACGTGTGGACTTTAGGGCAGCAAGGGGAAGGTCGGCCATGGGCTTGGAGAGCTTGGGCTTGGGCCCCCTAAAAGTTGGGGCGCCTGGTTCCCTGGGCTGGCGTATTCCCAGTATCAAAAGGGAATCTTGGCTCTTCTTGCTTGGGCTTGCTTCCTGGGCTTGGAGTTTTAAGACTTGGAGTGCTAGAAAAACCTAGGAAACATAGACTCTTGGCATATGGAATATTCTGGAAGCATCTGGATGGAATATGGCATCTGAAATGGTATCTAGGAGAAATCAGGGCACCTGGGTGTCGATTGAGCTCCCTTAAGCTAGTGTAATTGCTTCTGGCTTTAGAATGAGGTATGGTGGAACTCCAAAATAGCATAGCCTCCTCTATTGTACAAAATTTGAACTCATACTAGACTCGTACCAGTGTATAGGACTCAATGTACTGGACTAGGATAAGGGTTGAGACAAATCAACTAACCTCAACTTATTACAGGACTCAATCCTAGTTGATTACAAAACTTGACATATGGCTAGGTAAACCAAATAGGGCCCAGTAATCTGTGTCCGATCCTGGTGCCCCCACCAATTCTCCCGAGGTGGGAGGAACTCGACCCCATTGAGTGTGGGATAACTTGGATCTCATAGTGCTCGAGTAGGTTTGGGTTGAGGCGCTGCAGATCCTCACAGGTGATCCACGAGTTCTCAGATTCTGGCCGACCTTGCCACCGGACAAAATACCTTTGATAGCCTCTATCTTGGGTACCGATAGCTTGATCATCCAGGATTCTCTCAATCTTTTTCTTACTAAAAGGTCAAATTATCTGTGGACACTCTAGGATGGGTTCACTCACAAAGAAAGGGAGTGGCTCAAAGGGCTCGCTGGGTATCTCTGATAGGTCCCCATACTCTACAAGATCTGAGATGTTGAAGGTGGAACTAATGCCTAAGTCAGGTGGTAACTCAAGTACATAGGCATTGGGTCTAACTCTCTTTATTATCTTAAATGGGCTTGCTCCACGAGCTTGAAGTTTCTTTACGGTCCCTGGAGGAAATCGTTCAGGCCTAAGCCTCATCATCACAAAATTTCCTGCAGAAAACTCTATAGCTCTCTTTCGAGAATTAGCCAAGTTCTTATATAGTTCATTACTTATGTTCAGCTCTTGACTAATTTCATGATGCATATGCTGTGCAGAGGCTAGTGTAGGTGCAGGCATATAGATTGAATCTATGGACTCACATTCAGATATTGTTTCATTACATACACCTATTCCTTTTGGTTGTTCTCAGGAATTTGATCCTGGGCTTCCTTTATGAACAACTCTTGTAAATTATTAGTTTCACCCATAAAGTTTGATCCTGGCTTAATTACTTCTTCAATTATTAAAGTGGGTTTAGGATCAATTCTCATGAATTCCTTAGTGGGTTCAGAAGGGTCTACCTTTAATTCTTTAGCCTTAATCAAATTAACTCTGGTTTTGCTTTAAGGCTACTAGAATTTCTTGAACTCCTAGGCTAAGTGGGATAAATCACAAATCTTTTTCCATGGTGATAAAAGGTACAGGTGTTGGTTCAACTAGATAGGGCAGCATCATGATCATATAGCCATGGTTAACCTAGAATGACACTACTAACCTTCATGGGAAGGACATCACACCAAATCTCTTCTTCATATGATAGTAATTTAATTAAGATTTGGCACATAGACTTGATTGGCATAGAGGTGGAATCTACTCATGATACTTAATAGGGGTCGGGATGTGGAACTAGGGCCTAAAGATTTAGCTGTCTCAGTAGCAATGGCATTGACACAAATACCACTATCAATTATAATCTTACATACTGTATTCCCAAACTTAACAAAAGTCTGTAAGATGTTAGTCCTACGCCAATCATCCTTAGGTTGGGTTTGGGTTAAATTACATTTAATTACCCCTACTTGATCAAATTCCTCCTCATCTCCATTATATTCCTCTATCAAGTCTGGTTCAGCCTCATAAACTTCTTCTTCTAGGTCATCGACATTGGGTTCAGTCTCTTGTTCTTCAAGCTCCCCTATGTGTAATGACCTACTGGGATACTGACTAGCATAGTGACCTACCTTATTACACCTAAAGCAGGCATTGGGGCCGGGGCTTGGAGCTTTCTGAAACATGGGTGCCTTACCCTTGTCGATCCTAGCAAGTATAGAATTACTTGAACTAGATGGACTCGGACTTGAGTTAGGTCAAGATGGGTTAGGGTTGGGACGATTTGGGTTGGAATTGAATCGGGTTGGATTAGGGTTAGGTCGGACGAGGTTTTGGTTTGGCCTAACTGAGTTGGAGTTAAGTCAACCTGGGTTGGGGTTTGGATTTGGTCTATCCTGGTATACCTGGTTTAGGCTTGATCTAGGAAATTGGGTATTGTTCCTAACAGGTTCAGATTTCTGATAGGTAGGTCCTCTTTGGAATTGTTCATAATGTATAGCTATTTGATAGGCTTGTTCCAAATCATGGACCTCTCTCATGTATAGTTCCCTTTTAATGTCCTCACGCAATCCAATTCTAAACCTGGATAGGGTTTGGTCTAAGGACTCGGTTACACTACATCTAACAGCAAACTCATCAAATTCAACAATATAATCTGACACTGACCTATTCCCTTGATGAATTTTGTTCCATTGGTCTAAGAGCTGCTGATTGTAGGATTCTGGTAGGTATTTCTCTTTGAGTTGCAATTTCATCTCTTGCCAAGTAGTTATAGGTGGAAGGGCTCGTTGTCTCCTAGTACGCTCAAGATTAGCCCAATGTAATCTAGCTTGATGAATCAACTTCATCTTGGCGAATTTATATTTCATCCCTTCACTCATTTCATACCATTCAAAATAATAATACATATCTCCTACCCAATCCGCATAGATCTTTGGTTCAAGACTTCCATCAAATATTGGTGCTTTTACCCTAATATTTCTCATGGCCCTTTCGTCTTGATCATGGACTTCATGTTGGGGCATTCTGCGGTTGGGTTCTGGGATAGGGTCAGGGTTCTAGACTCTCTTATGGTTAGGCTCTTGGTATGGTTCCTGAGGTTGAATTCCCCTATGCTTAGGCTCTATAATGGTTCTTGAGTCTGGGTTCTCCTAGGGTTGGGCTCCATAAAGTGGTCAGGATTTTGGGCTCCTCTAGGGTTTTGAGAGATAGAATAGGATGGGTCAGATTCAGGTTTAGCATTAGACCCCTGGGAGCGTTCTATGGTCCCTAATCTATTTTCTACCTGGTCTAACCTATCAGTTAATTGGTCAACCTTATGGGTTGCCTGGTAATTGGTTTGGGTTATTTGGTCAAATCTTTGGTCTATTTGGTTGAATCTATGGTTCATTGGGTTTTGGGATTGGGTCAATTGGGTCATCTGGGTATTGGTTTGGTCAAGTTTATGGTTCAATTGTTCATTCATGGTTCTTATGTGCTTCAAGACTAGACTCCATGGTTGAACTGGGTTGGGGTTTAGACTTCTAGTATTGGGTTCCTAGTATAGTGGTAATGTAATCAAACAATCAGTCAGAATAAGATGGTACAACCAAGCATGCAAAAGAGAGAGAAAAAGTTAGTATAATCTAGGGTTTCCTAGACCTAGAGCCAGAAACTGGGTGGGTTAGCTCAACTTACACATAACCTAATAGCTAATCCTTCCACTGGCCAGGTAGGGGGTGGGAGTATGGGAGGCCCCTCCTGCTTTTGCAAGGACCCAATTAAAAACCACAGCACCACTTAGGTCGTTTGACTATGGACATCCAGCCTTAAACACCAGCTTTCAGTAATAGCTAAAGGATTAAATGCACTGGTTGGCCCACACAACTCGGACCCGACCTATTGATGTCTCCTAGCCCTCTAGGGCAAATTAGGTCTAATTGATTTTTATTAGGCTTGGGTTAGTATGAGGATGTGTTGACCCCTAAAGTGATTTTGATGATAACAAAACATTGGAGCATACATTTGGTTATCTAACAACTCTTCAAATGGTTGACAAGTTTTTGTAGGATGACTACATTGACATACTTTCTAAACCCTACAATCTTTATTGCTTTGTGTTGAGTTGTAAAGTGATTAGAATCTTGTAAAGAAGAACCCAACAAAAAATTCCTACTTAAATCAAAGATAAAGGGTTACTTTTAATAGTTTTCAAGCTTCAATTTTTCTTGATTTCATTATAAGAAGACCTTGAGGAAGTCTTCAAAGCTTGGCACAAGAGTTCTGGAAAATTGAATTTGATCTAGTTGAAGAATCAATCTCGAGCCGACTGGATGGAGGAACCAGCCGACTCTGGCACTGGCACAAGAAAGAAGATCTCTGGCACAATTCACCCCCTTCTTGGGAAAAGCCATCTGGGTAACAGGATGGTTGTTTTGGGCCCAGGACAGGTGATGAAATCCTGCCCTGATCTGAGATGTAGAGTTGCCCTTAAGATTAGGTTAAAGATGATGGCAATCGATGATCCTGATGCAATCTAAATACAATAAAATAAAATAAAATATTTTTTTAATTATTTTATGATGTGTCAGGTTAGGTTCAAGTTAACTGGGGTTAGCAAACAAAGTATGGCTTGGGATTGGGGTGTGTGGATGTTGATTAGGTTAGGGTGAGTCAAGATGCAGAATTTAGTAGAAATCAGAGAATTAGGGTTTCAATTGATATAGATTTGACACAGATCTCAAAAAAAATCTGGAATATAGGATGGATGGTGATGAAGAAACCTACCAAATGTCATGTGGAACAAAAATCATATGATGATGCAAATCCTAGGATTTTTGGACTGCTACAGAAATTATCAGGATTATATTAGGATTTCTAATATGCCAAATTTTTAAGATTTAGGTTTTCTATAAAATTAATTAAAAATTTTATTAAAATAGAGGACTTGGCAGAGAACAATGCATGAAAAATTAATTAAAAATTTTGTTAAAATTTTGTAATTCCCAATTCACCCCCCTCTTGGGAAAAGCCACCTGGGTAACAGGATGGTTATTTTGGGCCCAGGACAGGTGATGAAATCCTGCCCTGATTTGAGATGTAGAGTTGCCCTTAAGATTAGGTTAAAGATGATGGCAATCGATGATCCTGATGCAATCTAAAAACAATAAAAAAAATAAAATATTTTTTTAAATTATTTTATGATGTGTCAGGTTAGGTTCAAGTTAACTGGGGTTAGCAAACAAAGTTTGGCTTGGGATTGGGGTGTGTGGATGTTGATTAGGTTAGGGTGAGTCAAGATGCAGAATTTAGCAGAAATCAGAGAATTAGGGTTTCAGTTGATTTAGAGTTTGACACTGATCCCGATGCAAAAAAAATCAAAACAAAATCTGGAATATAGGATGGATGGTGATGATAAAACCTACAAAATGTCATGTGGAACAAAAATCATATGATGATGCAAATCCTAGGATTTTTAGACTGCCACAGAAATTATCAGGATTCTATTAGGATTTCTAATATGCCAAATTTTTAAGATTTAGGTTTTCTATAAAAATAATTTAAAAAATTTTTAAAATAGAGGACTTGGCAGAGAACAATGCATGCAAATCTCAGAGAAAAATAAAATCCCTATATGGTTAAATTCATATGCAAAATAGATACCTAATGCAGTGGACAAAATGCTGAAATTAGGGTTTGTGAATGCAAAGTAGAAAAAAACTATCCTAAACCTGCTTTGATACCAAATTTATATGGAATGACTCTAAGAATTCTAAATATGTAGGAAAAAGTATTAAACTAATTTTTTTTGTGAATTTTAGATTTAAGTTTGTTGGCTAATTTTTCAAAGCAAAGTAAAGAACTAGCAGGCATTCAGCAATTCTAAGAATCAACTTGTCGCAGGCTGAATCATGCAAGATAACTCAAAGATAGGACCTAAAAATTAAGAAATTCTTAGATTAAGATAGTTAAACTTCAAACAAATTAGATAATAAGAGAAGGGAAGGTTTCTTACCAGTCAGAGATTATAAATTCAATAACTGAAGAGATCACACACACTTTGATTGGAGCCTAGAAGAAGAACCATCGGTTCCCTTGAATCTGATGGCTAATCTGGGCGGTCCTAGAAGCAAAGAAGGCCTCCTTAGGGGAGGTGAACCACCTCGAGGATCCTGCAAGCATCATAGGTCAATCAAAATAGCAAATAAAAAAGAAAAAAGGAACTATGGTTTGGAAGGATTCGGGACTAGGTTTAGAAGATGGCAGCCAGGGAAGAAGAAGCTCCTGGGCTTGGATGGCGCTTGGATGGCAGCAAGGGCTTTTGTTCCTTGGGCATGGCTAATCTCCTGGGATGTAGGAGGGTGCTAGGGCAGCAAGGTTTCAATCCAGGAATACAAGGAGAGCACTCAAAGTAAGAACCAAAACTCAAACACAAGGTAATCAATCCAAATTTCAGCAAGGTTTATTCATAAGAAAAGGATGATTACAGGAGGGGGAGGGGTGGGGTATTTATAGAGTTCCCATGCCCTCACTAACCATGGTTACACTTGGGTTACAAGTTCTCTTCCCAATTAGATTACAAGTCCATTCCTAGCTAGGTTAGAATTACAAAGTTTAAAGGGATTAGCAATCCTAACTAGGCTAGAAAAGACTTGGTCTTCTCCCACTTCTCTTCACCTTGGACTAGGTCAAACTCTCTTGGACGCCAACTCCTTGGGCGTATGGACTTTAGGGCATCAAGGGAGAGGTCAACCATGGGCTTGGGCCCCCTGGAAGCTGGGGCGCCTGGTTCCCTAAGCTAGCATATTCCCGGTATCAAAAGGGAATCTTGGTTCTTCTTGCTTGGACTTGGAATTTTAAGGCCTGGAGTGCTAGAATAACCTGGAAAACATGGGCTCCTGGCATATGAAATATTCTAGAAGCATCCAGAGGGAATCTGGTATCTAAAATGGTATTCGGGAGAAATTAGGGCACCTGGGTGTCGATTGAGCTCCCCTAAGCTGGTGTAACTGCTTCTGGCTTCAGAATGAGGTCTGGTAGAACTCCAAAATAGCGTAGCCTCCTCTCTTGTATAAAAAATGAACTCATACTAGACTCGTACTGGTGTACAGGATTCAATGTACTGGACTAGGTTGAGGGTTGAGACAAATCAACTAACCTCAACTTATTACATGACTCAATTATGTTGATTACAAAACTTTGACACATGGCTAGGTAAACCAAATAGGATCTAGTAATCTGTGTCTAATCCTGGTGCCCCCACCATTGGCGTGCCAGGAAGGGGGAAAGTTTCAAGATCCTAGTGACCAACAGATTGGTATGCTAGGAAGGGGGAAGTTTCAAGATCCTGGCGACCAACAGATTGGGGCGCCAAGTAGGGGGAAGTTTCGAGATCCTGGCGACCAACATATTAGCACACCAGGAAAGAAAAAGTTTCAAGATCCTAGCGACCAACAGATTGGCGTGCCAGGTAGGAGGAAGTTTCAAGATCTTGGCGACCAACAGATTGGCATGCCAGGAAAGGAGAAGTTTCAAGATCCTGGCAACCAATAGATTGGCACACCAGGAAGGGGAAAGTTTCAAGATCCTGGCAACCAACAGATTGGCATGCCAGGTAGGGGGAAGTTTCAAGACCCTAGCGACCAACATATTGGCACGCCAGGTAGGGAGAAAGTTTCAAGATCCTGGTGACCAACAGATTAGCATGTCAAGAAGGGGGGAAGTTTCAAGATCCTGGTGATCAATAGATTGGCATGCCAAGAAGGAAGAAGTTTCAAGATCTTGGCGACCAACAGATTGATTGGTGCGCCAGGAATGGAAAGTTTTCGAGACCACCCTCAACCCTGGGGGTAGGCCAGGGTACAAACGAAAATGACCAGGCTTTCCTGAATGCTGGTCGGCTCCTGCTGCACCCTCCAGCTGGAACCGGCCCCATCAATCTTCCCTAGGATTGATGAACAGCAAGTTCGACTCATGTCTCTCCCCCCGAAGGAGCAACTCACTCCTATCCAAACGACCAGAGTCCAACGGGTAACTCTCTCACCCTATCACCTCCATTATGTGAAAAGATGTGTGATAGGTCCACAAGGAAAGCTTCCATCTCACCACCAATGGCAAGTATTGCAGTTTAACACCTGCCGCTGAGTCCATGATCTAGGGATGTCAGTTGGGAGCCTGAGGGGCCCCCACCATCTACCACTAGGCTCTCAGTTCAACTCTTGCCTTGCTCACAGTTTGGAGATATCCGCGGTAACTCAACGAAGTCCCGCCATCTACTACGAGGCTCACAGTTTGGCAACTGCTGTGCTAATAGCCGAAGATGTTCGCAGAGACCCCAAAAGTGATATAGGAATATCAGGAGCAGACCAGGATTTCAAGGTTCCAATATCTGAATCATGTGTTAGTCAATTTTGTTGAGTCCTATAATGAAGTCCAATTTTTGAGTCATGTAATAAAGTGAGTCAATTGGATTCAATAAGTCAATTGAGTCCATTTATTTTATTCAACCTACTTTGAGTCTTGTCAGTTAGGCCCTTTGAGTCCTGTATTTGCTTTCAAGGCATGTTCAAGAGGAGAGCTAGTGGACCACCACTCAAGTCACCCAGCCAAGCATTTGGACTTCATTCATGCTGCCCAGACCTAGAAGCCCTTGGCACCCGAGCTCATGAGAAAGTGGCACCCCAGGCCCAAGTCCATTCATATTGGTGCCCATGCTTTGACCCAGTCCAAGGCGCCCAATGTTTTGACCCAGTTTAACATGCCCAAGGCTTGACCCGGTCCAAGTGGTTGTCATCCTAGCCTAGCAAGGAGTCAACCAGTCCAAGCCTAGTCTAAGCACAGCAAGAATTTCTTACCAGCCCAAGCCCATGGAGAAAAGTCAAAGCTTCCAAGTCCAACAAGGAGTCAGCTAGCATAATTCTACAAGGAGATCAGTTTTTTAATTTTATTCATTTTTGTACTCCCACTTTGATACAAACCTGTACTCCAACTTTGACAGGGAAAAGGCCCTGGATAACTCTATAAATACCCACCCCCTCTCCTCTTGTATGAATAATCTTTTTCTCATGAATACAATCTAAAGTTACTCTGTCAAATTGTATGGTGTAACACCTGTTTTATTTTTTTCTTGTGAGCAAACCCAAGCCGCCAACCTTCCTTCCCTTTTTACTAAACGCTGGCCATCATCCAACTCCAGCTGAAGCCTAAGGATGCCCACCTTCATCCAAGCCAAGCATCCCCTTCTTCAAGTGGCCGCCAGCCACCTGAAGCTTTCCTTCACCCTCCACTCTTCCTTCTTCTAGTTTATTATTTTTCTCATCATCTGTGAGCCTAACCTTTGACGTTTGTAGGATCCCTCCAGTGCCACGCCCTTTGGATGAGGTCTTCCTTGCCCCCGAATCGAGATGATAAAAAGACAGCGGATCTGTGAAAAAGTGACTCGATCATCCAAGCACCGATCCGAGTGGAGCGATCTCTTTTATGACATTAAGGCAATCATTATTAGGTATGTAGAACCATTCCCTTCTCACTTTTTCTATTTTATTGAAGTTTAGAGCATGTCCTATAGGCGTTTCTTAACCCTAGGATCCTTAGTTTTTTTATCGCTCTGATAGTTTCTAGCATGTGGATAGGATTCTAATCGTTACTAGAAAACCCTAACCTAGTCTTGACCTGTTTCAAAAATGTAATCATAACTAAATCTGAAATTATTTTGTTTTATTTTTTATGTTCCTCCCCTGCAACCTTATCATGCATCATGTTAGGATCCCATCCCTCATCAAAAGGCCCCCAGCCATTTATCGCTTGACTCTCAATTCAGCTCTTGCCTTGCTCACCCAGGATCTGACAGAGGCTCCTCAACCCTCTGTGGATCTCAGATTATGGTTCCCCTTCTATGAGTCCTGTAATAAGGCCTTGAGCCCAAAGCTTTGTCATAATTTCTTGTCAAATTTGTTTAGTCCTGTACCTTGACCAATTTGGGTCAAGTTAGGTCTTGAGTCCTGTATTTGTTCGAGTCCGAGTTTGGTCTGGGCCCAAGCCCAATTGAAGTCACTCTGGTTTTCTTCTCCAACTCAAGTTCTGGTGGGCCAACCCACCCCTTCTACTTGGGATAATGCCAACTCAGGTGCCACCTCAACTACCTACGTGGCGTCACATCAGTTGCCACTTGGGCATCCAAGAAGGGAAACAAAGTGGCCTCCTCTTGCTTTCCACACACCTTGGACAACATCCCCCTCTTCCCTCCCCCACATCATGCCTTGTTCCATCTAAAGAGGGCGTTGAAGATCTTTGAAGGAACCAAGCCCCAAAGCAAGCCTCCACCCAAGTTTTCTTCCCAAAATGCTCTTGCAAGGAAGGAAGGTCACAAGATACACTCCCCTCTTAAAGCCCTCAACCATGCAATGCCCCATGAAGCTCACCCTTGGTCGGCCAAGAATCAATCCTAGAAGATGGCGTGAAGAGCCCAAGGGAACACATCCCTCCAAGCAAGCCATGCCCCACTCCTCTTCCCAAATTAAGCATGCTAAGGAAGGAAGTCAAGGGACCAATCCCCCCCTCCAAGCCTTTGCTCATGCCACGCCCAACTCCAAATATTTGGTCGGCCAAAGAAATAGGGATGTGAAAAATTTTTGGCGCCACCATGAGATTTGTATTTTGAATTTCAAAAGGGCCTTGGGTGCCTATTTAAAGGACCCAATCCCTCCCTTTGTAGAACTTAATGAATGAATGAATGAATGAATGAAAAATTGAGTGATTGAGTTTGAATTTCTTCCACCCTCCAACCATTATCTCTTAGGCTAGGTTCGAGTGGAATTGCCTTCGTCCCCAGGGACGTCAAGTGGTGTGAGGCCACCTGTCCGCCGCCCTAGGGCATCGCAAATCCTTCGTCCTGCAGGACGTCGCGTGGTGTGAGGCCACATTCCTTCATCCTCAGGGACGTTGCGGGGTGCAAGGCCCCAAGTTATCTCGGACTTCGACTTCAGAATCCAGTCAGACATCGGGCTCGAAGCCCCTTCCCAACTCCAGTTCAATTCCTTTCCGTACATCTCCACATTCCACTGACCTTTCTTTTGTTTGCCTACAGGTCCTCCCTGGCATCTCGAGCATTGGAGACAGACGGCTTTGCCATCGCGACCTCCAGACCCAAAGCCAGAGCTCCCACGGGTTCGACTGCCCGGGCATCCAGGCCGCATCCACCGAGTTGAGTGATCTCTGCACCGGGCACTTCAGAAGTTTGAGGTTTGCCTTCTCTTTATCTCCTAAGTAGATATTGTAGGTCAAGCTAGTCCTACCGGGGTTTCTTAATCCCGGGGTCCTGTTCTCGTTCTTACTTTTAGGATTTTGAACTGCTAGCGTAAGCTTCCCTTACTGCTCTTCATATTTCTTATCTTTGCTTATGATCGGGAATCGAAACCCTAAACAACGAAGAAGAATAACAAGAAACATAACAAAAAAATCATCAACCCTAAAACAAAAAAAAAAACTCCTTGCATCATAAGCATCCATCCCAACATCCCTAGCCCTAACCCTGTTGTCTCCTACATCAATCTTGGTATCATAGAAAGGCTAGGACTAGTGCATTAGTTTCATTTTCTGCATTCTGGTTAGTCCATATATGGTCTGATTATTGGATTATTTCTCCCTGTAGAGACATCCAAATTTTGTGATTTCTTTTTTTTTAGATCGCACTCATTCCAAAGTATTTTTTTCTATTTTCTCAGATTTTATTTCAGTTTGTAGAGTTTCTACAAGCCGAAATACTGCCTGAGAAAATCTCAAGTCTGAAATTTCAGCAAGCATCTCATTTTGATTCATTCCTCCATCTAGCTAGTTTCTTGCATGTTTTAATTACTGCATTTTGTTTAGCATTCACCCATCTAAAAGACACAAAAGAACAAAAAAAAAAAAAAAAATTAAGTCATTTCATTAGTCATTATTGTACTTCATTTTACATAACGTATCTTAAGGGCGTCAATTTAACATTGGGTCAGGATTTCATTACCTGTCCCTAGCCCAAAAAAAACCACCACCCGGCATATCGAACCCTAGCCATTAACTAAAATCAATTAGATGTTTAATCTGCTCTAGTGAGCTAGGGACACCCACGAAGTCGGGTCAACCCAAGTGCCGAGCCAAGCTAGATTGCTTGTTGGTGTGTGCTTGTGTAGCTGGTGTCTAGGCAAGTGGTTCAGGGACTAGAGCCCGAAGGGAAGTGGGTTGGTTCGCTTACCTGGCCAATTTCTAATTGGTGTCTAGGCAAGCAAAGAGGAACCTCCACTCACCTTACACTTACTTGGCCAGGTGCCAAGTTACTACTTCCAAGTTCATCTTCTTGACTTTACATTTGGAGAGATCTCCTAGGTCTAGCAAACCGTAGCATTGTTTTGTTACATATGCACTAGATCAGGAACCTCTTTTCACCCACCTTCTCCATCCTCTACCGACACCATGGACCAACTGCGAGCCGACATTGGAGCCTTAACCCAATCCATGATCCAGTTGAGCAATAGATTGGATCAAATAGAGGCCAGACTAAGACCCCTAGAGGAAGAGCTAAATGAATCTGAAGACCTTCTAGGAGTAGTCAGATGCATCCTAGCCCAAAACATAGTACAGGAAGACTCGCGTAGGACCAACATCCTACAGACCCTGATCAAGCTAGGAGATAAGGTTTGTAAGGTCATCATTGATAGTGGAAGCTGTGTTAATGCCCTTTCCTTGAGTACAGTCAAATCTTTAGGCCTAGCCACAGTACCCCACCCCAACCCTTACAAAGTGTCCTGGATAGATTCAACTTCGATCCCTGTAAAGTCTAGGTGCCAGATCAAGATCAAAATGAGTTCCTATGAAGAATCGATCTGGTGTGACGTCTTACCCATGGGTGTGGGTAGTATCATTCTAGGACGACCCTGGCTTTTCGACCATGATGCCACCCTTTATGGTCGATCGAATACCTGCGTCTTTCTCCACCAAGAAAAAAAGATTACAATCAATCCAATCCAGCCAAAGGACCCAGTCAAGAAAGGATCAAGTAGCCTTAAAGAGAAGAAGCCTGAAGTTAACCCAATCAAGGACAATGGGTTAGAAGAAGAGATTACTGGGAAAGGACCCTTTAAAGAGTTTCATGGAGAGAAGGATGAACATTCTGAGAATTTGAATACAAAAACCCCTGAGCCCATTGAAGACTTTAAGGTTGAACCCATGAAAATCTAGGGAAAGAAACTCCTGAGCCTATCAAAGAATTAAAAGAAAGCATCTATGAGTCAAGTTTAGTAGAAGATGGGCCCGAGGGTGAAATCATTGAGGAATCCAAGAAAAATGATCCTGAACCCACTACAAAATTTGAAGAGGAAATGATCGAGCCAGGATCACATCTAGTAAATAAACATGAGGATTCACCAGTCTTTTCCACAGGAATTCAGGAACCAACCCTTAATGAACCGATCTAAAGAGAACATCCACAAGAGATGGTTGAAGCTTAGAAAGAAATTGAGGATGAAGTTCCCGATGAGTTACCTGATCAACTTCCACTCCTGAAAGCCATCCATCATACTATAGACGTGGTCCCAGGATCCTTTTTAACAGACCTTCCTCACTGTGGGATTGACCCTAGCGAGCCCCAAGATCTACCGGAACAAGTGGACCATATGACACCTATAGAACGATGCCCAAATTTTAAGGTCATCCTGAATAACCAAGGCTTGTTTTATGTTTTTCATAAGCAACCCCAAGACTCCGATTCCTATTTCCTACCCTTCCTTGAACCCTCTCACATTTCTAAATCCATGGGGTTACTTTTTATTGAGATTACCAGAATGCGTGACTCCTTAGAGCCCATCCCTTTTGCCCTCTACTTCTGGTATACTTTATGGTATTTTCTAGGGATCCTTAATAATTTTTCTTGTGCATACCAGACTAGGGTCAAACCTAGAGAGTCAAAAGTCTGTTAGGTTTAGACCCTAGGAGTCCAATAAATTTTTTTCTCAATAAGATTACATAATTGAGTCTGCATTTTGCATCATGTTAGGATTATACATTAAATACAATTTTTAAAATAATTTGACTGATTCCCGAAAGTGAGCAAAAGAGCTTGAAATAGGAGATTTTGTAATGATTAGGCTTCGGCCTGAACGGTTTCCACCGGGAACCGTTAAGAAGCTTCACACTCATGGGGCGGGTCCCTTTAAAGTAATTAGGAGAATGGGCCCTAACGCCTATGTGCTAGAACTACCTCCGGATTATGGAATTAGCTCGACATTCAATATCTCTGACTTAGTCGAGTATAGAGAACCCACAAACATACCCAGTGAGCCGTTTGGGCCTGACCTCCCTTTTGAGAGTGAACCTGAACTTGAGTGTCCACCTCCAAATATACCTGAGCGAGGAGAGCGGATCGAGCGTGTCCTAGATGACCAAGCCATCACTACCCGGGGCAAAGGCTACCAGCGTTACCTGGTCCGATGGCAAGGCCGACCCGAATCTGATGACTCGTGGATCACACGGGAGGACTTGCAGCGCATCGACCCCGACATCCTGGAAAGGTATCAAAGCCAAGCTAACCCTTACTCGACAGGGTCGAGTTCCTCCCACCCCGGGAGAACTGGTGTGGGCACCAGGATCCGACAGAGGCTCCTCAACCCTCTGTGGATCTCAGATTAGGGTTCCCCTTCTATGAGTCCTGTAATAAGGCCTTGAGCCCAAAGCTTTGTCATAATTTCTTGTCAAATTTGTTTAGTCCTGTACCTTGACCAATTTGGGTCAAGTTAGGTCTTGAGTCTTGTATTTGTTCGAGTCCGAGTTTGGTCTGAGCCCAAGCCCAATTGAAGTCACTCTGGTTTTCTTCTCCAACTCAAGTTCTGGTGGGCCAACCCACCCCTTCTACTTGGGATAATGCCAACTCAGGTGCCACCTCAGCTACCTACGTGGCGCCACATCAGCTGCCACTTGGGCATCCAAGAAGGGAAACAAAGTGGCCTCCTCTTGCTTTCCACACGCCTTGGACAACATCCCCCTCTTCCCTCCCCCACATCACGCCTTGTTCCATCTAAAGAGGGCGTTGAAGATCTTTGAAGGAACCAATCCCCAAAGCAAGCCTCCTCCCAAGTTTTCTTCCCAAAATGCTCTTGCAAGGAAGGAAGGTCACAAGATACACTCCCCTCTTCAAGCCCTCAACCATGCAATGCCCCATGAAGCTCACCCTTGGTCGGCCAAGAATCAATCCTAGAAGATGGCGTGAAGAGCCCAAGGGAACACATCCCTCCAAGCAAGCCATGCCCCACTCCTCTTCCCAAATTAAGCATGCTAAGGAAGGAAGTCAAGGGACCAATCCCCCCCTCCAAGCCTTTGCTCATGCCACGCCCAACTCCAAATATTTGGTTGGCCAAAGAAATAAGGATGTGGAAAATTTTTGGCGCCACCATGAGATTTGTATTTTGAATTTCAAAAGGGCCTTGGGTGCCTATTTAAAGGACCCAATCCCTCCCTTTGTAGAACTTAATGAATGAATGAATGAATGAATAAAAAATTGAGTGATTGAGTTTGAGTTTCTTCCACCCTCCAACCATTGTCTCTTAGGCTAGGTTCGAGTGGAATTGCCTTCGTCCCCAGGGACGTCGAGTGGTGTGAGGCCACCTGTCCGTCGCCCCAGGGCATCGCAAATCCTTCGTCCTGCAGGACGTCGCGTGGTGTGAGGCCACATTCCTTCATCCTCCGGGACGTCGTGGGGTGCGAGGCCCCAAGTTATCTCAGACTTCGACTTCGGAATCCAGCCGGACACCGGGCTCGAAGCCCCTTCCCAACTCCAGTTCAATTCCTTTCCGTACATCTCCATATTCCACTGACCTTTCTTTTGTTTGCCTACAGGTCCTCCCTGGCATCTCGAGCATTGGAGACAGTCGGCTTTGCCATCGCGACCTCCAAACCCAAAGCCAGAGCTCCCACGGGTTCGATTGCTCGAGCATCCAGGCCGCATCCACCGAGTTGAGCGATCTCTGCACCGGGCGCTTCAGAAGTTTGAGGTTTGCCTTCTCTTTATCTCCTAAGTAGATATTGTAGGTCAAGCTAGTCCTACCGGGGTTTCTTAATCCCGGGGTCATGTTCTCGTTCTTATTTTTAGGGCTTTGAACTGCTTGTGTAAGCTTCCCTTACTGCTCTTCATATTTCTTATCTTTGCTTGTGATCGAGAATCGAAACCCTAAACAACGAAGAAGAACAACAAGAAACATAACAAAAAAATCATCAACCCTAAAACAAAAAAAAAATTCCTTGCATCATAAGCATCCATCCCAGTATCCCTAGCCCTAACCCCCTTGTCTCCTACATCAATGTGCAGACAGTCTGGAGAGGTTCGTGGGGAACCCTGGAGGTCTCGTTGTCCGCTGCTTGAATCCCAAGCCAACACCCGCTGCACAAACTGTCATGTGATGTCCGCAGCGATGCCAGAAGCTCCGCCACTTGACTCACAGCATGGTCAACCGACTAACCGAGCCCTCTCGACAGGCCCTCATCAAGGCTTCGAGCTCGGAGCAGTCCACCGCCTGGACAAGGATGTAAGACTCCTCCCTTGATTATTAAAACTCACTTCCAATGCAACCTTGTCTTCCGTTTGTGCAGGGACTTGTTCAACTGACTCCATGCCAGCTTAAGCCCGAAAATTCCTGAAGCCCAGCACTCTAAGCCCGAAAACTCTCGAAGCTCGAAACTCTAAGACCAGAAACTCCCGAAGCCTGGCACTCTAAGCTTGGAAACTCCCGAAGCCTGGCACTCTAAGCCTGGAAACTCCCGAAGCCCAGCACTCTAAGCCCAGAAACTCCCAAAGCCCGGCTCTCTAAGCCCAACGGGAGTTTCCAGGCCATGGTAAGTGAGCCAATGGAGAAAAATAAGGAGGCAAGGCAAAACAAAAATTGAGAACCTACATCTCTCTTGAGAGCTTGCCATCCTGAGAGCACACCTCCAGCTCCCTAACTCCGTGAGCATCCACCTGAGTGTCTATGATGACATTTGTAGGCCACCTATATATTTTACACCTCTCACAAAGTGTTTTGGCTACTATAGCCCTACTCACCGATGTGCCATCTCCTCAAAAGTGGGCCTCATATGCACTAAGAATCCCTTTTTTCACAGATCTTATTTCATCTCCCTCCTTTGTTCCTTCTTTAACTCCTCCCTTAATTCTACTATGAATTCTAGAGGGAACTCTAAGCCTTCTTTATTTGTCCATTCAAGAGACTAACTTGGGTATTGGAGGATCAACCACCAGGGAACCCCTCGAGTATGAGCCTCCTGACCCTTTATCTTGTAAGACTGACTTCCAGTAATAGAACTCTATGAGATTCGATTCCATATAAGCAGATACCTCAGCTCTAGCCCTGTTTGAGTCGAGCCTGAGTTAGCACCACCTCCTAGAATGGTAATAACAGTTAATGCAGATTCTATATTTATCATTTACCTTCTTAACCATAACCACACTGGCTATCCGGTCTAGGTAATAAGTTTTTCTAATAAAATTTGCTTTTAGAAGCTTGTCCACCTCCTTTGCAATGGCCCTTTGTCTTTTTAGAGCAAAACTTTTCTTCTTTTACTTAATAAGAGAATAGTGAGGGTCCGCACTAAGTTTGTAGATGATGACATCAATAGGAATGCCTAGCATATCAATAGCTATCTAGGTGGAGACATCGACATTGAATCGAAGGAAGAGGATCAACTGTTCTTTATTTTAAGGGACCAAAAGGGATATAATTTGTACATCTTTATCAGGATCATTTCCTAGGAGAATGTTTACCAATTGCTCAGTAGGTTTTCCTTTACTTATAGTAGTGCCTTCTCTGACATCCAACTCATTTACCTATGGGGCTCTAATCTATTTTTGGATTTTGACAGTTGCAAGAAAATATTATCTTGCCAACATTTGAACTCCTTTTACTTTCCTGACTCTATGCTTGGTAGGAAAGTGAATGAGTAGGTGGTAAGTGGATACTACTACCTTTAATGTATTTAACCTTGGTCATCCAAGAATGACATTATAGGCCAATTGTATTCAGACAACCAGGAAGTTAAGAACAATTGCTTATCTTTATGGTTGGCCTGTAGTGATAGGTAAGATGATCTCTTCTTCTATGATAACTGAGTTCCTAGAGAACCTGGTGAGTGGAGTATACACATTTTTTAGCCTTTCCATTGGTAGTTTCATTTTTTGGAAAGCATCATAGATTAAAATATCAGTAGAGATTCTATTATCAACCAAAATTTTTTTTGCATCATATTTGGCTACTGTCATAGAGATGACAACCACATCATTATATAGGGTTTGAATCCCCTTTATATTATTATCAGAGAAGGTGATAACATTTTTGTTTTGAGAACTGGTTGACTCTACTCAATGCCTCTTGTTAGGTGACACCTCATCATGTCTTTCAGCCCCCCATCCTTGGAAAGGCCTAAGATCATGCCAATTATCCCCTTAATTAGTAGGTTGTTTAGCTCAACTTCGTGCCCGAGCTATGTTCGAGAGGTCTATTCTTTCTTTTGGTTGTTAATATATTTATTAAGGTAGTCTTTATGAATCAAGTTCTTAATCTCCTACTTTAACTATTGATAATTTTTTGTATCATAGCCATGATCCTTGTTCTTGTCTCTCTTCTCTAATAGACCTCTCATCGATAGTGGTCACTGTAGAAAATCCTTGTTTCTCAATCTTCATCAGGATATGAGATCAAGAGGCCGTCAAGGGCTTATAGTTGGTGAATTGTCGAGCAGGATGTTTTGACTTTGAACTCTTTGGGGATTTAGTGGCTTCTAATTGAACATGAGTTTCTTCCTCGTGAGGTCACCTCTTTTCACTCTCTTTCCTCCCATGTTCTCTCTAGTGAAGAAAATAGGTTTCCTCAGCTTAGATATACTTCCCTATATATGTGAGGAACTCAACATAACTTTTTGAAAAAGTTTTATCTAAAGAAAAACTTGGGCAATCATTTTAGAGTCCTTGCTTCAGAGCCAACATAGTGACAAACTCATTAAGGTCTCTAATCTCTAATATGGAAGCATTGAAGTATGCCACATAATTCTAAAGTATCTCTTCTTCTTCTTGCTTGATGGAGAAGATACTATTATTATTCTTTAGCCGTGGTCAATGATTACCAAATTGGATCACCAGTTGACTGCCTAACTATTGAAAATAATGGATAGATCTAGCTAGCAAGCTTAGAAAACACATCTTGGTGGTTCTCTTCAGAGTTACCAAAAAATTTAGACACAACAAGATATCAAATGCACCTTGGACCCTCATGAAGGCTTTGCATCCCTCTAAATGGTCAATAAGATTAATAAAACCATCATAGGCTTCTACTGAAGGCATCTTGAATTGATGGAGAATCGACTCATTCATTATTTATTCAGAGAAAGGGGATTGAGTTTTGAAGTCATGAAAGTTATTTAGGTGATGATCTTTCATGTAGATTTCTTCAAGTTTAGCTTCCAGCTCCTAGACCTTCTTTTTAATATTATCCTCTCATTGAGAGCAATGATTTGAAGCATGCACTAGAGTTGAATCCTCTTGGAAATCCTCTAGAGGGTAATAACGATAGTTCCTTCCTTCCTGAAGAAGAGTTGATCATCAGATTTCTTTCTCCCTGTAGGAAGGTTGATGACTTCTATGTCCTCCACTATACTGATGCTGGTGGTTCTATTAAGATGATTCAGCAAGCAAAGCGAGAGGCCGGATAATAGATTATTGAAGAAGATGGATAGTACGTGTCAACAACTAGCCCTATTTAATCAGAATGTCCATTCTTGGATCAGTAGCAGGAATAGATTGAGAACTTCTTTGGTGCGGACACCAAAGGCACCAGAATAAGGCAGAGGCTTCTCAACCCTCTATGGATCACTTAATTGACATTTGAGTCCACTGTAATAAAGCTTAGTCCAGCTGAGTTGTTTTATTTGAGTCCTGTAATTAGTCAGCTCATGTTGAGCTAGTTCAGTTCAGTATTAGTCAGCTCATGTCGAGCTAATTTTATTTTTTTGAGTCCTGTCCAAGCATATCGAAGACTCAAGACCACATCATAAAAGTGAAGACCAAGTCCAACCTAATTGAAGACATGGAAGTTGAGCCCAAATCCAACCCAACTTGAAGACCTGAAGATCCCAGGAGGAGAAAATGAAAACAGGAACAAACCTAAAGCCCTGATCCAGCCAGACGCAAACTGGGCCAGCCCAAGCCCAGGAAGAGGAATTAGGGCACCACTTCTTAGGATTACCCTCCTCTTGGTCGGCCACTTATGGTCACCCCTTTGGCCGACCAAGACAAGGAGAGGGAGTCCAAGTTCTTTAGGGATTTCTACCTAGGTTGCCTTATATTCCTAGTTAGGGTTTGAAAGGGAGAAGGAGTCCTATATAAAGTCTAAAGTACCCTTACTTGGGGCCCAAGGTTAAGGGTCTATTTAAGAGACCCTAGCCTCTTGTATGAAGCTTGATTTTGATATATGAAATAAACCTTGAGTTCTTATATTGCTTTGTATGATTACCCTGCTGTGTGCATAAAGGGGTTTGAGAGTTCTTCTTCCCGGTGTTTGCAACCATCTTCCTGCTGCCAACCATCCTTCCAGCCCCTCTAAAACTTTCTTTTCTTTGTTGTTTTCCTTTGTTTTCTTGATTTTCTCTGAGTTTTCTAACCCCTGACAGGTCGTTTGCAGGTCCCTGAGTTCCTACGAATCCAACGACTCCAGCCAAGCCTCAATCGGATCACCGAGCAAAAAGTCGGGTATCCGCGGGTCTTTGGTTCGATTTTCCAGGCCGCATCCATCGAGGAATGACAGATCCATTTACTGCGATCTTCACCGGGTGCTTCAGACATTGTCAAGTACATCCCCTCTACCTCCAGTAATTATATTGTAGGAGAACTTGTCCTAACTGAGGCTTCTCAGCCCCGACGATCCTTCTTTAGTACTTTTCTAAGTTCTAATCTGCATGCTTGGCTTCAAAAACTCATACAAAATTTCCTATAACTAATTTTGATCTGAAATTTGGAAATTAATCACCTAACCCAACATATAAAATATACAAAAAGAATTGCATGCATATTAGTCCCGCATCATTTGGTATCAGAGCTTAGATTAGGGCTTATTTTCTATAATTTTTTAGTCTGTATATATGATGTTATTTTAGTTATTTTTCCCTATCCTGAACTCCAAAAATTCTAAAATCTATTTTGTTGAATTCATCATAATTCAAAGTATTTTCCAGAATTTTTTCAGACTTTGTTTCGGTCTGTAAATTTTCTTCAAGCCAAAATACAGCCTACAAATTTTCGGCTCCATTTTTTTTCAGCAAGACAAGTTTGGAAGTTTTAGGGTATTGCTTAGCATCTTTTGCATATCTTTTAATTTTAGTATATTTCCTGCATATTAGGCCATAATTTGCAAGTTTTCTTCTATTTAAGAAAATACCAAAATATATAATATATATATATATATATACATATTCTCCAAAAATACCAAAAAATATCTAAACCCTAATTTGCATCCTCATATGCTTGCCATCATTGCATAATTTACTTTAAGGGCACTCTCTTTATGCTAGATAAGGGAAGGAGGTCATTACCTTTCCTTAGCCCAAAACCACCTCCCTTGCATTCGATCCCAAGCCTAACTTAAAATCGATTAGACTTAATTTGTCCTAGTGGGCTATGGACACCAACTGGTCGGGTCCTGGCTAAGTGTCAGATCACTGTGTCAAGCTAACATGTGTGTGCCTTGTGCTTGGTGTCTAGAATGGTGGTTCTGGGACTCAATCCAGAAGGGCTTGTATGCTGGTCCGCCTACCTGGCCAATCTCTGATTGGTGTCTAGGATTGGCAATCAGGGACCTAACACTCCCCTTACACCTGCCTGGCTGAGTACAGGATTACTATAGACTAGTTTGCCACCCTGATTGAGCCCTTAGTTTGGACTCTAGGTCTAGTCAGCTTAGTCAGTCTGATCGAGTCTTGCATGAGCACTAGATCAGGGGTTTCAGATCACCCACCTCCTTCACAAATGTCTGAACCCATGGAAAATTTGCAAGCCCAAATGAAAGCACTCACTGAGCAACTAACCCAATCCATGGCCCAGATGGCTACACAATAAATACCCAATTGACTACCCAGTTAACTCAGTCTGGTACCCAAACCAACAATAGAATTGACCATCTTGCCAATAGGTTTGACCAGTTAGAAGGCCATGTAGGGACCATAGAAAGAACCCATGGGTCATATTCTGAGCCAGATCTTGAGTCCCCTCAACCTAGGAGGACCCCAAACCCTGATCCATACCATGAGGTCGAACCTAGGAGAGCCCCTCATCCTGACCCATACTATAATTCTCAACCTAGGAGGACCCCAAACCCTAATCCATACCATGAGGTCAAACCTAGGAGAGCCCCTCATCCCGACCCATACTATAATCCTCAACCTAGGAGAACCCCAAACCCTGATCCATACCGAGAGGTTGAACCTAGGAGAGCCCCTCAGCCTGACCCATACTATAATCCTGAGCCTAAGAGAACCCCAAACCCTGATCCATATCTTGAGGCTGAACCTAGAAGAGACCATCGTCCTGACCCAATCCCTGAGGTTCGTCCCAGAAGGCCCAATCAGAATTTTGTAGACCAGGAGGACTGATCCTATAGACATGTTAAGCTTGATGCCCCAACTTTTGATGGTTGTCTAGATCCTAAGGTCTATATAGATTGGGAGGGAGAGATGGATCAATATTTTGAGTGGTATGATATGACAGAGGAGCATAAATTTATGTTTACTAAGCTTAAGTTGGTTCGGGAAGCTAGGTTACATTGGGCTGGTGTTGAGAGAACCCTTAGTCTAGGAGGGCGTGATCCTATAACCACCTGGTGGGCCATGAAGGGTAAGCTTAGGACAAGATATGTTCCAGCTTCATATCGTAGTGGGTTACTAGATCAATGGCAATGATTTAATCAGGGTAACAGGAGTATAGATGAGTACATCACAAAATTTGATGAGTATTCCATACGATGTGATTTAAGGGAGTCTGAGGATATTGTCTTATCTAGGTTTAGAGCTGGAATGAGAGATGACATTAAGAAAGAGCTCTATATAAGAGAGGTTAGAGACCTGGACCATGCTTACCAGATTGCTAGGGATCATGAGCGTTTTCATAGAGGGCCCGTTTACCATAGACTTAAGCCCACTAGATACCCTAGTTAGTATCTAGGAGCTAGCCAGCCCAATCAGAGCCGACCCATGCCTAGCCGACCTAGCCCGAGTTGACCCAGTCCTAGTCAGCCAGGCCCGAATCGACCTAGTCCTAGTTAGTCAGGCCTGAGTCGACCCCAGCCTAGTAATCCTTTGACCCGTAAGGATGATCGAGGAAAATC
Organism: Areca catechu; assembly: GCA_021397845.1. Lineage (NCBI taxonomy): Eukaryota > Viridiplantae > Streptophyta > Magnoliopsida > Arecales > Arecaceae > Areca > Areca catechu. Next base: position 148,512,386 of record CM038045.1, on the reverse strand, counting down.
TGTAGAGGTCAATAAGAGTTATACTCCCTAGAAGACCTGTTTTAGATGTAATAAACCAGGCTACTTTATGAGCCAATGTCCAGTTAGTGCCTTACACCTAGGTGAATTGCAGGAAGAAGAGCCTGAATCCGTAGTCGAACCTGAGGGAGAAGTTTATGAGGCTGATGATTAGTTAATAGAAGAATATGAAGGTGAGGAGGAGGAACCTGAGTTTGAGAATCAATTAGGAGTGGTTAGGTGCATCTTAGCCCAAACCCCAGTTAAGGAAGATTAGCGTAGGACTCGCATCCTACAGACTTTTGTTAAGGTAGGGTGTAAGGTTCTTAAGATCATCATAGATAGTGGGAGTTGTGTCAATGCTGTCTCTGCCAAGATAGTTAAATCTTTAGGGTTGATCACAGTTCCCCATCCTAGCATGTACAAAGTTTCTTGGATAGATTCTACCTCCATCCAGATTCAAGTTAGGTGCCAAATCTTAATTAGATTGCAGACCTATGAGAAAAAGATTTGGTGTGATGTCATCCCCATGGAAGCAAGTAGTATCATTCTAGGTCAACCTTGACTTTTTGATTACGATGCAACCCTGTATGGTCGAACCAATGTTTGTGCTTTTAACTACCATGGAAATAAGTTTGTTATCAATCCAACCCCCCCTAGGGACCCAGTTAAGAGGGGTTCTAGTAGCCTTAAGGACAAGAAACCTGGAGTTAACCTGATTAAGGCTAGGGAGTTAGAAAAGGAGATTGTTGAGGGTAACCATGTTTGGATCTTGACCTCCAAGGAAATACTCGAACCAACCCAAAAGGAACACCCTAAAGAAATTGTTGAAGCTCTGAAAGAATTTGAGGATGTATTCCCTGAGGATTTACCTGATCAACTACCATCCCTTAGAGACATCCAGCATGCAGTAGACTTAGTTCCATGAGCCACTTTACCAAACCTTTCTCACTATAGACTGAATCCTAGTGAACATCAAGAATTACAGAAACAAGTGGGAGAATTGCTTACGAAGGGTTTCATTAGGAAGAGCCTGAGTCCATGTGCAGTCCCTGCTCTACTGACCCCTAAGAAGGATGGTACCTGAAGGATGTGTGTAGATAATAGAGCTATCAACAAGATAACTGTGAAGTATAGGTTTCCCATCCCCTGATTGGATGATATGTTAGACATGATGGCCGGAGCCAGAGTTTTCTCTAAGATAGACCTTAAGAGTGGCTATCATCATGTTAGAATTTGACCTGGGGATGAGTGGAAAACTGCTTTCAAGACTAAGGATAGCCTGTTTGAGTGGGTTGTAATGCCTTTCGGACTTTCCAATGCACCAAGTACTTTTATGAGGATTATGACCCAGGTCCTGAAAGAGTTTACAGGGAAATTTGTTGTGGTCTACATTGATGATATTCTGATCTATAGCAGGACCAAGAAGGACTACCTTAGTCATCTAAGACTAGTATGCCAGACCCTTAGGGAGAATAGCCTCTATGCCAACTTTAAGAAATGTGATTTCATGACACATAGGGTTATCTTCCTAGATTTTGTTGTCATCCATGAGGGAGTTTCTGCAGATCCTGAAAAGGTTAGGACAATTGTTGAGTGGCCTACATCCTCTAGTGTCCATGATGTGCGTAGTTTCCATGGCCTAGCAACCTTTTAAGGAGATTTATTAGGGATTTTAGTACAGTCGTCCACCTATCACTAATTGCATTAGGAAGGGTACATTTGAGTGGACCAAAGCAGCTGATAAGGCCTTCCTAAAGCTTAAGGATAAGATGACCCATGCACCCATCCTTAGATTACTTGATTTTACTAAGGTGTTTGAGGTCGCTTGCGACGCCTTGAGAGTAGGAATAAGTGGGGTACTAAGTAAAGAGAATCACCCTATAGCCTTCTTCAGTGAGAAACTGAATGAGGCTAAACTTAAATACTCTACCTATGGCAAGGAATTTTATGCAGTAGTCCAGGCCCTTAGATATTGGAGACATTACTTACTACCGCAGGAGTTTGTCTTATTTTCTGACCATGAGGCACTCCGATTCCTGAACTCCCAAAAGAAACTAAACCCATGGCACGGTAAATGGATTGAGTACATTCAGGCTTACACTTTTATCCTGAAACATCGTGCCGCCACTGAAAATAAGGTAGCAAATGTCCTGAGCCGTAGGTCTCTACTGTTAGGATCAGTTAGCACCCAAGTCATAGGGTTTGATAGGTTAAAGGATGAATATGAAACCTGCCCAGACTTTGGAGACATTTATCAGACCCTCAGGCTAGGACCATCCAGTACCCATAGTGAGTATACCCTTCAGGATGGCTACCTTTTCCAGAACAATCGACTCTGTATATCCAAAACTTCCCTTAGAGAATTCCTAATTTGGGAGACCCATGCTGGAGGTTTAGCTAGTCACTTTGGTAGAAATAAGATAATCTTAGCAATAGAGGACCAGTTCTTTTGGCCAGGATTGAAAAGGCACATTGCACAGATTGTAGCCAGGTGTAGAACTTGTGCTGTTGCAAAATAGCAGAAGCAGAACACTGGTCTTTACACACCTTTACCAGTGTCTGATCGCCCTTGGCAGGACCTAGGTATGGACTTCATGTTAGGATTACCTAAGACTCAGAAGAGATATGATTCTATCTTTGTAGTGGTCGATAGGTTATCTAAGATGGCTCACTTCATCCCCTGTTCCTAGACCTTTGATGCGTCTAGAGTAGCCAAGCTTTTCTTAGATCATGTGGTTAAACTCCATGGCCTACCCAAGACCATCATATCTGATAGGGATGTTAGGTTCACCAATTATTTCTGGACGACCTTATAGCACCTGTTAGGGACCAAGCTTAAGTTTTCTACAGCCTACCACCCTCAAACAGATAGCCAAATTGAAGTGGTGAACCGTAGTTTAGGAAATCTCTTTAGATGCATGGTAGGTGAACATGTTGGAACTTGGGATCTATTATTACCTAGAGCAGAGTTTGCCTACAATAGTTCAGTAAATAGGACAATAGGTAAGAGTCCTTTTGAAATAGTCCATGGGTACCAGCCTAATCACCCCATTGATTTAATTCCTTTACCTATTCATGCACGAGTCTCAGAGTCTACAGAGTCATTTGCACATCATATTAGAGACTTGCACAAGGACATTAGCCAAAAGATAAACATAAGCAATGAAACTTATAAAAAATTGGTTAATTCCTGAAGAAGGATCAAGGAATTTGATGTAGGGGATTCTGTCATGATTAGGCTTAGGCCTGAGCGGTTCCCACCTGGGACCGTTAAGAAGCTTCATGCTCGTGGAGCCGGACCTTTTAAAGTGTTAAGGAAGGTTGGATCAAATGCCTATGTGTTAGACTTGCCTTCGGATATGGGCATTAGTTCTATCTTCAATATTACAGACCTGGTTGAGTACAGGGAACCGGCAACGATACCTAGTGAGGCTTTTGGACCTATCCCTTCTGTTGAGAGTGATCCTTACCCAGAGTGTCCACTAATTAATTGGCCTGAGAGAGGAGAACGGATCGAGCGTATCCTGGATGATCAAGCCATTACGACCTGGGGCCGCGGTTATCAACGCTTCCTGGTCCGATGGCAAGGCCGGCCAGAGTCGGATGATTCATGGATTTCTCGAGAGGACTTGCAATGCCTCAACCATACCTTCTCGAGAGACATGTGAGCCAATCTGATCTTCACTCGATAGGGTCGAGTTCCTCCCATCCTGGGAGAATTGGTGCGGACAACAAAGGCACCAGAATAAGGCAGAGGCTTCTCAACCCTCTGTGGATCACTTAATTGACATTTGAGTCCACTGTAATAAAGCTTAGTCCAGCTAAGTTGTTTTATTTGAGTCCTGTAATTAGTAAGCTCATGTTGAGCTAGTTCAGTTCAGTATTAGTCAGCTCATGTCGAGCTAATTTTATTTTTTTGAGTCCTGTCCAAGCATATCGAAGACTCAAGACCACATCATACAAGTGAAGACCAAGTCCAACCTAATTGAAGATATGGAAGTTGAGCCCAAATCCAACCCAACTTGAAGACCTGAAGATCTCAGGAGAAGAAAATGAAAACAGGAACAACTGAAACCCTGATCCAGCCAGAAGCAAACTGGGCCAGCCCAAGCCCAGGAAGAGGAATTAGGGTGCCACTTCTTAGGATTACCCTTCTCTTGGTCGGCCACTTATGGTCACCCCTTTGGCCGACCAAGACAAGGAGAGGGAGTCCAAGTTCTTTAGGGATTTCTACCTAGGTTGCCTTGTATTCCTAGTTAGGGTTTGAAAGGGAGAAGGAGTCCTATGTAAAGTCTAAAGTACCCTTACTTGGGGCCCAAGATTAAGGGTCTATTTAAGGGACCCTAGCCTCTTGTATGAAGCTTGATTTTGATATATGAAATAAACCTTAAGTTCTTATATTGCTTTGTGTGATTACCCTGCTGTGTGCATAAAGGGGTTTGAGAGTTCTTCTTCCCGGTGTTTGCAACCATCTTCCTGCCGCCAACCATCCTTCCAGCCCCTCTAAAATTTTCTTTTCTTTGCTGTTTTCCTTTGTTTTCTTGATTTTCTCTGAGTTTTCTAACCCCTGACAGGTCGTTTGCAGGTCCCTGAGTTCCTACGAATTCAACGACTCCAGCCATGCCTCAATCGGATCACCGAGCAAAAAGCTGGGTATCCGCGGGTCTTTGGTTCGGTTTTCCAGGCCGCATCCATCGAGGAACGAGAGATCCTTTCACTGCGATCTTCACCGGGTGCTTCAGACGTTGTCAAGTACATCCCCTCTACCTCCAGTAATTATATTGTAGGAGAACTTGTCCTAACCGAGGCTTCTCAGCCCCGACGATCCTTCTTTAGTACTTTTCTAAGTTCTAATCTGCATGCTTGGCTTCAAAAATTCATACAAAATTCTCTACAACTAATTTTGATCTAAAATTTGGGAATTAATCACCTAACCCAACATATAAAACATACAAAAAGAATTGCATGCATATTAGTCCTGCATCATTCTTACCTTAACTTCTGCTATATTGAAAGCATTTCGAGAAGATCACAATTAAGGAGCACGATTGAGTAGAGATCTTTCTTTCATCATTTTTTTGAAAGATTTGAGTAAGGCTTTTCCTCTAGCACCATTCATTGCTGCACCTCTCTAAGTGGGACAAGCTAAATGTGATGAGATGGTAGTAGGCTTTAAAGGATCTAGAAATCCTTCAAAGGAGTGCTAATAACTTCTAGTGAAAATTTGGACAGCACCAAGACTTGCAAAAGAAGTTCTCGATGTTGAAGAAATTGATGGGATTTCTCTAATGAAAAATCCTTCAATATTTATGTCAGCTCAGGGAGAAAGAATGGTGAGAAGAAAATGGAGAGAGAGTGTGAGTGTGTGTAAGAAGTTTCCTAGAGTTTTTCTCAATTCTCTATTTATAGAGGTTTAGGACCAAGTTGATTAGACGTCTATAATCATTTGTAAGATGGTTACACCATTAAGAAAGTTATTAAGTCGATTAAGCTATTAAGAGATCAGTTTATGAAATGATTTGTTAAATGATCAGTTACACTTCTTGATAACTACTTTACCAACCTTGTTGTAATAACTTTAATGACTCTAAAACGTATGCTTCATATTAAATAAAGTTATTAAACTTTGTACCTGGCTTAGGTAAGTGGTCGGTACCTATTCAATGAGTAGTTGAGTAACTTGTATTTTAGATAAGTGATCAACTCTTGACCATCAAGCATCAAGTAACTCAAATAAATGATCGACTCCTAGGTATCGAGCACCTTGTACCTTAAATAAGTGATCAGTTCCTGATTGTTGGACACCCTGTGCCTCAAATAAATGATTGGCTTTTGGATATTTGATATCTTGTGTCTTAGATAAGTGATTAGCTCCTGGTCATTGGGCATCCTGTGCCTTAAATATGTGATTAGCTCCTAGCCATCTAGTACCCTATGTCTCAAATAAATGATTGACTCCTACCATCGGGCATCTTGTGCTTTAAATAAGTGATTAGTTTTTAACCATCTGGTATCTTATGCCTCGAATAAGTGATTAGCTCCTTGTTGAACATTTTTTTACTGAACACTTTTTTGCATATCAGCAATTACTCATAACAGGTCATTTGTCCTATAACACCTTCCATGCCAAATAGGTTTCATGCTCCCCTTTTTTGTGCCCTTCTCAATATCATGCTAAAGAGAAAAAAATCTAGCACCTCCTATATCTAAATTTCACTCCTCCATAGAGTCTCACACCAACTCCTTTCTTCATTTAATTTGGTGCTCCAAAACTTTTCTTGTTCTGGATTGGTGCTCCATCTAGAGTCTAGGTGGATTAGGACTCTCAACAAAGTGGCAGCACTCAATATCCACTAAAAAAAATCAGGTTTCCTTTCTTTCTTTCCTTGATGTAATTCCCACAATCCTTCATGCCAACTTCCTTTCTTTATTTGCTTTGCTATGCCTAATCTCCTTTCTTCCTTTGGATTTCCATGCCTTATCTAGAGTTCACATGGCCGAGAACTCTCAATCCCATGCCACAAATGAATTAGCGCCTGATGCGGCAAGCATATGATTAGTGATTTGATTCGTGTTTGTAGAGCAATGAAACCTAATTACACTAGCATTGTACTCATCATAATAAGTCTTAAGGATTACATGAAAAGGGACTATTACATGATTAGACACAATCCTGAAACTAAGAAGGAAGAAGATCTAGACAATAGGGGCTAATGATTGAGGACTTGCCTTGTTGAGCTTTCCAACCTTCTAATGATTTCAAACCTTGAAACTACCGATGCTCTGGACTGGAGAACTCGGATAACAGAGATCAGAACGCTGGGCTTGGGCTTCAGCTTGTTGGTTCATTGTCAAGGGGAACCTTGTTCACAACTCAAAGACTTCGAAGGACCCTGCACTGAAGATCAAAAGTTAAGGAAGAAGAAAGCAGGCATATGGAAGGGATGGAATAATTTATGAGCAAGGAAGGAAGTCTGAGATGGTTTGGCCGGCTCCAATGTATCCTTCTTGAACTTGGCGTTGGATGGCTTGGAGAAGAAAGTAGATTCGAGTGGGGGGAAAAGGGGCTTAGGAACAATCATTCAAAGAAATAATATAAGACTACAACTTCAACTTCAACTTCATTTTTCATTCATCTCATCAAAATCCATCCCTTTTACAATGGGAGTCCAAGGCTTTTAATAGCCTCACAAAGCTAGCTTTTGAAATTTAAAAACTCCCCAAATCGAGGAGGATTACAAGGGTGGTTGGAGGATTTGGTGGAGAGTTTGGAGGGATGTGGGGGGGGTTGGAGGATTTGGTGGAGGACTTGGAGGGATGTGGCCAACCTCCTTGAATTTGAATCTCCCTTGTTGGCGCCCAAAGGGTGATGAGGTGGCTAGTGAAGTTGCACCTGATGACGTGGCATGGTGAGGTGGTCTTCTACTTGGATAAGAATGACATGTGGCGCCCAATGGTCCTAGTTGATGGTCCTTTTCTCTTGCTTGGTTGATGTGTCTTCTCTTCTTCATGTGGTCAAATTCTGGGGTCTAGAATTTGAGTCTTGTTGCTGGCTTTCATGGCTTTAAGACTTGATTAGACTTAACTCAACTGAATTAGACTTAACTCAACTAAACTGACTAGACTGACCTAGACTTTAAAACTTGAAATGGACTTACAAGAAATGAAATTTTAAAAGTAATTACAGGACTCAATAAACACTCTTGATTTGAAACTCAAAATTAATTACAGGACTCTTGAAAAGGAAATGACTCTTCAAAATAAAATATTTTTGAACTAAAGGATACAAGGTAACCTAATTATCTTCGATCCAAATTGGGATAAGGCTAACCTTGTTGGAGTGAAGTTTCTTTCGGCTTCTGGTGTCCACACCAATTCTCCTGGGGTGGGCAGAACTCGACCCAGTCGAGTATGGTTCAGTTTTTCCCTGGTAATACTCGAACAAGTCTGGATTAAGTCTTTGCAGGTCCTCTCGAGTAATCCAAGAGTTGTTGGACTCAGGTCGACCTTGCCATTGAACCAGGTATCGCTGATAGTCCTTATTCCTGGTAGTAATGATCTTGTCATCCAGGATTCTCTCAATCCTCTCTCTCTGCTCAGGTAAGGTTGGTGGTGGACACTTGGAAATATGTTCACTCTCAATGAAAGTTTCTGGCTCAAAAGGCTCACTAGGTATTAGTAGTGGTTCTTTGTATTCTACTAGGTCTGAAACATTGAAGGTTGTACTAATACCCATATCAGGTGGAAGTTCCAAAACATATGCATTAGGCCCTATTTTCTTTAAGATCTTAAAAGGTCCCGCTCCGCGGGCATGCAGCTTCTTTATGGTTCCAGGGGGAAACCGTTCAGGGTTGAGCCTAATCATCGCATAATCCCCTTCACAGAATTCTTTAGCCCTCTTATGTGAGTCAGCTAAGTGTTTATAAGTTTCATTGCTCAGGTTGATCTTATTACTGATTTCTTTATGCAGATTTGTGACATGCTGTGCAAAAGACTCAGCAGACTCAGAAACTTACACAAGCACTTACAAAATGCAGACTGAACTAGGCATCTTTATTGAGAAGAATTTTATTGGACTCTCTAGGGCCTAAACCTAACAGATTAATGACTCTCTAGGTTTGACCCTGGTCTGGTATGCACATGAGAATTTACCATGGGTTCCTAGCAAATGCCATAAGGTTTTCCAAAAGTAGGTAGCAAAAGGAATAGGCTTTAAAAGCTCATGCATCCTAGTAATCTCATCAAAATGAAACTTAATGGCTCTAAAATTATGATAAGACTCAGGGAAAGGCAGGAAATAGGAATCCGAGACTTGGGATAATTTAGGGGAATCTTGAAATAGACCTTGGTTACTCATGATGACCTTAAGATTAGAATTTTGATCTACAGGCGGGATGCTTCTAGGTAGTTGAAGGTCATCAGGAAAGTATTCTAGAATAATGATTGGGTTCTTCTCAGGTACCTGAAGGAGTTCTTATGTCGAAGCTAAAGTATTGGGTTCTTCCTGAGGGCATTGTCTTACGGGAACCAAGTCATCACTAAATTTTGGTTGTTTTGATGTTTTAGGATTAGGCTCAATAATCTTTTCTTTACCAAAGGTTTCCTCAGGTAAGGTACTAAAGTTGTTCTCTTCACAGTCTTCCCCTTCATTTTCATCTATTAAACTTATGTCAGTCTCATACATATATTTACTAGGTTCAAATTTGCCTTCTTCCTTCCCTAGCCCTTCAGTTTGAGGATACCCTAAGTCTTGAGTATTCATGAACTCAACTTGTACTTCAGGGTTCTTACTCCTATCATTCATATGAGCTAATGGGATAGTAGGAGTTGGTTGGTCTAAGGAAAATTGTTTAGCCAGCATTTGGTTCAATTGGGCCATTAGATCATTTAGGCCTCTCAACGTGGTTTCAAGATTCGGGTCCATGGCTACACTGGACTGGGTTTGGACTGGTGAATATGAGGCTCCTGATCTAGTTTTCATGCATGCAAGTGGACTCAAGTTCGAGCTAAGGTTTCCTAGACCTAGAGCACAAATTAGAAGTCTAATTAAGTGAACCAACTAGCTAGTAGTACTTATGGGACTTAGCCAGGTAGGTGGAGGGGAGTGTAGGTCCCTGATTGCCAACCTTAGACACCAATCTGAGATTGGCCAGGTAGGTGGACCAAATCACAAGCCCTGATGCACCAATCCTAGACACCAAGCCAGTAAGCACACACCAATTAGCTGACACAGTTAACTTGACCCTAACCTGAACCCAACTTGTTGGTGTCCCTAACCCACTAGGGCAATTAACGTTCTACTCAATTTTAATTAACGGGCTGGGATCGATATGCTGGTTGGTGATTTTTGGGCTAGGGACAGGTGATGAAACCCTGACCCTATGTCAAATTGATGCCCTTAATTTGATTTCTCATGAGATGAATGAAATGCAAAGGTGCTGCAGAAGTGTGTTGCAATTTGAAAGTGGTGTGGAAAAAGTGATGAAAAAAATGTCCAAAAATTCTGAAAAATTCACAAAGGATTCCTAACTTATATGTTTCAATGTAGATGAAAGGAATTTTAAAACTAAAGTCTATACTAATCTAAGCAGATCCTACAAATGAAGATAAATAAAAAGGACAGAACATAACCCTAATGACAGTGTCGAACTGCAGAAATTTTTATTTTTTTATAATTTGTTTTTGATGATGAAATTTAATATGGTGATAACTGACTTAAAAAGGAATAAGAAAGAAAATATTTCAATAAAAAATCAGTGACTTGCCTTTGGAGTTGCAGGCGGATTACAGTCAGCCTACAGAAAATACAGCAAGCAGAAAAACAGAACGTGCCCAATGCAAAATTCACAAATGAAATCTAAGAAGTCCTTTGGCTTTCTTTTTCACGGGTCAATCACAATGGCACCCCGACACGCCTTAGGAGATCCCCGTGGAATGGGAAGAGAGGGTGTTTAAACCCTACTTTCTCCTAAGACCGGACGGCCTGGTAACGCCCCCGATCCAAGTACTTCAAGGACTTAATGCTATGCAATCAGGAACTTATTATACCATGCTCTGATACCAAGATGATGCGGCAAGCATATGATTAGTGATTTGATTCGTGTTTGTAGAGCAATGAAACCTAATTACACTAGCATTGTACTCATCATAATAAGTCTTAAGGATTACATGAAAAGGGACTATTACATGATTAGACACAATCCTGAAACTAAGAAGGAAGAAGATCTAGACAATAGGGGCTAATGATTGAGGACTTGCCTTGTTGAGCTTTCCAACCTTCTAATGATTTCAAACCTTGAAACTACCGATGCTCTGGACTGGAGAACTCGGATAACAGAGATCAGAACGCTGGGCTTGGGCTTCAGCTTGTTGGTTCATTGTCAAGGGGAACCTTGTTCACAACTCAAAGACTTCGAAGGACCCTGCACTGAAGATCAAAAGTTAAGGAAGAAGAAAGCAGGCATATGGAAGGGATGGAATAATTTATGAGCAAGGAAGGAAGTCTGAGATGGTTTGGCCGGCTCCAATGTATCCTTCTTGAACTTGGCGTTGGATGGCTTGGAGAAGAAAGTAGATTCGAGTGGGGGGAAAAGGGGCTTAGGAACAATCACTCAAAGAAATAATATAAGACTACAACTTCAACTTCAACTTCATTTTTCATTCATCTCATCAAAATCCATCCCTTTTACAATGGGAGTCCAAGGCTTTTAATAGCCTCACAAAGCTAGCTTTTGAAATTTAAAAACTCCCCAAATCGAGGAGGATTACAAGGGTGGTTGGAGGATTTGGTGGAGAGTTTGGAGGGATGTGGGGGGGGTTGGAGGATTTGGTGGAGGACTTGGAGGGATGTGGCCAACCTCCTTGAATTTGAATCTCCCTTGTTGGCGCCCAAAGGGTGATGAGGTGGCTAGTGAAGTTGCACCTGATGACGTGGCATGGTGAGGTGGTCTTCTACTTGGATAAGAATGACATGTGGCGCCCAATGGTCCTAGTTGATGGTCCTTTTCTCTTGCTTGGTTGATGTGTCTTCTCTTCTTCATGTGGTCAAATTCTGGGGTCTAGAATTTGAGTCTTGTTGCTGGCTTTCATGGCTTTAAGACTTGATTAGACTTAACTCAACTGAATTAGACTTAACTCAACTAAACTGACTAGACTGACCTAGACTTTAAAACTTGAAATGGACTTACAAGAAATGAAATTTTAAAAGTAATTACAGGACTCAATAAACACTCTTGATTTGAAACTCAAAATTAATTACAGGACTCTTGAAAAGGAAATGACTCTTCAAAATAAAATATTTTTGAACTAAAGGATACAAGGTAACCTAATTATCTTCGATCCAAATTGGGATAAGGCTAACCTTGTTGGAGTGAAGTTTCTTTCGGCTTCTGGTGTCCACACCAGCGCCCCTTCCTTTCCTTATTTGGTGCCCTAACTCTATGCCTATCCTTCTTTTCCTTCTTTAAATTAGCATCCAAAAAATCCTAGAGCTTCCAATACTGTTATTAAACCCGACCTGGCCTAGTCGATCCGACCGAAAACCAAGTGACTCGGCCATAGAACCAGTCTGGGTTTAAAATTAGCCTAGCTATACTTAAAACCCATCAAAAAATTAATAAACTGGCTAGTTCAACCATGGCTCACTTGACCCAGCTCAAACCTGGATGAAACCCAGCCATAAAAGAGGGGAAAAATCGAATCAATGTTCACCCATCTCTTTCCTTCGACCCTTCTAGCTTCCCCTCTTCCTCCCGATGACCAAGCGGTGATGGTGGAAGCCAAGAAAAGGGATGGTGGTGATGGCAATTGACTGAGATCTTAGTGGCAATAATGGCGAGGATAGAGAAGCTTTACTCTTCCTCTTCCTTCTGTTCATCCTTTGGATAAATTTTTGGGGAACACCTTCGAGGAGGGGGGTCATGATGGTAGAAGGCGGGAGGTCACGAGCGTAGGGGAGAGGGAGAGGGAGAGAGGAGGGTGTTGCTGCCAAGATCGTCATGGCCTGTAGCTGCTGTCGAGGTCGGATCGCCCCTATTGTACTCTTGGGATGTCCTGCTCCTTTGAACCTGCAAAAACGGGGTTAGTGACCCGGTTGGGGATTCCGGCGGGGGCACACCGATGGTCAAGTCAGAGATGATCCAGGAGAACAGATCCTCCTAGTCGAGCCCCTCTTGATGGACTCCATGCTAGGAGGAATGAGTAGTGTGAGAGTGGGGTGAAAGTGTGTCGGGAGGATGGTGGCCGAGCTAGAGAGATTCTCTATGTGGCCTTTTCCCCTTGACTTGCTTGAGTTTGGTGGTGAGATAGTGGTGTTTGTGGTTTTGTTTGCATACCTCCCCATTGGGGGTGCCGATGGTTCTTTTAAGCCTTGATCATTGTTGGGCGCTTACCTCGGGATCTCCCCCGTGTCAGCAGGAACATGTAGTGGTGTCCCGTGCCATAAACGGGATGCCTTTCTCGGTTCGTGATAGGAGAACCTTCCATACGCTCTGACATTCCTTCCGGTCGCTCCGTTCTGGAAAACTTGGCAGTGCCTCGATCGGGGGGCCACCACCCCCCGAGATTCGAATCTCCTAGTTGACTTCCTCTTCCAGGTGGTTCAAGTAGTTGGTGAAGAGCGTGGTGCCTCGATCACAGGGCTTCTCCCTTTTCTGGTGTAAGTGATGGCCGCGGATAGTTATTGCGGCCAGGTGGGCACCTTTTCGTGACCCTCGGGCAGCTTACCGGCCTCTTGGGATGACAGTGCCGCCTCCCCGCTTGCTGGTGTCTTCGCTCAAGCTGGAGGCCGAGTTGGAGAGGCAGGGCTCGACTCCGAGGGGCTCGGCCTCGACACGGCTCCACTTGGCAGAGGAGGGCTGAGCTCGACTCCAGACCAAGGGAGCCCGACTTCGGGCAAGCTCGACCTGACGGAGGAGGGCAGAGCGCGGCTCTGGTCCAGAGGACTCGACCTCGGAGGGGCTCCACGTGGCAGAGGAGAGCTGAGCTCGACTCCATACCATGGGGCTCGACCTCGAGGGGCTTACTCTGAGGGATGCCGCTCGGCTCCAGCCTAAGCATCCCGAGCTCGCGGGCCTGACTTGGCGGAGGGTGGAGCTCGGCTTCGATGGGCGGTCCCATTGTTCTGAGGGAGCTTAGCCCGACGAAGGAGTCCGGGTAGAGTATCTGAAGTGGCAGCCTTCTCTGACATGGTATTTGACAGCTACTCCACGTCAGCGATCCAGCCATATCAGAGGGGAACGACATCAGGAGGGGTAGGCAGAGGGCAGGGGGAGGGGGGTAACGATGGTGGAAGGTGGGGGTTCATGAGCATAGGGGAGAGGGAGAGGGAGAGGGGAGGGGAATGACATCAAGAGAGGTAGGCGGAGGATGGGGGAGCAGAATGCCATCGAGGATGGGGGTAAAGATGATGGAAGGGGAGAGTCATGAGTGTGGAGGAGATAGTGGGTTAGGGATTGAAATCCATCGATTTCATGGGAAGATGGAAGGTTATTTGGTAACCAAGCAATCTAATCTCAAGTTTGATATATAATAGTATAAAATCTATTACCTTATAATCTAGGGAAGAAACAATGATTTTGAGTCATTGGCAAAGTAGAAATATTAAATCTAGTAAAAATAGATCATGGAATACATGGGTTCCTGAATTTTTTGCTTTGTGCATTAACCACCAGTTCAACTATTGACATGGTGGTTTAACCACTAACCTAGTGACCCAATATCTTGTTTTGGTCAAGATCTGGGCCAGGTTTAATAACTTTGGTCCCCAAGTTGAAGGACTCTAGGGTTGGCACCTCCTTTATTTTCTTTCTTTGGATTCTATGCTTCAAGCCTTCTTCTCTTGACCAAGTTTTCTTTATTTACTTGAACTCTTTGGTGGCCATCCACTTGGTTATATCCCTTTCATCCAGTAGGTGTTGAGGCTTGGATGCACACGTAGCAGGCTTGGGCTTGACTCAAGCTTTGTCCTTGGGTTGGAGCTTTATGAATTTTGTTAGGATTTAGATCTTCATAATTAAAATAGCTGAAAAAGAACATGAGAAGCATCAAATACTAATTAATAAATATTAAATGTTAATAACTTGGATACTTCATATGCATATAATGTTTATGTGTTGATCAAAAGCGATCCAGCCTTCCTTGCCAGATGAATCATTCAATCTAATCTTGTAGCTAAAGCCTCTCCTCAATGTCATGCTCGTGATCGCTGTGGCATAGATAGTACTTTTTGGGATCATGACTTTTAGGATGAATCCTCATCCTCCTTGCCCAAGATAGCTATACCCTTACCTCCATTAGTATTGGTGCCCGAGGTACATTTAGTGGTGTGTAGTTGGTGAAATACCTCGGGGATGAGTTATTCTATCCCTTGGGAGGGAACCTATTCCTTCAATATCTTGAAAGAGTCCTAGATTGGCAATGAGGCGGGGTGCAGGACCTTTGCTGACTTTTATGATTGCCCTCCTTTCTTGGAGGGGTCTTTCTTACTGTCCACCTTCTCCTCCACCTTGGTCTCGGTGGGAACCGGATGGGTATTGTACGCCTCATCAATATTGGCATATTTTTCTGTCCAAGAAAGCATCTTCACAAAATTCTACAAATACATCTTCTCCAAATAGAAGAGAAAAGCACATCTCTACAATCTACTTTTAGGGCTGTCATGACCATGAACTAGTCCAGGTTGCACATCTCCAAGGTCATCACATTGAAATGGCTGAGGTACACATGAAGTTATTCTCCTTTTTGCTTGATGTTGACTAGGTAATCTAATCCCTAGCGATGTCGTCTAGTACTGACAAAGTGGGAGATAAACAACTGGCTCAACTCATTAAAAGAACCAATTGAGTTAGGCTCTTGCATTATTCTGGTAGTGAAAGGCAGGTTGGTGTTGATGTCGAGCCTTTCATCACAGATCGGGGATTAATTTTGTAGTGCCTCGATCCTCTTATTCATTTCTTGGAAATACTGTTCCATATTGTGTCTCTACCATTGCAAGCCTTACAGTGATGAGATGATGACCTTCCAGGGGTGGAATCCTTCTCAGAGTAGGGAGTAGGTGATCATCTCTGGGCATGCTTTGGACTTCTGGGCCTGCTCTGCTCTGCCGTGCAAGTCTTTCCTATTCCAGATTCTATAGGGGAGGGGGATAGGACGTCATGGGAGGTGGCTGTAGTTGTTGAGCTATGGTAGGAGGTTGCTGGGTTGTGGAGGAGGATGTGCCTCTTACCATGCATGGAACATTGTATGATTTGGATTGCAAATGCCAGAGTGTGCACCTGCTGGACCAGCGCATAAATTGGTTAGCACTTACCCTTGCGATAGATGGAAGTGTTGGTGCCAGCTATGATGACGACATGGGAGCCCGATTGTTAGCATGAGCTCCCCCGTTTCTTGAGGAGGCAGCATTGGAACGTTGCAAAGAAACTTTCTATGGCACCATTCCCATGGTAACTGTTCACTTGACTTTTCAAAAAAATGGGTAGAGCTCTTCATTTAGCACCAATCTATTTCTGTAGATTCTGATTCAAGATCGGAGAAGTAACTAACGGATCAAAGTTACTACTAGAGAAACTTGCAAAATAAAGTTCTTGACCGCGGTTGGCTTCAGCAAGGATCCTTTGATACTTAAGTCAGGTATTTAAAATAGAAAGAAAGTTGTGAGCTGGTTTTCAGTTAGATATCACTTACTACTTTTACTTATTTGAATTTTTGGAGGTCTGTCTATTTATAATGGATGGTTGAAAAATCGTGCATTTCGAGAGTATTAGATTATTAATTGTGCTATTATGAGCATGAAATTTTAGCTCTCATCTATTCTCTGCATGGATGTGGCTGCTACTTTTGACCTTATCTATATGGAATGGGTGGTTTTTGCATATTGAGGAACTAGCCATTTGAGATGGCAAAGATAGGTCATTTAACTAATGAGTCTTGAGTTGGACCTGAAGGTGGAGACTAAGTGTATAGAGTATGAAATTTTAGTTCTCATCCATTTCTTGCATGGGATGTGGCTGCTACTTTTGATGTTATCTATGTGGAGCATGTGGTTTTTGCATGTCGAGGAACTAGCCATTTGAGATGGTAGAGATGGATCATTTGACTAATGAATGTTGAATTGGACCTGAAGGTGGAGACTAAGTGTATAGACACGTGGTCTCGGTCTAAAGCTGGACGTATGGGTTGGCCACTTCTATAATTGCGTCCCAACTATAGATTCGAGAGAAAATCAACGAAACTAAGAAGTCCTCCAGCGACCCTAAGCAAGCTCAATTCACTGCACACAATAAAAGCACCGTATCGGCCACCTAATGGGCCAGACAGGGTCAATCTGGTGGCTAGCTTTATGCTGCCGGATCGATGCCCCCGGGTCCAGCCAAACGAACCCAAATATTATTATTATCATTATTATATTTCGAGGCAAAGGGCAGCGAGAACCCAAATATCATCGTTCCAAAGCTATCCAGCCGAAGTAAACCAGCCTTGCCAGGCCGTCGACAAAAGCCTGGCAGGGATAGCTTTCGGACGGTCCACGGGTTGTCCTTTCCAGAAGACCCTCTTCTTATTTCAAAAAAACAGGGGGACAGTAAGAACAGGTCGTACCAGAAGAGAAAACTAGTGAAGATTTTGCTGCCGTTTCGTTCCTTCTACTCCCAATCGATTCTCTCTTGGATCAACGGCATCTTCTGTCCTCCCCGCTATTCAACTCTTAGATCTGTGTCTTTCTAAGCTAGAATGATGGTGAATGCTCGTTTTATTGGGATCAGGTAATCCCTTTTCATGTAAATCGAGTCTTGGTTCTTTTTGGCGAACTTCTTTCGTGGCTTTTAGGCGAAGCTCACAAGAGGTTGGAATTACTGGTCGGAAAATATTTGAACTGTTTATTTAGGGAAGTTCTCAATGTACTGTTCTTGTTATTCTTTTCCTGACAACTCTGGGTCCCGTATATTTTGGTTGTTTAAATTTATTTCCCGCAAATGGTATTAATCGGCAGTCTTACTATCTCTAGAGTTTAAGTGTAGATATTTTCACTATCTTCTCTTATTCTAACTGATGCTTGCTGTGTCTTGCCATCGATTTATTGTACTTCTGGAGTTGCTTGAGCTGTTGGTTGGAGTTCATCTCATAATATGAATTAGGTCTCACTGCTGATGTCTTGACTCTCCTCGTTCATATACACTGCAATGACAGTTCTGACACACTACATTTCTCTCTTCTTTGTGGTTTTAGGATTATTTCAATTTTTGATTGTGAGATTTCGGATTGTCAAGGAACAATCTTGCATGGCTGTAATTGCAGCATTAATCTTTTGCATGTGATAAACTGCCCTTATAGAGGAAATTATGGTTCTTATTTAAGAGAGGATAATGTCAGTCAAGCTAATAGCTTGCCATTTTAGTATTAGTAATTATTGTAGAAATCTGATAGCGAGTAAAAATCATTGAAATATACAAGAATCTTGAAGAATTAGATCGATGTTGAAGGTCTAACGTCATCATGCATAGAGAATATTTTGGTTCTGTTCTGTAGTGTCAATCTCCTTGAATTTCCTAAGCTATTATTTATTTATTCTTTTTGCTGTTTTGAGAATGAATATGAAGAGACCTACGGTCATTGAATGCAGAATAGGCTTTACCCAAAAGTCTGGGAACAAAATATAGGCCCATCATCATTTACCAAATGCTTTCCTCATGCATAGGCTTAAATCTTCATCCCTCACAACTAAAAATGGAAGAGAAAGAGGAGGTAGGGGATAAAGATAATGAGAAGCAAAAGGGAAGAGTAGACACAGAAGACTGGAAGAAGAAGGAAAGGAAAAAGGAAATGGAAAAAAAGGGAAATGAAAGATGGAAACAATAAAATATAAATGTGAAGTGGAAATGAGAGCACATGCAAAGCTGGAGTTTTAAATGAGCATAAAGAGGAGTTATAGAAAGGAAAGGAAGACATATGTGGCAACTTTGCAGAGCAAAGTGGTGCCAATCAAATTTTGGGTCAGATGTGCACCTATTTTTCAAGTCCAAAATTTGATTCCAATTTGGGTAGGAAAAAAGAAGGCTTGCTTAATTTGATATAGCATCTATTTTCTTTCTGATGTTTCTCACATGTTCCTGTAATGCTTGGTATCTAGGATAGTATTTATGTATGGAATGCTACTATGGTGACTTATAGCTGTTAAGCTTAGTGGTGTCATATTCAGACCATGTGCTATGTAAACAGATATTCAAAGAACCCAACCCTTTCAAAGATCTGACACTTGACTAATAACCTTTCTCTAGAATGGTCTAGGATAAAATACTCATACTTGACTTTGATATTTGTTGAGTTTCATATAACTGATGTGGGACCAATTGGGGATGATGTGCACATGTGTAGGAATAAATACTTTGATTGTTGAATGGCTTTATGAAATAAGGAAGAAGAAAGATATATTTTTTGCCTGTTATAATTTTTTAAAAAAAGAAAAGTTCAAATAGAACTGCCATAAGGTTTTGGTGTTGGGAAACAATAGGAGCCACAATGTTCTATTTGTTATCAGGGCAGACAGGAGACTTTGTAGTTCACCTGTAAGGGAAATTCAGTGAATAGTGCGTTCAGATTATTTTTTCCTAAAAAGAAAACATATAACATAGGACAATGCTAATGAAGAAAATCAAATAAATAATTGATATTGGATTACAAGAGGAAGAGATAATAGAATAGACGAGGAACAAAAAACAGGAGAAAGTGGTTTAGAAGTGACCAAACTTGAACAATCAGAAATCTGTTATTCTTTCAATAGTTTCACGTGAAATACTTTTTGAGCCACCCATAGCAGGCCCTTCTATAATTTTCTATCACTTGTTTTGCATGTGAACTAGGACTCTTAGTAACTAACTAATCAATCTTCAGAAACTTTTCTAGATTGAGAATTCAAAATCTCACAATATTCTATATAGAGAGATACCCTAAACAGCAAACAATGAAATCCTAATAACACAATGGCTTACTCATGCCATTATATACATAAAGTAGGAGACTCTCACACATTCTACTTGAAATAGAACCCTAAAACCCACCCTAAAAAAATACCAATGTAGAAGTTCTAAAAATATAAAAAAGGGGGTCAACGATTTTTTTTTATTAGCCATCAATAACTCATTGAAGTTATTTATCCTTAGGTAAATTTATGAACCATCTTCATCAACAACCCATGAACTGTGGTGTTGATTGCAATTGTTTTTCCAAGATCTGAATTAAATAGGTTAAGAAATGAAAACAATTCAGATATGGGAAGAAAAGACTGAAATATCAACTCCATAATCTTAAAGAGTTAATCTTCGACCTGACTAAAGAGGAGATTGAGAGTAAGATGGAGAGCTAAAAAAGGAAACCCCCTATAGAATGGTCCAGGTATTATAAAATAAACCCACTATTCAAACAAAATCATTAAATCCCTTTTTTATCTTTCTTTAAGTGCCCCTGACAGGGGCCAACTGCTTGAGATAGACGAGGAAGAGAAGGGCAGCATGGGAAGCATGACTTGCTTGCAACCAAATCTCCTAGAATTCACCATGACGTAATAAATTTTATCTTGATTGCATTGATTCCTCCCAACCAAGAAGGCATATATGGCATGAATACCTTAATCCATTTTAACTGCCACTTCTAAGCAAATACACTAAAGATTAAGTTTAAGGAACTCCAACCATCAACTACTAGAAACAGCACCATATTTTGTTATGATGAAGATAGTAATTTTTTTAGGTTTGAGATTGGGTTATAAATTGTGAAGGAGGTTACATTGGGTCAGGTAATGAACTGAATTATGGGGTGAGAGAGTCTTCCATTTTTTCAAAAAAAATTAAAATATTAAATGTGTTCAATTTGAATGATGAGTCAAATTGTAAAGTCAGGTCATCATATAAGAAATATAGTTTCATCTAAGGTATACAATATCAGACTGAACCATGCAGATTGGTTGCGGCCATACCAAACCAACCCTGAACCCTGATGGCTTGTTTTCTTGGTATAGGTTTATGCTCGAATTGGTACAACTGGGTCTTTACCAGAGCAAACCGCTTGATGCCGCTTAGTTTCAAGTGGTTTGACCAAACAGGGGCCTTATACTGGTTTGGGGCCTCAATTATTGAGGGAGAAAGGGCTTGACACCTTTTTTTCCCTCCATGTGAAGGTAAGAGAAGGGGTGGGGGAGAGAGATAGAGATAGAGAGAGAGAGAGAGAGAGAGAGAGAGAGAGAGAGAGAGGTCTGATCCAAGTATTTCCCTTTTCCTCTTTACCCTTTTTTTTGTTACATCCCATAAATGAGTAGAAAGTAAAAAAAAAATGGAAAAATTATGCCAAAATTTTGTCTTTTGGCATGATTTCATGACATGTCATATGTCTTAGTTAGATCTACATAATGATATAGCCTTTTGATTTTTTGATGCTTTTTTTATTTTCAGCTAACAAAATACAGTTTTGGGTGAAAATTAATAAAAAAATAAAGACGTAGGATTCCAAAAATTAGTGTCATGCTAGTTAGGGAGGCAGAATTGGTTAGGGCTGTCCACCTTTTTGAGCCTGCTAGGAGAGTTAGAGAGCTCAATCAAGCAAGGGTAAGAAAATGGTGCTCCGGACATCTTCCCAAACAAAGTAAACAAGAGAAAAGAAGAAGGTTGATCCATTGAAGAGAGTAGATGAGGAGCTAGTTGATAGTGACTCTAAGACTATTGAGTGATGCTGGGTTTGATGGTCATTGCAGAGATTGTAGATAGGAAGGGGATGGTACATAGTTCCCTTTGCTTTCTTGATTCATTGATGAGTCCATCTTTGAGTATGTGATGTAGAATAGGGACCATGGGTGGTGCGGAGGCAAGGAGGGGTAGGGCTAGGGATGCTGGGATGGATGCTTATGATGCAAGGAATTTCTTTTTTTTTATGTTTGATGAGTTTTAGATATTTTTTTAGGGTTTCGGCTCCCGATCACAAGCAAAGGTAAGAAATACGAAGAACAGTAATGAAAGCTTACGCTAGCAGTTCAAAGCCCTAAAAGTGAAAACGAGAACAGGACCCCGGGATTAAGAAATCCCGGTAGGACTAGCTCGACCTACAATATCTACTTAGGAGATAAAGAGAAAGTAAACCTCAAACTTCTGGAGTGCCCGGTGCAGAGATTGCTCAACTCGGCGGATGCGGCCTGGATGCCCGAGCAGTTGAACCCGTGGGAGCACTGGCTTTGGGTCGGGAGGTCGCGATGGCAAAGCTGACTGTCTCCAATGCCCGAGATGCCAGGGAGGACCTGTAGGCAAACAAAAGAAGGGTCAGCGAAATGTGGAGATGCACGGAAAGGAATTGAGATGGAGTTGGGAAGGGGCTTCGAGCCCGGTGTCCGGCTGGATTCCGAAGTCGAAGTTGGAGATAACTTGGGGTCTCGCACCCCGCGACGTCCCGGAGGACGAAGGAATGTGGCCTCACACCACGCGACGTCCTGGATGACGAAGGATTCGTGACGCCCTGGGACGACGGACAGGTGGCCTCACACCACTCGACGTCCTTGGGGACGAAGGCAATTCCACTCAAACCTAGCCTAAGAGACAATGGTTGGAGGGTGGAAAAAACTCAAACTTTTCATTGATCACTCAATCATTCCATTCTTCTACAAGGGAGGGATTGGGTCCTTTAAATAGGCACCCAAGGCCCATTTGAAATTCAAATTACAATATTCATGGTGGCGCGCAAACTTTTCCATCATCCCCTCTCTTTGGCTGACCAAATAACTTGGGGTTGGGCATGGCATGAGGAAAGGCTTGGAGAGGGGGATTGGTCCCTTGACTTCCTTCCTTAGCATGCTTATTTTGGGAAGGAGTGGGGCATGGCTTGCTTGGAGGGATGTGTTCCCTTGGACTCTTCAACGCCATCTCTTGGATTGATTCAAGGCCGACCAAGGGAGAGCTCCATGGGCGTTGCATGGTTGAGGGCTTGAAGAGGGGAGTGTGTCCTTTGACCTTCCTTCCTTGCATGAACACTTTGGGAAGAAAGCTTGGAAGGGGGCTTGCTTTGAGGCTTGGTTTCTTCAAGGATCTTCAACGCCCCTCTTTTGATGGAACAAGGCGTGATGTGGGGGAGGGAAGAGGGGGATGGTGTTTCTTCCTTCCAATGTCACCCAAGGCGTGTGGAAAGCATGGGGGTGCCACTTTGTTTTCCCTTCTTGGATGCCCAAGTGGCAGCTGATGTGGCGCCACGTAGGTAGCTGAGGTGGCACCTGAGTTGGCATTATCCCAAGTGGAAGGGGTGGGTTGGCCCACCAGAACTTGATTTGGTGAAGAAAACCAGGGTGACTTCAATTGGGCTTGGGCCCAGTCCAAACCCAGACTCGAACAAATACAGGACTCATGACCTAACTTGACCCAAATTGGTCAAGGTACATGACTAAACAAACTTTGACAAGAAATTATGACAATGCTTTGGGCTCAAGGCCTTATTACAGGACTCATAGAAGGAGGAACCCTAATCTGAGATCCACAGAGGGTTGAGGAGCCTCTGTCGGATCCTGGTGCACACACCAATGGGTATAGGGCTAGGGAGGATACTATAGCATACTGAAAGAGGGGACCTAGAGGTGGTGGAAGTGGTACCACTGGTTGATGAGGTGGTGCATTGAGTAGAAATCCTAGACTATTGGGATCCTTCTGGTACTCAGCTTCATCATATACCATATCATATCCTTTCGTATTGGTTTATGACTTATATGAATACATGCCATCTAAATCTAAATATTCAAGTGGGTATCATACTTCTAGTCTCAGTCAAACTTTGGATCAGACACTGCTGAATCTATTTTGGATTTTCATGACTGTACCTGATAGAGTAATAATAATAGCATGGCTATTAATCATAGATTGGCTACCAAGATCTTGGATGGGTACAATACCAAGATTGGGGTCAAGTCCCATGGCCCGTCCATGAAGGTGACCTAGACCTATATGAGAGACATCAATACTTGATTTGGAATTGAATAGATGCATGTATGTTGCATTTTCAATTTTTTATACAAGTATTTTTAGGTTTGCAATGTTACACTTAGTTTATTTAACATGTATTATATGGTGACACCATTCTTTGGACATGCAACTTAAAAAATTAAAGTATATTACATTAAGTATCAAAGATGAACTCTTAAGATTTTATTTTCCACTCAAAACTAAATAAAGGAAACTTAAAAATTGGAAAACTAATATATATATATATATTTTTGGTGTACCAATATAGTTTAGTATGGTATGGCACCAATATTGTACTGTACTGTACTGGTACACCACTAGCATGCAGTCCAATACCAAGTGCGGACCTTGGTTTCACCATCATAAGCAGTTATCCTTTGATATAAACATCATTTTCTAGTTATCCAAGATGTTTATATATCAATTTAATTATCTTTTTAGGTAGGATATGTGGGAAAGAAAAAAGAAATCAGATTTCAAATGGTTGCAAATATATGGCCTTTTGCCTTTGGTTTCAACTCCATGAATAACAAAATTTCTCTCCTTACCTTTTAAAAGTCAAAAAATCCCAATTAGTTAAATGTCTATTTTTCTATTTTTTTGTCTTGTTGCTGATAAGTAATTTTTGGACTGCCAAACAATCAAATGTATTATAGAAAATGAACTTGCTCATTTTTTAATAAGTAGATAACGTTCCAAGGGATTGTATGATCCATTATAGATGATCCATAATACAGATCTAGCTCTAATGATTTTAATTGATGTCAACTCAAGGATGATATCTGAATCATTTGGGGCCATTTTGATCAGGATCATCGACTATATTTTTTTCAAGAACAATGAGAGGGGGTACGACATTGCCAATCTTTGTCTTTCATCATTTGTTTCTTGGGAGTGTTCCATCAGATAAGAAGAGTGAGTAGTGCTGTGCCATCATTTTCACTTGTCACATCGCTTTCTTTAGATATGCCATCTTCTTCCTCATCTGACTTGTCATCACATTTTGCCTTATTCTCTATGCATTTCCCTAAAATAATACTCATGATGGGTGGGTAAAGCATTGCTCTCTACATTGTGTATCTTGAACTTGTCTTTTGAAAATTAGATTGCTGCCACCTTCCTCTAACTAGTGCTATGGAAACCTTTAGAGTAGATTGGCACATACTGAATATCCTTCTCAGATTCTCTTTTGTGAGGTTACTTCTTTCATTTCTTGAATTATGCAGTGCATAAAACCAGCCACATTGTAATATATCATTGGTCTAAGTCCTGCTTGATATTTTGATTCCACTTCTTCATCTTTGTAAACCCAACTGGATATGTAATGTAAGAAACTATTTTTACTTATTTCGTGGTTGTCACAATTGGCCACCTAGGCACAAGGGCAGCCACACCACCTTGGTGCTTGATGCTTTCCAGCTTCCAGGTCTTAAGGTGGAGCAGTTGCCCAAACACCTAGGTTGGTGCCTAGCTTCCTAATGCTGATTTTTGTACCAGAAAGGCGCCTGCTTTGAAAACACTCTAAATTTTCAACCATCTCTTTGCATTTATTTTATAAAATGTATTTACTATTATTATCTTTAAATGTGTTGAATAAATCTTGGATTGCTTGTTTCTCTAAATGTTTTATTATCTATTTGGCTATCTTTTGTGGACATTCATTTCTTTATCTACATGACTATATTTTGTTCACTAGTTCTCTTTTGGGAGTTTGTGATGAATTCCCAAAGATATTGATTGATGCTAGATCATGTTATGCTGCTTGAAAGCTTTAGATACTTGAAATCATTTAATAAAAAAAATCATGTAGGTAAAACTCAAGTAGTTAAGCTAAAGTTTACATTATTGCATGGTTTGAATAGTTAATGACCTTAATATTTATGAATATGATGTGTTTTCTATTAAGAATCATATATATGTGATAATTTGATCATAAATAATTGTTATACTAATTTTATTAATATCGAGGTGTTCTTCACCCTAGGTGCCTGCCTAGTCAATTAGGCAACCTATGTAGTCATTTAGGGGACCACTGCCTAGGGCCGCTTAGGCAATTTTACAAGCTTGACTTTTTTAGATTTTACGTTATCATCACCTTACAACCTTGACTTATTTAGATGTTATATTATCATTGCCTGCATGAAGCCAGTGAAATTTTGCAAACAAGCTTTTGTGGTTGTCTGTTTGTCAGAATTTTCTTTGCAGGGGAGTTTTGATTGCGGGGTAGTTTTCATTTTCATCCTCT
This sequence comes from Areca catechu, assembly GCA_021397845.1. Classification (NCBI taxonomy): domain Eukaryota; kingdom Viridiplantae; phylum Streptophyta; class Magnoliopsida; order Arecales; family Arecaceae; genus Areca; species Areca catechu. The sequence goes on along the minus strand of CM038045.1, from coordinate 148,486,664 downwards.
ACTACATTTGTACCACTTTTCTGATTTGCTTGCTGAAACCAATTCTGCCACATCTTTGCAGCTCTCTTTAGTTCTGCCTTGCCATGTTTTTTCTTCAGATAGTTAACACCAGGCAAAAAAATTGTCTGTGTTCAAAAGCTAATCCCCTGGAATATCTTGATCATATCTTGATCATATCTTGATTTCATCATTCCATAGAATTCTGAATCCTTCAACTTTACACCTTTTTTTTAGGCAAATTGTTTTCTGACAATGTTAGCTGTAAAAATAAGGTATTTATTGGCATGATTTTGTAAAATTTTCATCCTATCTGTAAAATATTTAGAAATCTGTTAGTCATCTAGCCAAGTATAAGGTTATATTTCTATTAGTCTGTAAAGTACCCTTTTTGTAACCATGTAAAACTTGTTAGATGGATGTTTATTAATTTACGTATTCATCTGGATAAAATTGGATATTGTTTAATTTCAATATTAAATTACTTTATGGCTAAATCCATGATTAACTATGTATATTATTAATTCCTTACTAAAATGTCCCTTTTTTTTTTATAATAAAAGTGGAGATACTGCACATTTGGATACATTTTGATGCTAAGTACAATGCCACTCTCTAAACGACCCATGTCACTAGACAATTCTGTTTGGCTCATTTGGGGAAAATTGAAGAATCCTAGGAGAAGTTGCTCAGCTGACAAATGGGCTAACAAAGCCCATGCATTGCACAATCCAAGCCTCAACCAAGTTGGATTTTTGATGAACTATTCTGTTGCTCATACATCTCACCGATCAGCCAAATCTGCTTCTAGTCTAGAACTAAATTTGAAGGAAATAGAGACCATGCCTCTCTGATTACTTGTAGCTATCTTTCTGTTAATTTCTTTCCTTATTTTGGAGAGATCTTTTAATAGTCATGAGTGACTATCCTTATTTTCTTTTGCAAGAGTCCAATTTTGTGGCTGGTTAAATCAGTAGACATGGATAAACGTTGGCAGTGAGAGGGTGGTCTTGTATGAAGTTTTTATGAAAGAAAAGTTGAAAAATAAAATATCTCTATGCTTTATTTGATATAAGACAGAGAAAAGAAAAGAATGGATATAACAAAAATTGAATTTTGTCACCTAGTTTGGATCCATTGGGAGAAAAGGAGAGAGTTTTTAGCTCAAAAAATGAAAATAAAAGTTTCATACAAGGCATTCTTCCCCGCTTAAATTTTCTCCAATTTCAGAGAGATTAGACAAGCTGGTCTGAGCAAATATTTGTTCTGTTTATCCTGTCTTCTCTTCAAATTTTACTTTGAAATGAGGGAATTTACATCTCTCCTCCCTTCTCTTCTCTTTGCTCCAAATCTCTCGAATCTCTCAATTCAAATGTAGTGTTGATGATGCATCAGAAGCCTAGAACAAGTGAGAAGAGGATCACTGTCCTCTCAACTAGGCCATGAACAAGGGGGTCTGTTTTCTCAAGCTCACGGACAAAATACCAAGAAAAGCTCCGTGCCTCAACCCACCACCACTGAACTAACACCCCTGAATCCACAAGAGACAAATTTGAAGAAATTATCACCTTATTGAAAATAATACTGTGTATCCTGTTTACAGCTATCGACTCTTAGTTATAGTATCGCACTCTTGTCCTTTTCAATCTAGGACAGTAGCTCTTTCTCCTATGTGACCTAAACCTTGACCTTTAACCTGCTTCAACCGTTAGCATGGATGAACTCAAACTCGCTACCCACAGAAACTAAAGGACTCGATAAATAAATAAAAAAATAGGGACAACCTATAATATTACTTTAGGCTTTCTTTTCAAAACTGGACTATGTGCTTGGATATCTGTCTTCAAGTCTGGCTTGGTCTAGGTCTCCTTCATTGACATCGCTTCTTGAACCCTTCAGCAACTTGTTCTACATCAGTCAGTCTTCTTCCTTCTCCAACTTTTCACTCTTTTGTCTGCTTTTCTCTTCCTTTCCTGCATTAATTGCTGTTGCCACACAGCAAAAAATGTTAACATTTCTGAAACAGATCTGAATTATTTCTGCTGAATAGTTCTTTGGAAACACAGTTAGCTGAGAAACATGTCAGATCAGACCAGATCTAATCTAACTCATCATCTTATCTCTTAAGCGCAGTCTTCAATCTTCTCAGTGCTGCTTCAAAATTGACATCAGAATCATAGGTCCTAAGGTTCACATTGGCAATTCAACATCGGGAATGCCGAATCTACATCAACTTCAAGACGATGATGGATGTTAGATGTGAAAAAGATATAATAATATGATAGTTTATGATAATGTACTTGAATACTTCAATCAAATTGCTAATAGATGGTTTATTGCGTTTGCTCTGACAACGTAGAGAGCAATGAATGTAGCTGTAAATTTCAAATTTCGTTCACCATTCATTAGAGATGGAGGGTGCTCCAAAGGCAGGTGGAGACCAGATTGAGGATATGTAAATCCAGGATCTTTTGATTGATAGTGATTTTGGTATATAATTTCTATAGATTCAACAAAGGAGGATTTCATTACCTGCCAGAATTGGAACCAACAAGATCCAAAGATTCCAAACAATAAAGCCATTAGCAGAACATCCAAAGGATCTAACGATGAAAGGAAATGAAAGGAAAAATTGGTGCCTTTTTGGTGGCTAGTGTTAAGATCTAGAGGTAAGTTGACATGTTCTTAGCCAATTTTCCATATTTGTCAATTGTATTTGTCCAATGGGCAACTACAAGCATTATAGAACTATCATTTGATGTTCAATTGCTAGAGAGATGTCCATTACTCTCATTGTCCTATTCAAGGTTTTAAATCCCGTTAGACCAGGGCGACCTAGTTTTTGCCTGGAACTGGATATGTCCCGCTCTGTCCCGATGGCCGTCCCGATTAGGCATCTTGGCATGCACTTGTGATACTTTTATATATATATTAGTTTTTTGAATTTATCTTAAAATTTGATTGTTTAAATATATTTGAATATCTAAAATAATGTATTTATGATAAACTTGTTCAATTTAAAACTAACATATAATGCATTAGGATTTTCTAGCAGGGTTCCCGGAACTGGCGTTCCGTATCGTACCGGCCAAGAGCCGATACGGTTCACCCCTTAAAATCGGTCCGCTATATAAAAAATAAAAAAAATCAGTTCCGTACCAATAAGGTACGGTACCATACTGGTATGTACCGTCCGGTTCGTCTCGGTACGGGCTCGGTTCAGCCCGGTTTACATCCATTTCATGTTTCAATAGCTTGAGAGGGGGGAGAATGATTGTTTTTTTTTTAAAAAAATACCGGTACGTATGTCGGTACGGTACAGTCCGTACCGTACCATACCGGCCGCTGACTGGTACGGCCCCCGCTACCGGTTCAGCGATCTTTGTTTTCCAGGTTGTTGAAGATCTTTTTTGATTACCAAGTAATGATCTCTTGTAAATGATGCTGCAGGAGTACTTGATAAAGCAAAAATATTGAAGCTAGATGAAAAAGCTGTAATGTATACTATTTGTGCTTAGTCACTTGTATAAAAAAATATGATGATGCTAATAATATATAATAAATTATTTTCAATATTTTAGAAAATGGATTCATAGCTTAAGATAAACATATCAAAATTACTACTAATTTTAAGTGGAATGCCTATGACTCTCATAAAAATATGAATTCTGCTTATAATCTAGGCCTTGAATATGATGTCAATGTTGATGTTGGGCCAATTCTTGTTGTTCATTTTGTATTTGATATTGTTTAAGATAACCCTCTTGATAGCATATTGTAAAGGGATGGACCATCCTTGGTTAGGATAATGAGAGGCAATACCATACTAAAATCCGGAAATGTATCATAGTATGGATGAGAATACTTTTCAAGATATGACCACTGAGAGTATGCATTTGAATCATTCGTAGAAAAAAAATGGGCATAATATCCACTTTGGTATCTGATGCTCCAATAGATCCTATTCTGGTTGATGATGATGATCAAACTTGTTTGGACTTGAACCTGTATCTCGCATCTTGCTCCATCCATGTCATAAACTCTAAGTATGCCTGACGTCGATGTTTTTTAGTTATTCTTAATTCATGAAAATGATCCAAAATTCTTTTAGCCTGTGCCACGTCCTGTAATAATTCTTCCCCTCTTATAGGCTAGTAACTCCTTATTCTGATATCCAGAACCAGGTCTCGCTTCACGATCTTGGTCCTGCATAGTATGGTTGAAATATGCTTCTTCAGTAAAAGGACTAATCCTACATACTTCACCACCTCCATCCTGATCATCATGATCATCTAATTCATCATTACTCTTGCTATTATTATCATTATCACTATTATCACGAGATGATTTAGGCAATGCAGGATCTAAGGACTCAATTATCTCACTATCATCATCTCGAATTGGCACATCATTAATTGTTGCTATTAAATTAATTGTTGCCTTCAATTTTGATTTTAACTTTTCACATTTATCTTCAATTACATCTCTTTGGCTTCCTCTCAGTTGACTTATCCTGCCTCTACTACTAGTCTCAATACTTTGGCTATCCGTGGAGATTCTTGTTTGATGTCTAGATTTAAATATTTTGATCAGAATTCTCAGATCGCCTATTACCTGATCCACCATCATTTCTAGCAATATCTTGCATTCCACTCTAAATGGGAGATAAATGAGAGGCCGTCCATCGATCTATATCTCGTAACCCTGTTTTATATGCCATAGTTTTACATTGTTGAGAAGGATCTCCTAGGTCATCCAACATTAGTGGACCATGTGTTTCTTGATATGTAACCTTGTTCAACGTAGGATTTGTTGCCCAGAAATGGAGCCCAAGAGGGATGAATTGGGTCTTTGAAAAATTAAAACAATTATGTGCTGGCCTTGAAGTGGTTGTGAAACAAAATGATTAGCTCTAAGAGATATGCATCGGATAACAGCAAATTAAATGCAAGTAATAAAGAGTAAGTAGGAAAGAGAACAATCACACACAAACACAATGTTTTATAGTGGTTCGGTGCACTCCAAGCACCTACGTCCACTCCTCAAGCTTTCTCTTAGGAATTTCACTATAATCTCTTCAAGATTACAGCCGACTTGTTTTCCAAGGCTCACAAGTCAAAACCTAAGTTGGTTTTATCACCTAGGCTCACCAACAACCTTTACAACTTGTTTTGTCTTCGAGCTCGCAAGTCAAATCCTAGTTGATTTTATTCTTTGGCTCACCAACAACCTTTACAACCTAGTATCAAAAATCTTGAAACCTAGGTCAACAAAGTAAGAACAAGAATATAATAAAGAGCACAATAAAAGCTCCTAGAATGAGCTAAAATGAAGATCGTTGAAGTTCTCTTGATTGCTTGAGTTATCTTCTTCTTGGAATCTCTTGAATGCATAATTATGGCCAAGCATTTGAAACCTTAACAACTAAAAAATAGAAGGTTTTTGCAAGGGAATCTCTTTAAACACACTCTTCTGTCTTTTCAAATGATTAGAGTTTGTCTTATGTGAATTCACTCTTCCTTCTTGACTTTATGAGGTTTGGTGAGTGTTAAATACCTCAAATCTACTAAAAAGACCGTTGAAGACCGTTAGAATTCGAAAAATAGCCGTTTGGAAGCAAGTCTGAAATTCTGAAAAACTAGTTGTTAGACCTTGAGTCGACCTCATGAGTCGACACTTGATCCATGAGTCGACCTTATGAGTCGATACTTGATGCAGAATCCAGAAAACTTGAAGTTCTGTTCCAGAAATTTTTTCAGGTGATGAATCGATCTCATGAGTCGACACTTGGACGTGCCACTTCAGATTTGTGTGCTGGTCTTCTAAAACTTTGAATTTTTCTTCAGGAGTCGACTTTGTGAGTCGACACTTGCTTCTGTCCCATCCAAAAAGCATGCCAAATTTGAATTCCTTAAGGATTTGTGCATGAATCCATTTGATCATTCTTCATAAAGTCCAAAGAGATTGTTTTGACGATGTTCCAAGGTGAAAAACTCAATCAACCATAAGAAACTTCTTGCTCTCAAAATTTTAAACTTGTTACCTTCTTGTTGGAGAAATTGATGTACTTAAGGCCTGAAATTCATACTCCAATTGAAACATTAGTTTAAACATATATTCAGCGTTTTGTTATTCATCAAAATTAAGGAGCCAAAGTCAACAATCTCTCCGTTTTTGATGATGACAAATCCTTAAGTATATAAACAAATAAATTTCAAAGATTGATAAGTATGGTATCAAGAATTTTGGAAATATATGAATTTATCAAAGTATCTTCATATTTGACAACAAACAAGGTTCATACACTTATTTTAGTGAGAAAAGATTAAATTTTCAGTTCATAAACCAAAGTTTCAAAGATTTTCAAGGTGAGAGAAAACAAAAATCTTCCCCTATCAAAAGTAATCTATGAAACATTAAAAAATTCTGAAAAAAAATCTTTATTGTTGGCTTTATTATCTTCCTTACTCTCCCTTTTTGTTAACATCGAGCATTAAAAGGAGTAATCTTCCCCTGAATTAATGTATTAAGGTAAACAAAGAAGGTTAGAGGCTAATATCTGCAAACAACAGTTAGTATCAAAGCAAATAGACAAGAGAAGAGTAATAAAAGCAAGTTTTCATATATAATGAGTGAATTTTATTACAAAATTGCCGATATAGCAAACACTGAAATAAGTCTATTCTCTGATACAGTAAAGACAAACTAATACAAAAACAAACATAACAAGATAAATATCTGTGAGGCTACTCCTCATCAGAAGGAAGATCAAGAAAAAAGGGAGCACTGATCCTAGTCCTAGATGCAAGGGCTCTAGGGGTCTTATAGATGCTTTGGCTCCTGGTCCTAAGGATAGGTCCAGAATGGGAATAGACCCTAGGGGACCTAGAGGAAAGAGTAGGCAAAGACTGCTGGAGTCACAAAAGCAGGTGCAGTCGAAATCTGAGCATCAGAAGGATCAGCTGGAGGAGCAACTAAACTCTGGATCTCTCGGTTGACTACTCGTAGTCTCCTGTTTTGTCATTACTGCCACCAGAAATATCTGTATCTCTCCCAGCCTCATCGCCACCATCATGAGTATCATCATGTCGATCTGGGTGGTTGTCGTCATCATCTGCTGGCGGAGGAGGTAGACCTGAAGGTGTTGCTGGAGGTAAAAGTGATCTCAACAGATCTCTGATCTCAGTAAAGCCTGCTTTCATGGTCTGCCGAATGCCTGAGAGCTGAGTGTCTGTATGAGCTCTCAATCCCTCAATCTCAATCTTGAGCTGGGTAGACCTGCGTGCCAGACCCATGATTTCGCTCCTAATCTCAGTGAACTCCTGCCTAACAAGCTCCTTAAAAGATGTCTCTGTAGCTGAAGGAGCAGCAGTAGGTGAAACAGCTGGTGCAGGTGTGACAGGCTCAGACTCAGATGTTGCTGCTGGTGCCTGTCTAGGAGGTGTATGATAATTAGAAGGCCCAGATGGTCCTGCCTTAGCTGCTCGAAGCTCATCCTCCTCATCTGGCTCCTGGCCAGACTCTCTACGCACCCATTGATCACTGATCTGTCTGAATCCTATCCTATAAAGAGATTTATCTCCATACATGTCCGTATGGAGGATCCTTTGGAGGGCTCCCCCTCCAATGGAACTCCGAAATCTCTGAAAACCTGGATCAGTGCCATGCCATAAGGCAAACATAATCTCCGCTGGGTGGGAGCCTCACCCATCTGATGGATCATAATCATAGGTAAGTTGATGGGGGTCTGCTATCTCAGAGCCACCATCAGAACCAACTCTCTCTCGGTAATAAAATCGAATCGTCCGGTCTTCGGAATCAGAATCCGAGCAATGATATGATGAAGTACTCGCATCTCGATCGAGAGTTGGTTTGCCGAAATAACTGAAATGCCAGCCATATCATCCCGCTCCAGAATACACCGTAAAGCTGCCTCTCGGTTCCCAACACAGTTTGCGGCTCTGTCGCGGAGTGGGATCTGCCATATCCTGCTAATCACCTCAACGGTCACCTGTATTTCAACTTCACTGACTACAGCTGTTCAACAAAGGCCATCAGTGGCCATACTGTTATAAAACTCCCTGATAAGCTGAGGATAGTAGCGCTCTCGCATAGTACAGAAGTGTATAAGGCCAGTTGCCCTCAGTAAATCTCCAATGATAAAGCTTTGTGAATTCCAGAAATGAATGTCTACTCGCCTACCACAAGCAATGGTCTTCCTTATGACTCTAGCTGCTCTAGGGGAAGAAGGAGAAGACTGCTCCTGAGTAGCATGCCCTATCTGCTCAGCCAGGTCCTGACGGGCCTTAGTCCTCCTCTCTCTGCTAGATTGTCCTTGCTCTGTTCTTCTTTTTCTGTATGCCAGCTGCTTTCGGGGACCCATTTTCAAACAACACCGTGAAGAGGGACGAGGGAGAAGAAAAAAGGCAAGGAAAATAGGAGAGGGAAGAGCAAATAGACCAAGAGAGGATCCAAGAAGGGGAAATAATTCGGAGAAGAGGGAAAGAGATGGAACGCGGGAGAGGTCGGAAGAAAATGAAACAAGGAAAGAGGAGAAAGGGGAATCGAGCAACTCACGAGCCAAATAAATCCAAAGGAATAGGAATCGGCTCGGCTAAGAGGAAAAATCATGGGAGGATCAAGGATTTCGGCCAAAATCACAGTGAAGATACACGATTCGGACCAAATCCGAGAAAAAATGAAAGGAAAAACAAGGGGCTACGGTCCGACCGAAAAATCTATGAAAAAGGAGGGGAAATACCTGAAATCCGAGGGTTAGAAGGGGCAATCCACTGTTCTTGGAGGTTTGGAGAGAGTTTGGGGACCACACGGTGCTAGGGAGAGGGAGAAAATTAGGTTAAAAATGATTTATGGAAGTCCTTAAAAACTCAGTCCCGATATCATGAGTCGGCACTTCGAAAACGCTCAAGTGTGGACACTTCACATGAGTCAACACTTGGCAATTTTTCAAGTGTCGACACTTGATATAGGAAAAGCAAAATTAATTCTAGAAAAATTCAGAAAAAATTCAGGAAAAGATTTAGAAGATGTTATAAGAGATATTTTGGAAATTTTGAAACATTTTGAAGAATTTGAAGGGGTCTAGGCAAAAGGATCAATGACACCGAGCTCCCTTCTAATCATGCAAAATCTATCTTCACTTAGAGGTTTTGTGAAAATATCTGCTAATTGATTATCAGTATACACAAAATCAAGCATTATATTACCATTCTGCACATGATCTCTTATGAAATGATGTCTTATTTCAATGTGTTTGCTTCTTGAATGTTGCACATGATTCTTAGTTAAATTGATTGCACTAGAATTGTCGTATCTTATGGGTGTCTTAATTAGTTTAATGCCAAAATCCTCGAGTTGTTGTTTGATCCATAAGATTTGAGCACAATAGCTTCCAGCTGCTATATATTCGGCTTCCGCCGTAGATAGAGCAACTGAATTCTATTTCTTGCTATTCCATGAAATCAAATTAACTCCAAGGAACTGACAAGTTCCATTAGTACTTTTTCGAGCAAGTTTACATCCAGTAAAATCAGCATCAGAATAAGCAATTAATTCAAATGAAGAATCTTTAGAGTACCATAGACCAATATTAATAGAGCTAGACATATACTAAGTATGCATTTAACAGCCAAAAGATGACTCTTTAGGGGCAGACTGATATCTTGCACACATATAAACACTGAACATAATATCTGGCCTACTAGCAATTAGATAAAGTAATGAACTAATCATGCCTCTATATAATTTTTGGTCTACAGATTTACCTGATTCATCTTTGTCAAGTCTACAAGAGGAGTTTATAGGCATACCTAATGGCTTGGTGCTCTCCATCCCAAACTTTTTTAATATTTCTTTTGTGTACTTGGTTTGGTTGATGAAGATCCCCTCTTTTGTTTGCTTTATTTGGAGTTCGAGGAAGAAGTTAAGCTCTTCCATCATGCTCATCTCGAACTCTGCCTGCATTAACTTTGCAAACTCTTGACAAAGACATTCGTTAGTAGCACTGAATATGATATCATTCACATAAACTTGTACTACTAAGAGATCATTCTTCTTTTTCAAAAACAAAGTAGTGTCTACATTTCTTCTAGAAAAATCATTTTTAAGCAAGAAAGAGCTCAATCTATCATACCAAGCTCTTGGAGCTTGTTTCAAACCATACAAAGCTTTATAAAGTTTAAAAATATGATTCGAAAATTCATGATTTTCAAAATCGGGGGTTGTTCAACATAAACTTCTTCGATAAAACCATTCAAAAAGGCACTTTTGACATCCATTTGAAATAGTTTAAAATTCATAAAACATGCAAATGCCAATAATAGCCTAATTGCCTAAGTCTAGTAACAGGAGCAAAGGTTTCATCAAAATCAATCCCTTCCTTCTGATTATAGCCTTTGGCAACTAGCCTAGCTTTATTCCTAATGACTAAACCATTTTCATCAAGCTTATTTCTAAAAACCCATTTTGTACCAATTATTGAAACATCAGTAAGGCTTTCAACCAAAGTCCAAACATTATTTCTTCTAAATTGATTTAGTTCATCTTGTATTGCATTCATCCAATTACAATCAGATTTAGCTTCTTCAATAGATTTAGGTTCTACTTGAGAAACAAAAGCAAGATAATCACATACATTTCTAAGAAATAAACGAGTACTTATCCCTTTAGATGGATCACCAATTATAAGTTCTTTAGGGTGTCCATTAGTATATCTCCATTCTTTAGGAAGTGGATTTTGTATTGAGGATACTTCAACTCCTTGTACTTGTTCTCCTTTATTGTCTTGATTGTTATCTTGCTCCTTGGAAGGTTCTTCATTATTCACTTTTTCAGATCTTTGCATATCCGTTTCATCATCAATAACATCTTTTCTAGAAGATTTTTGATCTGTCTTTATCAAATACTACATTAATGGATTCTTCAACTAGAAGTGTTCTTCTGTTGAAGACCCTGTATGCCTTGCTAGAAGTAGTATATCCTAAGAAGATACCTTCATCTGACTTGGCATCAAATTTGTTGAGATTATCTTTATCATTGTTTAGAACGAAACAACGGCATCCAAAAACACAAAAATATTTAATAGTAGGTTTTATATTTTTTCAAAGTTTATAAGGTGTTTTCTTTAGAATAGGACGAATTAAAATATGATTTAAAACATAGCAAGCAGTGTTTATGGCTTCCGTCCAAAAATATCTTGGCAAATCATTTTCGCAAAGCATAGTATGTGCTATTTCTTCAAGAGTTCTATTTTTTCTTTCTACTACCCTATTTTGTTGAGGTGTCCTAGGTGCAGAAAAGTTGTGATGAATACCATTTTCACTACAAAATTTTTCAAAATCATGATTTTCAAATTCTGTACTATGATCACTTCTTAAAGAAACAATTGAAACACCTTTTTCATTTGAGATTCTTTTATAAAATTTAATGAATGCAGAAAAAGTTTCATTTTTATGAGCTAAAAATATGATTAATGTAAAACATGAGAAACCATCTACAATAACTAGACCATACTTCTTACCTCCTAAACTAGATATTCTAGTTGGTCCAAAGAGATCCATATGAAGTAATTCTAAGGGTCTAGATGTAGAGACTACTCCTTTAGGTTTAAAAGATGATTTAGTTTGTTTTCCAAGTTGGCAAGCAGTACAAATTTTATCCTTTTCAAAACTAAATTTTGGCAAATCTTTTATTAAACTCATTTTGCAAAGTCAAGGTTAGTAGTTATGGTTCCTTTTGGAATCCAAACCTTTTTAACTTTCAATTTTCTTCTATTGCATAGATATGATTTATGTCCTATATTGCCACAAGAATAGCAGGTAATAGAAGATGAAACAGTCACAAAGAAGTTCTTGAAAAACTTTTATTGTTTTTGAGTTTTGAAACCTAATTTAGCTTTATTGAAAACAGCTTTTTGATTATTTAAAAGCATGTTAAGTTTTTCAGAACTATAAGTAAATTTCTCCACAAAAAGTTTTAGTTTTTAAGCTCATCCTTGTACTTCTTGTTTTCATGTAAAAGCTCTTTGTTTTATTTAGTAAATTTTTTTTTTGAAACAAAAGAATTTATCTTTTTCAAATCTTCCTTTTCCTTTTCCAAAAAGATAATTTTAGCATTTAGCATTTTGTTTTCTTTGAGCAAACAACCATTTTCAATCAAATACTTATCATTTGTTTTAAGCAAATCCAAGTTTTGCTTTCTTAGTTTCTTGTGTTTTATTTTAAGTTTTTGAAATTCAACTACTAATTCATCAAAAACTTCATGCAATTCTTCAAAAGTAAATTCTTCTTCAGGTTCAGACATTACCTCATTACTGTTGGCCATTAAACAGAAATTTGCAATTTCTTGCTGTTCTTTATCGGAACTTGAGTCCTCGCTGTCACTCCAGGTTGCCATCATTGCTTTCTTTCTTAATCTTCTTCTGCTCTTTTTGAATAGGGGCAGTCCAACTTGAAGTGGCCGGGTTTCTTGCACTCAAAGCATGTGGAATGCTCCTTTTCTTTCTCTTTGCTAGGCTTTCCCTTAGAGGTTTCTTCTTGAAATTGTATTTCTTCTTTCTCATAAACCTTATAAACTTTCTTGCTATGAGAGCTATCTCATCTTCATCATCCTCTTCTTCAGATTCATCACTTGACTCTTCTTTTGTAGTGGACTTGAAGGCAATTACTTTCTTCTTCTTATCATTGTCCACGGTCTTTTATTTCAAGGAGAGCTCATAAGTCATTAATGAGCCCAAAAGCTGCTCGAGAGGAAGTGTATTGACATCTTTTACTTCTTCTATAGCGGTGACTTTAGCATCCTATGAAGTCGGAAGAGACTTAAGGAGTTTATTCACAAGTTTACCATTAGAAATAACGATGCTATTTATAATATTAGTGAATGTAGTGTACATTTCACTAATAGATTCAGAAGGTTCCATTCTAAACATTTCAGAATAAGCATGCTTACTTTGGTAGTCTTCACTTGATGTGTACCCTCATGGGTAACCTCAAGTATGTCCCATATTTCCTTGACTGAGAGATAATTTGAAATTCTATTGAATTCACCAGGGTCAAGTGCACAAAATAATAAATTCATAGCTTTAGCATTAATTTTAGCTTGCTTAATGTCATTCTCATCTCAATCTTCTTCAAGTTTAGAAGTGAGAATGCCATTAACTAAGTGAGTGGGCTGATGAGGCCCTTTAACTATAATTCTTCATATATTGTAATCAATAGCTTGTAAATAAATGCGCATGCGTGTCTTCCAGTATATGTAATTTGTGCCATTAAACAATGGGGGACGGTTAGAGGCTTGCCCTTCTACAACACCCATACTAATTGGGGCTGCCATGATCTTTCACTCAAGATCGTTGGACCTACAAGTAGAGTACCGGTGCTCTGATACCACTTGTTGCTCAGAAATGGAGCCCAAGAGGATGAGTGAATAGGGTCTTTGAAAAATTAAAATAATTATGTGCTGGCCTTGAAGTGTTTGTGAAACAAAATGTTAGCTCTAAGAGATATGCAGTGGATAACAGCAAATTAAATGCAAGTAATAAAGAGCAAGTAGGAAAGAGAGCAATCACATACAAACACAATGTTTTATAGTGGTTCGGTGCACTCCAAGCACCTACGTCCACTCCCCAAGCTTTTCCTTGGAAATTTCACTATAATCTCTTCAAGATTACAGCCGACTTGTTTTCCAAGGCTCGCAAGTCAAAACCTAAGTTGGTTTTATCACCTAGGCTCACCAACAACCTTTACAACTTGTTTTGTCTTCGGGCTCACGAGTCAAACCCTAGTTGGTTTTATCCTTTGGCTTACCAACAACCTTTACAACCTAGTTTCAAAAACCTTGAAACCTAGGTCAACAAAGCAAGAACAAGAATATAATAAATAACACAATAAAAGCTCCTAGAATGAGCTGAAATGAAGATCGTTGAAGCTCTCTTGATTGCTTGAGTTGACTTTTTCTTGGAATCTCTTGAATGAACAATTATGGCCAAGCACTTGAAACCTTAATAACTCAAAAATGGAAGGCTTTTGCAAAGGAATCTCTTTAAACACACTCTTCTGTCTTTTCAAATGATTGGAGTTTGTCTCATGTGAATTCACTCTTCTTTCTTGACTTTATGAGGTTTGGTGAGTGTTAAATACCTCAAATCCACTGAAAAGACCGTTGAAGACCGTTAGAATTTGAAAAATAGCCGTTTGGAACTGTTTGGAAGCAAGTCTGAAATTCTGAAAAACTAGCCGTTAGACCTTGAGTTGACCTCATGAGTCGACACTTGATGCAGAATCCAGAAAACTTGAAGTTCTGTCCCAGAAATTTTCTCAGGCGATGAGTCGACCTTATGAGTCGATACTTGGACTGCCACTTTAGATTTGCGTGTCGGTCTTTTGAAACTCTGAATTTTTCTTCATGAGTCGATCTTGTGAGTCGACACTTGCTTCTGTCCCATCCAAAAAGCATGCCAAACTTGAATTCTTTAAGGATTTGTGCATGAATCCATTTGATCATTCTTCATAAAGTTCAAAGAGATTGTTTTGACGATGTTTCAAGGTGAAAAACTCAATCAACCATAAGAAACTTCTTGCTCTCAAAATTTTAAACTTGTTACCTTCTTGTTGGTGAAATTGATGTACCCAAGACTTGAAATTCATACTCCAATTGAACATTAGTTCAAACATATACTCAGCGTTTTGTTATTTATCAAAGTTAAGGAGCCAAAGCCAACAGGATCCTTCTCATTATGGACAAAGTCCTCGAATGGCTCATCTTGCCGGGTCTCTTTTCTCTCGTTGGTATACTTGAGCTTCAATTTCATATTATAGTGGACAAAGATTAGATCTTTCAATCTTTGTGAGGTTAGACGATTTTTGATTTTTGTGTGGATCAGAATAAATATACTTCAATTGCGCTTGCATCCACTTGATGAAACAGTCTGTGATAGAATTCGAATGGCAATCTTTTTTAGATTTGGTATAGATGTGCCTCACTGGACCCACCACTTCCCTGTATTCAAATAAAACATATATATTATTAAGCTTAAATCCTCAATTATATATAAATGCAAAGATAATAGAAAATATTTTTATATTTATACTTGGTGACATTTTAGATATGGATCTGTATGCTCTTTGTTCTTCAAAGCTTCCTTTCCTCTTTCAAAAAATCTTTTCCTGCTTAATCAATGTAGACTTCTCATTAAAGGTTATCTAAATTTAATAATTTAATATAATTAAAAAATATATCAACTTTTCTATTATGATAGGTATCAATTTTTTTATTACTGAGTTTAAATCACTTTCTAGCCTATACACCATACTCCTCCGGGCCATCAGATGCTCTTCATCCAAGGGAATATTATGATCGTACTTATATTTGAGATTTAAATAATAGATTGCATACAAAATAAGAACATTATTGATTAAAAGCAAAGACATTCTTATCTTATTTGATAAAGGATAAATGATAGTTGAGTTTTAAACAAGTTTTACTTGCCAAGTGTAATTCCTTCTCCATTTGAGTATCCTATCAGTCTTTAATGATATGCAAATATGGTGTTACTTTTTTGTTCTATTGCTTATATTATTTATTCTTTGCAAGCAGACATCTTGGAATATACATAGTTCATCTGAGAAAACTTCCAGTATCTACTATTTGCAGCACTACAACCAAGGGTTCTATTGCCTTAACCATCTCAGAGCACCTGTCCGAAAAATCATTACTCAATATAATGCCATCAACACATCGTCCATCATTGGTCCTTGTATATTTAGAAGCCCTCTATTCATTAGAAGTCATCATAGCCCTCAAACTAGGCTTATTATCAAGAGACTCTTCAATGCTATGTAATTAGTGGCAAATCTTGTCAACCCTGGTCTAAGCAGCTCCTTATACAGGATCAACAAAGCCAAATAATATATTTCGGCTAGTTTTTTGAATGAGGTCTTAGGTCATTGAACTTCATTAGTTAAAAATATAATCATCTGTGATATAGTTTTTATGTATTGCATTTCTATACTTTGTGTCACATCTTTCTCTTGAGTTATTGTATTGTTGGTAATGTATGTACTAATATATATTATTAAATTTTAGGCTATCTTTCAACTAAAGTGTAATTATTTATAAATACTTGGTTTTGATATACTCAACTTGGATAGAAGTTTGTTTCGGTGAGTATTTTGCTTATGCTCATTATTAGCATTATCCTTTACATTCATTGTTCTGCAAAAAAGTTATCATTACGGGTATGATGCATCAGCCCTGTCCTGGTTATGCAGTATAATGCATCTATAAAGCCTATACTGATGAATTTTGAGAAGAGCATCATGGAAGTTGATAGATTGCCTATAGAATAGAGGACAAGAAGCTGGGTGACATAATTATTCCTTCTTGGTCCCAGAAGAATGTGGTACGAAGAGGAACTGCTGGCCATCTAGTATGACTTTCTGAAGTTAAAGCTTCCCTTTGACTATAACATGATTGTTTTCTAATACTTGGTTCTGACAGACTAAAATTTAGAACATCTTTTTACAGGTGTCTATCTTCTGCTTATTATTAGCATTATATTTGAGTACATGGTTCCTCTAAATTATTCTTATTACTCATATAACATGTCGGTCTAGCCCTGGTCATGTATATAATGCATCTACAAAGTCTGCTGATGAATTTCAAGAAGAGCATCATGGATGTTGATGGAATTCCTATAAAACAGATGAGGAGAAGCTGGATGATGTAATTGTTCCTCCTTGGTTGCAGGAAAAGAAACATGGTATGAGGACAAACTGCTAACTGTCTGTTTTCTGAAGTTTTCATCAATAGTTCTACTATCTTAATCTTATTTCCAATGACATGCTTGCAGAATGAATATTCATTTAAAACTTTGAAGTGGTCACCACTGCCACTGAGGGTGACTCTTGTCCTCTTTGTTACAATATTTGGTGTATATATCTGCTATATCTGTATGAATCAGATAACAGTAGAAAGAACAACACTATTTGCAACTGAAAAGGCAGAAAGTCATTGTGAAATTCATGACCTTTCACCTGAGGAGATCCCTCTCGTGCATTTTCCAGAACCAAAAACTTATAGCAGGTACTGATTTCCATCATTTTAGTGCTTTATTTTATCTTTATGTTTGCAGTTTCTAATCCATGCTGCTGGTCTGAACAGGGGAGAATGCTTTTGCACTCCTGTCCGGTTCTTTGTTATTTTCTCTATGCAAAGATCTGGGAGTGGATGGTTTGAAACTTTGCTAAACAGCCATCCCAACATCAGTTCAAACGGGGAGATCTTTTCTGTTTGGGAAAGAAGAGATAATGTCTCCTCTATCCTGAGGACATTAGATACTGTTTATGCCTTAGACTGGTTTAGTAGTGCTGCGAAAAATGAATGTGTGGCGGCAGTTGGATTTAAATGGATGCTAAATCAGGTCTCAATCTTATTCTTCACTTATCTTTCCCTTTTTCATGGTCTTTAGAGTATAGCATCTTTAATTGTATTTAACAGATGTTACATAATATGCTAGGAAACAGATTTGATTAATTATTTTCTTGTAGGTATTGATGTTTGTTGTTAAATGATCTCGGTAACAATTTAGTCAAATCCTCTCCTATCATTCGAATCAAATATCCTTCTTTTTACAAGAATAGGTTGCAGGAAGGAAGATAGGTGGCATCTAAAGCCTTTTTGCTATGTTAGTGATTGGTGATTCATTTTCTTTTCTATATTCATAATGTATTTGGCCAACATGGTTAGAGTCCCTTGCCTGAAGGTATGCTAAACTTGACTATGATTTGAACTTTAAGCATGTTGAGACCTTTTACACGGAGGTGTAGTGTGGTTTTATTTCTGTCGGGTAATTTATTGAAGACTTATCCTATAATTTTTTTCAGACAATAAACTTTTCCAAGAATTGTCACATGCTGAAATCTGATCTTATTTGAATCTCGGGGTGTGACCAAAGCTGATATGAATATTTAACATTCTCAAAGAAACCATTATCATCTGAAGAACATAACAAGAATGAACTATGATCTGTATCTTTTAGATAAAAAGTCTACTTACAAACCAAAATAATATCTTTCATATGCCATAGTATACCCTAAAAGATACAAGCAACTAAACACAAATTGAGACAGTGCCAATTGCCTCTTCACTTATCACTAAATCCAAGCACAACTTCAAAATGTCAAGAGCATCTCTTTAAATAAATCTACTAGGTCTCTCGCTAATCACTTTGTGTAAAAGATGATCCGAGCCCCAGAAATCAGCAGTAAACTTCTACTGTGGTCAAGGAGTTCAATCATCCAGTACAAAACAAATGACATTAAAACAAAACACATGATCAAGTTGTCATTGGAAAGCTCAAATGGAAATTCACTGAAATTATTTTACAGAGAAATCTCAAAAGCAAAGTTTTCAATAAGATAACAATGCTGAAAAGGGTTCAATTAATTCACAAAGTCATAAGTTGAATACTTGTTCAAAATAAATGGCCAAAGAACAGTTTGTGTTTCAAAATTCTTGTATTTCGCATAGTTTTGTATTACCTTAGAAAGTTTCATTTATACCTCATGGCCACAAAAATTCTTGCTGCCCGTGAGGCCACATAAAATGCTTACCAGTTTACTGGATTATGCGACATTAAATGATTGTGGTCCTTCCATCCTTGTATATTGCTTGGCCAAGGGGCATATGTCCTCATCGATACTTTGAATAAGGCCACATATACCACCTAACAAGAGGTCTGAAAAAATCCTCATTGCTAATTCAACTGAGCTGAATATCTAAACTGGCTAGGTGTCTCTGTCTTACATGTTTAGCATGTTTTCGATTGTGAAACTTCACAAATGCCTTAATGAACATTATATGCTCCAATGAAAACAAATTGATGTAGGAATTCAAAAAAGAATGGAATTTCAGGTAATAACACATATATACACCTATGAAAACATCAATTCAAAATTTCATAGAGTCCATAGTTTCCATAATAAAACCAAAACAAAGCTTCAAATTAATATAGTACCGAATTCCTAAAGAAGGCATAAGTCAAGAATTTTTGCACAACTCATAGCATCAATTCAAAATTTCATAGAGTCCATAGTTTCCATAATAAAACCAAAACAAAGCTTCAAATTAATATAGTACCGAATTCCTAAAGAAGGCATAAGTCAAGAATTTTTGCACAACTCATAGGTTTCAAAAATGATTCCAAGTTGATATCAGATTCTAGATACCAGAGTTATAAACAAACCTAGGTTTTAGGTATAATTATGAGGTTTAAACTTTTGAAAATAGCACGAAGTTTCCCTTAGGTCGTTTATCTAGGTTAGTTGCATAGGTGTGTGCTAGGTTAATAAATAGATAGACTAAGTCGGTTTGATCTAAAGTCTTAAATACGTAGATTACTGTAGAGATATATTAACAAATAGAGAGACTTATTTACTTGAACATTATCTACTCTATAGCCGTGTTTGGTTCATGACTGGAATCGGAATCATAATTGATTGGAATGGGAATCGGAATGGCCATATCCTCTTTTGAAGCATTTGGTTCGTGACCGAGATCGGAATCGGAATCTGACTAGAGATTTGAATCTTTAGGAAAGAGTTGGGATTGGATTTTGGAGGATTAGGCCATTTCCATTTTGCCTTGGAATCGGAATAGGAATGGAACTTCCCCTAACCAAATAGTTGGAATGGGAGTCACTTATTTCCATTCCCATTCCAAGCTCCAAATCCCCCCAACCAACACCCCCTATATATAATGAGAGAGCCTCATAATTTAGCACATGTATTAGACTTCTGCACCTTATAAAAAAGCTGGGAGTCTAGTGCATGCTAGACTCTAAAACCTATGTTATCATATTTTTCAAAAATGGGAGAGTCTAGCACTCGCATGTGCATTGCATGTGCTGGGGCCACAAGTTTAAGTAAATTGAAATTTACTTAAGATATTTCATATAAATAAGAAACAAATTGCCATTCAAATTCAATTAATACTTAAAATTCAAATTTCATAAGAATAAATACTTGATTTCCCAAATTTGATTTTTGGTTCTAAGTCAAAATTTCACTTTTCAAATAATAAGGTTTTTCTTAAATCTTAAAGTTTCATGAATGCTATTATATAAAACCCAAATGCTTTGCTATAAAGTCCTATAAATTAGTCTTTAAAGCATTTCACCTAAAATGATGTTTTACAACATTTATCATTTCAACAAACTAGTTTATTTCAAATTTTGCACAGCATATTCATATGAATGTTTTTTTCCCCTAAATTTTAACTTTTATTCCAGCAATTTTAGCTTGTAAACATTATTTAAGAGAACCCTCTGTTACTGAGTGTTGTTATAATTACCAATTTTCAGATTTGCAGTATACAACCAACGAAAAAGCTCATTTCAGGAATATGTAAAACATTGCAAGATTGAAAATAATAAAATGGATTTAAGGTATTGAAAGCATGTCAATAAATAGAGCAAATTTTTAAAAAATGATTCAACTATTTCATTAACTATCTATAAATAATCATGAGTTATTCAATATAAGTTGCTAATAACTTCATTTATGAAATTTATTATCTTGGTTTAAAGTTAAGAAAACAACTTGCTATTAAAGATTTTGAGAATATTGAATGGTTTTGTTAGAGCAGTTTATCACTAGAGCTATTGGTAACAACGAGATTAGGAAAGGCTTGAAGACCCATAGAGCAAGGATTGCAGAAATGGTACTGACAGGTGTGTTGGCCGGCGACTAGTACAATACAGTTACTTGTCCGGCGACTAGTACAATACAGTACCTGTCTGAACTGTACCGAATTGTGATGTAAGAGAGAGAAGGCGAGGGTTTCGAAGCCCTTAGGAGCTAGAGGGAGGCAAAGTTTAGGACTGATGACATGGTGGAGGGTGGTGTGGAGGTTGTGCCACTAGTCGAGGGTGAAGGACCTGTCAAGGAGAGAGAGGGGAGGGGAGCATTTCAGTTCAAAGCCATCAGGCAGGGAAGGACTTACTGTTTCGAATAAATAGGCTGAAGCATGCCACAAAATGATTGGTTTGGTTCGATGCACCCCGATTCGGCCAGTTCGGCATGGTTTGACAAATCATGCCGTAAAGTCTTTTGTTGCTATAGGAATTTGTATGTTATTGGTGAGCTACATGATCTTTTAAGATTGGTATGAAGGCTAATGCTTGGATAGCTTCCCCATATTTTTTAAGGAATGAGATAGCATTGCTAGTGGTCTTTGTTGATGTTGTAAGTATAGGGTTTTGGGTTGTAAATCTTAAAGAAGGTTAGATTGGATTGGATCATGGATCGTGTCAGGTCATGTTATTCTTTCTAATTTCTTTCAAAATTCTAAAAATGTGGAAGTAGTGGGTGTTACGGGGTTACTGTTGATGCCTCGGTTTTATGATTGGGATGCTATTTGGAAGGTAGTTGACACTCATGCCGACCCATTTACCGACCCTTATATCAAGTCGATGTATTCTATACTTAGTCACTATTAGCTTCTCTTCTTCGACCTGTGACTATCATGTGATCCGTTTTTATAATTTTAAATGGCCAGTCACCCAACGTGTGGAAATTGCCACTACATGCAGATAAGGTCAAAGGTAACAGCCACCTTCTCACATGGGGAGTAGATGAGGGCTAAAATTTCGTGCTCGTAATAGCATGATTAATAGCCCAATACTCCTAGAATCGTATAGTTCCTCAGTCGTATGCTATAAATAGCTAGAGTCCCGAGGATCCAAGTAAGTGAACTCTCTCTACTCACTATTTTCTTTTTGTTCCAGATATCAAACTTGAGCATAGAAGGGTCCTTGCCAAAGCAAATCCCTAGCTAGGGATTTTTTTACAGGTCTCTCTTGCAGTGATTCCTATCAATTGACCCCTTCTCCGATCTCGAGCCAGAATCTACAGCAGTTGATTGGTGCTAAAGAAAGAGTACTGCCCATTTTCGAGAAGACAAGCGAGCAACCTGTCAAGATGGTGTGCAAAGTTTCTTCGTGGTGCTCTAATGCCGCCTCATCAAGAAATGGGGAAGCCCATGCCAACAGTGAGGCTCCTATGTTGTCATCATGACCAGCACCTTTGCCTTCGCCTATTACGGGGGTAACTACGGACCAGTTTAACATACTGGTCTAGTAGGTGCAAGCTTTGGCTGCTACAGTTTAGACTATGCAGCGGAGCAATGATCCGTGGTGTTGCCCAGAAATGGAGCCCAAGAGGGGGGGTGAATTGGGTATTTTAAAAATTTAAAGCAATAATGTGCAGGCCTTGTGGTGTTTGTGAGTTATGAAATTGATGCACTAAGTTATATGCAGCGAAAAGCAACAAGTAGAGTGCAATAAGTAAAGAGGAAGAGATAGAAGAGACAATCACCTACAAATACAAGGTTTATAGTGGTTCGGTGCAAACCTAGCACCTACATCCATTCCCTAAGCCACCCTTGGGAATTCCACTATAATCTCTCCAAGATTACAGTCGACTTGTTTTTCCAAAGGCTCACAAGTCAAAACCTATGTTGGTTTTATCACCTAGGCTCACCAACAAACCTTTACACTTGTTTTGTCTTCGGGCTCACAAGTTAACCCTAGTTGGTTTTATCACCTTGGCTCACCAACAAACCATGTTACCTTCTTTCAAGACATCCTTGAAAGCAAGGTCAAATCACAAGAGAATTTCAGATATACAATTTAAATAAACAAGACAAAATCTCTTCAAGAGTAGAATGAAAGTTGAGGCTCTAATTAATGCTTCTCTTGTCTTCTTCTCCTTGGAATATTCTTCAAGCTTTTCTTTTGGAATGTTGAAAAGATAGGCTTGTAGGCTTTTTCAGGGAATCACTCTTTAAATGGCTTTTTGAAGTGAAGTTCTTGAGGGAATATTGGCTTTTGAGCTTTCAATGGACTTCAAATCTTCAAGAATGAGTTTGGTGAAGTTTAAATACTTCAAAAACTTCTAAAAAACGGTTTGTGACCGTTTGAGCTTCGAATCTAGCCATTGGGAGCTTGAAAAGACACTTCTGTAATTCAGAAAAATAGATTCGTTCGGGTTGTCAGAACCCGAGTGTCGACACTTGGTTTGTTAGGTGTCGATACTTGGCTGTCAGGTGTCGACACTTGACTTCCAGGTATCGACACTTGAACTTTCAAGTGTCGACACTTGATTCACAGGTGTCGACACTTGACACAACAGCACTCCAATGGCCATGTTCTGGATTTTCAAAATGTCTCAGGCCTTGAGTCGACACTTGGGAACTTAAGTGTCGACACCCGAGTTTCAGATGTCGACACTTGAATTCTGGGTGTCGACACTTAGCGTGCCAAGAGCTGAAGTGTCGACACTTAACTTCCCAGGTGTCGACACTTAGTTCTGAAAAATTCATAATTAAGTGCAAATAAACCCAAAAACACAAGTGTTGAATATAGAACTTAAAACCAATGTAAATAACAAATAACTGAACTCTTTTAAGCCCTTTTTGCATGGAGAAGATTCCTCAAATTACGAAATATGCTTCATGCCACAGCATGCTACTTTAATTTTGAGAATTTGAGGTGCTTGTTTCCTGAAAACTTACAACTAGAAATAACCATTAGTGCACAGTATGTACTCAACATTTTGTTATTCATCAAAATTACCAGGTGGAGCCAACAATCTCCCCTTTTTGATGATGACAAAATCTTGAGTATCTCAACATTTAATTTCAAATTTCAGATTTGATAATTCATGAATATGATTTCACGCTAATACATCCACAACTTGCATAGTTAAGAAGGATGAATCTTCCCCTTAGTTAGACAATTCTAATCAGAACAAGCAGAATATTGATATCAGATATATACAATATTGGTATCAGATCAAATTTGAAATTCATATATAATGCTACTTCTCCTTTTTGTCAATCATTAGAAAAGGAAGTAAACTCCCCCTCAAAACGAGCTTGGAGACAAAAAGTAGTAGAGTATCAGAGTTGATTCAAGAGTTAATAGATATCAGAGCCAAAAAGTATATTTACCAAGTAAATGTAACCAATCAAGCTGTCAAAATTAATAGTAGTGATTCACAAATTGTAAACATCAAGTAATGCATATATATAAATCAGTCAAGTAATGTATTTAGTACAAAATTTGCTGACTCATCAGCAACACTGAAATAAACAAAATACATCATGAGTCATAAATCATAAGTAACATGAGTCATAAATAGCATACAATACAATAAACATCTGTGAGGCTAATCCTCATCAGATGGGATCTCAAAAGATATAGGACCTGTAATCCTAGACCTATGGGCTAGACCACTAGGAGTCTTCAAAATACCACGACTCCGAGTCCTAGTAGAAGGTCCAAAACGGGATACAACCCTAGAAGTTCTAGTAGAGGGAGGGGGAAGAGTCTCAGCAGGAGTGACAAAGATTGGATCAGTGGAGAAAGGTGTGCCAGTCGAATCAGTGGGAGGAATAATAGGAGACTGCTGCTCTCGGCTGACTACCTCATATCCATCTGCACCATCACCACGGTCACTGTCGCTGTCGTCATCAATAATATCAGTATCTCTGTCCTCAATCCCATCAGCACGGTCACCACCATCAATAGTATCATCAGGGTCATCCTGGTGGTCATCATCATCATCACCAGCAGGTGGATCAGCAGGAGCAACAGGAGGAAGGAGGGATCTAAGCATATCCTCAATGCGAGCAAATCCTGCCTCCATAGTCCGACGAATCTCAGCATGCTCTGAAGCTGTACGAGCTCTAAGGCTCTCTATCTCTATCCGTAGCTGAGTCGTCCGTACTTCAAGACCAATGAACTCACTCTGTACCTTCGCGAACTGCTGACGAGAATGCTCAAAAGATAATCCAGTAGATGATGGAGGAGCAGCTGAAGGAGTGGCAGTAGGTGTCATAGGCTCTGTCTCAGATGCATGAGCAGCCTGAGCAGGTGAACTAACTGGCCTTGATAGCCCTGCTTCTGCCTCTCGTATCTCATCCTCATCTGGCTCCTGGCCAGACTCTCTCCGAACCCACCGACCTGCGACCTGTCTGTATCCCATGCGATGTAGCGACCTCTCGTCGTAGACGTCCGTGCAGAATCTCCTTGGGGATCTCCCCCTCCAAGGATACTCAAGCTCTAAATAGTCTGGTCAGCCCCATACCATAGGATAAACAGTGTCGTCGCTGGGTCGCAGCATCTCTCATCTGTACTAGCATCATGGATGGTATATCGACCTGAGTCATCTGAGTCAAGCATACCATAAGCATCAGCTCTCTCGGTGATGAAATCGAAGCGCCCAGTCTTCAGAAGCAATATCCGAGCTATGATATGGTGCAGAATGCGCATCTCCACTGAAAGCTGGTTCGCGATGACCACCGTCACTCCGCGAACATCCTCACGCTCAAGGATGCACCTAAAGGCAGCCTCTTTGTCCTCAGAGAAAATACTGATGCCACGATGAGTAATTTGAGGAATTTGCCAAACCCTGCTCAGAAGCTCCTCGGTCAAAAGAATCTCTACACCTCGGACAGTAGTCCTCCACAGCAATCGGTGGCAGTCCATAGCTCCATAAAACTCATGCACTAGATGAGGGTAATACCTCTCCTGCATGGTGCAGAAGGGTACCAGTCCTACATCAGTGAGTGTCTGTCTGATCTGGAAATGCTGTCTGTCGAAGAACTCGAGGTCAATCCGTCATCCTGAAGCTACAGCCTTCCCTGCCATCCTCTCTGCAGGGGAACCTAGGCCAACTGAACTACTGGCCTCTCCTGTATCATGTCTAGTCTTGGTCCTCCTCTTCGATCCCTGACTAGGTCTCATAACAGCTAATCTCTTTCTTGGACCCATCATAATCTAACTGAACAAGAAAGGAAGAAGATAAATAACCTAGAGGAGTATAGGTTTCAATCAGGTTGAGAGCTTAGGCTAAAGATTATATTTTTCTAAAAGAGGGATACTGGCTTTTAAGCGAAGCTAGAACAGGTTTTGAAAACTGGGATTAACCAAATTTGAGTTGTAAAATACAAGAAATCAAGGGTAAAATATCTTTAAATACAAGAAATCGAGGGTTATAAGGACATTTTAGGGTTATAAAACTAATCCCATCAAATATACTTTGGTTAAAACACATTTTTCAAGTTTACAAAATTAGTAATATATAATATAAACCTATGGTTTAAAAACAATATTCACTTGGGTTTTAGGTTAAAACCAAGAAATCAACCAACAAAATTAGTGAAAAGAGAAGTAAAAAGCATGGAAATCAACGCAAATTCTCTTCCCACAAGAATAAAATTCGAGAACTAGCAATAATTAGCTAGGAAAACTGAATTTAAACCGAAAATCTTTGAGTATTTCGGCCAAAAACCCAATGTAATAGTAATATTCACAAAAACGGATAGAAAACGTGAGAAATCGGCCAAAATCCGTGGGAAATCCAAGATAAATATGCTCAAACATTATTTCCACAAAATGGATTCCTCCAAACACTTCAAAACTTTGAAAGATCCGGTTTAAATACATTTAAACGATGGAAAATGAAAAAATTAGGTGACACGGTTTCTAAAAAGTGAAAAAGAGAGGAAAATACCTAATTTTAGTTGACAAATGAGGGGGGGACGCTGATTTGGAAGGTAGGGGAGCTTGGGGGATCACTGGAGCTTGAGAGAAAACGGGGAAAAACAATTTACAAATGTTTCGGTTTGCCCTAAAAAGACAGATTTTTCCCGCCAGTGTCGATACTTTGGATTTCTCAAGTATCAACACTTGGTCAGGTGTCGACACTTCACAAAACCCAAGTGTCGACACTTGGTCAAGAAAATCCCAAAAAAAATTTGTAAAAATCTTCAAAAATTCAAGGATGTTTTTAAAAGCTTTTGGGACTAAACACAAGTGATTTTTTGAGTAAAACAATTTGGGTAAGATGAAATTTGAGAGAGTTCTAGGAGAATGGATCAATGATACCTAACTCTCTTCTAATCAGACAAAATCTCTCTTCACTCAATGGTTTGGTAAACACATCAGTTAATTGATCATCAGTACACACAAATTCAAGTACTCCATTAGAGTTTTGTACATGATCTCTTATAAAATAATGTCTTATTTCAATGTGTTTACTTCTTGAATGTTGCACAGGATTCTTAGTTAGATTGATTGTACTAGTATTATCACATCTTATGGATGTCTTAATTAGTTTAATGCCAAAATCTTCTAGTTGTTTGATCCATAGAATTTGAGCACAACAGCTTCCAGCTGCTATATATTCGGCTTCAGTCATAGATAGAGCAACTGAATTCTGTTTCTTGCTGCTCCATGAGATCAAATTTACTCCAAGAAACTGATAAGTTCCATTAGTACTTTTACGATCAAGTTTACATCTAGCAAAGTCAGCATCAGAATAAGCAATCAATTCAAATGAAGAATCTCTAGAGTACTAAAGACCAAATTCAAATGAAGAATCTCTAGAGTACTAAAGACCAATTTCAATTGAGCCAGATAGATATCTAAGTATGCGTTTAACAGCCAAAAGATGAGACTCTTTAGGATTAGACTGATATCTAGCACATATACAAACACTAAACATGATATCTGGCCTACTGGCTGTAAGATATAACAATGAATCAATCATGCCATGATAAAGTTTTTGGTCTACAGATTTACCTGATTCATCCTTGTCAAGTCTACAAGAGGAGCTCATAGGGGTACCTAATGGCTGGGTGCTCTCCATCCCAAACTTGAGTATTTCCTTTGTGTACTTGGCTTGGTTGATGAAGATCCTCTCTTTGGTTTGCTTTATTTGGAGTCCGAGGAAAAAGTTCAGTTCTCCCATCATGCTCATCTCGAACTCATCCTGCATTAACTTTGCAAACTCTTGACAAAAAGATTTGTTAGTATCCCCGAATATGATATCATCTACATATATTTGTATTACTAAGAGATCTTCATTCTTTTTCTTCAAAAATAAAGATTTGTCAACATTATCTTTAGTAAAATTATTTTTGAGCAAGAAAGAACTTAAATGATCATACCAAGCTCTAGGAGCTTGTTTCAAACCATACAAAGCTTTATGAAGTTTAAAAATATGGTTTGGAAATTCAGGATTTTC
This sequence comes from Areca catechu, assembly GCA_021397845.1. Classification (NCBI taxonomy): domain Eukaryota; kingdom Viridiplantae; phylum Streptophyta; class Magnoliopsida; order Arecales; family Arecaceae; genus Areca; species Areca catechu. Next base: position 148,458,558 of record CM038045.1, on the reverse strand, counting down.
AAAACCAGGCGGTTGTTCAATATAAACCTTTTTTTCGATAAAATCATTCAAAAAGACACTTTTAACATCCATTTGAAACAATTTAAAGTTCATAAAACAAGCAAAAGCCAACAATAGCCTAATTGCCTCAAGTCTAGCCACAGGAGCAAAGGTTTCATCAAAATCAATCCCTTCCTCCTGATTGTATCATTTGGCAACTAGTCTAGCCTTATTTTTTGTAACAATACTATTTTCATCAAGTTTGTTTCTAAAAACCTATTTGGTGCCAATAATTGAAACATTTGAAGACCTATTTACAAGAGTCCAAACATTGTTTCTTTTAAATTGGTTAAGTTCGTCTTGCATAGCATTTATCCAATTACTATCATTTTCAGCTTCTTCAATAGTTTTGGGTTCAATTTGAGATACAAATGCTAAGTAATCACAAATATTTCTAAGGGATGAACGAGTACTTACACTTTTAGATGGATCATCAATGATAAGTTCTTTTGGGTGTCCATGAGCATACCTCCATTCTTTAGGTAAAGGATCAACAGTGGATGTGTTTTCAACACCTTGTGCTTGATCTCCTTCATTGTTTTGATCACCTTCTTGTTCCTTGGTAGGCTCTTCATTGTTATTCACATCTTCAGTTTTCTTGGTACCTGTTTCATCAGAAAGCATATCTTCTTTTCTAGAAAATTTCTGGTAAGACTCATCAAATACATGTATGGATTTTTCAACAACAAGCGTTCTTCTGTTGAAGACCCTGTATACCTTGCTAGATGTAGAGTAGCATAGAAAGACACCCTCATCTAACTTGGCATCAAATTTGCTTAAATTGTCTTTACCATTGTTTAAGATGAAACAACGGCATCCAAAAATACGAAAATATCGAATTGAAGGTTTTCTACCCTTCCAAAGCTCATACGGTGTTTTCTTTAAAATCGGTTGGATTAAAACACCGTTTAAAACATAGCATGCAGTGTTTATGGCTTCCGCCCAAAAATATCTAGGTAAGTCATTTTTACAAAGTATGGTGCGTGCCATTTCTTCAAGAGTTCTATTTTTCCTTTCTACCACCCCATTTTGTTGAGGTGTCCTAGGTGCTGAAAAATTGTGATGAATGCCATTTTTAATACAGAATTTGTCAAAATCAGAATTTTCAAATTCGATTCCATTGTCACTTTTCAAAGATACAATTGAAACATCTTTTTCATTTGAAACTTTTTTATGAAATCTAATGAATTCATAAAATGTTTCATCTTTGTGTGCTAAAAGCATGACCCAAGTAAAACGTGAGAAATCATCTACAATGACTAGACCGTACTTCTTACCTCCCAAACTAGATGTTCTAGTCGGCCCAAAGAGGTCCATATGAAGCAACTCTAAGGGTCTAGATGTAGAGATTACTCCTTTTGGCTTAAAAGATGATTTGTCTTGTTTTCCAAGCTGGCATGCACTACAAATCTTGTCCTTTTCAAAACTGAGTTTTGGCAAATCTTTTATCAAATTCTTTTTGCTAAGTTTTGAAATCAAATGGATACTAGCATGTCCTAATCTACGATGCCAAAGCCAACTAGTTTCATTGATCTTGGCTTCCATTGCCACTAGGCATTGACCATTTTGAACAGGAAGATCATCAAGATCAACCATATAAATATTGCCATGCCTATGACCAATGAACTTGATGCCATTGTCATCTAAACTAGAAACAATGCACAAAGAAGATTCGAAAGTAACTTTGAAATCCTTGTCACAATACTGATTAATGCTAAGCAAGTTATGTTTCAATCCATCAACATACAATACATTATCAATGTAAGTAAAGGGGGTGATATGGACTTTACCAATTCCGATAATTTTGCCCTTTCTATTATCACCAAATGTCACATTACCATCATTTTGATATACGAGTGATGAGAACTGCTCTACATCTCCGGTCATATGCCTTGAGCAACCGCTATCGAGATACCATATTCTTTTCTTATTGGTTGCAAGGCATACCTGCAATAAAGATCAGGTGGTGACTTTAGGTATCCAAGTCATCTTGGGTCCTTTCAGGTTAGTGGTAACGGTTCCTTTTGGAACCCAGATTTTCTTAACATTACTCAATCTTCGCTTATCGCACATGTAAGTTTTATGCCCTATAGTACCACAAGCATAACAAGTAATGGATGATAATGCAGGCACAAATAATTTTTTGAAAAACTTTTGTTTCTTTTGAGTTCTAAAACCTAAACCGGCTTTATCAAAAACAGCTCTTTGATTATTTAAAAGCATATTTAATTTTTCAGAACTGTATATAAATTTATTAACAAAAGGTTTTAACTTATCAATTTCTTCTTTATATTTTTTATTTTCATCCAAAATTTTCTTGTTTTGATTTGAAAAATTTTCATTTGAAACAGAAACGTTTTTCTTTTTCAAAACTTCCTTTTCTTTTTCAAAACAATAATCTTATCATTTAATTTTTTATTTTCAAGAAGTAGACAATCATTTTCATTTGAAAACTTGTCATTAGCTTTGACTAAATCCTGATTTTGCCTTTTTAGTTCTTTATGTTTTGATTTTAGTTTTTGAAATTCTATAGCTAACTCATCAAAAATTTCATGCAGTTCATCAAATGTAAATTCATTTTCAGTTTCAGATTGTACCTTGTCATGATCCACTATCAAACAGAAGTTTGCAACTTCCTATTGCTCTTCTTCAGAGCTGGAGTCTTTGCTGTCATTCCAGATTGCCATCATAGCCTTCTTTCTTAGTTTTCTTCTGCTTTTCTTAAGGGGCAGTCAATCTTGAAGTGACCCGATTTTTTACATTCGAAGCACGTGGGCTGCTCCTTATCTTTCTTCTTGCTTGGCTCACCTTTCAGAGGTTTCTTCTTGAAGTTGTACTTTTTCTTCCTCATGAACTTTCTGAACTTTCTTGCCATAAGAGCCGTCTCATCATCTTCATCTTCTTCGGTTTCATCGCTTGACTCTTCTCTTGCGGTGGATTTGAAAGCGATGACCTTCTTCTTCTTTTCTACATCCACATTCTTCTGTTTCAAGGAAAGCTCATAAGTCATCAATGAGCCTAATAGTTGCTCGAGGAGTAAAGTGTTGATATCCTTGGCTTTCTCTATGGCCGTCACTTTGGCATCCCATGAAGCCGGAAGAGACCTGAGAAGTTTATTTACAAGATACAATCTTTCCTTAGCTTCTCATGCCATTCACAATATTTGTGAACCTAGTATACATCTCACTAATAGATTCAGTAGGTTCCATCTTGAATATTTCATTTGTATGAATGAGTATGTTAACGTTAGTAGTTTTCACTTGCTGTGTACCCTCATAGATAACCTTAAGTGTGTCCCATATCTCCTTAGCGGAGAGACAATTTGATATTCTATTGAATTCACTCGGATCAAGAGAGCAATACAATAGATTCATAGCCTTCGCATTAAGCTCTATTTGCTTAATATCATTCTCATCCCAATCATTTTTGGAGTGAGAATGCCATTAACCAACATAGTAGGTTGATGAGGACCTTTTATGATTGTCATCCAAAGATTATAATCCATGGCTTGAATGAATATGCGTATGCGAGTTTTCCAATAAGTGTAATTCGTGCCATTAAATAGTGGGGGACGGTTTGAAGCTGGACCTTCAACAACATCCATTCTAATTGGGGCTGCCATGATCTTTTACTCAAGATCCTTGGACCTACAAAAGAGTACCGGCGCTCTGATACCACTTGTTGCCCAGAAATGGAGCCCAAGAGGGAGGGTGGATTAGGTCTTTTAAAAATTTAAAGTAATAATGTGCAGGTCTTGTGGTGTTTGTGAGTTATGAAATTGATGCACTAAGTTATATGCAGCGGAAAGCAATAAGTAGAGTGCAATAAGTAAAGAGGAAGAGATAGAAGAGAATCACACACAAACACAAGGTTTATAGTGGTTCGGTGCAAACCTAGCACCTACATCCACTCCCCAAGCCACCCTTGGGAATTTCACTATAATCTCTCCAAGATTACAGTCGACTTGTTTTTCCAAAGGCTCACAAGTCAAAACCTATGTTGGTTTTATCATCTAGGCTCACAAACAAACCTTTACACTTGTTTTGTCTTCGGGCTCACAAGTTAACCCTAGTTAGTTTTATCATCTTGGCTCACCAACAAACCATAACAACCTTTTTTCAAGACATCCTTGAAAGCAAGGTCAAATCACAAGATAATTTCAGATATACAATTTAAATAAACAAGACAAACTCTCTTCAAGAGTAGAATGGAAGTTTTGAGGCTCTAATTGATGCTTCTCATCTTCTTCTCCTTGGAATATTCTTCAAGCTCTTCTTTTGGAATGTTGAAAAGATAGGCTTGTAGGCTTTTTCAGGGAATCACTCTTTAAATTGCCTTTTGAAGTGAATTTCTTGAGGGAATATTGGCTTTTGAGCTTTCAATGGACTTCAAATTTTTCAAGAATGAGTTTGGTGAAACTTAAATACTTCAAAAACTTCTAAAAAATGGTTTGTGGCCGTTTGAGCTTCGAATCTAGCCGTTGAGAGCTTGAAAAGACACTTCTGCAAGTCAGAAAAATAGATCCGTTAGGGCTGTCAGAACCCGAGTGTCGACATTTGGTTTGTCAGGTGTCGACACTTGACTTCCAGGTGTCGATACTTGAACTTTCAAGTGTCGACACTTGATTCATAGGTATCGACACTTGACACAAAAGCACTCAATGGCTATGTTCTGAATTTTCAAAAAGTCTCAGACCTTGAGTCGACACTTGGAAACTTAAGTGTCGACACTTGAGTTTCAGGTATCGATACTTGAATTCTGGATGTTGACACTTGGCGTGCCAAGGAGTTTTTCTGCGTGCCAAGAGCTGAAGTGTCAACACTTGACTTTTCAGGTGTCGACACTTGGTTCTGAAAAATTCACAATTAAGTGCAAATAAATCCAAAAACACAAGTGTTGAATATAGAACTTAAAACCAATGTAAATAACAAATAAATGAACTCTTTTAAGCCCTTTTTGCATGGAGAAGATTTCTCAAATTGCGAAATATGCTTCGTGCCACAGCGTGCCACGATACTTTAATTTTGAGAATTTGAGGTGCTTGTTTTCTAAAAACTTACAACTAGAAATAACCATTAGCGCACAGTATGTACTCAACGTTTTGTTATTCATCAAAATCACTAGGTGGAGCCAACACGTGGCAGGAGGCACTTCTGCTCCATAGCAACCACTGCTCGCTGTGGCTCAACCCCCTTTTGTCGCGGCTCAACAACCGCCAATCATGGCCTCACAACCACATCCGCCTCCCATAGTGTCCTGCCCTCCACAAAATCTGGAGCAGGAGAGGCATACTTGGCAAAGCAAGTCCAAGAGTCTAGAGTGGGCCAAGAGACAGTCGCCCACTCCCCACTCTGAGGACTCCACTCTTAGGAGGTCAGTACCTTAGCATTCTGAGGTTCACAATGCTAGGGATGCTGATGTGGAGCGATGTTTCCAGAAGATGAATTGAAGGATCGAGGTGTTGCAAAATCAGGCATTGATTAGCGATGAAAGGCTTGGTGTCAACATCAGCCTGCCTTTCATCGCCAGAATAATGCAGGGGCCAATCCCTACAAACTTCAAGATCCCCTATTTGGAAATCTTCGATGGTTCAAGGGATCCATCGGATCACCTTGAGAGATTTCAGACTCTTATGCTACTTCGCCAAGCATCTGATGGAATCCTTTGCCGAGCCTTTCCCTCTACTCTCAAAAGGGTGGCTAGGCATTGGTATTCCAGTTGGAAGCCTGGCTCCATTGATTTCTTTGGACAGCTGAGTCGGTCCTTCGCCTACCACTTCATCAGCAACCAACGACGTTATCGGGGGTCCGATTATCTGGTCAGCATTAAGCAGAGAGGAGAATCTCTTCGTGTGACCTTAGTCGTTTCAACATGGCAACTTCGAAGGTGTGCAACCTGGACTAGTTTGTGCTTGTGACAGTCTTAAAAGCAGGCTGCAAAGGTATGCTTTTCTTCTCCTTGGAGAAGACCTATCCACAGAGCTTTGCGGAGATGCTTACTTGGATGGAGAAGTATGCCAATGTTGAGGGGTTATACAATGTTCATCCGATCTTCATCGAGGCTAAGGTGGTGAAGGTAGAAAGTTTGAGGAAGACCTCTACAGAGCAGGTTCATCTGAGAAATTGGAGGTCCCACACTTCACCTCGTCGTCGATCTAGGACCCTATCGAGGAATTGGAGAAATAGGTCCCCTCCTAGTGGACATGATAACTTGCCCCTGAGGCGTTTTGCTAATTATACACCTCTGAATGTGCCTTGGGCACAAATATTGATGAAGGTGAGGGGACAGCTGCCTCAGGCAAGGAGGATGCGGACTCGGTCAACCCTAACAATTATTGCCTTTACCATCACAATCAAAGACATGACATGGAGGATTGCCTCCAGGTACAGGATGAAATCGAGTGGTTCATCCAGAAGGGAAGGCTGGACTGCTTCCTTCGAAGAAGAGGACCTCCATGCTGATCACCTTTGAGGCCCTGGACGTTGCCATCATCAGAGCCTCGTGGAGTCCTTAAGCAACCTCCTAGCTAGGAGATTATGGAAGATAGACCTCCTGTGGGAGATGTGAATATGTTGATTGAAGCATGCCAGGGGTCGGCAAAGTATTCCGGGGCAGTAAAGAGGCATAAGGTTGAAGAAACCATCACCTTCTTTGAGGCAGATATGGTCGGTGTCTAGCTTCTGCACACTGAAGCGGTAGTTATAACTTTACGTATCGATGATTATAATGTATATCGAGTTTTGGTTGATAGTGGAAGCTTAGTTGATATTTTGTATTACTCTCTTTTCTCAAATGAACCTTTCTTCGGATTGACTGGGGAAATTTGATTACCCCATCCAAAGCTTTTTCGGAGAGCCGGTGCCTGTAGAAGGGGTAATCACACTACCTAATATTGTCGGCACTCCACTTTAGCAAACCACTATCTAGATGAATTTTATGGTGGTCAAGGTCCCTTCAGCCTACAATGCAATCCTTAGGTGATCCGATTTAAATGCCCTCAAAGTTGTAATCTCTACCCATCACCTGCTTGTGAAGTTTTCTACAAGGAATGGGATTGGTCAAATTAGAGGAAATCAAACCATGGCATGATAGTGCTACAATGCCAAGATTCAGGCCGAAGCTCAGCCCAACCCATTTTCCATTGGGTTGGGTACAAGGGATGAGTTGACCAAGGAGCATGGTGAGTCGTAAGGAGATATTCTAGGGATACCTTTAACTAAGGATCCCAATTGAACGGTTCGAATCGGGTCGGACTTGGATAAGGTAACCAAAAGATTGCTAATCACTTTTTTGTGGGAAAGATATTCTAGAGATACCTTTAACTAAGGATCCCAATCGAACGGTTCGAATCGGGTCGGGCTTGGATAAGGTAACCAAAAGATTGCTAATCACTTTTTTGTAGGAAAATGTCGATGTGTTTGCTTGGTCCACTGTGGATATACCAAGGATAGACCTAAGCATGATTGCACACAGGCTGAACATTGATCCTACCACCGCCCAGTAAAGCAAAAGTAGAGCTATGTCCCGGAGTGTTAGAAGGTCATTATTGAGGAAGTTGACAAGTTAGTCAAAGCCAGCTTCCTTTGGGAGGTGATGTATTTCGACTGGCTAGCCAACATGGTGCTTGTAAAGAAAGCAAACAGGAAATGATGGATGTCTATAGACTTCACCAATCTCAACAAAGCCTATCCAAAAGTCAGCTACCCTTTGTCTCGGATTGATCAATTGGTTGATGTAATTTCTGGTCATGAACTTACCTTGATGGATGCCTTCTTCGGTTATAACCAAATATGGATGGCGCTTGAAGATGAGTAGACCACCTTTATAACTGATTATGGGCTATTCTATTACAGTATCATGTTTTTTGGGCTCAAGATGCAGGTGCCATTACCCGTGCTTGGTAAATAAGATCTTCAAAGATTAAATTGGCTAAAACATGATGTATGTGGATGATATGCTGGTCAAAAACTAATCCACTTATGACCACATTGCTGACGTCCAGGAATCCTTCAACACTCTACGCCAGTATAAAGTGAAGTTGAATTCAATGAAGTGTGCATTCGGAGTAATGTCCGGCAAATTCCTCGGCTTCATGGTCTCGCACAGAGGTATAAAGGCTAATCCAGAAAAGATTCGAGCGGTCCAAAAAATGACCTCTCCAAAGTCTATCAAGGAAGTACAATGCCTCACTGGGAAGGTGGCCGTTCTCAATCAGTTCATGCCAAGATCTGCTGAAAGGTGTCTTTCTTCAAAATATTTGAGCCAAAGATTTTTCAATAGACCACAAAGGGCCAAAATACATTCGAGGAGTTGAAGTACCTTAGTTCTACTCCATTGTTAAGCAAGCCAGAGCTTGGCAGGGAGCTTTTCCTTTATCTTTGCCGCATCTTCGGCAGCAATAAGTTTAGTGCTTGTTCGGGAAGAAGGAAAGATTTAGAAGCCAGTCTACTATATAAGCAAGGTCCTCCATGATGTAGAAACCAGATATGTCAAGCTGGAAGTTCATCTTTGCCTTAATTATTTCTGCCAGGAAGTTTTGACCTTATTTTCAGGCCCATACTGTCACTCTCCTTGATTAGCCTATGAAGGCCATCCTTCATCGGTTGGATACCTTTGGGCGAATAGCCAAGTGGGCTCTTGGGCTCTCTGAGTTCAATATAAAGTTTTGCTTGAGGCCTTCTATCAAGTCCAGGTGTTGGCTGATTTCATTCTCGAATACACAATTCTAGAGGAGAGTTTGTTACGTGAGGGGACAAGTCCCAAGACCGACTCGGAGTAGTGGACCTTATATGTGGATGGCTCGTCAAATTCTACCGGATCAGATATGGGTCTTATTCTAAATGGCCCTGAAGGAGATGTCTCTGAATATGCTCTGCACTTTAAATTTCCAGCTACCAATAATGAAGTAGAGTACGAGACATTGATCGCTAGGCTTAAAATTGCGAAGGAAGTTGGGGCCCGTCATCTTATGGTCTTCAATGATTCCTAATTGGTGGCTGGACAAGTTAGGTGAATATGAGACTCGAGAAGAAAACATAAGGAAGTACCTTGGCATGGTAAATGGTTTGATCTTATTATTTCCGAGCTTTGATGTTCAGTAGGTACCTATAGCAGAAAATGCTAGGGCCGTGCGTTATCAAAGCTAGTGGCATCTTTACCAGCCGACCTCTGAAAAGACATTTCTCGAGGTGTTGAGGAAGTCGAGCCTCAAGCTATTTAGCAAATTGATGAAGAGCCAAGCTGGATTGATCCACTCGTTAAATACCTCCAACAAGGTGAGTTGCCGCATGATTAGGAGACTTGAAAAATAAGGCATGAAGTGCCTCATTATGTTATACACGATAATAAGTTGTACAAGCGGTCTTTCTCCTTGTCTCAATTGGAGTGCCTATGTCCATCCTAAGTAGATTATGCATTAACATGAAGAAGTTTGTGGCAATCACCTGGGGGTAGGTCTTTAGCCTACAAGATATTTTGGCAAGGCTATTACAGGCCCACTATGCAACAGGATGCGGCTTGGTGCGAAAATGTGACTGCTGTGAGAGAAATGCCGTTCTCCAATGATGGTCGACAGTGCTTTTAACCCCAATCGCCTCTCCTTGGCTTTTTGCCTAGTGGAGAATGGATATCCTTGGCCTGTTTCTTTGGGCAATTGGTCAGTGCAAGTTTTTTCTAATGGCCATTGACTACTTGATCAAATGTATTGAAGCCGAGCCTCTCGTCTCATCATCGAAGCTAGAGTAAGAAATATTGTTTGGAAATCCATTATCTGCTTGTACGGTCTTTCTAGAGTTTTGATCACAAATAATGGCCGATAATTTAGCGATGCACGGCTTCGCGAGTTTTGTCAGGAGTGTGGCATTACTTAACACTCTATCTCGATAGGGCACCCTCAGGTCAATGGCGAAGCCGAAGTTACCAACAGGATTCTTTTGCAAGGCTTGAAGACCAGGCTAGGCCAAGCAAAGGGATATTGGATCGATGATCTCCACCATGTATTATGAACTTACCGGACTACGTAGAATCCCAACAAGAAAAACTTCTTTCAGCCTTGCATTTGAAACAGAAGTAGTTATTCCTGTGGAGATTGGACTTTTCTCACTCAGAGTTGAAGAATACAATGAAGATACCAACTCCAAGTGGCTCCGGACAAACTGGATTTGTTTGAGGAAGGTAGAGAGCAAGCCGCAGTGAGGGTGACTTTCCACTGGCAAAAGGTGGCTAAGTATTACAATGCTCTGGTCAAAATCAAAGAATTCAAAGTTGGTGACCTGGTGCTATGGTAAGCCAAGGTTTTTCAGCCTATCGAGTAAGAAAAGCTATCATCTAACTGTGAAGGTCCATATCAAGTGGACAAGGTAATTTGCCATGGTACCTATCAACTGAAGCAACTCGATGGGACTTTGCTACTTAGATCCTGGAATTCTTCTAATCTTCGCATGTATTATTAGTAATGCATATTTCATTTTTCCTTGAAGAGTTTCAGGCTTAGTAATTTGTGTTTTTGCATGATGGCTTGTGCTTTGAGAAACAAGGGATTAACCTATGATGACCCTCGAGTGTTTGAAGCCCTTAGTTCTTTAAGAAGCGGGGGATCAACCTTTGCTGACCCCCGAGGGCCTTGTATCTTATCAGATGAATTGAGCCAATCCAAACTCTTGGTTTACCAAGAAGTAGGGGAATAACCGAAGATAACCTCTAAGGGGCTAACCTATTAAAAGGACCCTTTCAATTGATTATGAGGATCCAAGATCCTAAACACTTGAGAAGTGAGGGATTAACCTTCGATGACCCTCGAAATCTTAGTCTTACTAGACTAAAGCTGAAACCTCGGTGTTTATGAAGCAAGGGATTAATTCTAGATGACCCTTGAAGCCCGAACTAAATCCGTAGCTGCAATCGAGAGATTAACCTTTGATGACTCTCATGAAGACTGGTTTCCAATTGAAGCCAGGCCTGCTTATATGCAGGCAAAAGAGGTTCGGCAATTGTTTTAGTTTGGCATTGCCAAAGCGAACCTAAAGTAGGAAAGATTCAACAATTTCCTTAGATCGGAATTGCCTAAGCATGCCTATTTACAAGTCAAATAAAATTCGGTAATCTCCTTATATTAGAATTATTGAAACACTTGAATGCTAAAAGTGTTTGGCAATTGCCTGGGATTGGGATGGCCCATGCACCTATTTATGATTTAGTGAGGTTTAGTAATTACCTTGGATTGGAATTGCTAATCAAAAGCCTTACTCAAGTACAATTCAAAGCAAAGTCAAGCTGCATTCAATAAAGTATTCTTTATTCATTCTAAGTTCTTTACAAATGACCTCTAAAAGGTTGGAAATGATTTACAATAAAACAAAGAAAAATCTATGGCGTGGCGACTGGAGTTTTTGTAGCAGAAGAATCCGTTAGGGTAGTTGCATTGGTTTCTTCGGGCTCTAAGTCATCCTTATCCAGGAAGTTCAAATCCAGTTTTGGATAGTGGGTGGCGACCTTGTCCCGGATAAATTGCTTCCAAGCATCATAAGCATTGGAGGCAAATTGAAGCTTCTATTCATGTAGTTCCTTCGAAGCTCGGAAAGCTTCTACAACCTTCATTGCAGCAGCCTTGATTCGGTCTTCGGCACTGCTCCCAGCCTCCATTCTCTTCTCCGCCACTATAGCTTCGGCTTTGCTCTTTTTTAGTGAAGCCCTCAACTTCTTTAGTTCGATTACTTTAGACTTTTGATTGGCTTTTATTTTGGAGGCTTCTTCCTTGGCCATCTTTAGGGCTTCTTTCACTGTATTGGCAGCCTTTGTGGCTGCTTCAACCCTTTGCTCGGCCCTTGGCCATTTTCAGTGCCTTAGCAATATTCTTGTACTTCTTAGCATTGGTCGTGGCTTTTCGAGCACACTCCATGAAGCCATTCAGATAATAGGCAAGTTGTTGAGAAGAAGTTAATTAACAACAGGAAAAGATGAAAGATTGGAGAGTTATAGGAATGTCAGCTTACCCAAATCAAGGAGCCCACCGTCTCCGTTTGCTGGGTCGTGAGTCCTTCCACCAATAATTTATTGGCATTAGTGGAAAGAAGCATTCCAGAGAATATCTCGTAGGCTAACTTGTACTCATTTAGGGTGGATGTGTTGACCTCTAAACCAGGTGGGGCAGACCCTGATGGCCTAGCTGCCCCGGTTGGCACATCTTGGCCGGGGGAAGCTTTGGCACGAGTAGGACTTGCACGGGCCCTCCACTCAGCCTCGATCTTGGGATAGGACTTGGACGAGCCCTCTAATCAGTAGAAGGGTTTGGATGGGCTCTCCGATCTTCTTGACCGGGTCACCTAGATCGAGATGGTGGCAATGGCTATGGACCGGCTGGCCTGATCCGACCTTCAAGTCTCCGTGGGGGCTGGTGTTGGAGACAGACCCCCAGTCCTGATGCATATATTGCGGCCAGCCCTGAGATCCATGGACCTCTTCTGCTGGGAGATCTGCTCCAGTCTCCTCACCTTCGGATCCATTCTTGCAGCAAGTCAATTAAACATCAGAACAACATAAAAGAAGACTAAAATGAAGTATCGAGATGGGACAGGCGATCTGTGTGCACTTTGAGGGCTAGCCTGACTTATCCCGACGTATAACATCTGGTCCGAGAGGTTCTTCAGTGTTGGGATCCTGAAGTCGTGCACGATCTTGAACTCCTGCCTTTATTGGTCGTCCAGGCTGAGTTCCCTAAGGATGGACTCTCGAGGTTTGCTGCATGCCGAGTTCCTTGAGGATGGACTCCCGAGGTTAGCACTAGGCGGCAAAGCCCTAGTCTTCCCCGGACGTCTTGGATACAAATTAAAAATGCTCCTTCCAGTTGTGAATAGAGGAAGGAGCGCCTTGGATCAGTGGATGGATGCCTTGCCTTTTCCGAGGCAACACATACCACCATCTGTGGTAGGTTGGGTGATTTTTAAAAGTAAAAAAATACAAAAGAGGGTAATGCTTGGCTGGATCCCAACCAAGATATATACGGCAGTGAAGCCGTTGATATGCCACCAGGAGTTGGAACTACTGCACTCGGCGACATTAAGAAACTGAAAAAGACTTACAGAAAAAGGATGGAAAGGGAACCTTAATCTGGCCTAGAAGCACTCTTCGTAAAGGTTGATTCGGCCTCTTGGAGGCGAGCAAGCATGCTCATTCGGGCTTAGGACTTCTAACAAAAACTCTAGGGGGATTTGGAACTGCTCGTGGAGCAGAACCAAATCCGCCTTCATAAGCCTTGATTGGAAGTTCAGGGGGACGAATTCAAACTCCCCCGCTCCTGCATCTGAGACGGCATAAGCTAAGGCCATGGACGACTTAGATGTATTCATCTTGGATTGTGAAAGGAAAAAGGAAAAAAGGAAAAGTTCGAAGAAGAGCTTGGAAGAAGAATACCAGAAGGTACACGGAACTTTGCGACAAGGAAATGATGGAAGATGATTAGAAGGCCTGGGAAGAGCCAGTGCAGTTCTATTTGGGTTATAAGCAATGCCAAAGATTTGAGAACCCTATGGGCATGCCTTTTCCAATCAAATTAATTGCGAGAGGGCAGCAAAAGGGCATGATCCAGTGGAGTCCGGGTGGATGATTAATACATGACAATCCCTTGCTAGACATGAATATTGCCGCAGATATGGTAGTTAGTAACAGTGGTAGGTGAATCGTGCTCTGTACCATATTCGAAGTGGGGTTTCAGAGTACCCATCACATAGAAGTGGTTCAAAAACTTCAAATTCTTACCCTTTTCCACTAGCTGTGCATAGAACATTTATCCAAGTCTTGGATCGGATCTTGGATTATATCACTTCAGTTTTTTGACTTGGAGTATGGTTCGGATTGGTTTGTAAATGGCTCGGTCAGCATGACAAGTTCAGAGTTCAAGCAACATTGAAAAGGAATGGATATTTCGAAAATTTCATTCTTTATTGAATGTAGAGCTTGGTTAAAAAAAAGAAAGAAAAATTATATTATTCCAATCTCGGAACATCATCTACCTTAGAAGGACCTTCGGTAATCTTTAAGGGAGTGCCAACACCAATCTTAGGGAGATCTCTGATGATGCGGCTGGTGAATTCGAAGCCATCTTCATCCACCTCTCCAAGCTGGATGATTGTAGCTTGGGGAGCAGCATCGGCTTTAGTCTTGTAAGTGAACCTCTTGGCGAATTTTCATGATTGTCTCAATGCCCTTGTTCACTGTGGTAGCGAGGCTTTTGTTTGAAAGGTTGGCATGCAGAGACTAGATGCTTGCCTTGGGAAGGTGAGACTGAACCATTGATTTACATTTCTTGAAGTCTGTAGTGAAGGTTGTTTTACAAGCTTTTGTCATGGCCTGACCCCCCCTTTTCTCTAGCTTGGATGCCTTTCTGTCGGTGGTTTGGGCTATAGTCTCCTGGTCCTTAGAGTCTACATTGGAGGTCTTTTGTGCGGGTCTCTTCTTTTAATAGGCCCTCCATGTATTCCACTCTCGATGTGGCTAGCTAAAGTTTGGCCATTAAGTTGGATGGCTTCATGGAGGCCCACTTTTGGATTTCAGCTGCCTAGGCCTTCTCTACAGCAAGCTGATCTTTGGTCTTCTGAAGCAACTCCTTTAGATGGTTAATCTCGTCTAGGCCCCCTGCACTCCTGTTTGAAGCATTTGTCCTTCTAGTGAGGGGCCTTTCGAAGAATGAGCCTAGGTGGAAGCGACACCTCAGCTCTTCTTTTTTCTTTCTTCCTCCAAAGCTCTCCTTAAGTGTTTTATTTTATCGTGAGCAGTCTTTCTTTGCCCTAGCCGCTCGTTGCTCAAGATCTCTATTCTTTTCTTCTGTCCTCTTTATTTCTTCATTCGATCGGTCAATCTTTTATTAGGCTTCTGCCCTAGCGGCTCGCTGCTCAAGATCTCTGTTCTTTTCTTCTGCTCTCCTTATTTCTTCATCCAATCTGTCAATCTTCTCTTAGGCTTCTAAGAGAGCTTCCTTGCAGGAGTCAATCTCCTTGACTAGCTAATTATTGGTGGATTTTTCTTGCTTGAGGGTGTATTCCAACCAATCTGCCCTTTCCTTTGCCACAACAAGCTCTTTCTCCAGAGAGGTAGTCTTGGAAGCCCTTCGTTCCTCTCCCGGGTGCACAGGTTGTGTTGGGATTTCTTGACCAACTGTTGATAGTTGATTTTTGGCTACCATGGTAGAATCTTCAAAGTTGGCCAAGTAATGCCCAAGCTACACGAAATTTGGATAGGGTTGTGTTAAATAGTGTTATTAGAGAATAAGAAAAGAGCGTGAGAATCTCTTACCTGTATGTATGATTCCAAGGTGCTCGCCATCTGCCTTTCCATATCCTATGTTGCTAGCAATTGCATGTTGGCTGTCTATAGCAACATTGAGGTTCCCCAACTCGGAACTGGTGAGGGATGTTGGCCGTGGAGGACAAGTGGAAAGGGAAACCAATGGAGGGCTTCTTGAAGGATCTACCGTCTTCGTTGGGACTTGTCCTAGTGGATCAGCAAGACCCAATGTCTCCATTAGGACTTGCCCTAGTGGACTGGCAGGATCCACCATCTCTCTTGGGACTCGCTCTAGTGGACTGGTCCCACCGATCAGGATTGAAGGCTGAGCGATTGGAGGATTAGCGTTGCTGTTTGTTGGAGCTAGGAGATCAGTGATCGGCATGGATATTGATATTGGGGGAGACCCCACCCCGGGGATCCTGAAGGCCTTAAGTCTGAGAAGGAAATGATTGAATCTATTTCGGAATAATATGGAGCTACACTTGGCTATTTTTATCTCCAATGTCGGGTCCATGGTATCTCGGACATGTGTATACAAAACAAATGCCCACACTATCTAGAAATAATCGAACCAATGTAACCGGAGCAGCATGCTACTGAATCGTTCAAAGGAATGGATTCTGTTTTGGAATATTCTTCCAAAGCACCTCACTGGTCATTCAGTCCTGCTCCTTGAGAATAGAAGCTAGGACCAATATTTTAGGGCTCTTGATCCTATCAACTATCATGCCAAAGTATCTCCGATGTTGCGGATCTGGCCAACCTCTAGCCTCTTGGATTCCTAACTAGCCGAACCTTCTGCCTTTTGGCTCTTTACTAGACTAAACCTGCAACCTCCTAGGCTCCTGGCAGGCTTAATCTTAGGCCCTTTGACCACGTTCGGATAAACGCTCGGATATTTGGACTACTATTTTATAGGTCTCTAGCCAGACTCCTTCGGTATAATAAGGCACTCAGCTTCCTCGGCTTTCTTGTTCTGTAAACCCCTTAGTCTTGAAGGATTCTCGGACCTACCGAATCCAAAAATATTTAGAATGCATACTCATCCACTAATGTCCTATAAGGGCATCCCACCGAATGGCCGAAAGAAGAATGCTCATCTTGATATGGCATCATAATGGACAAATAGTCAAATCCTTTAATCAAGAGCAGATGTCAGTCATTAAAGAAGCGTGGCCTCTCTATGCCATAAGTTCCTTTAATCAAGAGCAGATCTCAGTCATTAAAGAAGCGTGGCCCCTCATGCTATAACTCTCGGAGCCATTAAGGCAGACGGTAGAAGGGCACATAATACAATCTTCCTTCTATGAAAGGAGGATATCCTAAATAAAGGATGATTTCCTTCCGAGAGTCTTGACAAAAGCCAAAATTCAATCACTTCCTATCTGCTCGCGGATATATCCGGACATTCCAAAAGTATCCTTGAAGTCTGAGTATAAAAGGGAGTTTTTTATGAACCCCCCAAAGGTATGCATGTGCTTACACTCTTATTTTAGTGCTCCATTTTTATTGTGGTCTGAGATACTGACTTGAGTATCAAGGGCTTTTGTCAGAGCTATCTCTGGCTAGGACTTTTTTTATAGGTACAGTTACCAAAATCCTATCTCCAGTCCACTCCGGTGTTCGAGCAGATTTTGGCACATCAAATAAGGAGTCTCTTATTCGCCTGCTATTTGAAAGACCTTTAGTATGAGTCACATGCTATTGAAAGGTGTGTCCACTCGGTGCTCCGGTGCCACCACTTCCTAATGGAATGGTCAACTCGTTAGGAATCTAGGTTTAGTGGTTCAGGTTGATGCCATCACACAAATAAACCTAACACTCTAGAACGGCTCACCTAGCAAGTTCATGAGTCAACGCTGCTATCCAAGTAATGCAATATCCGACGGCATTTGCAGTACCAGCAGTTGCACCACAGCTAGAAGTAGATCAAGCCATGCCATTGCAAACTCTCGCACCCTTAGGAGTGGCATGTTTGGAGCCATGATGACTCCTGCTCTCTCAAGACATTGAGTGGGAGAAACCTGTTCCGCTTGTGACACCGGAGAATTTGAGGTAGGCAAGGAAGCATTCCCCTCCGTGTCGATCGGATGAAGGGTCCACTCTGGTCCATTCACCCCCATGACCTTCTGAAGCATACCCAGCTAGAGATGCTGAAGTGGATCGCAAGTTTTAAGAGATAGATTGATGCATTGAAGTCTTACAAGGCTTAGCACCGTCCAGAGATGAAGATCTCGATTTCACTATTGAACCACGTTTTGAAGTCCATATCATGCAAGAGCTGCTGCCAAAATATTTCAAGATACTGCAATTGAAGACATATGATGGGTTATCGATTTGGTGGACCATCTTCAGGATTTTAAAATAACGATGCTCTTGCATGGAGCCACCGACACGGTGCTATGTTGTATCTTCCCCTCAACTTTAAAAAAATCGGCAAGTATTGGTATTGCAATTTAAAACCAGGTTCCATCCACTTCTTTGACTAGTTAAGTCAGTCTTTTGTTTTCCATTTTACTGGTAGCAGGAAGCCATGGAGTTCAGACTTCTTGATTCACATTAAACAGAAGGAAGGAGGATCCCTCAGGTCTTATGTAAGCTAGTTCAAATGAAGCGGCTTTAGAGGTATACAACCTTGACATTCGTTTGCCTTGATTTGTCTTGAAGTGCGGTTTCCTGCAATGTCCCTTTCTTTTCTCTTGGAAAGAAATCATTGGTGGATTTTTTAAGATGCTCACCAAGGTGGAAAAGTATGCACGTGTGCAGAAAGCTTACAGTGCCCACGTTCCTCCAACTGTTGCATCCACTCTGGCTTTGTCTAAAAAGAAAAGGCCTGGGAAAAGGCCGAGGAGCCAATTGCCTCCACGATGCCGGACACCTTTTTAGATTCGGCATCCTTGAAGTCCTGATCCATCGGGCATGCCACTATCATGAAAGTTCGGCCAGTGCACCCCTCTAAACATTTCGCATGCTCATCTTTTGATGTAGATTCGGAGATAGCTACTTGAGGCTAGAAAGATATAAGCAAAGCCTGAAAGAAGGAACTAGAACAAATACTGTCTCTACCATCGGGATCATGGCCATGATATGGAGAATGCATGCAACTTCAGGACGAGATTGAGAAGCTCATCCGTCATGGCAAGTTGAACATGTTCCTTCAAGATCGAGGGAAAAGATGTGACATTCCCATCCCATGCCTACTAGAGCCACCACCTAGAGTGGAGGAACTTGCTGATCGACCCACCAGAGATGATGTCAACACTATCACTAGGGGATCAAAGGAAGAAGCCAAAGCTAGCAGCCAGGAGGGGGTCCTTGATGAAACTATAACCTTGGACCGATGCAAGTCCAATATCCCTATCATGATCCTATGGTCGTAATACTAAATATTAATGATTATAATGTCCGTTGTGTACTTGTTGATGGTGGAAGTTTGATAGATGTTTTATTTTACGATGCCTTCTTAAAAATGAACATTTTCAAATGGTTGAAAAAATTAGATGCACCAATAATAGGATTATCGGGGAAACTGGTCCTTGTTGAAGGCACTGTTACTTTGCCTGTGATAGCAAGGAGTGTTTTCTGGCAGTTCGGAGTGCGTTTCACTTTTATAGTCGTGAAGACTTTCTCGGTCTATAATATCATTTGATCGACCGAGGTTGAACACTCTATGAGTGATAGTTTCGGCTTGTTAATGAGATTCCCTACACTACGAGGAGTTGAAGTGTGTGGGAGCCAAGCTTTAGCAAGGCAATGCTACCTGGTGGCTCGTAAAACCAAACAAATTAAGTCCCTAGAAGGCCTCATAGTTGAAGGAGTGGATACTAGGGATGAATTGACCGAAAAAATAAAGCTTGTAGAAGATCTTGTAGCTGTCCCCTTGCATGACAAGGACCTTCGGCATGTCCAAATCGGCTGGAGAATGGACGAAGATATGAAGCAACCAACGATTGATGACCTTCTTAGAAAAGAATGCTGATGTCTTTGCCTGGACTCTGGTAGATATGCTAGAAATTCATCCCGAAGTGATGATGCACCATCTAAAGGTGGACCTGAGTCACTGCCCTATAAAGCAAAAAAAGGAGTTTTACACTAGAATGACAAAGAGTTGTAGCTGAAGAGGTGCAGAAGCTAACCGATGTTAGGTTTATCAGAGAAGTTAACTACGTCGAATGGTTAGCTAATGTAGTGCCCATAAAAAGGGCCAACGGGAAGTGGCGAATGTGTATAGATTTCACTGACCTCAACAAGGCTTGCCTGAAGGACAGTTACCCTCTTTTTCGCATCGACTAGCTAGTGGACACTACAGTCGGCCATGAACTCCCGACTTTCATGGACGTGTTTTCGAGATATAATCAAATGCAAATGGTGCTCGGAGAACTTTTATCACTGACCAAGGTTTGTTTTGTTATTGGATAATGTCGTTCAACTTGAAAAATGCAGGAGCAACCTACCAACGGCTAGTGAACAAGATCTTTAGGAACTAGATTGGCTGTAATATGAAAGTTTATGTTGACGATATGTTGGTCAAGAGCCATGCTTCCCGGAGTCATGTGGAAGATCTTGAGGAGACTTTTGCCACACTATGCCGGTATCGGATGAAATTGAACTCTGCCAAATGCGCATTTGGAGTCACTTCTAGGAAGTTTCTCGCATTTATGGTGTCTGGACGAGGAATTAAAGCCAATCCGGAGAAAATCCAAGTTTTGAGATAGATGGCTACATCAAATTCCATGAAAGACGTCCAGAGCTCATCAGACAAATTGCTATCCTCGGCTGATTCGTTTCCAAATTGGTCGAACAATGTCTGCCCTTCTTCCGGACATTAAAAAAGCCGAAAGATTTTCAATAGACTGAGGAATGTTAGAAGATATTTGAGGAGCTCAAAACCTATCTTGGCGCATCCCTGCTTCTTAGCAAGTCTAAAGAAGGCAAGTAGTTATACCTATACTTGACCATTTCGCCCTCTGCCATTGGCTCTATCCTTATTTGAGAAGATCGGATACAAAAGCTAGTGTATTATATCATCTAGGTTTTATAGAATGCAGAAACCCGGTATTCCATGTTGGAGAAACTTATTTTTGCCCTTATAGTATCGGCTAAAAAGCTTCGACTGTATTTCCAAGCCCATTCGGTGATAGTCCTTATAGATCAATCCCTTTGGATGGTCTTACATCGGCTGGATACTTCAGGCAGAATGGCTAAATGGGCTCTTGATCTTTTGGAGTTCAATTTGGTATTCCTCTCGAGATCCTTTATGTATTGGTCGATTTTATCACGAAATGTACTATTCCTAAAGAACCTGAAGGAGATCCAATGCTTGAAGACCTTGAGAATCAATGAACGATGTACACAAACGGGGCCTCAAACACGAATGGCTTCGGGGCGGGGCCTCAAACACGAATGGCACCGTCATCCTGATCCTCATTATTCAAGAAATCCATGTTGAGGAACGGATAGTGTTTGACGACCCTCCTGGTATCATCATGCCTTTGGCAAAGGTCGGTTGTGTAAAGGCCAGTTTTTCATGGCAGCATTCTTCAGAAGCCTTATAAGCTTCTACCGCCCTTTGTGCCACATTTTCTGTGCTTCGAAATCTGCTATGCCTCGCTGCGCTGCTTCCAGAGCCTTCTTCTATGAAGAGAGCTCCTCCTTTAGGTCCTTCATCCTAGTTAAGTTGACCTTTTTTAGCCTTGACACGATCGAGATTGGTCTCCATCAACTTTTGGCTGGCCTCCGCTTCTTTCAAGCATGCCACTAAATCGTTCTTTTTCTCTTCTGCCATTCAGTAGCTCCTCAAATCATAGTAGTCCTTAATGAAGTGACATACCTGCAAGATAATAAATTTGGTGGTGAGCCATCGAATAAGCCGAATTCAAAGACAAAAGGAGAGACTCTGCATGACTCTTAGAATTGCGTCCTTTCGACGCTGCTGATTGCCTTCTCCCACAACCCGGTTTGCATCGACGGGATGGATGAATTTTCTGAAGATGCCTTTGGCGACTTTCCAATTATCAAAAATACAGATCTTGGATCCCGGGGCCAGGTTGTTTGAGACCCCCTCGAAAGTGACCGTATAAGGGTTGGAAGAGGAAGCCTTGACCTTCGACATCCGAGAGCGCTTCGAAGTAGCGGGAGGTGTGACTTTTGGGAGATCGGCCAGAATAGTCACAGGCTCAGGGGTGGCCATAGCCAGAACCCTCGACGGCTCTCAGTACTAGGAATCGTATTAGTTTTCCACTTTTTTAGGATTGCTTTCCTTAACTCATGAGTGTCTGAAGGATCCATATATGAGATCGAAGAAAAAGGATGCTTAGAAGAAAACAAGGATGAAGTGAAGAAGCAGAAGGAATGGATTATAATTCTTTTTAGCTCTCAGATGGAATCTTGAAAACGTTGAAGAACCCCGACACTTCCTCCTCGGACAAAAGCGCAGGACGAGTGAGTTGGCGAGATTGGATGGCCCATTATATGAAACCCCAATCACTGATATCCAAATACCTTACGAAGAATTGCTTCTTCCAATGGTGAATAGAAAAGGGAGTATCTCGAATCAAGGGATGTTGTCCTTTACGGGGACAGGCAAATCACCACTTGTGGTACTGGGGTGCTTGCCAGAAGAAAAGGTCCTAAAGAGTGAAATTTAGGACGAATCCCGGTCAAGATACAAACTACCAAAAAACCACAAATAAATCGCCATGTGTTTGGCATAATTGTGCAAGGAGGGGACCTATAGCTTTAAAGAATTTGATAAATAAAGGAAACAAAGGCAACCTTAGCCTACTGGAAAATACTCTTTGTACAAGTCAATCAGCTTGGGGAAGGGTTGCATGCTCGGTCAGTCTCGACAGGGAATTCCAATTCGAAACGTGAAGAGATTTGGTATTTTCTTCATAGCTTTTCCAAATGCGACTCCCAAATTTCAGACTGGATGAGTCCATGAAGGAAATCTCCTTCGGGGTCTCCCAGAAACTCCTCTTCGGGATCTCCCGAAAATTCTCCTTCGAGGTTCATAGAGGATTCTCCTTTAAGATCCATTGGCTCCCGTGGCAAGGCAATAGCTACTGTTACCTCACCACTCGGGACAATTTTCGCATCCCCAGCGGAAACTCCCAATTCGGTGGGTTCATGATCTTTAAGATCATGAACTACGTAACTCAGGGGCCATTAGAGTCCGACATCACAAGATTGAACAAAAATATCCAAAAATCAAGAAAAACTTTTTCAAAAAATAGGCAGGAAGAACTTTGAGGACTCTAAACCAGGAATAGATAACAAAACTGCTAAGACCAAAGCAGAGACTACTCTAAAGAGAGTATAGAAACCCCCAAACGAACCTAAATGGAGTCTCGAGGGGCCTAGATAAAAAGAGAATGGGGAAAATGATGGCGAGCTCCGATGAAGCTCACAGGAAATGGTTGCCAGACAAGGAGAAAAACTCAAAAGAAGAAGAGGCGAAAGAGAAGAAGCTTCGAAAGCGAAAGGTGATTCAGGCGTCTGGTGTCCCCTTATTTATAAAAACCATTTCGACGAACCAGATCTGTTTAAAATGAAGCTATCCCATCGGATGATTACCACGTGGCATCCAAAGAGAGGCTAGACTATGTCCCCGCAATCACTAATGCTGAAATGCTTCGAATACTTTCTGCTGACTCTTCAGTTTCTGTGTGAAAAGAGTTTCAATTCTTCTCGAGCACCGTATTATCCTAGGACATCATGACATAATTAATATCCCTTGTTACTTGCATGACTCACAACAAGATGTCTTGTCGAATGTCATACCCTATCGATGAAGATCTAGGAATTAATGCAATTTGTTTGATAGAAAACTCCGGTCATTCCACTATCCCTGCAAAAAATTATCGAAGGAAAACAGTAGGACCAAAATCACCCGTGGACAATGAAATACTTTCGAAAATGCTGAACCATGATAGAAAAGTTCATGTTTTATTCATTCCAAAGATAATCACGGGTCAAGATAGAGAAAAAAAAGAAACAAAAATTACAATGGGCGGGGATTCTAATTCCTCGTCCTCGTTTGCAGTTCATTTGACTTGCTTGAAGAGATGCTAGGGCCCGTTCTATGACCGGAACTCGAAGCAAGTGAGCCCCGACGTCTGGAAGAATTTGGGCCGTGAGAAGCTTGGAATCCTCAAATCCGGCCTTGTATGTCTTGCTTTCAGCATGGCGAACTCGAGTCTCAACCTGCGGTGCTTTGGCCAAAGATACTTTGCTTTGCAATGTCAAAATTTCAATACCATAGCTATCATTACTTCTCTTTAGTCCATTGATAGTAATTTTGGCCTCCAATTGATTACGTAGGGATATATTTTCTCCATCTCTATGGTTTGACGAGTTTGAACCCATCGAAAGGCTATTGCATTCCTATCCTTTTCTTCTTTTAATGCTTGCTAAAGGTACCGAGCTTTAGCCAAGGCCTCATCTTTAATTCGCTCGGCTTGTTGAATCCTCTCATCTTGTTTCGAAGATCCCTCATCTTGTATTCGGCTATAAGCTAAACGAAGCTCTTTTCACAACTACTCATTCTCGCTTCTAGCTGAATTAAGTTCATATCAGAATCATTGAATTCCGCCATTCGTCTCGGCCTTTAAATCCTTAATTTCAGCCTGGAAGTTCTTTTTTCCAATTTGGCAATTTCAGCTCTTGCATTTGCTTCTTCACGGTGTGCGTCAGTCATCCTCCGGTGCATCGAAGCTAGAGAACTGCCCGTCTTGTCCAGTTTTATCGCTGAATAAATGATATTCTTTGATAAGGCATTAGCATGCACCTTCTGCTCCTGAAATTCTATCTTTAGAAGTCCGAATTTCAGCCTCACTAAGTTCCTTTTTAGCATCAGCAACGTTTTCCTCCATCGCAGCAACCTTTACTTTTGCAGCTTCGGCCGATTCCATGAAAAAGTTAAGATCAGCCAACTATAAGGAATGTCCACATGGACAAAAGGAGAGTGAGATGAAGTAAAAAAGTAATGGCATAAAAATAGGGTGATGAACCTTCTCCATACCTGAATAATTGGCTCAAAGGCCATACGTCCGTGCTCTTTGGACCCTACCTTGCAGGCCTGATGGTTACCTGCTGCCCAAAGGAAAGTTCGAACTCGCTCTTCGACGAATAATGGACTCTTGAGAACATCCAGGACAGCGGAGCCATCTCTCGATGCTTTGGTTTTGAGAGCACTGGTGGGTGAACCAGGATCCGTATTATCCGAAGCACCAGTCCTTCGATGCTTCAAGATTGCTCTCCGCAGATCCCAAACGTTGCGCGAATCCATTAAATACTCGACCCACCGGAAAATTTACTAGAAAGCTGCTGGAAATTGCCCTTTCCATCGGGAATTGCCACTCAATGAACAGAATATCTCCTTGGTAGAAATATCGATGACGACAAACTGTCTTTGAAACTGCTTTATAAGAAGAATTGGCTACATTAATTCTTCGTGGAAGAAACATCATTAGTGTAAATTACGACTCTAACATGAAATTCAATAAGGCTCTCGGGATCCTTTGGACGTGGTGCTAGAACTACTTCTTAGCTCGAATACTTCATATTTGAACTAAGGAGCGGGGGACAATTGATGTGGAGGGAGACCCTACCCCAGGATCCCCAAGGTCTTAAAATTGAGAAGAAAATGACCGAATCTATTTCAGAGTAAGATGGAGCTACATTCAGCTATTTTTACCTCCAATGTCGGATCCACGGTATCTCGGATATGTG
Organism: Areca catechu; assembly: GCA_021397845.1. Taxonomy (NCBI): domain Eukaryota; kingdom Viridiplantae; phylum Streptophyta; class Magnoliopsida; order Arecales; family Arecaceae; genus Areca; species Areca catechu. The sequence goes on along the minus strand of CM038045.1, from coordinate 148,433,508 downwards.
TATACAGAACAAATGTCCGCACTATCTTGAAATAATCGAACCAATATGGCCGAAGCAGCATGCTACTGAATTCTTCAAAGGAATGGGTTCTGTTTTGCGATATTCTCCCAAAGCATCTCACCGGTCATTCGGTCCTGTTCCTTGAGAACAGAAGCTAGGACCAATATTTTAGGGCTTGTGATCTTATTAACTATCATGCCAATATACCTTCGATCTTTCAGATCCTGCCTAGCCAAACCTTTGGCCTCCTAGATTCCTGACTGGCCGAACCTTCGGCCTTCTAGCTCCTTACTGGGCTAAACCTGCAACCTCCTAGGCTCTTGGCAGGCTTAACCTTAGGCCCTTGGAACCATGTTCGGATAAACATTTGGATATTTTGACTACTATTTCATAGGTCTGTGGCCAAACTCCTTTGGCATAATAAGGCACCCAGCCTCGGCTTTCTGGTCTTGTAAATCTCCTTGTCTTGAAGGATTCCTAGACCTACCTAATCCAAAAATACTTAGAATCCATACTCAGCCACTAATATCGTGTAAGGGTGTCTCACCGAATGGCCGAAGGTAGAATCTACTGACGCTCACCTTGATATGACTCTTATAATGGACAAATAGTCATCCTCTAATCAAGAGCAGGTCTCAGTCATTAAAAAAGCGTGGCCCTTCTTTGTGCCATAATTTTCAGAGCCATCAAGGTAGATGGAGGGAGGGCACATAAGATAAAATCTTCCTTCCATGAAATGAGGATATTCCAAAAAAAAGGATGATTTCCTTCTAAGAATCCTGACAAAGGCCAAAATTCAATCACTTCCTGTTTGCCCGCGGACATATCAAGACATTGCAAAGTATCCTTGCAGCCTGATTATATGAACTCCCCAAAGCTATGCATGCATGTGCTTGCACTCTTATTTCATTGCTCCATTTTTTACTCTATGGTCTGAGATGCTGATTTAAGCATTGAAGGGCCTTCGTCGAAGCCACCTCCGGCTAGGGCTTTTTTTGTAGGTCCAATTATTGACGTCTTATCTCCAACCCACTTTGGCATTCTAGCGGATTTCAGCATCATCAGATATCCTAGTCTGTTTCGTCTTCTTGGACAACTTCTCAAGCACTTGAAGGTCTTTTGGTCTCATCTTGTCTTAGGAATGTCGGAAAGAAAATCATCGGAGGATGTGCTACCGAAATTCTTTACATAGATTCCAAAGGTAGAAGGGTGGACTTAAATAAGAGAAAGAAAAGGAAGATAAAGGGGCATCATTATTAGCCCAAAATTCGAAAAGGGTTTGGCGGTCCAAATTGGATGATCAATTACATCAATCTTTTCAAAAAGCTAGCAGCTAGTAACGTATAGGCACTGCTTGCATTCAATGAAATGCATAATGCTTTACAGGAGATGTGAGTGTGCGTTCCTAGGTCCGAGGCATGATGTCAATAGTACTCCCTTTGTGTAATCCTTTTTAAGCTCAGATTTGGTAGTAGGGGGCAAGTGTTACGAGATTTTTGTTGATGTCTCGGTTCTATGATTGGGATGCTATTTGGAAGGCAGTTGACACTCATGCCGACCCATTTGCCGGCCCTAATGTCTAGTCGATGCATTTCTATACTTGGTCACTATCAACTTTTCTTCTTCGACATGTGACTCCTCTGTCATGTGATCCGTCTTTGCAATTCCAAATGGCTAGTCTTCCAACATGTGGAAATTATCATTACTTGTAGATATGGTCAAAGGTAATAACCACTTTCCCACACAGGGAGCATGTGAGGACTAAAATCCTGTGCTTGTAACAGCATGATTAATAGCCCGATACTCTCAAAATCACACGGTTTCTCAGTCGTCTACTATAAATAGCCAGAGCCTCGAGTATCCAAGTAAACTCTCTCTGCTCACTACTTTCCTTTTGTTTCAGATATTTAACTTAAGTATTGGAGGGTCCTTGCCAGAACAAACCCCTGGCTAGGAACTTTTGTGCAGGTCTCTCTAGCAGCGACTCCTGTCAATTGGTCCCTTCTCCGATCTCAAGCTGGAATATGCAGCAACATTAAAAAATTGGAAACATGAACCAAATTGTCAAATCATCATAAATGAAGTGTAATTCCATCATCATAAGCCCATATATAACATATGTAATGAAAGAAACATCGCAATTAGTTACTCAAGATATTTACATCATATTTAGTTACTCAAGATATTTATAGATCAATTTACTTATTCTTGTAAGTAGAATATGCAGGAAAAAAGGAATTAGATTTTAACAAATGGTTGTAAAAATATGACCATTTGTCTTTGCTTTTAACCCAATGAACAACAAAATCTCTTTGCTTTACTTTTTAGAAATCAAAAAACCCTAACAAGTTTGCTAATGTAAGGTTCTTGAAATTTATTAGTGCTAAATAAGTAATTTTTGGAGTGCAGAATAATCAAATAAATCATAGAAAATGGACTTCCTGATGCTTTAATTTCTATATAGCATGATCAGTTGGATATGATGACCCAAGGGATTCCATGATCCATAATACAAATCTGTCTAATGATTAGTTGATTCTGATCCAATGATGAGAGCTGGATCGTTTGCACTCATTTTGATCTGAATGTAAGTTCTGGATCATGGATCTTAAGATTTTAATAGTAATGGTCTTCACGGACCTTTAACTTTTTTCTTGTTATTGTGAACAGTGAAATATTTCCCTATGCATTTTCACAATCTACACTACAACTTCAAATTACTTTCTGTAAAAGGAAGAATAAAATCTGTAGTTTTGAGTATTTTATATGCCCATCTTACACAATTTAACCTCATTTGTATATTTGATTTTGACCTCTTGAGCCAAATGATATGTTTTGGGTGGTTGGCCATGTGTAATGCTTGTTCTTTTATTTATTTACGTATTATAATGTAGAAATGTTATCTCATTTTATCTGATACGTACACTTTTTTTTTCTAATGATCTATGGCATATTTATTACAGGGATTTCTTCAACATCCCAAAGATATACTTGACTACTTCAATTTAAAAGGTGTTTCTGTGATATTTCTCTTCCGGAGGAATCTCCTGCGTAGGCTCATCTCTGTGCTAGCAAATGATTATGACAGACACGCAAAGCAGTTAAATGGAACTCACAAGTCACACGTCCATTCCAAGGAAGAGGTCGCCCCCTCCCCCCAAACCTACACAAACACATACACAAGCTGTGTTATTAATATGATACATCTGTTGTGTTGTTTGTGTTTATGTTTTTGTCTCATAATTTACCATCTTCCTACTAAGGGCCTGTTTGGGAAGGATAGGATTGGCCCAAATCCTATAAGATTTGGCAATCCCAACGATAAAAATCCTATTTTATTTCCTAACTACTGTTTGGCTGGTTTAACCATAGGATTAAAAACCAATGGGAAGTGGGTAATCTCACTGGGGAAAAAAAATCCCCCAAAGGTTTTTTTTTTCCCTGGAGATCGTCGGGCTTTTCCTCTTCATCCTCATTCTTGTCTTCTTGGTTATTTCTTCCATCACCCACCTTGCCTGCAACCTCTCTCTCCTTGTCTTCGTACTCTGCCACCCCTTTGCTGCCTTCTTCCTCGCCACCCCACTCTCCATCTTGCTGCCCTCCTCTTCGTTGTCATTACTGTCACCGTGGCCGCCGCCATGGCCCTTGTCTCCCCACTGCTGCTGCAGCAATCCCCATCGCCATGGCCTCTGAAGGCTGTCGAGTTTAATCCTCCACTCTCCTCTATGTCAGATCAGTCAAACCTTGCTCATCAGTTGTTTGATCTTATGCTAAAACACATCTCTTATGTGTATACTAGATGGATTCTTAATCTTTGAAAAATGATGTTTCTCTGCTTCTTCCATAGTCACAAAATTTGTGTGTGTGTGTGTGTGTGAGTGTATACATGCACAAATTAGTTCTCTTGAAGTTTTATCTATCCTTTTATTAGGTATCAATCCATATTTTGTATAGTTATGAGATGCATCTCTTGATTCTTATTTCTTTTTGTTTGTTTGAGGCTGAGTTCTACATTTGTCTTCCCAGGCCTTGATTTTTCTGTAATTTTGAAGTTACCTCTTCTACCAAAAAAATTCTCAAGTTAACTCTGTTATTCCAGATGAACAATAGGAATAATTTGTCAGAAGGGAAACATGCAACACCTTTATCTGAGTTAACTCTGTTATTCCATATGGATTGCAAAATTTTATGCCTAGAGAGGACAGTCACTTTCCATATTCTTTTGCTAGAGATGGTTAGAGAAACAAGCTTGTTTGGTTTGAAATATGGTGCCTTTGTCTTTTTAAATCATTTTGGATAGATAGATGTACAAATTTTCCTGAAAGGTGGCTTTTTGTTCTGTTTTTTCACTGTCTGATACTCTGATTACCTTTATATATTTTTAGGTACCTATTTTTGGTCCCTTCCATTTCCTTTGTTGCCAAAATGGCTGGATGATTTTTATTGCCTGCTTCTCATGCCCCTCAGGTGGTGACTTAAACTGGTTATTTGCACCAGTTTTGCAATGAATTCTCTGCCATCAGTGCTCTGGTTATTTGCAGTTATCTGTGCCTCTTTTCGATGGATTTGCTACCATTCTGTGGGATACAGTTCCTGTTTTTGTCCTTAAACTTAACCTGATTACTCACTGTGGGTTCCAGTATGTAGAAAGCTTGACATGATTAAAAAAACACTTCAACTTGCAGCCCTGTTCATTCCTATTCTGGTAGCTTGTATTAGGTGTGTGTTGTTTAATGGAATTGCATGCAGCCTATATCTTCCCTGTTAATTTGATTATTTGTTTTTGATAAAGAATTTGGTGTTTTGAACCATCAGGAATCATCATAAAGGTTCAGTCTATATTGATGATTATGCTTTCTTGGTGAACCCCTCCTATTGTTATCTATTGTTTTCTAATCACTGCATCAATGAAGCCTTATTAAATATGGTAGAGGAGGTATTGTGTCCTAAAATCAAATAATTTTACTTCTAAGATTCAATGTTCTAATTGCATTACCAGTTGACAGGCTGGTGAATAGAGAGTTCTTGAGTTCTAGGATTACTGGTTAGGGGACCATTCGTGGGAAGTGATATGCAAACCCAAAGCTGAAGATTTGATGTGGAAATGCAGTTGATGAGGTGAACAAAAATTGGTATCAAATGGAGAACATATGAAATGCTGCGAAAACAAGTATGGAGCATGTAAGAATTGTGTCAAAGTAGTTTTCCTATTATTCTTGATACTTATCAACCCAGTTTACCACTAGTATTCCCACAAATTTCCTAGATATTTCCCAGTTATAAGGATAAAATCAGTATCTTAACATGTTTCAGTAGCTGAGATGGCTAACATCCATGACTTCTGTGTACCACTAGTGCCACAAAGGCCTTTGGTGGTCTTATTGGCGCATACCACGGTGGGGTCTTCGACTGGGGTGAAGTCGTAACAAGGTAGCCGTAGGGGAACCTGTGGCTGGATTGAATCCTTCGCGATGGAAATGCCCTCGCCTACTTGACTAAACTAAGGACCTGCAAGCAACGGATGCTTATGTTGAAAGTCGACTTTTCCATTTTCATTTTCTTTCTTGTTTATCAATCTCCAATCAAGACAAACCGGGCACTACGGTAGTAACTTTGTCCTAGTTGTTTGGTGGCTACATTAGATGCTTTCCTGAGTGATAAAATGCTATATCGCTGGATTCATTTGCTGGGGCAAATGATGGTGATTATGATATGAATTCAGCAATGTAGGTAACACCATCTTGCTTATGAAATGGTCATATATAAGATAATGCAGATAACTGTGTCTGGATTATTGGAATTCTTTCCTGATGTATCTTGTTAGACATTAGAATAATGAAAATTAACCCAACTTTATTTGATTAAAATTGATACTTTTTATGATACTTTGCAGGAATTGACTCCATAAACGTGTAGATCTTGATTTTAGGAGTCCAACGTCGCAAACGGAATGTAATTCGGACTTCGAACGAGCCCGAAATGGATTTTAGAAGATTTTAGCACGAATTTCAGAGCTGCACGGTTTTTGGAGCATAGCCTTAAAATTTCAATGGCTCATGGTGGACCGGCTCAATGGTCCACCGCATGACCACTTGGTCCACGGCAGCCATTGCTGCCGGTCCACGGGCAGAGCCGTGGACCACCGTGCTCTGATCGCGCCGAAACTCGCCGGAGAGCTTCCCCCGGTGCCGCCCAAGCCCCCGCCAACCTCGTTGCAGGCCGGAGAAGTCCTGTTCGACCGGAAAAATGGCTGGAACGCCAGCCGCTGTAGCCATCTCCGTCCGTCGCGAGCCACCAGCCGCTGCACGCCGCAAGCCACCGTCCGTCCCTTCCACAGCCGCACGCCGCCGTCCGTGAGCCATGTTTGCCGGCCACGCCGCGTCTCCGCTCTCCGCCCCAGCCGCGCCTCTCCGCCCCAGCCGCGAGCCGTGTCCGCCTTCACTGCCGAAGCCGCCCCTCCGCCGTCTGTCCGAAGCCGTCCTCCGCCCAGCCGCGAGGCGCCTTCGCCGCGTGTCCGCCTCCGCTGCCCAGCCGAAGCCCCCTCCACGCCGCCGTCCGCGAGCCACGCCGCCCAGCCGCGCATCTCCGCCCGCGAAGCCGCCTTCGCCGCCGCCCCCACCGTGTTCGTCTTCTCCAGCCTGTAGCCGCCGCCGCCGTCCAGCCTGCAGTCACCGCCGCCCCCCCGTGTTCGCTGCCCAGCACGCGAGCCACCGGCCGTCCAGCTGCAGCACTGTCCGCCCAGCTGCCACGGCCATGCAGTCGTGAGCCGCTGCCCGTCTGCTCGTCCGAAGCCACTTCCACCGTCCGCTGCAGCCCTGCCGCCCAGCCGTCTCCACCACGTGTCCGTCTCCGCCCAACCCGCAACGCCCCTCCACGCCGCCTGCAGCCGCTCTCCGCCCCAGCCGAAGCCATGCTGTCCGCTGCTGCCTCCTCTCCCGCGCGCCACGTCCACCAGCCTTGCCGCCCAGGCTCACGAGCCACCCCATCGCCTGCTGTCGTGCCCGCTGTCGCCGTATCCGCCCCATCCCGTCGTCACCTCCGTTCCCAAGCTCCTGGAGCTGCTTGTCACCGCCCCTGTTGTTCAGACCGGGATGTTCGAAAACAAGAAAACATCAGAACGAGAAGAGATGTCGGATGACACTGGATGGACGCGGGATTGTGCGATAGAATTTTTGAGTTTGATTTTTGAGATGGGGATGATCGTAAAAAAATTAGACAAGGAGATATCGCAGAGTTTGAAAATCAGATTGAGATGAGGAAATCACCGCGCTTTCCACACGGACCCGACACGGTATTTTTCATCTATAAATACCTCGGTGATTCTCTTCTGCAAAGGAAGGAATTTTTGGGGAGGAATTTTTGGGAGGTTCCACTTGCTGTCCGTAGTTCCACCTGTTGCTGTCACAGAGAGTCAGAGTCGGATAAAAAGGGAGTAAGGGACCCTTGTTCCCTTACTTTTCTTTTATTTTCTCTGTACCCCAATCTTTTATGGAATAAATATTTATTTGCTTCATATTAATCCATGTTTGTTTATTTTTATTTTAGTAATGCTGGAGTCATGTTGGATTAGCGTCTAAGGTAAGTCGAAGTGAATTAATTTTGACTGACCTATATCTAAGGGACGGGCCGTGATCCACGGGTACGGGCCGTACTCTTGAGATAGGTCATATCTGAATTATTTTCACGAATTTATTATTTGCATCTATTTCTTGCATTAGTTTTAGTTTATTTTAGTTTATTTTAAATCAAAAGAAAGTACTTTTTCAAGATAACCCCAAAGTCTCTGTGGGAACGATCCTTACTCCCGCTATTCTACCATTTAGAGTAGTGGAATTAAGGTTCTAAATCGGTGCATTACGACACGCATCATATCTTTTCCTACTTTTGTTGTTCAAAGTGTGACTCCTAACAACAAATATTTTCGATGCCATTATACTAGCTATCTAGTGGTAATTATAAAATATTTTCATGACATTCTACATACTAGTAAATTTTAGATAATGTTTCAACTTTGGTATATTCATTCTAACCTTGTTCTGGATGTTTTCATGTCATGTCTTTGTAATGTCACTTTGCTGAAAATGTCTCTTTTCACTATTGTTTTCTTTAATTGGATAGTGGTAATTATAAAATATTTTCATGACATTCTACATTCTAGTAAATTTTAGATAATGTTTCAACTTTGTTATATTCATTCTAACCTTGTTCTGGATGTTCTCATGTCATGTCTTTGAAATGTCTCTTTTTGCTATTGTTTTCTTTAATTGGAACCACCATTCAGTCAGAATGCTTCTTTATTCAGTTGTTGTACTATGGCAAATGTTAGAGTACAATGGAATCCATCTCTTGAAAAAGGTCTTGTAGACTCGTTACTTGAATATAATGTTTCTTGTTATCGAGGACAATTGGTGGACAACTGAAGGATGGAATAGAATAGTGGATGCCTTGAAGAAAAAGTTCCCGAAGTCAAATTTTACAAAGCAACAAGTCAAGGAGCATGAGGCTCAAATGAAAAGGGATTACAAAACAATAAAAAACCTAAGAAACAAAAGTGGAATATCATGGGACCATGTTAGGGGTATGCTAGTTACTAGCCATGAAGTTTGGGCATCACTTACCAAGGTTGGTTTTACATGTATTTATATGTGTGTATGCTATATAATGAGCATTATACATGATAATTATCTTCTCTTAACAAGCAAACTCCAAGCTTAAGAAGTGGCAACATAAGTCATTCATGCATTGTGATGCTTTAGCTAGTTTATCTAAAAGTATATATATATACACACACACACACACATGCACACACATATACATTTACATTTACATATTTATTTATGTGTTCTCAATATTCATTACTTGAATATAGTGCATAATGGTGAAAATTTTTGGAATAGAAAACATTGTAGGATAGGAATTTTAGATTTATTAGACCTAGAAATATGGATTTGGGAGACAATAAAAATGAACAACCTGCATCACGAAGGTGCCTGCCCCCATATAAAGGAGACGATGACTGTGCAGCCGATCAGAAGAGGGTACAGTGATCGCGGCATTGCCCGCTTTATCCCACCCTAGTTTCACATCCAGACCTTCACCTTCTCTCTGTCCCCAGGGAAGATCACCTCTCTCTCTCTCACTCCCACTCTTTATCCGAAGTCCCCTATATATATACACACACATCAAATGGAAAGAACAGAGAAGTGCACCAAACCACCAGGTGCTGTCACATGGCACTTGTTGGCTGGTTTCCCAGCTTGAGTTAGATGACTCAAGAAATGTGCAGATATGTTGGTGGTGCTTTCTGTTAGATCCGTAACAACAATTTCTTGCATTTAACTAATCATAGTTATCCAGATGCTTTGTTCTCAAAGCCAAAGTAAAGCATCAAAATAATGACATCTTTATCGAGGACCAAGGTTTGCTTGACCGGTACCAGGACCCATACCGGTCATCAGCCGGTATAGTATGGTACCGGTACGGTACCATATTGAGTACCAGTATGGTAAGCATGCCTGTCAAACCGGCACCAAAATTTTTTTTATTTTTATTTTTTTAGTTTCTTGTGATCTCAATTCAGTTTTTAGGATTTATTGAATGTTTTTAAATCCAAATAGATGTATCTCCTGAAACCTTATATTTTGTTCTCCATTCTTTCTTGTGAAATAAAGAATTGGGCGGTCATTCCCAAATATAAAATTTTTAATTGCTCAGAAGTTATAAATAAATAATCAATATATAGTTACGTAATGATATTTAGAATGTGGTCAAGTATCGATGCCCATAAATATCAGGATCGTTGATATACTAAATAGGAAGACAAGTAAATCCCTCTAGCTAAGCAGCATTGCAATCCTCTATAGTCATCTCAAGAGGTATACATACTTGATCATAACTCATCACAGATCTCTTGCTAAAGTCCGGACGCTGACATGTATCCTGAACTTGATGATATGGTTATGGAAGGGCCCATCCGAATATATTGGCAGCAAAATCAAATCTGTAAGATGTTCCAGGTTGCACCAGTAGAAGACTATCTTAGATGCACCATATCCATATCCATATAGATCATAAGCTGTCGGTGCCTGCGGGTAAGAAGATCCAGAATACAAGGATGAGCCAGATACATCCATAGATTCTACTTCATGTGTGAGACCATCTGTAGTTACATTATGTCTTGAACAATCTCACGGAGCCCATCATCTATATGGAATCGAATCGTCGCGGGCTTTAACAACTAATACACCATGGTCCCTATCATGTATGGTGTGTTTAAACTACAACTCACCAGTGAATCGAAGACCACTAGCCGGTTGCATTTCCTATCTTTTGGTTCCTTCCTGATCATCAGATCCTCGACCATCAGAAAAATCACTAGTACTATTTCCAGTGTTTGAATATAAATGAATTGAGTGCTTCTCAAGCAATGCAACTGCCTTTTCTTTTCCTTTATCTCTGGGCTGTGTAGCTGCTTGCTATCTCGTCACATGATGCTCTGGCTAAATAGATTGCAAGAACGGATGCTGTGATGTACGATTGGAGTCTTGTCTGAAATGTTATTGCTTGTCCATTGTTCGATGTCCATCCTAGCCTCGGTACAAAATTGGCTAGTCGAGGAGGCGATCCTGGCTCATCAAGATCTGGCTGCTGTTGCTGACTCATGACCCATTCAATCATTGGATCTTCATCCTCATCAACAAATTCACTCATAATTGGATCATAGTATTTTATCTCAACTTTTTTCTGAATGTATTTTACCTCAATCATAAATTACAGTTCCTCTGCTTGGAGTGGATAAGGCTAAAAGTTGACCAGTTGCACTTACATCCACTTATTGATATCGTCTAGGAGAGGATCTTAATAGCAAGATTTTTCAAATTTTTTTGTTGATCCACTAAAATGTACCCATCATTCAGCTACGAAAGATCAAAATCATTGAGAATTTTGGACTCAACAAAATCAAAAACCACTTTAAATTTGATATTAGATTTATTAGTACTTACCAGAATTTATCTTTGATTTACTTTTGATTGCTACATTAGATCCAAATGAATATGCCCTTCCTAAACATTTTTGTTTAGAAAAAAATTGTTATCATGTATTAGTTGTTGAAGTTATAGTTAATATAAATTACTCAACAATTTTAACCTAACTTATCTATTCTAAATATATAGTTGCGATATCTGGATCGGGCTCTATCTTATATATTATATTGCATAGGGCAGATATAAGTTCATCATTCATGGCAATTTCAGGTATGGAGTACTAGAATCTCGGGTTTAGATAGTAAGTTGCATAGATTTTTAAAATTGCTTAAGTGTACGTTTACAAATATAATTGAATTTAAATTTTTAGAGCATTCTTAATTTGATGATTACCTGCTGGATACAATTCTATACCCATTTGATAGCTTCATCGTCCAATGATCCAGATGTACTCATTGGCATGTGTTGGATCTACCACTTGTATCTTTTCTTATACTCTTTGCATCATGTAATAAAGAAAGCTTATCTAAAGGTATCGCATAGAATCCACGGCCCGAAGTACTTTATATAGAGCCTTAATAGCCTCCACTATCTTTTGGTATGCTACCAGAATGTCTCATCACTAAGTTCTTCACATTGCTTTTCTCAATATTTGTTCTAGCATATCTGCTCTGCTGACACTTTAGACTGATAAACATTTGACGTAGCTCTATTTTCTTATCAAGAAGACTATCAAGTACTATATAATTCATAGCGAACCGTATGATGCCTGGCCTTAATATTTTTCTCTGTATAGCTCCACATCAATGATAAGATCCATGTATGGTTGTAGATGAATTTGGTAATACTTTGTGCTAATTCGACTATTTTCTGTATCCTATAAATCTTTTCAATATCCATTGAATGTGATCAATACAATGTGCGGCACAAGTGATCTAGAAAATATGCGGTTGCCGCTTTATCAAGATTTTCCCTGCATTTTTATATTATGACTATATATGATAACTTGCACGACATTCTGCTCTCCTGCCTGATCAATTATCTCCATCAATCTGAGGATGTAGTTGGCATTATGCACCTAATTTGAAGTATCAATTAATTTATGAAAAATATTTTTCCATCACAATAAGTCAAGAAGATGTTGCTTTATCTAGTAGGACCAATCCAACCATCACACATCACTATCAATCTATACACGAGCCACTTACTCTGATATAGGACAAACCATTTTTCCAGCTCCTTATTATCATGAAGCTCACCATAGATATTCCTCAGTCCTAGAGGATTTATACCTGCACTAGTAGTCTATATAGATGAAATCGTGGAGCGATAATATGCGTTGTCTGCTGCGTGCGCTGGGATGACTAATTTCACTAAAGTAAAATCAGGATTCAATAGCCCGCTACATATTCTTTTTATCTTTTTTAGCATAAAATCAACCCTATATTGTTTGGAATCTTTGCTAGGAAGGATATATGGATCCATGTCGTGGATAGTGGCTCTTACTGGAATATCGTTGGATGATTTTTTTTATTGCCAAATGCTTCTAATATGGATGCAATATAGCTGGTACCTTTTCTGGCAAGCTTTCTAACTGAGCAGGTCCTGAACTGTTCGTCAAAAGACTCCTGCAACACTTTTAGAGTTGGGCCTAATCCCAATTCAAAAGTTGATGGTCCAAACCGCTATGCCTGACCACCTTCTTTAGCTGCCTCTGCTCATACACGCTCGTCTAAATGGCAATCTCGATCTGTGCCTCATTTTTGGAATAAATGCTTTTTCTGACTTTCTAGAGATAAAAAGTTGGTTTTACGGCTCGATGGACCATCTTTAATTTTTTCAATATTTTTTTCTGCTTTGAAATAGCAAAGTACTTTTTCATCAGCTAACAAATCTCTAATGGATAATATTGGCATGCAGATATATTAGGATAGCTGCCAGTTAGGTGCAACTTCAACTTTGTTATCCCACCATCCTTGTATTCTATATTGCACCATTTACATCTCCAATGATGTCGATATGAGAGCATAACCCATGCTTCTAACAAATATCACGTTCTGGATCCTTTTACCTCGATGGATCCATTCTTGAAAATTGAAAAAGAATATCAACTCAATAATTATATAAAATTAATAAATTTTATTTATCTATTTTTTAAAAATTAATTATATATATTTTTAATTTTTAAAATAAAAAATATTAAAAATTAAAATATTATAAAAACTAATTTGATTTTAGATTCATGTAGGATCCTATTATGCATGCTACATAATTTTTTTTAAAATAGTGGGCATGCATGAAATACTATTTTTTAAAATTAGGTCCAGGACACTGTTCACACAATGCATCAAAATTTGGATAAATAGATACAAAATTTATGATGAAAGTAGCTTATAAGTTCCAAAATCATAATCTTATTTTATAATTTATTTAAAAATATTTTATTATTTTAATTTTTTAATTTAAAATTATTTTTAATTTTAAAAATTGTATACTTAATAAAAAATTAATAATCTTAGTATCATTGTATAGATTATTCATAGATCTATAACATTTTAAAATCATGCCAAAATAAAAAAAAATTGATATAGTTTCTCCTTGTTTTTTATTTTTATGAATTAAAAAAAGAACAGAAGGAGAAAGAGAAGAGGATGGATCTATGTACCTTTAATCGATGTTTTTTTGAAGATTTTCCAGCATTTTCCTTGGTAGAATGGGAGAAAATGGTTGAAGAAATTTCTTTGGTTGATTCTGAGAGCCTCTCAGACTCTCAGTCAACTTAAAACATCCCTCCATTAGCTACAGTATCCGGTCCGAACCTGGCCGGGCCGGGCTGAAATGCATGGTTCTGGCTTGAACCATACTGTTTTGATCTGGTTCGGGTAGGTTTTGGGTTGTCCGGGGTTCCGGACCATTTTTCATGGTCAAACTGTATTGGTTCCTGATTGGTTCGATTCGATTTGGACTGAACAGGTTGGTTCGGTCCAGTTTGGGGAACCATGCTAAGAACCATCCCTAGCTATCATCTTATTTCTAATTCTATATTCTGGCACGAAAATGTGAAGAAACCCATCATTGAAAGATCTCTTGTTTGCATTGAAATATTTGTCCATTACCTTTATGGGTTATTGTAGTCAAACATCTAATGCAGTTCTACTTTCTTGTCAAGAAGACTATCAAGTATTATATAATTTATAGCAAACCGTATGACCTCTGGTCTTAATATTTCTCTCAGTAAAGTTTCTCATCAATGATAAGATCCATGTATGGTTATATAGATATATCTGGTGATAGTTCGTGCTAATTCAATTATCTTCTACACCCTACGGATCTTTCTAATATTCATCAATATGAGGTTAATACAATATGCAGCATAACGTGTCTAGAAAATATAAGGTCATTGCTGCATCAAGAGCTGCCCTGCGGATCTATATTATGGTCTATTTTCTGTGATAACTTGTATTATATTCTGCTCTCGTACCTGATCAATCACCTTTTTCTTAATCTGAGGATATAGCTGCTGTCGTGTATATGATCTAAAGCATTAATAGATTTATGAAAAAAATTTTCTATAACAATAAATGAAGAGGTTGATGATGCTTCGTCTAGTAGGAGCAGTCTAACCATCACACATTATTGTCAATCCATACATGGGCTACTTTGATAGGAGGCAATCCAATTTTCTAGCTCGTTATTGCTATTCAGAAGTTGACCATAAATATCCCTCGATCATAGAGGATCTATACTTGTACTAGTAGGCTATATAAATGTAATAGCCGAGTAATAATATGGATCATCTACTGCATGTGCTAGAATATTACTGAAGTGAAATCAAGATTCGATAATCCGCTACATATCATTCGTCTTATCCTTTTTCAGCATCCTATCAATCTTTTGCTGCTTGGAATCTCTGCTAGGAAAGGTATGCTGATCGAAGTCGTGGATAGTAGCTCTTGCTGGAATGTTCATGTAAGATTTTTTTTTTACTGCCAAATACTCCCAACATGGATGCAATATGGTTGGTGCCTTTTTTGATGGGCTCTCTGACTGAGCTCCTAAACTATCTGACTCCTGCAACAATTCCAGAGCTCTACTCGATCCTGACTCAAAAGCTGATGGTCCACATTGCTATCTATTTCTGGCCATTTTCCTTAGCTACCTTTGCTTATACAAGCTCGCCTGAATGGCAGTCTCGATCTATACCTTCTCATTGAAAGAAATAGATGCTCCCTTCGACTTCCTGGAGTGATAAGAAGGTGGTTTTGCGACTCTACGGTCCACCTCTGCCTTCTTTAATATTTTTTTCTTTCTTGCTATGAAATTAGCAAAATATTTTTTCATTAACTAACGGATATTTTGTAGACACTATCGGTATACAGATATAAGAATAGCCGCCAGCTAAGTGTTGCTTCAATCTTATTACCCACCATCCTTGAATTCTATATTATACTATTTATACTTTCAATGATGCCGATCTGAGAGTACTTTTTCATGCGCTCAACCAATATCACGCTCTAGATCCTTCTTCTTTCTTGATGGATCCATTCCTGAATATTTAAAAAGCACATAAGCTCAATAGTTATATAAAATTAATCAGTATTTTATTTATCTAATATTTTTATTTTTTAATTAATTATATGAAAAACTATAATATTATAAAAAAATAATTTGATTTTAGATTTATGTGGAATTCTATTATAGATGCTATATTTATTTTTTTAAGATAGTGGGCATGTATGAAAGGTTACTTTTTTTTCAATATTAGACTTAGAGTACTATTCATAAGACACATCAAAACTTAGATAAATCGATACAAAATTTATAATAAAAGTAGCTTACAAATCCTAGAAGCTATTATTATAGTTTTTTAATTAATTATTTTATTTTTTATTAATTTTTTAATTTAAAAATATTTTTTAATTTTAAAAATTATATATTTAATAAAAAATCATGATCTTAGCATTATTATGTAGATCTTTCATAAATCTACAAGATACTCTAAAATCATACTAAAATAAAAAATTTTGATAGCATTTCTTCTTATTTTTTCATTTTTTATAAATTTTAAAAAAAGAGAGAAAGAGAGAAGGGAAGGTTTTGTGTACCTTAAATCTATATTTTTTCTTGCTATTTCGCTGTTTGATTGGCTTGAAATACTGAAAAATCATTTTGGAAGCCCTCTTTCCCTCTTTTTATTAAAATTGAGCATCTCGGGCTCTCAGTTGCTTAATAACAACCCCCCACCCTCTCTTACTGTAGCATAAAAAAATCGGACCGAACCGGTCCGAATTGTGCCTGAACTGGCCGATTCGGCATGGTTCGGGCTCTGTTCATTTTTTTATTTTTGAATGGGGAGAACCGGTTTTTTTAGCCGAACCATGTCGATTGGATGCTAGTTCAGTTCGGCCTGAACCGGCCGATTTGGCATAATTCGGTGAATCCTGCCTAGATCCCTTGACTATATTAATTAATAAAGCAGTACATAAAAATTTAGAGGAATACCTGAAATGTTTATATCCTGAATTTTTATAGTTGTATAAGTGTATGCCCTCCAGAGATGATCCATACAAGAACTGGATCAAAGAAGCACTCCTTAAATTTTTTGCCTTGATTCTTCTCCCGGCAGCCTTTCTTCTCTTAACAGCTTTTTTCCTCTTTAGGATCTATACCCTACTGAAGGTTATCTTAAGACCCCTTCAAAATCTTTTAGAATCCTTTTGTCCTTTCTAATTCTCTTCCTAAATCCTTGTCTTAAAATTGCAGACTTGTCTTAAACTAGAAAACTTGTTCTAACAAGGAAAGGAAGAGGATTATTAAAAAAACTTGGATGCCTTTGGTGTTTCCACCGAGATCTTTAAATAGAAAGAGAGGAGGTGCCTAACACATCCTTTCCTAGTCCCTTATTTGATATGTCATGTATCAGATAAGACCTTTCAAATAGAAGTCTAATGGGAGAAAGGTGCAATGAAACAACCGTAAACATACGACGTTTTAATAATCCTTGCACCAAGAGTTGCTCCTCTTGCATCTCTTCATAAATTCAAATTATTTTGGCACAAAATTAAGAGACGTTGATCTGGTCAAAAGTTCCAATAGCCATGTCAATTAATCAGGCTTATCTGACAAAAGATGATTTATCAACAAGACTCTTGGTCCATCAATTTGTGCTATATATTTATGCGACATACCTTCACACCTAATCAAGGATTAACGATTAACGCCCATATTAATCCACTTTGACCAGTCAAACCATATCTAAAGGGGCATGTAATAGAGAGGAAGAGATTAGCCTTATCCCAATTTTGTGATTAACTAGCAGGACTCTCCTTTTGCATGCCAAAATTGTGCTCCATATAAGTGGCGCCAATCAAGAGTCCCAAGCCCTTGGGACTCTTGCTAATTGGAATGAATAAGGCCTCTAGGACTCCGATTTGGTTGCTTCACTGATGTCCTAATCTAATTCAAGTTCCACTTAAATTAGTTAGCCCAATTAGCAAGCAATTAAACCTAATCTAAATAGGTTAGGAGTCAGGCTAGCCCACATGTTAGTATGTCAATTAGTTAGCATGTGTGACCCTTTGGGCTCTACATCTAACTAGCAGTAGGTTTAGGTTCATGTTGATTTAGTTTGATTAGAATCTGAATAATCGAATTAGGTCAAAATCGAGCTAATCCAAATTATCAATTTGGTCCATCTTTCAAATTGACTCATGAATTAATTATTTTAATTTATGAAAATCTATAAGATATGATTGACGTCTAGTAACATGTCATGCCTAACCAAAAGATGAGAAATTTGATCGAAATTATTAAAATACCCTTCAGTGGCAAGTTATCGTGCAATTCAATCCTTTGATCATTCTTTATCTTGGATAAGTGATGGGTATGAAAACTTGTCAAATTCTAATACTTTATTCGTTCAAATTTCAATCCAATAACGAAGATTCGATCGATAAAAGATTATAATATATTTCTATTTTCATCTTGCTTTGATCAAAGACTTGAATCATCATATGATAAGATTCCATGAAATAAATTCTCCTCGTACTAGGAGTGATCGATTCTTTATTGACCTACACAATCTTCATACACAATCCTTCTTATCCATGAACATCCTGAACATGACTTAGTCATGAATGAGTATAAACCAAAATATGGATTCATGTGTATAAGGTTCCATGGTAATCTTAGGTCTAAGAATCACTTGCACAACTTCCATTTAAAGAACTATTTTTTGACAAGACTCCATAAAATGTTATCATGGCAGATCAATTCAGTGGACTTATTTCCAGATAAGCACCCACATCCTTGTATTAATATTTCTATACAAGTGATTGTGAGACCAACCACTCTTTCCATTGAGCATATGTAGAATATGCCAGTCTTTCCAGAAATATTGATTCCGGACTTGATGATCCTTCGATTGGGAATATTTTAGATTAGGGTTTATACGAACTTAGGTCTCACCATTATGAACTCCATCATAATCTTAATTCCATTATCTCAATCTATGGGATTCACTATAAGCTTAAGATAATAAATATAAGATAATATATGGTGAATTGAAAATGCCTTTTTATTAATATAATATCATATATGAATTGGAAGAATTTACAGAAGTCTCTGTTACATAAAAAATGTGATTGGCTTGTAGGGCACTATTCTTTCATGGCTAAAGCATGGGAGATTACCGAAATGGGGATTTATAGCAAGTTCGCCTCAACCGATAGAAGGATATGTACTGCTAGAACTCGGCATTCATTAAACCCGGATTCATAAGCCATCCTCTTCGTGCGCCGAAGTCGGTTGTCTGCTTGGCTTAGGATAGTTTGCTTTGCAGCATCCGGACCTCTTTCCCATGCTTGTCAACCTCGTTCCTTAGGCCTTCGATGGTCCTCTCAGCAACCCTTAGCTTGCCCTTTAGAACTATTATTTCTTGTGTCTTCTTGGCGCGGATCCTGTGGACTAGGGCCCTCTCGGTCTTGATCCTTACCCGGTCATCTTTAAGTGCTTGGCGGAGAAACTGGGCCTCGGCTATAGCCTAATCCTGAACTCGTTCAGCTTTGCTAATTCTCTCTTGCTCTTGACTCGGAGACCCTTGATAACATATCTTGTTGCGAGCCTATTGATATTTATTCCAGAGCAACTTATTCTTTTTTCTTGCCGATTGAAGTTCATCACATAGCCAACCAATTTGAGCATGGGAATTCTTCCTCAAGTCTACAATCTTGGTGCGGAAATCTTCCTTCAAGTTAGTGATTTCTGCCTATGTTTCCTCGGTGACTTTAACTTTCTCGCGAGCTTCAATCATTCGCTTGCGCATTGAAGCAAGCCATTTTGTAGCCTGTTTGAGCTTGTTATTCAAGGTTACAACTTTAATTACAGTGTCGGCATGGCTCTTCATCCGATGGAATGCCCATTCCGCGTCGATCCCCATTCTTCGGCTTCACAGACCAGCATTTCAGTAGAAGTAACCTCTTCAATCACTGCTACCTTCTCCGCAATCTTGGCCAATTTCATAAAGTTCAGATTCCTCCCCAACTATGACAAATTACCACCAGTCGGGTACCGAGGTAAAATACTTGAAAAAATGTGTCATCATACCTGGATGATTGATTTGAAGGCCTCATGCCTATAAAGTTCAGGATTAGCTTCCCACATCTCCTATGTCGGCGGGCAAAAGAAGTGATTGAATCAGGTCCTTGGTCATCCTCAGACCTTCAGTCAAACTTGGGGTCATCAATCCCTAGGTGCCCTTCTCCGATGCTTTTTCAGCATGTGCCTGATGGATTGTCCTAGTAATGTTTCACCAAAACAACAGATTTCTTGAGCCTCTTGGCTGCTCTCCGAATCTCCTTTTCATCCTTCGGATCCATCGGCCTTGGTGTCGCCTTGAAGAGCTAAAGCTAGAGTTGATATTTCCGAGCACTGGAAATGCTTGCCGAAAATCACCTATCCCACCGGAGGTCGCCTTTTTGGTGGTGCAAAATCTTCCCCTCCAAAGCTGAAATAATGCCAAAAATGGCTGTTTTGAACCCCTCTATTTAAAGAGAGAGAGCCATAACTTTCTCTCTCATCTCGAGGAGTTCCATAGGCCCATTATGTGGTGCCCTTTTGTCTTCCTATCCATTCTACGCCTCATAAAGACCGCAATAACTCCTGCTTAAACTTGGGATCCCTTAGGTATGCAATTGGGTCTACTCTTCAGCCTGAGCTGCTTTGCGCTTAGGCTAAAGAGTGAGGGCAAATGATGTGGGGATTAACCCCCCACCCTCGGTATCTCGAAGGTCTCCGAGTTGAATGCGGCACAAGAGGTCACCTGCCCTCTTCTGGATGAGGCAAGGCCGTATTCAGGTCTCCTCCAGTCTTCTTTATCCTCGGCATCGGGCCTTTCACCCTCGGAATGTTTATATGTGAAGCATTTGTTCAAATAAAACATCAACCAAATATCTATGACATGGTCCATGAGAAGCGCCTGCAGAGTTAACTCTTGAGTTTTTAGATGAAGCAACACCAGTTACATGCCATGACTCTATATATGACAATTCTTCAGACAGTAAGGTAGGAGTGGGAATGGTGTATGCCGAAAGTTCGACATCCAAGGTTCATCCCTGGTATTCAAGGCCAACTGTACTTCCACGAGTTCCTTCGGTCTAATTGACCATTGGTCCTGATAGAGGAACACTCCCCTTCTAGCGATCCAACGTAGCTAGCCTTCCCTAGCGATCATTGGCTCAGCTAACCCTTGTGATGGATTAAACCTTCGTCACCGAAAAAAGCTTCCTAGTCTATAAGATTGGTAGGAGGTGATTCAACAACATAAGCCCCGGAGAAGACAGGAATGTCCTAAGTCCTTCGTGCTACGAAGAGAGAACCAGAGAGGGCTTTCTTATTTCTTGGGGAGAAGAGGATTTCTATTCCGGTTCAACTCTTGGACCTCTCGTACCACTCCGGCTACTACAAGATATATATATATAGCCCTGAGTCAACATGACTCTGCCCAACAAAACTCTCCCCCCAGGCCAACACATGAGATCTAAACCTGTCAGAAGAGTCGACTTGAACAAACCTCGAGCCGACTCGACCAGACCACGGGTCGACTCGAACAGACATCGGGCCGACTCGACCAGAACTTAATCCTGCTGTCGACCTGCAAGAGTCGACTCCTCAGCCCGAGCTGACTCCAACCTCAAGATCTCCAAACCCAGATCTCGAGCTCCCCTGGAACACCTCCAGGAAATGCTTGGCACGCCTCCAAGCACCCAGGGATCGCCTCCAGCATCCCTGTCATGGTCTTCTAAGTCTCCTCAAAGCATGGGAGCACCATGCAAATCCCAACAATCTCCACCTTGGTGCCTCCAAGCTTTGGCAAACCTGGCAATGTCCTCAACGCACACCCTGCTGTAACTGCGTGTCCTGACAGCACTGTGCGGATATCTACGTCTCTGCCAATAACCTCCAGTTGCTGATATCACCTAGACCTCTGGGATGATCGACTCCATAGCTGAAGACCCTAGCTCGTATCCCGGTACCATAAATTGTTGCTTTCCTTTTGTCTGGCAGATGCATCAATATGTTCTTGGACTTTCCTGGAGAGAATCCAGCGGACCTGACCCGGCACTCGTTGTAACTGGAGCTCTACCTGACACAATCTCCACAGAGCCATGCCATACTCTGCACTCTTCGCTCCACCTGGCTAAGTGCACCCCTGGCGCCTGTGCAAGGATATAGTCCTCCCGCTCTGAACATGTGTCAAAACCTGCTCCACCCGTGAAGCCACCTGTCACCGGTGTTCCACCTGAGATTGAAGTCTCCCTGATGCCCAGAAAGAAATCTCGAGGCCAGCCTCTCAACATTGTCCTGCTGAGCATGACCTGAACCTCGTACCCAGTCGCTGTCTCCTCGGACCCTCCGCATCATCGCGGACCTCTCTAAGACTGTCTCGGATACTCTACTATCCTGCAGGAATTTCCGAAACTCAGGAGCTCATCCCAACTCCTCAAATACAACAACTGAACATAGTAACCATCACTAGTGGCCGAGGCTACATGTCCCTCATGTCCCAGCCTGTCTTTAGGCTGCATGACATCCCCGGCACTCCCTGAGACCTGTCCCTGGTCTGCCAGCCTCCATCCCTGGCACTCCCTGAGACCTGTCCCTGGTCTGCCTGAGTTGCCAGCCTCCATCAGCTCCAGTGGCTGTACCATCTCGTCCCAGCCTATCCACAGGCTGCATGACCATGTCCCAGCCTGTCTCTAGGCTGCATGACATCTCTGGCGCTCCCTGAGACTGTCTCCTATCTCTCTGAGCTGTCCCTGGCACCGCCTCTGCTGATGTACCCGGATCTCTTGAGACCTCCCTAGTGCTCCCTGAGCTACCAGCCTCCATCAACCTCTGCTGATGTACTCGGTCTCTCTGAGCTAATCGCCTCTCGAGATCCACCTCCAGTCATGTGGGATACTACACCCACGTACTGCTCCATCACGATCAAGGTAGCTGGAGACCTATCGATCGCTCTCCTCCACAGTGACCAAGAGCCTGGTCCACTATCGATGGAGCTACCACTCATGCTCTGAAAGATCTCCGGTATGTATCGCTCCACTTGTGCTAAACCACAGATCACCCGACCTGTCAATGCTCATAGCATAGGACCTGTAGCTCTGCACCACCATCGCGAGCTCCTGCATCACCGGATCCATCATCCTCGACGAGATCCACTCCATCAGCAGACCTCCATACTGCTCCCAATACCACGAACCTCTGTTCGTCAGGGAGAGCCGAAGATGGAACCATCCTGCTCGTGTTGCCTGCACACACGACCGCTGCGCCACGATCTCCACATACCTTGTGACCTGACTCCACTGGATCCAACCTAGCTCAACACGAAGAGCTTGAAACATGGAATCCAATGGTGCAGACGGGACTCAAATCGAAGTTCGATTGAGCCCGGAGTCATCGAAAGAAATGAGTCAGCACACATTTCAGAGCAGAGCAATCATAAACTGCCGGTCCACCATGAACCAAACCACCGGTTCACACCGATCTCCTCGGTCCACTACTGCCATTGCTGCTGGTCCACGGCAGAAACCATGGACCATAGACTTGGCCATCGCCGTCGCCTCTGGCCATCGGCCCTTTCCTCCGGCGACTGTTTCGCGCCTCCGGCAACCACCCGCGCGGCCGTGTCGAACCTGATCGGCCCAGATCGGATCCACCAAGTCACAATGCGCCCAGCATCGGCGAGCCGTGCCCGTGCGCCGCCCAGCGCTGCCGTCTCCCGGCTGCGACCGACGAACACCCTGGACCAACGCCTTGCTCCCGGCGAGCCTGCTGCGATGCCCTGCGCCGCCCTGCGCCGTCGCCCAAGCCGGCTCTGCAACGGCCGAGTCGGCTTTGCGCCCTGTCCTCCAGTTCTGCCGCTTCTCTGCCCTAGCCGGCTTTGGGATGGCCGAGTCGGCTCTGTGCCCTGCGTCGTCCAGTCTTGCACTGCTTCTTCTCTGCCTGAGCCGGTTCTGCAACGCCCAAGCCGACTCTATGACGCCCTGTGAGCAGTGTTCATGTCTTCTTCCTGGCAGCCACATCACAGTTCATGCCCTCATGGGCAGGCACTCTCTCCACCACCGTGGCCATCGCGTTCCGGCATAAGGGAGGACTGGCATCCCCCCTCCGATCCATGCCAATGCAATCTAGATTTTCATCCATCGCCACGAGCCATCCAGATCTGCTGAAATCATCTCCATCTCCATCGGAGATCCATAGATCCAGACTCCATGACCCCTCAGGCTGATGATCCTTCCACCATGATCATGGCTTTCAGATCCAAGAATCTGAACTCCAGCCATGCCATCATGATCTGGATCACGTTCGTCGCCACCGGGCCATCTGCTAGATCAACTCTTCCATCTCTGGCACAATCAAGAATTCTCTTCCAGGAAGGGTAACAGGCTTACCTCCGATCTCACCTCTAGCGAGATCTCCGGCAGATCCATCATGCTTCCGATCTGCACACATGCAGCCTCCTCGAGATCTCACAACCAGAGATCTGCTTCTTCTTCCCTTCTTCCTTCATGCCACCGCATCAAGAAGCTCTGATACCAAATGTCGAGGAACGAGACACCTTGCACTACTCTGCGGAACGCCCGGGATCGACTTGATGTTGCCATGGTCATGAAAGGATCCATCACTGGGAAGGATCGGGGCACACCATTCGCTCCCAGCAGCAGAGGTGTGCCTGCTACGAAGAGAGAACCAGAGAGAGGAGGGCTTTCTTGTTTCTTGGGGAGAAGAGGATTTCTATTCCGGTTCAACTCTTGGACCTCTTGTGCCACTCCGGCTACTACAAGATATATATATAGCCCTGAGTCAACATGACTCAGCCCAACAAAACTCTCTTCCCCCAGGCCAACACATGAGATCTAAACCCGTCAGAAGAGTTGACTTGAACAGACCTTGAGCTGACTCGACCAGACCACGAGTCGACTCGAACAGATCTCGAGCCGACTTGACCAGAACTCAATTCTGCTGTCGACCTGCAGGAGTCGACTCCTCCATAGCCCGAGCTGACTCCAATCTCAAGATCTCCAAACCCAGATCTCGAGCTCCCTTGGAACACCTCCAGGAAATGTTTGGCACGTCTCCAAGCATCTAGGGATCGCCTCCAGCATCCCTGCTATGATGGGGCACGCCTCCGCCGCTGGAAGCGGATGGTGTGCCCCGATCCTTCTCAGTGATAGATCCTTTTATGTCCATGGCAGCATCAAGTCGATCCCGAGCGCTCCGCGGAGTAGAGCAAGGTGTCTCGTTCCTCGACACTTCGGCCTCCTGGACCTTCGGCCTTGGCAAAGGTCCATCTTGTCTTTGGCAGTAAGGCTTCGGCGCATTAGGGTCATCCCTCGAGACCCTCGGCTCTAATCAACCCTTGGCATCGACAGGAGGACAAGGTCCGACCCAAGACCCTTGCACCCAAAGGAAGTCAAAACCTCATGGTCTTTCTTCTCCAGGCAACCTAAGGAGGAATCATCTGATACTCATTTCCATACACGATGGCAAGATCAGGAGGCCACCTCCCATAATTTTTGACAAATTCTCTTAACTAAAATGGACATGACCTGTTCCATGCCATAGTTCTTGTCGCCATCAAGTAGAGTGGCTGGCAACGCGAATAAGATAAAGTTCCATTAATAGGAGGCGGACATTCTAGGCAAATGAAATAATTCTCTATTGAATTTCTTGATGGGATCGGATGTCTTGTTAACTCTCACCAAACCCTGCTAGGATTTTGCGCATTCTAGAAATGCCCTTGTCACTCGCTTATAAAAAAGGGGCTTCCTGGGAGCTTTCAAGGTATGCAATATCTCGCGTGACACTCCCTCTCTTTTTACTCTCCACTATACTTTCTCCTTCCTGTTGGTTGCCATTTGACTTGATCGTCGGAGGGCCTTCATCGGAGCAATCTTGGATCAGGGCTTTTTTTTGTAGATACAGTCCATACGAGCACCTATCCTCTAGCAACCTCCGGCATCTTGATGGGAAGTAGTATCAATAGCTTGCTTGCACACTAAATTTAGCATACAGTGTATACTGGGAGTTTACCTTTTCCCCCATTCCCTCAAGGTAGTTTCATGTGGGAGTGTTGGGCCCAAGGGCATCGACTCCGTGCCCCTGGGCACATTAAGCCCACACCTCCCCACCCAATCTCACTAGGGGATAGCGAGAGGCCCCGAAAAATGCGGCTCACCTGGTGCCATTACTTCTTCCTTGTCATCCAACCAATTGAGGTAACTTTTCTTTAGGTTCCCAACTCCCCATTTTGAGTCAAGGACTACAGGCCCATCTCATGGGCTATGCCCAATCAATACACATGTCAAGCTTTGAACCAAGAAGACTCATCAGTCATCCTTGACCATGTTGAGGTTGATGCCATCGTGTCATTTCTTTATGCAACCATTATGATCCGGATCTACCAACAACCTCTAAAAGTCATTTAGCCCAGAGCATTACGATATTATTGCATAATTTGACAAACTTAGGCAACGCGGGTGCAAAACCACATTCCCAACAAAATAGAAGTGCAAGGAAATGATATATTTAGGGCTTTTCTCTTCAGATTTTATTGTAAAATAAATAGTTGTTTACAAATATCATATCAAATCATATCAAAAATGGTATATTTTATATGATGTTAATTATTTACGCAAGTTGACAAAGTTGATAAATTCACTTCTTCCAAACACTGGCAGCAACTTCCGGATTAGGCTCTATCTTATAAATAACATTATACAAGGCAACCAGAAGTTTCTTATCTATGCCTATCCCAGGGATGCTGTATTGGAACTTTCGGTTTAGATAGTAGGCTCAGTACAAATTGCAATGATATAGTATAACAATTGCACTCAAAACACAATGGTACATGACAAATAGGTATATGAGTGAAATTATCTACTAGATGTGACTCTCTACTCATTTGATAATGCCAACTCCAGCCGATATCGATATACGTCCACATGACATGGGTTTGTTCACCTGATTTGGGCCTTGGCAACCATCATCATGTAGTAGAGGAAGCCCATCTAGGGGTGTCTATCACTATCCACAACTCTTAGCACTCTATACAATTGCTTAATAGCCTTCACAATCCTCTCCGTTTGCTGCTAGAATTGCTGGGTTGTCACCAAACCTTTCACATGCGTGGTTTCTCATAAAAGCAAGCACCCATGTGGTTGTATAAGAACCATGTCATGGACTGGGTTGTCCCCTTGTGATGGACTGGGTTGACTTTAGATTGTTGCAGGCATGCACAAGACACTAATTTTCCATATTTAGGCCTGAATCATGATGTGCATGATAATGCCTAAAATAAATTGACATCAATTTTTTCTAAAGAGTAGCATGGGTAGCCCTAGTCATGCTACTAATTTTATAGAAATTTTTGGCAGATTATTCTAATTTTTAATTCAAAATATATTTTTAATTTAAAAATATAAGTTAATGAGAAATTATCATTTTAGTGACATAGATCATCTATAGATTTATAACATATCATCAACTCATGCCAAAATTAAAATGTTTGACATGACCATCCCCAACTTTTCCTTTTTGTTATCAATTTTCGGCCTCAAAATGAGAAACACAAGATGGGTGAAAGAGGTGAGGGCCATTACCTTTTCTTACATTGGATCTGGCTTAAGTTTTGCAAAATTAGGCCCTTCTGATTTTCATGATTTAAAAAAAGGAAAAGAGAGGAAGAGAGGTTGAGAAGGCATGGGGGTTCTTATCAGCCTCTATTTTTGAGGTGCTGCACGGGAGGTGGGGCGGCATGCTTATTACCAATGTTTTGAATCCTATAAGATAGAGATATCTCGGTATCTCTATGGAAAGGGATGCCTTGTTATCCCATCTTGTCATGGTAGCAGTCATGATCCTGATGAATATTCTGTCTCTTTCTTTCTTCTTTTCTTTATTTTTTCTTCCTTTTCTTTCTTTTCTTCTACCTTCCTTTCTTTTATTTCCTTTTTCTTTTATTTTCTTATCCTTTTCTTCTTTTCTTTTTCTTATTCTTTCTCATTTCTTTCTTCTTTCCTTTCCTTTTATTCTCCCTTCCTTTCTTTCTATTATTTTTTTCTTCATCTTTCCTTTCACTTTTTCTTTATTCATCTTCATTTCTTTCTTTTCTCTTTCTTCTTCTCTCCTTGCATGGATGGGTTTCGGAGTCCCAACCCCATCTTGTTTTCTCATAGGAACGGAATGCAACCACGATAGCCATCCCACACCCTGTCCCACTGGGATGTAAAACCTTGCTTGTTGCTAGACTAGGCTAAATCGGTGCGAATTGCATTAGTTTGCCTAAGTACTACTTTGAACTGGTGGAATACTGTTTTTTCCTTGAGATAATTTCTTGAAAATTTATGTTGGATCAAGTATTGCATTTATCTTAAAGTTTTGCTAGCACTGGCTTTCTAGGGTTATATTGTTTCCATGTTCTTATTTTGATTTTTTTTTTCATGTTCATAAAATTGTTTCCATGTTATTTTCTCTTGATTTTTAAATGATAATAGATCTTGAATGAATCATACAAAACCATTATGATTGACAAAGTAAAAGATGGAAAACCTACACCTAGGTCATAAATTTGAGGAAGCACTGAACTAGCAAATAAAAGTTGATAAGAAGTGGGTACTTACAATGATATTTGCAGGATTATCAAGTCAGTCCTTGTTGTGTTCCATTGTTTTGTGCTACTCTGACTTCAAGTAAAATTTAAAATATGCTTTATTTTCTTTTCATTTTATCTATGTATTGTGCTTTTTCCAAATTTAAGAATTTAGCATTTTTAAATTTGTATGGTTAATCCATTTGTTAAGAAAATGAATTGCGTGCATCCTTTGACCTTTTACTATCTCATTATTTTGAAATCTGCTACTGGTAGTGTATTTTCTGTCTTTTCCTGGGCAGATAGTTCATTGTACATCATCATTGTAGAATAAGAATGATCCACACAACTATTTATCCTTGACTGAACCATAAGTACTGGAAGCTTTTCCCTTTAGAAAACTGTTTTGTAATATTTATGTAAACATTTCCTCCCTTAAAAAAACATTAAATAAAAAGTTCTTTCCATGTATTTTTAGTCCATCATCAGTCAGATGGACTAGTTTTCTGTTCAAGGTACTATGATGTCTTCTATCTTTTTCTCCTTACATTCAAGACCTTATGGTGTGTATTTTAGATGAGATAACAACTTATTGGTGTTTTGAAATATCTTTTTCCAACCACCAGGTTAACTACTTTAACTTTTTGGTGTATGCTTTAACTGTGCATTTCAGGCTGAGATACTTGCGCGATTTAAACCCACAATCAATACTGCAGTATTGTTATCCAACCTTGACCATGTTGAGAAGACCATCACAGATTGCTTGCAGCTTTTCAGCAGTACAAGACACATAATATTATATTATGAGGATATCATCAACAGCCATAATGTAAACTAGAAAATACCTTCCTACAATAGATTTCTTTTCATTTTTGCTTTTTAACTAACTCTGTTATACGGCTTTCTCTGTGCAGGCTTTATCTCATGTACAAGAATTTCTTGGAGTACCCAAGAGGAAGTTAGTAAGTCGTCAAGTTAAAATTCACACAAGACCTCCATCAGAACAAGTCACAAACTGGGAGAATGTGTTCAAAATGCTTAATGGAACGAAGTATGAGCATTTTCTTCACCATACTGATTATAATAGTTGATGTTCACATAATTTCTATCTGGGTTTCTTCTCAAGTTAGCTAATACTTGGCACAATTAATTAGGGTTAGCTATCCTAGATTATTTTTTCATGGGTTGATATTAGCAACTATTACAACATTGTGTACTATAAGATTGAATGAAATCACATATAAAACAAAACATAGTGGATAGATTTTAAAGAGAAAATTTTGCAATATTCTTTTATCAGAAGACTAGCCTTCGCTTGTTGTTTGCCAACTTCTACAGTTAGCAACTGTGACTTTCATCTGTGAACTAGGATATGCAAAGGAACCTTAAGTTGGCTGTTATATTTTTGAAATATTAATATAAATATCAGAGTTTATGCTGTCCGGGACTTTTGGTTGTGCCATCTTTGCCTTCTTTCATGGCTAGCAGTTGACAGTCCAAACTCCAAAGTGTTACCCATGTATTTTTGGATGAGTTCCTAGAACTCATGGTTTGCGAGCATGAGTATCATAACCTAGGAGAGTTCTATTCCTTCGATGTTGCAAGAATACCGTTGCGACCTTAGTTAAATTTACCAGAGGTTGCAATCACTTATATCAACTGTACTCACACAGCTAGATTGCATGTTTGGCAATCTAAGATATGAGTTCATGAATATGTGATATGTATGAGATCTTAATATTTGTTATAATTGGTTAGATTTATTATCTGAAGAGGCTAGAATCAGTTTATAAAAATTCTGTTTCAGTTGTACACTCTGGGGGCTGAACATACATCCAAAAATGTAGATGTACCAAGATAGGACTAGAAATATGCATCCTTATAATGGAACGTTTATTTATTTTTCTAAATATGTATGTACATGACTTGGCAGAGCTAAAGAGAGCTTATTCTAATTGTTTTTCCTGAACAAGTTTGCTCGGTATATTTGTGGCTATGGTTTTAAATTTGTGTGCATTCGAATTTCATGTCCCTCATTCAAGTATTGGTATATAAGTGGGTTTCTACTTGTTATTTTGAAGTTACAATAGACAGCTTGCTACACCACAACATTTTACAAGTTGCATTTAGTTCCTGTGAAACTCATCCAATAACATATCTTCATATAATGTGGTGGATTCTAGGTAATAAAACATGAAGACAGACCTGTATGTTTATTTGTCCAGTTCTCCAATGATTATAAATAGTAGCATAAACTACAGCAGCTTTATCTATCATGAAGTGATTCATGGAAAACCAGATCAATGCACTACTAGTTCTAATTGTAACTTGGATAATGTTGTTTGTATATTGTTTCATTGATGTTACAATTTACCTCTTGGACAGTCTAAAACCAAGACAAACACTGAAAACTGAGATTCCTTGGGAAGACAATGATGCAACTTGTTGGGATTACTATTGGTTCTGCTGAAAAATGAAAAAACCTATGAGAATTTTGTTACTAAAATAGAGAACACTAATCAATGCTCCCAACTAAATGGCAGCATAAGAAATTAGAAATTAATAAAGAAAAGAGTCAAAAAGTCATCTGTTGCCCTATTTATATGCAATCAAAGGTCCTTAATATGAATTTGTGGTCCTAGGCATTTAAAGGAAGAGCTCTTAAGTCTGCAGGTGTGATGGGAGGTGAAGCTTAATTAACATTAGGTAAGGTAACGTGAGTAAAATTTCACAATAGTTCAGAAGTAATCAGAGGTCTATGCCAGGACATCAAATGTGAATACCTGGAAATGGTTCATTTTTTAGGGTCATCCTGATATGTTCATTTATAGGGTGGTCTTGTCATAGTGGTTTGAATGCCTATAACACATGCTGCATGTATATGTGCAATGCATGTCCCGGAGAAATCATACTCCTGAAGACAAAGCAAATACAATGCATGTCAAGCTCTTGGTGAGTCATACACTAGTGTGGAGAAACTTAGAGCTTGTGGACCATGTCATGTGAGAGTATACCAGTCTAAGAGACTCCTACTGTCCATGTTTGTTTTAAAATAGTTATATGATGTTCAAATAGTCTTTTATGTTAATTTGCTGTATTGTTATCGTAGCTTGTACTGTTCACGGGTACTATGGTGAATGCATTACCCAAGCATCGAACATGTGGTTGCAAAGCAAAGGGTTGTGACAATTTGGGTGAACCCCAATTCATTATGCGTGTAGACCTTGTTAAATTTAGATTTTGTCTGTTCTTGGTGATAGGTTGTACTGACTTAAACCTACTTGTCCTTGGCTGTTGAATTATATCAAATATTGGGAATTGAACTCATCACTCAAATGGATTCAATAGCGCCAGTAGGAAATGACTATTTGTGTTTTTATTATGATTGTTACTGTAAAATAACTTAATTCCAATAGCTCTCTCTTCTTTTAGTGGCACTGAAAAAGAAATCACTACAATAGCAATGATGCCCTCAAGGTTATCACTCAGTATTATTTAAGAGAACTGTACATCCAGGGTTGCACACATTGTTGCAAAAAACTTTGTAAACCTTAATAACTTATAATAGGAAAAGTGCATGCTTCAGTTTCTCAAGCATATCAAACTTCTTTTTGCAACACTTTCTTGCAATGGGTCCTTAGGAAGTGGTGACATTTGTACTGGAAGATGATTTGTTATGGCATGAGTGCAATGAGATAGTTCAACTTCCTTTCTGTCAAATTTCCATGGGTAAGTTTTGAAATATTAGATAGAAAAATAGTTAATATAATGAGTAGAGGACTCTTCATTTCTCGGTAGCCTCAAAAGTAATAGCATCTTGGTTATAGCTTCTTCATATAGTAAGAGTAGTTGTTTCTCAGAAACCTCTGAGGCTTCAGTGTTTTAACCTGAAAGCAGACAAAAAGAAGTGCAAGATCCACTGCTGCTAGATGGGCATTTGTTGTTGGTTCTCGAGAAAAGAAGAAAGGAGGCTATGAGAATGACTGCAGAGCTAAATGATGATTGGTATTCTTTTAGAAGCCAGAGTCATGCTTTCTTGATTGATTCCTCTTTTTTGTTGAGTGGAGGGAAAGAAAATGTCAAAGGCATCTATTTTAGCATTCTCAGATTGCTGCACTTCTTGGTATGATTGGGGCAACACTTTGAGCAGATGGACTTGTGGGTAGGTTGCGTCACGCTGGGTGTGTTATGCAAATAATACCACACTAATTATTTTAATTTATAGGTCTAAATATAATTCTATCATGTAAATCTCTGTAATTGTTGTCTTATAACTAGAGCTTTATCATTTGTCCAATATGCATTAAAAATGATAGGCTAGATGTTTTAGCCCAGCCTGATAGTGGCAAGGCCCAGCTTATATTTTACTTGCTGATATATTAGATATATTTTTCTGCTAATAGATTAGCCAGCAATGCCTGTTTGGAAAGGTAAAAGAACTACGTTTGGGCCACGACAAGAAAAACAAGCTTTCGCCTACATACATCAAAGTCCTAATCTTTTCTGTGATGCTTCATCATACATTCGCCCGTGATAGCAGCAAAATACAAACCATTTTTGTATCATCAAGAACTCAATAACATGCAGTAGAATTATACCAAGAATTTATAATTTAGATACATGAAATTATAGAAACAAAAAGGATATGGTTGTGCAGAATCCATCACCAACAGTTGGTCATTCTCACCAACTTCTGGTGGGATAGCTACCCTCCTTGTGTTGCTCATTGCCTACAGGCACTTCAATTAATAAAAAGTGGAGCTGTACATGCTGATCTATCAATTAGCTTATTCTTGATAGCTGAAACACCTTAGTTTATGTAAGCTGGTGTTAGGCCTGTCCAGTGGATGAGAGGGAGTAATCCTTGGATTTTGCTTCTCTAAGGAATAAATTAGGTGTCCGAGGTGCATGGAGTAGGAGTTTCTTAATCAGTGTCCAATCACATATTTTGGAATGTTTTCCTATTGATAAAAATACTTTGAAATATTTGGAATGCATGCATGAAAAGACTAATAGGTATTAAACAAAATTGTTACGGGATTATTATTGATACCTTAGATTTGTCATCAGGATGCTATCTAGAGGGCAATCCTCTCACCGACCCATTTGCCAACCGTCATGCTGGGCTGATATATTTTACATTTAGTCTCTATCTGCAACTCCAGACTTGTCAATCATACAACTCGAGACCTGTCAATCATACGACTCACTTTTGAAACTGCAAATTGCTAGTCCCACTGCGTGGAAACTGCCCACTTTGTGCTGATAATAAGATCAAATAACGGCTACACATACGGGGAGGATAAATAAGGACTAAAATCTCAAACTCGTAACAATATAATTAATAATCCAATATTCTCGGAGTTGCACGATTCTTTGATCATCTACTATAAATAGCCAGAGTTTTAAGGATCTAAGTAAAAGAAATCTTTTTGCTCACTGCTTCTTTTTTGTTCCAGATATTTGACTTGAGTATCGAAAGGTCAAGGTCCTCGTCGGAGTAAATATTGGCTAGGAATTTTTTTGCAGGTCTTTCCGATGATGACTCCCATTAGTCTATCCCTTCTTCGCATCACCTTGAGTTGAAATCTCTGTCAATAGATCAGTACTGGAGGGGGCCTCGTCCATTTTCGGGAAGACAAGTGAGCAACTTTTTAAGTGTGTAGAGCTTCTTCGCTGCATTCCATTACCGTCTCATCAAGAAATGGGGGAGCCTGTGTCAATAGTGAGACCCTCGCATCACCATCATGACTGGCACCTCTGCCTCCCCCTATGGTGGGGGTAATTGTAGGCCAGTTTAATACACTAGTTTAGCAGGTGCATGCTTTGACTGCTGCGGTTCAAACTATATAGTGGAGCAACGAATTGTGGTAAGAGATATCTCCTACTCTATGACAACCACCTGTCGTGGCTCAACTTCCTATCATGGCTCAACAACCTTCGATCATCGCCCAACAATCTCAGTCACCTCCAGCGGTGTCCTATCCTCCTCCATAGCGCAATTCAGAGCAAGAAAGGCACACGTGGTAGAGTAGGCCCAGAAGTTCAGAGCGGCCACATAGGCGCTCACCTACTCCCCACTTCGAGAAAGATTCCACTCCTACTTAGCACTATGAGGCTTGCAATCCCAAGGACACTAATTTGGAACGGTATCTTCAGGTGATGAATCGAAGGATCGAGGCGCTCCAAAACCAAGCCCTGGTTTGCGATGAAATGCTTGACCTCAGTATCCATCTACCTTTCACTACTTGGTATAATATTGGAGTTGATGCCTAAAGATTTCAAGGTCTTCTATCTAGAAACCTATGATGGGTCAAGGGATCCATTGGATCACTTTGAGAGTTTTAAAACTCTCATGCTACTCTGCCAAGTAATTGGCGGAATCCTCTATCGTGCTACTTTTAAAGGGGTGGCTAGGCATTGGTATGCCAGCCTTAAGCCTAGCTTTATTGATTGTTTTGGAGAACAGAGTCAGTTGTTCACCTCCTACTTCATCACTAGCCAATGACATCGTCGGGGGTCATACTACTTAGTCAGCATAAACCAGAGGGAAGGAGAGTCCCTCCACACGTACCTTAGCTATTTCAATATGGCAACTCTAGAGGCTAATCCCTGGCTATGATAGCCTTGAAGAGTGGACTGTAGAAAAATGCTTTTCTTTTCTCCTTGGAGAAGAGATGCCTATAGAATTTTGTGGAGATGCTTACTTGGATGGAGAAGCATGCCAATGCTGATGAGGCATACAACACGCATCCAGTCCCCACCAAGCTTAAGGTAGAGGATAAGGCGAAGAGCTCAAAAAGGACCTATCTTGAGGGGGACAATCAAAGAAATCGAAGGTCCCTTACTCCACCTCGTCACCGATCCAGAACCCTGTTGAGGAACTAAAGAAATAGGTCTCCTTCTAGGAGATGGAATAACTCACCCCAAGGCATTTTGCCAACCACATGCCTTTAAATGTGCCATGGGCACTGATAGCGATGGAGGTAAGAGCATAGCTATCTTAGGCGAGAAGGATGTGGACTTAGCCCGATTATTGTGACCCTACTAAGTATTGTCTCTACCATCGCGACCATAGGCATAACACGGAGGCTTGCCTCTAGCTGCAGGATGAGATTGAGCAATCCATTTGGCAAGGAAGGCTGGACTTCTTTTCTTTGGTGGAGAGGGCCTCCATGTTGATCACCTCCAAGATCAAGGATGTTATCACCGCTAGAACCCCATGGAGCTCTGGAGCAACTCGATAGATAGACTCTTGCAGGTGATGTGAACATGCTAACTAGGGGTTGGTAAGGGTTGGTAGAACACTCGGGGGTGGCAAAGAGGTAGAAGGTTGAGGAAACTATCACCTTCTTTGAGATAGATGCTATTGGTGTCCAGCTTCCCCACATCGACGCGATGGTTATAACTTTAAATATTGCTTATTACAATGTATACCGAGTCTTAGTTGATAGTGAAAGCTCGGTTCATATTATGTATTACTTTGCTTTCTCTTAAATGAATCTTTCTTTGGATCGATTGGAGAAGTTTGGTTCCCCTATCCAGGACTTTTTTCGGAGAATCAGCACTTGTAGAAGGGGTAATTACATTACCCATTTTCGTTGGCACTCCGTCCTAGTGAACCACTACCCAAATGGATTTTCTGGTGGTCAAAGTCCCTAGAGCTTACAATGCAATCCTTGGGCGACCAGGTTTGAATGCCCTTAAAGCTATAATATATACTTACTAATTGCTCATAAAATTTTCTACAAGAAATGGAATTGGGAAAATCAAAAGAAATTAAGCCATGGCATGGCAATGCTACAATGGTAAGCTTTGGGTAGAAGCTCAGCTAGACCTATTTTCCATAGGGCTAGACACATGGGACAAGCTAACGGAGGAGCATGGTGAATTGCTAGGATGTCTTCTGGAAATACACCTTTGACCAAGGAGGACCCCAGCTAAACTGTTCATATGGGGTTGGACCTGGACCAGGTAATCAAAAAATGGCTCACCACTTTTTTGTAAGAAAATACTGACATGTTTGCCTGGTTTATAGTGGATATGCTAGGAATAGATCTAGATGTGATGGTGCATAGGCTAAATATTGATCCCACCTATCGGCCCATAAAGCAAAAGCAAAGTTTTGTCCTGGAGCATCGAAAGGTGATCACCGAGGAAGTTGACAAGCTTACCCAGGTCAATTTCATTTGGGAGGTTATGCACTCAGATTGGTTGGCTAATGTGGTGCTTGTAAAGAAAGCAAATAGGAAGTGGCAGATGTCCATAGACTTCACCAACCTAAATAAAAATTGTTCAAAAGATAGTTATCCTCTGTCTCGGATTGATTAATTAGTTGATGCCACTTTCGATCACAAATTGCTCACCTTCATAAATGCATTCTCTAGCTATAATAAAAAATGAATGGTACCTAAAGATGATAAGACCACTTTTATAACTGATCATGGGTTCTTCTATTACAAGGTAATTTCCTTTGGGATTAAGAACGTATGCACCTACCAACGATTGGTGAACAGGATCTTCAAAAATCAGATTGGCTAGAATATGAAGGTATATGTGGATGATATGTTGCTCAAAAATTGGTCCACTTATGATCACATCGCTGACCTCCAAGAAATTTTCAATACTTTGTGCTAGTATAGAATGAAGCTGAATTCAACAAAATGTACATTTGGAGTTACATCTAGGAAATTCCTCGGCTTCATGGCTGTGCAAAGATATTGAGGCTAATCTAGAGAAGATTCGGGTGCTCCAGGAAATGACTCCTTTGAAGATGATCAAGGAGGTTCAACACCTTACTAGCAAAGTTGTTTCTCTCAATCTTTTGTATCCATATCGGTTAAAAGGTGTCTTCCTTTTTTTCAAAATCCTTAAGTGATCGAAGGATTTCTAATGGACCATAAAGGATTGGAAGGCATTCGAGAAGTTAAAGAAGTATCTCACTATCGAGCAAGCTCGAGCCTAGCAAAGAGCTTTTTCTCTATCTAGTTGTATCATCTATGGCAATAAGTTCAGTGCTTGTCAGTCCTGCTATTATACAACTAAGGTCCTCTATGATGCAAAAACCTGCTATATCAGGCTTGAAAAATTGATCTTTGCCTTAATTATTTTAGCCAGGAAGTTTCAGCCTTACTTTCAAGCCTACATTGTTACTCTCCTTAGTGATCAATCCTTGAAGACCATCCTTCATCGATCGGGTACTTTGGAGCGAATAACTAAATGGGCACTTGAATTTCTGGAGTTTAATGTAAGGTTCCACCCAAGGCCTACTATTAAAGCCTAAGTTCTAGTGGACTTCATCCTTAAATGTACAATTCCGGATGAAGAAAGTTTGCAGAACGAAGAAACAATAAAGGCCGACCTAGAGGAGCAGTGGACTTTGTATGTGGATTGCTCGTCCAACTCCATGGGGTCGGGGGCAAGTCTAATTTTGATAGGACTAGAGGAGACATCGTTGAATATGCCTTGCACTTTGAGTTCCCGGCTTCTGATAATGAGGTAAAATATAAAGCTTTTATTGTTGGATATCTTTGACAATTTTGAGCCAAAGAAGTTGGAGTTCGAAATCTCAACGTTATAGTAATTCTCAGCTAGAAGTCGAACAAGTCAAGGGTAAATAGGAGGCTTAGGAAAAAAACATGAAAAAGTACCTCGATAAGGTAAAATATTTGGTCTCATTATTTCTGAGCTTTGATGTCTTGCAAGTTCCTAGAATAGAAAATGCCATGACCGATGCATTGTCAAAGCTAGCGGCATCTCTATTGTTGATTTCTAGAAGGGAACATTTTTCAAGGTATTAAGAAGTCTAGTCTTGAGGAGCCTCAAACCATCCAACAAAGTGATGAAGAACCAAGTTGGATCGACCCCTTGTTCAAATATCTTAAGCATGGGGAGTTGCCACGTGATTAGGAGGATTGGAAATTAAGGCAATAGGATCCTTGCTATGTTTTAGAAGATGATAAGTTGTACAGGAAATCAGTCTCATTACCTCTGTTAAGGTGCTTGCACCTATTCGAAGAAGATTATGCCCTAAGGGAGGTTCATGAAGGAGTTTATAGGAACCACCTAGGGGCAGATCCTTAGCCTACAAGATACTTCGGCAAGGTTATTATTAGCTCATCATGCAGTAGGACACAGCTGAGTTTGTATGAAAGTATGACTGTTGTCAGAGAAATGCTGTTATCCAATGATAGCTAGTGATGCTCCTAACTCCAATCACTGCTCTTTGGCTTTTTGCTTAGTGGGAGATGGCATTCTGGATTTGTTTTCTTGGATACTGGGTCAATGGAAGTTTCTCCTCGTGTCCATAGACTACTTTACAAAATGGGTTGAAGTCGAGCCTCTCGCATATATCACCGAAGCAAGAGGGAGAGATTTTGTTTGGAATTCATTATCTGCCGATATGGTCTTTCTAGAGTTATAATCATAGATAATGGCCAGCAATTTAGTGGTGCACACCTTCATGAGTTCTATCACAAGTATGTCATTACCCAATGCTTTACTTCGATGGGACACCTTCAAGCCAATAGAGAAGCTGAAGTTACTTACATAACTATTCTATAAGGCTTGAAGACTAGACTTGACCAAGCGAAGGGATATTGGATCGATGAGCTCCACCATGTATTATGGGCTTACCGAGCCACTCAGCAAATCCCAACAGGTGAAACTCCTTTCAGCTTTGCATTCGGAATGGAGGTGGTCATCCGGTAGAAATTCTTCTTCCTTCACTTAGAGTTAAGAAATACAAGGAAGACATCAATTCTAAATATGGCTCCGAGCAAATCTGAACTTGCTTGAAGAAAGCAAAAAGCGAGCCACTATGAGGATATCTACTGGTAAATGGTGGCCAAGTACTATAATACTTGAGTCAAAGCCAAAGAGTTTAGAGTTGGCAACCTAGTACTATGACAAGCCAAAGTATCCTAGCCAACTGAGTGAGGGAAGCTATTATCTAACTAGGAAGGACCATATCAAGTAGATGAGGTTGTTCATCGTAGCACCAATCAGTTGAAGTGACTTAACATAATTCTATTGTCCATACCTTGGAATTCTTTTGATCTTTGCATGTACTATCAATAATATAGTTTCTTTTTTAAGAATATCATGTCTCTATTTAAATCAAGGATTAACATGTGATGACCTTTGAATGTTTGAAGCCCTTGGTCCATCAAGAAGTAGGAGATTAACCTTTACTGACCCCCAAGGGTCTTTCATCTCTTCAGATGAATTGAGCTTACCTAAACTTTTGGTCTTCTAAGACATAGGGGAGTAACCTGAGATGACCCCTGAAGGGCTAACATATTTAAAGGGCCCTTTTAGTTGCCTATGTGGGCTAAGTTCTTAAACACTTGAGAAACGAGAGATTAACTTTCGATGACCCTCGAAAGACTAGTCATATCAAACTAAAGCTAAAGCCTCAGTGTTTAGGAAGCGAGGGATTAACTTTAGATGTCCCTGGAAACTCGACTAAATCTTTATTAACCAATGAGAGATTAACTTGTGATGATTCTCGTGAAGAATGGCTCCTAATCGAAGCCAAACATTCTTGTGTACAGGAAAAGGTTTGTCGATTTCCTCATATCAAAGTCACTAAAATGAGCCTAAAATGGGAAGAATTTGGTAATTTCCTCATATCAAAATTATCGAAACACCTATATGCTAAAAGTGCTTAATAATCACCTTAGATAGGATTGTCTATGCATTTACTAATTATCAAGGTTTAGTAATTACTTGGGATCAGAATTGCTAATCGAAAGCTTCACGTGAACATAATCCGAAGCTAAATTAACAAGTTTCATTCAGAAAAATACTCTTCATTCACTCAAAATTCAATACAAAAATGACCTCGAGTATGATCTAAACAAAGAAAAGTAAAAGTCTATAGTTTGGCAGTAGTTGAAGGTCCCGATGCAGAAGTATCCACCAGGACACCAGCATCAGCTTCCTCAGGTTCTAAGTCCTCATCCAAGAAGCTTAAGTCTAACTCTGGAAAGCAGGCCGCTACTTGATTTTGGACAAATTGCTTGCCAGCATTGTAGGCATTAGAGGCGAATTGAAGCTTCTCTTCATGAAGTTCCTCTGACATGGAAAGCTTCTACATCCTTTGTCATAGCTGCCTTGATTCAATCTTCAGGGCTACTCTTGGCCTCCACCCTCTTTTCCTTTTCTTCTGCAGCCTCAGACTTGCTTCCTTCAAGCAAAGTCTTCGACTTCATTATTTATGTTCTTTTAGCCTCCTGGTTGGCTTTTATTTTGAAGGTTTCTTCCTTGGCCCTTTTTAGGGCCACCTTTGTTGTATTCGCAGCCTTTATGGCTACTTTGGCCCTTTCATCAGCCCTCTCCTTGGCCAATTTTGCCACCTCATCAGTGTTTCTGAGCTTCTTAATCTCAGCCTTAGCTTTCTGAGCATACTTAACAAAGCCATTTAGATGATAGCTGAGCTATTAAGAGAAAATCTATTAGCAACAGAAAATGTTGAAAAGCTAAAGAGCTCCAAGATCATTGACTTAGCTGAATGAAGGAATTCATAGCATCTTTTCTCTAGGTGGCGAATCTTTCACTCAGTAGCTTAGTGGAGTTGGTAGGGAGAAGCATCTCGATGAATAGCTTGTGGGCTAGCTTGTAATTTTCCAAGGTAGAATCCTTGAGCTTTAAACTAGGAGGGACGATCCTGGATGGCTAGCTGCCTCAACTAGTATGGCTTGGCTAGGGGGAAGCTTTGGCTGGGCTGGGGGGAAGCTTCTGCCAGAGGAGCAGGACTCGGGCGTGCCCTCTGATCAGCTTTGGTCTAGGGGGCAAGAGGATTCTACGAGCTCTCTGATCAGAAAGGGTTTGGGCGAGCTCTTCAGTCTTCCACCAAGGCCGTCCATTCTGCATGGGCCGAAATTGCCATGATAGCTGTGGTTTGGCTGGTCTCCTCTAATCTTGAAGTAGGCATCGGTGATGGTCCCTCGGTCCTAATGTGGATGTTGCGGCTGGCCTTAGAGTCTGTAGCCTTCTTCCTCTTGGAGATTTATTCCAACATTTTCACCTTCGGATCCATCTTTGCAACAAATCAATTAAATATCAGAATTAAAAATTAGAACTAGGAAGAAGAAGAAAAAATATCAAGGAGTAGGTGATCCATGTGCATCTTGAGGGCCAGGTTGGCTGATCCCAATGTTATACAATGTCTGGTCGAAGAGGAGGTCCCTCAATACCGGACCCTGAAGTCATGCAAGATCTTGATCTCCTGCCCTTAATGATCATTAAGGCCTGGCTCCTTAAGGATGGACTCCCAAGGTTTGCCCAGGAAGTGAACCCCCACTCATCTCCGGATACTTTGGATATAAATAAAAAATGCTCCTTCCAGCCATGTCTGGAGGAAGGAGTAATTGGATTAGTGGGTGGAT
The DNA here is from genome assembly GCA_021397845.1 of Areca catechu. Classification (NCBI taxonomy): domain Eukaryota; kingdom Viridiplantae; phylum Streptophyta; class Magnoliopsida; order Arecales; family Arecaceae; genus Areca; species Areca catechu. The sequence continues at coordinate 148,391,983 of CM038045.1, read as the reverse complement.
GCCTCGCCTATTCCAAGGCGATACATACTACCACCTGTGAAACCCTGGATGATTTTTAAATTTAAAAAAAGAGCGAAAGAGGGTGATGCTTGGCCGAAGCCCAGCCAAGATGCATACAATAGTGAAACTATAGATATATCGTCATGAGTTTGGTACAAATGCACTCGGTGACATATCGAGAAATTGAAAAAAGGCTAATAAAAAAGGGATGGAGAGGAAGGCTCAATCTAGCCTGGAAGCACTCTTCATAGAGGATGATTCGGCCTTTTGGAGGTGAGCAAACCTGATTGTTCGGGCCTAGAACTTCTAACTAAAACTCAAGGGGGATCAAGAACTGCCCATAGAGCAGGATCACATCTACCTCTGTAAGCTTCGATTGGAAGTTCAGGGGGGTGAACTCAAATTCCCCTTCTGCTTTTGGGATGAGTACATCCAAAGCCAGAGATTCTTTGGATGCAATCATCTTGGTTTTTGAAAGAAGAATAGAAAAGAAGATTTGAAGAAGAGAAGAAGAAAACCAGAATGTATAGGAAAACTTTGCAATAAGGAGATGATTGGAAGGCTAGGGAGGAACAAGCACTATTCTATTTGGGGTATAAATAAAGCTAGGGGCTGAGAGCCCTAATGGCATGCCTTTTCCAATCGAATTAATTGCCAGAGGGCAGCAAAGAGATGCAATCCAGTAGAGTCTAAGTGGATGATCGACACATGGTGTTTCCTCACTAGACATGGTTATTGTCATGGATATGGCAGTTAATGCCAGTGGCAAGCGAATCGTACTATGCACCGTATTTGAAGTGGTGCTCTAGAGTACCTATCATGTGGAAGCGGTTCAAATTGTTACCCTTCTCTACTAGAGGTGATGGATCTTTTGAAGATATTTGCCCAAGTCATGGATCGGATTTTGGATTGGATCAATTCATTTTTATGTCCCAGTTTATGGCTCGGATTGATTCGTAAAATGGCTTGGCCAACATGATAAGTTTAGAGTTCGACATTGCAAAGGCGCAGATGCTTTGAAAAACTTATTCTTTATTAAATATGGAGTTTCGTTACATGAGGAAAACAAAGAGAAGAAAGTAGTACATTATTTTGGTTTCGGAACACCAGAGGAAGGGTCTACATCAATTACTCTAGAAGAACCCTCGGTGATGCACAAGGGAGGATTAGTGCCAGCTCTAGGATGATCCTCGACGATGCACAGGGCTATTCCGAGTCCGATGTCATCTATTTCACCGGCTTGGATTATTCTTGTCAAAGGGGCAGCATTGGCTTCTACTTTGTGGGCTTCCTTCTTAGCAGCTTCCATGATTATTCTGATCCCTTCATTCAGTGTTGCAACCAGACCTTCATAACCAGACCTTCATCCGAAGGGTTGGCATGAAAAGACTCAACGTTTATATCAGAGAAGTGAGCCTAGGTCGTTAATTTGCATTTGTTAAACCCCACTATAAAGGCCATTCTACTAGCATCGGCCATGGCCTCGACCCCTTTTTTTTTTTTTTTTTCGGTCTAGATGTCTTGCCATTGGCAACCCGGACTATGACCTCCCAAACCTCTAGTTTGCATTGGAGATCTTATGTGTAGGTTTTTTCTTTCTTTAATAGGCCCTCTACATGTTCCACCCTTGATGAGGCTAGCACCAGTTTGGCCTGCAAATTGGATGGCTCTGTGATAGCCCACTTCTAGATCTCAGCCACCTGAGCCTTTTCTAAGACAAGCTGATCCTTAATATCATGAAGCAGCCCCCTTAGTCAGATGACCTCGTCCAAAGCCCCGGAACTCTTGACATCATGAAGCAGCCCCCTTAGTCGAATGAACTTGTCCAAAGCCCCGGAACTCTTGACCGAAGCATCCATTTTCCTAGCGGTCGCAGCTCTCGAGGGATGAGCCTCGGTGAAGGCGTTGCATCGACTCTTCTTCTTTTCTTCATCCAAGGACTTCCTCGGATGTTTTATCTCATTATAAGCCTTTTAGTAATTTCTTTCAGCCTTGGTGGTTGGCTGCTCAAGCTCTTTATTTTTATCTTCTACCTTATTTTTTCATCCCACTAGTCAATTTTCTCCCGAGCTTCTTGGAGAGCTTCCTCAATGCAGTCAATCTATTTAACTAGATCAACATTGGCAAAATTTTCTTGTCTAAGGACATACTCCAACCAATCTGCTTTCTCCTTCATCACGGCGGTATCGGAAGTCCTTTGTTCATTTTCCTGGCATGCAGGTTGCGCTGGAATCTCTTTCCTGGGAGCCTCTTGTTTGGTAGTTGAAGGCCGAGTTTTGGCTGCCATGGAAAAGTCCAAAAAATGGGCTAAATAATGCCCCAGCTACACAAAGGGGGTTTGATCAAAATCCTAGCTGAGCAGAGCATGGCAAAAAATGCAGAAAGAGGTGTGGAGGTTCCTTACCCATAGGTATGACTTCCAGGCGTCCATCGTTTGGTTCTCAACATCTTGTTCCATCAACAACTGCCTGTCGGTCGGAAGCAAAAGTCCGTTCATCAGCTCCGTAGTGATATGGGTTCCCAGCGTTGAACCGATAGAGGGATTTGGCCATGGAGGATAGGTGGAAGGGGATGTCGGTGGAAGGCTCCTCAAAAGATCCACCGCCTTCGCTAGAGTCCACTTCGGTGGGTTGGCGTCATCACTTATCAAGGCCAGAGGCTGAGCGATTGGTGGTAGGGCATTGTCGCTTGCCGGAGCCGAAGGATGAGTGGCCGGAACGGATGCCCTTGCCCTTTTCTTTTGAACAACCTCTCAAGCGCTTCAACATCCTTTGGCGTCATCTTCTTGACAGAGATCCCGGAGGAGATAGAAGGAGAGTCGCCAGAAGTTGTGCTGTGGAAGTATTCTAGACAAATTTCAAAGATGAAAGGTTGGCTTTAAAAAGAAGGCAAAAAGCCATCATCATTAATTTGGAATTTATGAAGGGTCCAGTAATTCATATTGGCAAATCATCATCTTAATCTTGTCAACGGATAGTAATTAATGGCAGGTAAGTGCCCACTGCATTAAATGAAGGACATAATGCCTCGCTGGAAATACAAGTATGAGCATCTTTAAAGTACGAGACATGGCATCAAGTGTATTCCCTTCATTTGACCCATTTCTTGCTCAAACTTTGGAGCAGGGGGTTAATAGATAGCAATTCATGACATGTAGGTACCCTGTACATTAAATGAGGGATATAGTGCCTTGCTAGGAGTACAAAGTACGAGTATCCCCAAAGTATGAGATATGGCATCAAGCATACTTCCTTTATTTGATCCATTTCTTGCTCCGACCTGGGAGTAGGAGATAAGTATTATGGAATTATTATTGATACCTCGGATTTGTGATTGGGATGCTATTTGGAGGGCAATCGACCCTCCTGCCAACCCATTTGCCAACCCTCATGCTGGGTTGATGCATTCTACACTTGGTCTTTATCTGCTTCAAGTCAAGTTCAACTCTAGACTTGTCAATCATACAACTCATTTTTGAAACTGCAAATGGCTAATCCCACAAAAGGAAAAGCAAAACGAGCATGCATGGTAGAAAAAAAGTATTTTAAAATAAGCACAGCAGAAGGAGTGGTAGATCTACTAATCTGCCTGCAACAGGAATAAGTATGATAATGTAGCATGCAAAAGACATCATAGGTAGGAAAAGAACCAAAAGGTATAAGGATACCTTACCGTTATACCTTAAGGAAGAGGTTGTGAAAAGCCCTCGAGCCACACACTTATTTGGCCTCTACGGATAGTTCACATCAGAGCTTGATTCTGATCAACTCCCTCAGAGGGCTAGCTCCTTGGGATCCTTGAGGCCAATCTACTTCTTGAAAGACAAAGAGGAGAGGTGGAACCCTTTCTAATTAACTTTCTTTCCAAGACCTAGCTTGAGTGCTAGGTAGTCACACACCCAAAATCCTAGTCCTCCCAAGCCCCTTTTCTTTTTTCTCTCAGAATTTCAACAATCTCATTGAACAAGAAAACTTTTTTTCTCTCTACCAGCAGTCCCTAAAACAACCCTTATTTATAGAGGCAGCCATTAGAGGGAGAAAGAGGAAGGAGGAGTGATTGAGGGAGAAGGTCAAGGGCCATACTAAATTGGCTCTAAGCTCATAAGGCAAGAATGGCCATCATTCCATGAAAACTTGGAGCCAAAACTAGCCAAAATTCAAAATTCGAATTGATGTCAAAACCTTCCAAAGAATGACCATCATTCCATGAAGGCTTGGAGCCAAAACCAACTAGAATTCGAAATTCGAATTGAGGTCAAAACTTTTCAAAAAAATCTTTCCAGAATTTTTGCTCGTCACAGTCAAGTGTCGACACTTCATAGTATCAGCTTTCCAAGTATCGACACTTGCAAGTGTTGACACTTCCATGTGTCGATACTTGGAAAGCTGATACTATGAAGTGTCGACACTTGGAACAAGGTCAATCCAAGTGTCGACACTTGGAACAAGGTCAATCATATTGATCTCCAATGATGGCGAACAAGTCTCAATCATCTATCAACCTTTAAATCAGATAGAAATTCCATGGTGTGTGACCCTATAGGTTTGAATACTAAGCCGGTAGTACTGGAACACTTTCAGTACCAGTCAAAGTCATCATCTAGCAATGATATTTGACGTCCAGATAGGTCAAAGATTGTAGAGCAACATTCTAGAATCTCTGGCATATGGTTACCACATAATTTATCCTTTTGGCCTCATAATGCTCAGGACGTCCTAGGGTTTGATACCAACCCTAACCTGGTACATCCATATCGTGTCTCAACATTACAAATTCTGTGACTCCTCACAGGAACTACCCTAGCCAAGGTTTTGCTAAATTGAGACATAGTGAGTCATTCACTCCAAACCATTTGAAGGGGTCAATCCCATCTTGATCCACCACCGGTCCACAAGTACTTGACTGTACCCATAAGCCTTTTATCACTGGATTAGAAATCCAGGTAGTCCAGCATCAAAGTACAGTGAGTTGCTTGTAAACTATCATGGTGACCTCAGGTCTGAGTGACATATACCCATATCCCTTCGCGTGCAACCTTTTGGCAAAAGGAAGCTCTGCAGTTTGTCACGTTCAGTGAGATGTGTTGCCTAGTGATGATGCAACCCAAGAGAGGGGTGAATTGGATTTTATAAAAATTACTTGCAATGATTTATAATGAACTAAACAAGTATGTGCTAATTATAATTAAGTGCTTATATTTTGCCAAAGTGTTTGTGTGCTTCAAAATAATATGCAGCAGAATTAATAAAGTAAATGCACAAAGAAAATAATCACATAAACACAATAAATTTATAGTGGTTCGATGCACTTCAAGGTACCTATATCCACTACCCAAGCTCTACTTGGAAATTCACTATAATCATCAAGATTACAGTCGATTAGTTTTCCGGGCTCACTAATCAAAACCTAACTTGTTTTCACCGGGCTCACAAGTTAAACCCCTTGGTTTTCCAGGTTAACCAAAAATCTTGTTGATTTTGCGGGCTCATCAACAACCTAGTTGGTTTTGCGGGATGACCAACAACCTAGTTAGTTTTATAAAATGACCAACAACCTAGTTAGTTTTACGGGCTCACCAACAACCTTGTTGGTTTTGATACAAAGGCTAACCAACAACCTCAAGTTGGTTTTCACAAAAGCTCATCAATAACCTTGAGTAAATAATGTAAGAACAATATAAAAGAGTACAATAAAAGCTTTCTAAAATAAAATAAATATCTCTTTGAAGCTCTTGGATGATGTTGAAGAAGCTTGTCTTCATTTGTTGAAGTCTTTGAATGAAGCTTGATGTTGTGGACTTGGAAGCTCTCTTTGAAATTGGATGCTTGAAGGCTCAACTCTCTCAAAATATGAATCCTTAAAGTGTATGGAACTTTTCTCTCAAAGGATTACCTCCCCATTTGATTTGTGTTGATTATATAGCTCTCCAAATCTTAAATGACAGTTAGAGATTGTTGGAGAGGAAAATCTAACCGTTATAAATATTTTCGGGAAGTTCTACTCTTCAGAAAATTAGCCATTGCAAAGCTGTCATTCGTTCAAGTATCGATACTTCAGGTCATGAGTCGATACTTAGGATCGATAATTGGAATAGTGAGTCGATACTTGATCAAAAAATGTCTTCTGAAGTCTTCTATTCTGTACTAGTGAGCTGACATTTCATCTGATCAATCGACACTTTGAGTTGACACTTGGAATAGTGAGTCGACACTTGACCAAAATCCTAAAATCAGCTTGTTCTATCTTCTATTTGGTCTCAGGCCTTGAGTCGACACTTCACTGTTCATGAATCAATACTTGAGTCGACACTTGGCTGACCATGAGTCGATACTTCAATGTACTAGTTAAAATTTTTTCTGTGTATCAGTCCAAGCTTTCTGTGAGTTGATACTTCAAGTGTCGACACTTCTAAATGTCAACACTTGCAAGTATCGACATTTGACTTGACTAGTGCCAAAACTTGTCCAAATTTAATATTTGAGCCCTTCAAGGTCTTCAATATATGTTTCAAGGTCCATAACTTGAAATTCCATGACTTCTTCAATTGAAAACATGTATTTTTTCATTCAACATGGATGAGTACTAAGATCTGATAAACATACTTAAAAATATAATTAGTACTCATATATACTTAAACATTTTGTCAATAATCAAAATCAAGATCAGAGTCAACAATCTTTTCCTTTTTGATGATGATAAAACCTTTAAGTATAAGAATATGGTAAGCTTAAAAAAGATTAACAACAATATAAACATGTAAGCTCAAAATCAATAAGTATCAAGCTCCCCTTCAAAATATGATTTCAAAATATTTTTCAAAGTATGCAAAAACTTTTAATTTTCTCCCCCTTACTAATTCTTCCATTAAATTATAACATTTTGCTTTCTTCTCTCCCTTTTGTACTTTCTTTCATTTCTCTTATAATTTTTTATGTTTATCATATCTTTTTCCTTTTTATACTTAACATATTTCTTCCCCTTTTTGTCATCATGAAAAAGGGTGAAAGGAAATATAAAATGGGAGTTGTTGCCGCCCGGATTGTCGTGGCCCGTAGCTGCTGATGGTGTCGGGTAGTATGCGTTCGCCCGCCGGGGATGCCTCCGGTGCCTCGGAACCTGCAAGACAGCCAACATCAGTGACCCGGGCCGGGGATTCCGGTGGGGGCACTCCGACGGTCAAGTCAGTGATGATCTAAGGGAACATATCCTCCTGGTCGAGCCCCTCTGGATGAGCTCCACGCTAGGAGGAGTGTATGGAGTGTATGAAAGTGTGAGCGAGCTGGGAGATGCGATGATCGAGGTGGTCTTGCCCTCCTCTCTGGCATCTCCCTCCTCTCTTCTTTCTCTTTGTGGTGGTCGTGTTGTTCTTGCTTGGAAGGAAAAATATCTTCTCTCTCCTCCCTTTTTTTTGTTGTTGTTACCTCTCTCTTTTTTACTCTAGCTGAGTCTTCCATTTTGGCTTGCCTCGGGGTTCTCCCGTGCTATCAGGCTGGTACGATGAGGTATCGTGCCGTAGACGGGACGTCTCCTTGATTGGGTAGTTGGAGAAGCTTCGATATGCCTCTGACATTCCTTGTGTTTGCCCTTCCTGGAAGCCTGCAGGACCTCGATTATCGTGCCGCCAGTTTCGGGACTCGTGCTCTTTGGATGGATCTTTTCTCCATTTATACGGCAAGTCGATAGAGGGTGTGGCGCGTTGATGTGAGCTTCCTTTCTTTTTGGTGTGGGCGACGGCCGTGGGCATTTATAACGACATGGCGGGTGCTGCTGTACGGTCCTCGGGGGGCCCGCCACAATCTTCGGAGGAGAGGCGCGGCTTCTTTGGTGGTTGGTACTTCGATTTGTGCTGAGGGCCGAGCTGGAAAGATGGGTCCCGCTTGCAGTGGACCCGCCTCGTCGCGGCTCGGCTGTGCGGAGGAGGGCCGAGCTCGGTTCCAGGCCAAGGGAGGGCCCATCTTTGATCGAGCTCGGGCCAATAGAGGTGGATGAGGCGCACCCAGCTCAGGGGACCTGGCCTTGAAGGGGCGCCACATGGCGGAGGAGGCTTGAGCTCAACTTCGGACCACGGGGCCCGACCTCGGGCTCGGAAGGTCTACCTCTGGTGGGACTTGAGCTCAGCTCCGACCTAGGCGTCCGACTTGGCGGGGACCGACCTGGTGAAGGACGGAGCCTGTCTTCGATGGGTGGCCCCGTTGGCATCGAGGAGCTTGGCCCGGTAAAGGGGCCGATAGTGGGAATCCAGTGTGGCATCCAATGAGAGCTCCATGTCAAGCTTCTTGCTCCACGTCTTGAGTTCCCTACAAGACAGATAAATCGTGCTGCAGAAAGGAATCTTTATTTCTCATGGAGGGAATACTTACATTACTGATAGTATCTTCTCAAATTACAGGCATTCCAGGTCTGGGGGAACCTGGCACCGTCCAAGTCTTCTAGGTAGTAGGTCCCCTGCGACAAGGCCTCGGCCACTTTATAGGGGCCCTCCCAGTTCGGGGAGAGTTTGCCGCACTCCCGGGGCTCGGACGCTTCTGCCCGGCATAGCACCAGGTCGCCAGGTCGGAAAATCTTCTGCTTCACCCATGCATTGTAATATCAGGCAACCCATTGCCGATAGGCCACCATCCGGAGCCGGGCTTTGTCTCTTGTCTCTTCTAGGAGATCAAGGTTGAGTAGGAGACGTACCAAATTCTGGGTCTCGTCATACTGCTGCATCCGGAGTATGGGCACGCCTAGCTCGACTGGGATCATCGCTTCAGATCCAAAGGCAAGGTTGAAGGGGATTTTGCTCGTTGCCATTCTGGGCATCGTGTGGTAGGCCCACAGGTCACTGGGAAGTTCGTCTACCCATCTGCCCTTCGCCTAATCCAACCTGGTGCGGAGTCCTTGGAGAATGGTTTGGTTTGTCACCTCGGCTTTACCATTGGTCTGGGGATGGGCGACGAGGTGAACCGATGTTAGATCTCGTGCTCGACGTAGAATCCTTCGAACTCTCGGTTGTTGAACTGTCGCCCATTGTCAGTGATGATGCAATTGGGAAGTCCGAAACGGTAGATGACAGACTTCCAGAAGAATTGTCGAACATTGGCCTCCGTAATTCGAGCTAGCGGCTCTGCCTCGACCCACTTGGTGAAGTAGTCTATCGCCACTAGTAGGAACTTCCGCTGCCCAGGTGCATTGGGGAACGGTTACAGGATGTCCATCCCCCATTGTGCGAAAGGCCAAGGAGATGATAGCTGGGAGATCGGTGCAGCCGGCAGGCGCTGGATGTGGGAATGGCGCTATCACTTGTCACACTTCTTGACCAAGTCAGTGACATCCTCCCTCATCTTTCCCAAAAGTATCCCTGGCGGAGTTCCTTGTATGCCAGAGTCCTCCCTCATACATGATTCCCATAGAGGCCCTCGTGTATCTCCTGGAGCACGAAGGCTGCCTCCGTGGGCTTGAGACACTTCAGGAGGGGGTAGGAATAAGATCGGTGGTAGAGCTGGCCATCCATCAAGACGAAGCAGGTGGCCTTCCTTCTGATGAGGCCAGCTTCCTTGTGGTCTTCCGGTAGTAGGCCATCATGGATGTACTTGATGTACTTATCCATCCAGCTCGGCTCGGGGGCTACTTGTTGCACCTCCTTGGGGCTTTCGTAGCTTGGGCTCTCGAGATACTCGATGTAGGCGCATCCCAGGGATGAGTCCAGCAGGGTGGCGAGCCTTGATAGTGCGTCCGCGTGAGCTTTTTTCCACGAGGAATGTGGGAAGCACGGAAGTAACGGAAGCCTGCCGCACTCGAACGGACCTTCTCCAGGTACTTCATCATCTGGATATCTCGGGCCTCGTACTCTCTGGAGACTTTCCGGCAACCAGTTGGGAGTCGGTGAAGATCTTGAGGTTCTGTACTCCCAGCTCACGGGACACCTTCAGGCTCGCAAGGAGCGCCTCGTACTCCCCCTAGTTGTTTGTAGTGGGGAACTTGAAGCGAAGTGCATACTCTGTCACCACTCCATCGGAATTGGCGAGGAAGAGGCCTGCTCCGCTATCGCAAGAATTGGAGGCGCCGTCCATGTGGAGGACCCAAGGGTCCTCCAGCGGGCCGGGCTCAGCTTGGCTCTCCGGGACCATCCGATCTGGTTCCTTGGGAAGCCCTGTACATTCGACCACGAAGTCGGCCAGGACTTGGGCCTTCTATGATGATCTCGGCCAGTACGCGATGTCGTACTCACTCAGCATCAGGGACCACTTGGCTAACCTTCCGAAAGTCTCGGGATGGCTCTGCGTGGTCCTCAGCGACTGATCAGTCACAACTACGATGGGATGCGCTTGGAAATAAGGCCTGAGGCGCTTAGCAGATATTATTAGTGCAAAAATGAGTTTTTCGGAGCGGGTATACATGATCTCCGCATCATGGAGTATTTTGCTGGTGTAGTACACTGGCTTCTGGGATCTGTCCTGGTCTGTACGGACAAGGACCGAGCTGACGGCCCCTGGTGTGGCTACCAGATAGAGCATAAGCTCTTCTCCTTCTTCGGGTCTGGACAGCAAAGGTGGGGAGGTCAGGAACTCCTTCAGCTCTTCAAAGGCTACTTTGCATTTCTCGGTCCAGGTAAAGTCATGCATCTTGCGCAATGCCTTGAAGAAAGGGAGGCAGTGGTTAGCCGACCTCGAGATGAACTGGCTCAGGGTTGTGACTCTCCCCGTCAGGCGCTGGACCTGCTTCTTGGATGTTGGATGCTCCATGTTGAGGATTGCTTGGACCTTCTCCGGATTCGCCTTGATGCCTCTCTGGGTGACCATAAAGCCAAGAAATTTCTCGGCCGCCACCCCGAAGGCGCACTTCGCTGGGTTGAGCTTCATCTGGTGCTTCCGGAGACAGTGGAAGGCTTCAGCGAGGTCGGCAATGTGGTCCGAGCTCGGTTTGCTCATGACTAGCATGTCATCCACGTACACTTGCACATTCCTACCAATCTGGTCCTTGAAGACCTTGTTGACCAGATGTTGGTATGTGGCCCTAGCATTCTTCAGGCCAAAGGGCATCATTCTGTAGCAGTACGTCCCCTGATCAGTGATGAAGGCGGTATGCTCCTCGTCCCCCGGGTGCATCCGGATCTGATTGTATCTGGAAAATACATCCATGAAGGAGAGCAGCCTGTGCCCTGAAGTGGCATCCACCAACTGATCTATCCTTGGTAGAGGGAAGCTGTCCTTCGGGCACGCCTTGTTGAGGTCGGTGTAGTCTACACAGATCCTCCACTTGCTGTTGTTCTTCTTCACCATCACCACGTTCGCCAGCCAGCTCAGATATTGTACTTCTCGGACGAAGCCAGCGGCGAGGAGTTTCTCAACCTCCTCGTTGACAGCCGCTTGCCTTTCTGGGACGAAGCTTCTCTTCTTCTGTCGAACCGGCTTGCACTTCGGATCAACGTTAAGTTTGTGGGTGATGACTTCAGGGGGAATACCTGGCATGTCAGCTATCATCCAGGCGAACACGTCCGCATTCACCCTCAAGAATTCCAACAGCGAAGCTTTCTCCTCATCGGGCAGCTGGGCTCCGATTTGCACGGTCTTCGTCTGGTCGGTCCCGAGCTGGTAAGGAAGCAGGCGCTTGGCCAGGCCTCCTCTAGGGTCCTGAACCCTCTGGTCGAGCTCATCTGCCTTGGAGCCCTCCTTAGGCACCCGGGCCCCGGGGAGGGTTTGGAAGCAGTGCTGCACTGGCTGGGGCGCTCCCCTCATCTCCCCCACACTACAAGGGGTTGGGAATTGCATGAGTAACCTTTTGGTAGAGACGACAGTGTCTAGGAGGTTGAGCCCAGGTTGGCCCAAGATCATGTTGTAAGGCGAAGGAAGCCTGACATCCATGAACGTTATCATGACGGTGCTTTGCCGAGGTGGGGTCCCGGCAGTAACTGGGAGAGTGATTTCTCCCTCCACTCTTGTGGAGTCCCCCGTGAAACCAACAAGGAGAGTGTATACTGGCTTGAGCTGAGTAGGGGAGAGATTCATCCAGGAAAAAGCATCGTAGAAAAGTACATCCATAGAGCTTCCACTATCTACCATGATGTGCTTTATAGGATGCTTTGCGATCGTCATCTCAACGACCACAGCATCATTGTTTACATTTTTCTTCCCATTTTCCCCTTCCCTCATAAAGGGGAGTACATTCTTAGAGTTCCCTACCCCCCGGGTCCTCTTGGATGTGCACTCGGCTCCCCAGGAGATCATGCCCACTGGCTTCTCGGTGGGACGGTTGTCAACGGCTGGGGCTGGCGGGAGAGCAACGAGCGCCTGGGACTCTGACCGAGTTCTACCCCCCACATACTTTCCAAGGTAGCCTCTCTTGATGAGCTCTTCGATCTCCCACTTGAGATTGCATCATTCCTCGGTGTTGTGGCCGTGGTCATGGTGGAAGTGGCAGTACTTCATCTTATCCCGGGTGAAGGATGGCTTCAACGGTGCAGGACGCCTCAGATAGGTCTCGCCCTCGATTTCCATAAGGATCTTCATTCTAGGGGCGAGAAGGGGAGTGAAGTTACCTGGAGGGACGAGAGTGTTCCTTGGCCTTGGTGTCGGTCGGGAGCTCTGAGCTGGCAGTCTCGACCTTCGTGTGCCAAGCACCTCGGCATGTGCTGGCCCCCTCAGCGGCTTCCCGTCGAGCTCCCGCCTTGTACAGTCCGCCTCCTCGGCGTGGATGTACTTCTGGGCCCGGAAGAGCAGCTTGACGTAGGTCTTCGGGGGCTTCTTGTCAAGCGAGTAGGTCAGGAGGGAAGTCCTAAGCCCTTGCTTTAGAGCCAGCATCGCCACCGACTCCTCTAGGCTGTAGATCTCCAATGTAGAGGCCTTGAAGCGAGCTACATAGTCTTGTAGCGGCTCACGGTCTTGCTGTCTGATGGAGAAGAGGCTGTCTGCTTCACGTGGCACTTTCCGACATGCATCAAAATGTGCCACGAACTTCTGCCCCAGCTGGGCAAAAGAATTGATACTTTCCGGCTCAAGGCGGGTGAACCATACTTGAGCAGCCTTCTGAAGGGTAGCAGGAAAGGCGACGCACAAGAAAGCGTTAGTAGCCCCTTGGACCCTCATGAGGGCCTGGTAACTTTCTAGGTGGTCTAGGGGTTCAGTGGTCCCGTCATAAGGATCCACCTGCGGCATACGGAATCGGCGAGGAATTGACTTCGCTTGGATCTCCTGGGAGAAAGGAGGGTGGGCGTCATAGCCCGCTGGCTCGCTAGCGGAGTCGGACAGGTTGGTGAATCGACGAGCAAACTCTGCCAGCTTGCAGTCATGCTCCTCCAAGCGCTTCTCTGCCATGCAGCTGATGGCATTGTCTATGGACCCCTCCGCTGAGAGGGGCAGTGAAGGTGACGCGGACGCGCGGTGCCCATGGCGAGGAGCTTTGCCCTTCCAGCCTTGGCGGGGTTTAGGTGCCCCCCGGTCAAGGTGTGGTGAGCAACTTTCTTCGTAAGTGGAACTGGCCTGCCGTCGCTTCATCGGGACTAGATGGGTACCCTGAGGGTCTATAGCTGCCCGCAACTGTGAAGGCCTCCCGTGGAAGGAATGCGACTATCGCGGGGTGCTGCGGTGTGGGCCGCGGGGGTCTCTGGCTGCTGGTGGGTAGGCATGGACCGATGCTGACGCTGATGCTGGAGCTGGCACACTGCCGTAGTGAGAGTATACATCTGTTGGGCAAGTGCAGTCAGCTGGGTCTCCAATGGGGGCGGTTGAACCGGGGCAGGTACTTCCGTCTTCGGTCCGTGCAGGTTCCCGTGAGAAGGGGATGCCTTTGCATGGCTGGGAGAAGCTCTTTTTGCCCTGGTGGTCACCATCCTCCCAATGGACTAGCTAAACGGGGCCTGAACTGGATCAAGTGTCGTTCTGTGGCCCCCCTTCCTAGCGCGCCAATCTGTTACCACCCGGATCATCGTGGCCCGTAGCTACTGATGGTGTCAGGTGGTATGCGTTCGCCCGCTGAGGATGCCGCCAGTGCCTCGGAACCTGCAAGATAGCCAACGTCAGTGACCCAGTTCGGGGATTCCGGCAAGGGCACTCTGACGGTCAAGTTAGTGACGATCGAGGGGAACAGATCCTCCTGGTTGAGCCCCTCTGGATGAGCTCCACACTAGGAGTGTGTTGAGTGTATGAGAGTGTGAGCAAGCTGGGAGATACGGTGGCCGAGGTGGTCTTGCCCTCCTCTCTGGCCTCTCCCCCCTCTCTTCTTTCTCTTTGTGGTGGTCGTGTTGTTCTTGCTTGGAAGGAAAAATATCTCCTCTCTCCTCCCTTTTTTTGTTGTTGTTACCTCTCTCTTTTTTACTCTGGCTGAGTCTTCCACTTTGGCTTGCCTCGGGGTTCTCCCGTGCTGTTAGGCTGGTATGATGAGGTATCGTGCCGTAGACGGGACGCCTCCTTGATTGGGTAGTTGGAGAAGCTTCGATATGCCTCTGACATTCCTTCTGTTTGCCCTTCCTAGAAGCCTGGCAGGACCTCGACTGTCATGCCACCAGTTTCGGGACTCGTGCTCTTCGGATGGGTATTTTCTCCATTTGTACGGCAAGTCGGCAGAGGGTGTGGCGCGTTGATGTGAGCTTCCTTTCTTTCTGGTGTGGGCGACGGCCATGGGCATTTATGGCGACGTGGCGAGTGCTGCTGTACGGTCCTCGGGGGGCCCGCCACCATCTTCGGAGGAGAGGCGCGGCTTCTTTGGCGGTTGGTACTTCAATTTGTGCTGAGGGCCGAGCTGGGAAGATGGGGCCCGCTTGAAGCGGACCCGTCTCGTCGTGGCTCGGCTGTGCAGAGGAGGGCCGAGCTCGGTTCCAAGCCAAGGGAGGGCCCATCTTTGACCGAGCTCGGGCCGGTAGAGGTGGATTAGGCGCGCCCAACTCAGGGGACCTGGCCTTGAAGGGGAACCACGAGGTGGAGGAGGCTTGAGCTCAACTCCGGACCACGGGGCCCAACCTCGGGCTCGGAAGGTCTGCCTCTGGTGGGACTTGAGCTCAGCTCCGACCTAGGCGTCCGACTTGGCGGGGACCGACCTGGCGGAGGACGGAGCCCGTCTTCGACGGGCGGCCCCGTTGGCATCGAGGAGCTCAGCCCGGCGAAGGGGCCGATAGTGGGAATCCAGCATGGCATCCAATGAGGGCTCCACGTCAGGCTTCTTGCTCCACGTCAGCAATCCGGTCACATCAGGAGTGAAAGTGAAAAGAATAGCAAGTGGATCATCAAAATCAATGCATGAAATCAATTAATTATGATACCAATTAAATATGATAATAATTGAACATGATACCACAAAATGATAAGCACATCAAAAAATAATTCAATATATATTAGGTCTAGTATGCATAACTGATATTAAGACAATAATCCATTCACCTCACTTGTTCATGGGATAAGGCCACAGTGGCACCCCAACATATCATAAGAGATCCCATTGAATGGGAAGAGAGGGTCTTTAAACCCTACTTAGCTCCTATGACCGGACGACCATGTTAACTAACCCAATCCGAAGTAGTTACTAGGATCTCTCCTCTCTCCTTTCTTAAGATTCTTAATAAATCTTGATACTAATTGAATGTAACTCCCCTCAAAGAAAAAATAGATTTGATATCAGGGAGGAGTATCAGAGCAATATAAGTAAAACATGATATCAAAGAAAATATTGAAAGCATCATATATGACAACAAATCTTTGGATGCTCCCTCTAAATATTATTCTCCCTCAAAAATATGCATTCATTGAGGAATAAAACATGAAGGCACAAGCATCATAATTTCAGACAATTTGAGATATGAATATAAATTCTAAGTCTGAAATCAAAGATTTGAATTTTCAAGATATACAAGATTTTCAAAATGCAAAGGATTGATCATTTAAAAACTTTTAGCATAATTTCAAATTTATTTGAAATGATTTGATATCCATATAGATGCTAGAAGTAATTTAATAGTAAGTGTAGTTACTGAAGCAAGGGTTTATCAATATGCATATCTCTTTCTTAAATATAACTCTTTACTACCAGTTCTATACCTGTTCCAAATCATTTCTAGTCTAAGCGTGGATACAAAACAAAATACATTTCATGAAAATCATATGATTTGAAATGATTTTGATTACCCATACAAATGTTAGAAGTAATATAGTACTAAGTTTAGCTACTAGGGCAAAAATTTATCAATATGCATACATTCTTCTTAAAAGTAATTCTTAACTACCAGTTTTAGTCTTGATCCAGATCATTTCTAATTTAAGCATAGATACCAAAAAAAATGAAAACATATAAATCATATCATTTCACTTGAAATAGTTTAAAACTATATTAATCAAAATCAAGTGAAAGTCTAATGATCACAAGTTTAATCATGAGAGCATGAAATCTATCAACATCAAAAAGCTCATGATCACAACAAATGACTATTAGTCTAAATTTGATTCTAATTAATCAATTGAAACAATTTTCAAAGCAATATGCAACTTTAAAAATATTTTTCATGAAATAATTTAAGATACATTAATCAAAATCAAGTGAAGGTCTTATAATCACAAGTTTAATCATGATAGCATGAAACTCATCAACATCAAAAAGTTCAACATCATAACCAATGACTATAAGTCTAAACTTGATTCTAATTAATCATTTAAAATAATTTTCAAAGTAATTGATGCAATATTTAACTATATTTTTAGTTATGGAAGGAAATGTTTAGAATTTACTAATATGTATAATCATTCCTTTACCATTTAGTTCAAAAATGTAGCTTGCCCACTTGTTGTATTGTCTTATACAGTCACTTTTTAAAATCTTCCTTTCTTCATATTGGGTTGCAAGACATTCCTGCAAAATAAACTAGGTGGACAATTTTGGTACCCAAACTTTCTTGGATCCTTTAGGGTTAGTAAATATGGTTCCTTTTGGAACCCAAGTTTTTCTTAATTTACAAGGATATGTATTAAGTCTAAATTTTTCATATTTAAAGCATGCAATATTGGAAGAAGTAGCAACAAAGAAATTCTTGTTTTTCAACTCAAGATTTTTGTTTTTCTTTAAAATCTCATCATTTGATACAAAAATCTTGGATCCTCTTAGAATTTCTATTTTATTTAATAAATCATTTTTTTCATTTGAAAACTTGTTACATAAATATTTCAAAACAAAATTTTCTTTTTCTAAATTTTTTTCTTTAGAAAGATTATTCTTATCAATTTCTAAAACATCAATCTTTACATTTAAACCATGATTTTTTATAGGCAAGATTGGTGTTCTCCAGAGAAAAAGAGTCAACATGCCTTTTTAATTTATTGTGCTCAATTTTTAGTAATTTATATTCATGTACAAGATCATTAAATACATTCTGTAATTCATCAAGGATAAACTCATATTCATTTTCAGAACATAACTCTTTCTCATTGCCATGAAGCAAAGATTGGCAACTTCTTGTTCTTCTTCCAAACTAGAATCTTCGCTATCGCTCCAAGTTGCCATCATTGCCTTGAATTTTATTTTAGTCTTGAGGGCTATTATCTTCTTCTTCTCTTGATCAGCAATCACTTCTTTATGCCATAAATTTAGCTTATGGGTCATGAATGAGCCGATAAGCTCCTCCAAAGGCAAAGTATCAATATCTTTGGCTTCTTGGATCGCCGTTACCTTTGGATCCCATGATATTGGCAAAGACCTAAGAATTTTATTAATCAAATTAGCATTAGTATAGACTTTACAAAGACTTTTCAATTCATTAATAATATTCATAAATCTTCCATACATATCAGATATAGATTCATAGTGTAGCATTTTAAACATTTCAAAAGAATGTACAAGTAAATTAATTTTAGTATTCTTCACTTGAAGAGTACCCTCATGAATAATCTCAAGTATGTCCCATATTTCCTTCGTTGTTTCGCATATGGAGATCCTATTGAATTCATTAGGGTCCAAAGTGTAATAAAGCAAGTTTATTGCTTTGGCATTAAGCTCAGATTGCTTAATGTCATTTTTATCCCAATCCTCTCCGAGTTTTGAAATGGAAATACCATTAACCAATATTGAAGGAATATGTGGACCATTAACAATCATTTTTCAAAGATAATAATCTATAGATTGAATATAAATGCGTATGTGTATTTTCCAATATGTGTAATTTGTGCCATTGAAAAATGGTGGTCTAACACTAATACCTACAAGGGTTGCCATGATCTTTTACTCAAAATTGTTAGATTTTCAAATAGAGTACCAGGCTCTAATATCAATTGTTGCCCAGTGATGATGCAACCCAAGAGGGGAGGTGAATTGAGTTTTATAAAAATTACTTGCAATGATTTATAATGAACTAAATAAGTATGTGCTAATTACAATTAAGTGCTTGTGTTTTGCCAAAGTATTTGTGTGCTTCAAAATAATATGCAGTGTAATTAATAAAGTAAATGCACAAAGAAAACAACCATACAAACACAACAAATTTATAGTGGTTCGATGCACTCCAAGGCACCTGCATCCACTCTCCAAGGTCTATTTGGGAATTCACTATAATCACCAAAATTACAGCCGATTAGTTTTCCAGGATCACTAATCAAAATCCAACTTATTTTCACCGAGCTCACATCAAACCCCTTGTTTTTCCAGGCTAACCATAAATCTTGTTGGTTTTGCGGGCTCACCAACAATCTAGTTGGTTTTGCGGGATGACCAACAACCTAGTTGGTTTTACGGGATGACCAATAACCTAGTTGGTTTTACGGGCTCACCAACAACCTTGTTGGTTTTGATAAAAAGGCTAACCAACAACCTCAAGTTAGTTTTTCATAAAGGCTCACCAACAACCTTTAGTAAATAATGTAAGAACAATATGAAAGAGTACAATAAAAGCTTTCTAAAATAAAGCAAATATCTTTTTGAAGCTCTTGGATGATGTTGAAGAAGCTTGTCTTCAATTTGTTGAAGCCTTTGAATGAGGTTTGATGTTGTGGACTTGGAAGCTTTCTTTGAAATTGGATGCTTGAAGGCTCAACTCTCTCAAAATATGAATCCTTAAAGTGTATGGAACTTTTCTCTCAAAGGATTACCTTCCCATTTGATTTGTGTTGATTATATAGCTCTCCAAACCTTAAATGACTATTAGAGACCGTTGGAGAGGAAAAACTAGTCATCACAAATATTTTGGAAAAGTTCTGCTGTTCAGAAAACTAGCCGTTGCAGAGTTGTCGTTCGTTCAAGTGTTGACACTTCAGATCATAAGTCGACACTTAGGATCGATACTTGGAATAGTGAGTTGATACTTGATCAAAAAATATCTTCTAAAGTCTTCTACTCTGCACTGGTGAGCCAACACTTCATCTGATGAGTCGACACTTGGAACAATGAGTTGACGCTTGACCAAAATCCTGAAATCAACTCGTTCTATCTTCTATTTGGTCTCAGACCTTGAGTTGACACTTCACTATTCATGAGTCGACACTTGAGTCGATACTTGGCTGACCATGAGTCAACACTTCAACATGCTGGTTAAAGTTTTTTCTACATATCAGCCCAAGCTTTTTGTGAGTTGACACTTCAAATGTCGACACTTGACTTGACCAGTGCCGAAACTTGTCCAAATTTAATATTGAGTCCCTCAAGGTTTTCAATATATGTTCAAAGGTCCATAACTTGAAATTCCATGACTTCTTCAATTAAAAACATGTTTTTCTTCATTCAACATGGATGAATACTAAGATCTGATAAATACATTTAAAAATATAATTAGTACTCATATATACATAAATATTTTATCAATCATCAAAATCAAGATCAGAGTCAACAAGATGTCATACATTTTACCTGTGAAAAGAATCGATGGCCAAGAACAGGAAAAGCTGGGCCAAAGTTGAAGGTATGCAAGGATGAAGAAGCTTCCTCAGCCAGACCTTTTCTCCTTCTCATAAAGGACAAGGAAACTCTAGGGCGACATCTCGATAGACGGAACCATCTCCCCAAATCCGCCACGAACGCTCAGGATGGGTGAGCAATCCCAAACAGCCCTAAACTGATTTGACGTGGAATGGACTGAAGGTCATGATCCGCACAAATCAACGATTAAGATGGAACGCACTTCTTATCCGAGGGACGGGAAGAGGCCACGACCATCGCTGAAATCCTAACCAAAAGATCGGCTGAACCGTCGCACAACAGAAAAAGGAGGAACAGTCCTTGGTCTGCCCGCTCCTTTTTTAGACCCCAATCAGGGGATGACAGCTGTCCATCACCTGATCCTCGAATCAGCCGGTAGTTATGGCAGACGGTCCAATCAGAGATTTCGTAATCATCTGCCATACATTCCCCAGGAAAAAATGACAAACCAATATATTGCCCAGGTGGCTTTTCCCAAGAGGGGGGTGAATTGGAAATTACAAAATTTTTGCAAGTATGTGCATAAGTAATTCCTTTTAGTGGTTGAGTGCTGTGTTAATCAGAGAATAAGTGCAGAAGCTGAAAGGTAAATCAAGCACAACACAAATAAGGCAAGTTTATAGTGGTTCGGAGCAACCCAGCTCCTATGTCCACTATCTAAGTTCAAACTCGGGATTTTTACTATATCCCCAAAACTGGAATACAGTCGGATTGTTTTATAGGCTCACATCCCAACCTCTACACTTTGGTTTTTAAACCAGGCTCACCAAAGAAACCCACACTAGGTTTCATAGGCTCACCTAGAACCTCTACATTTTGGTTTTGAAAAGGTTCACTAAAGAAACCTATTTGGTTTTTACAACCGGGCTCACCGATAACCCAAATATTCTAAGAATAGAATAAGAAAAGCAACAATAATGACAAACTCAGTTGTCTGGTGGTTGCCAATGCAGCTAGAGTGAAGCTCAATTGAATGCTCTTCAATGTACTTCAATGACTTCCTTGCTTTCCTCAAAAGATACTTCAAGCTTCTGGTAAGAGTTGGTAAAGGCTTGAAGGCTGACTTCAAAGCTGAAGTACTCTCTCCTCTTACTTCAATAAATATTCAATAACTGTTCAGTAACTCATCAGTCTCTTCAAGGCTGTTCTTATACATCATTTATAGAGACTTCAACTGCCTTCCCTTGATTTTGAATGTTGTAGACCGTTGGGAGGTGACAGGTTACCGTTGGAGCACTTTTGGAATTCAAAAATAGAAAACTAGAACTAGCCATTGGAGGTGACCCAGTCATTCCAGTCGGCTCGGACAATCTTCGAGTCAGCTCGGATCAAGTTCGGGTTGGCTGGGTTGAACACCAGTCGACTAGGTTCCACAGTTGAGAAAATGGTTCACTCTGGACGAGTCGGCTAGGTTGAAATCCAGTTGGCTCGGATTCCTGAGATTCTTAGAACGTTCTCAACCATGTTCTGGACGAGTCGGCTGGGCCTTGGTGCCAGTCGGCTAGATCTTTGTGCTAGAGAACTTCTTTCTTGTGCCAGTGCCAGAGTCGACTGGTTCCTCCATCCAGTCGGCTCGAGAATGGTTCTTCAACCAGATCAAATTCAATTCTCCAGAACTCTTGTACCAAGCTTTGAATACTTCTTCAAGGTCTTCTTACAATAAAATCAAGAAAAATTGAAGCTTGAAAACTACTAGAAGTAACCCTTTATCTTTGATTTAAGTAGGAAATTTTTTGTTGGGTTCTTCTTTACAAGATTCTAAACACTTTACAACTCAACACAAAGCAATAAAGATTGTAGGATTTAGAAAGTATGTCAATGTAGTTGTTCTACAAAAACTTGTCAACCATTTGAAGAGTTGTTAGATAACCAAATGTATGCTCCAATATTTTGTTATCATCAAAATCACTTTAGGGGTCAACAAGCTTCTCCTTTTTGATGATGACAAAATACTGGGCATGAAAAGAATCTACTCTATTAACAAGTAGATGTATATCATAGTAAGCATTTACACTTGTTTGACAAATCATAACATCAACTGTATTATCAAATATGTATCAATATATGCTATACAGTTATACACAAAGCAAATTTTATAAACTATAAGTATCAGAGAATGATTGCTTGTATGTATCAAGCAGCATTAAGTATTGACAGATAGATGTAATAAGTAGAGAGCATCATAGTAATCATTGAAACAAATTAAACATGTAAATTAAATATGTATATCTCCCCTTTTTTATAAAATTTATAAATAATATGAAATTTCTCTAAGTTTCTCCCCCTTTATCATTCATTTGAACATTTTAGCAGGAAAAGTATGCAAAAATCATTCAAAAATCATTAAGCTTCCCTTGTCTAATTTACTTTAGCAATTCTATTTCAATTCATCAATTCATTAAGTTTCTTTTTCATGCACTCTATTGTATAATAGTTCTCTCCCTTTTTGTCATCAAATCAAAAAGATTAAACAGTCAAGCTCAGATTTTAAATAGATTGAGAAAGTATCAAGATTTGTTTAAGATAATTTCACTTTCTCAACTTAGAGAGAGAATCCTATTTAAGAAAATAGAGAGTGTAAATAGGATAACATAAGTACACACAATACACAGTGACCAAAAAGTATTCATTGCATTTCCAAAAAGTATAGAAGATTCAATACATCAATCATTACAACAACTTCAAAAAGTTTCCAAAAAGTATAGAAGATTCTAAAGACCATACTAAAGACCTATTCACTTTCAGATTCTTCTTTAGGTACATTGGTAGGTGTACTAGCACCATACCAAGAAGCAGGTCTAGGTGGTCTACTAGAGGATGCATGAGGTGGAGGTGCCCTAGGATGGTGAGAGGTAGTAGGAGCCCTAGTGGAAATAGGAGGAGGATCATACAAGGGTCTGGTCCTAGCAATGACCTCCAAGGATCTAATAGTGCCATAGATAGACACCATCTCCATCCAGATTGCTCCAAGCTATTGCTCCATGTTCTTGAGGCTTGCTGCTACTTTGTTCACTGCCTCCATCTCACCGATTTCTTTTTGCATTGATATAAGCTCAGAAGCTTGGACATTGGCAAATGCTTCGGCAGATCCTCTAAGTCTTCCAAGCTCTGACCTGATGATCCCAATGCCTCTAGTATAGTCATCAACCATTTGTCTAGTTTCTGCAATTGATCCCAATGTACATTTGGCTTCATCCAGTTCAGTTCTGTATTCCTTCAAAGTTGCATCCACAGATTTCAATATTGCTTCAGAACTAGAAGAGATACAATTTAGGATTGGTTGAAGTTCTATTTGAGGTGCCGATTTTGAAGCTTCTATTGCTTCAACCTTTTCTTGTAGATTTGAAACATGTTCTTCTAGCCTATCCAGTCTGCTATCCACCGACTTTTTTAGATCACCAAATAGAGAAGTAATTGTACTTGTCAATGTATCAGTCAAACTTTTCATCTGTTCTTCAATCTGATTTTGGATGATTGGAGGTTGTGATGTTGCAGGAGGGTAGTCCGGTAGAGGAATATCAGCTGCAGGCAAAACAAACTCGGGTGCAGGCAAATCAAACTCAGCTGCAAGCATGTCAAAAATAGGAGAAGGTACTTTAGTCTCCTCAACAGTAGTAGCAGGCTCAGAAATAAGAGACTCAGGCTCAGGTACAGGTGCAGAAGATGTTCCAGCTTCAACTGCAGCAGTGCTAGCAGGTTCTTCGTCTCCTTTTTCTTCCTGTTCACTACTTGAGCTGCCTATAGCCCTGATATTTGTACCTTTCTTCCTCCATACTCCTTCAACTTGGAAGTACCCCATCCTTTTTAGTGATTTGGAGGTGTAGACATCTGTATGGTGTAGTTCAACTCCATCTTCATCCTCCAAACTCACTCTTTGGGACTTAAACAATAGGGTAAGCATCATTCCATAGGGTAGACATGACTTAGCCTTTCTAACTGTCTCCTTCATTTGCATAATTATAATGTAGGAAAGATTTACAGGAGTCTTCTCTATAATATGTTTCATAAGGCATAAGTCTCTTTCACTCACTCAATCAAATCTTCCTATTCTTTGCAAGAATATTCTGCAGATAAAATTGTGTAGCAACCTCATTTCTAGAGACAGGGTATTAGCAAACACTGTTCCAATTCTACTAACCTCTTCTCTGTTTAAGATTGTTCTTAAAGCCTTTTCTCTATTGTCAGTCATTAGGAATTTCACTCCATCTAAAGGTAAGTCCAATAAACCATGTAGAAATTCTTCATTGACAATAATCCTTTTTTCTTTAATAGTGGATTCAACATGATGTGTTCTCAATCTCAGGTTTTCATAAAAGTTTCTAACAAGAGTGGGATAAGTCTTTTCATTTAAAGAGCAAAACTTTCTCCATCCTTGATCTTCAATCAAATCTCCTATTTTTAACCCAATCTCCTTGATAAACTCAAAGTTAATTCGACGTCCAAAGGTTACCGATCTTGTAGACATCGAAGGGATTTGGCTTGGAACGGTTGTAGCATCCCTTGCGGCTTCTTCCACAAGTTCCTCACTGTGAATGGTGCCACTTGGCTCTTCTTGACGCCTTTTGGTCCTTCTTTCCCTTTCAACAGTCGGAGCAGCCCTAATGGAGCATTTCCCGGTTGCATGCTTGGGAGTCATTGCTAGGAAAGATGGAAAATTGAGAGATTGGAGTTCTTGGAAGGGAGATAGAAGTCTTTGGAGTATGATTAGGAGAGGAACGAACCGTAAGGGAAGACAAAATAGAGGTTAAACGGCTCGGAGAAAGGTTTATAACCCAAAGTAAAACACTTAGGCACAAAATTCCAGTCGACTCGAATAGTCCTAAAAAGGCTCGAGTCGGTTCGGACAGAGCTCTCCTAAAACAATCAGAGAATCTAGTCGACTCGAAAAAGCTCGAGTCGGCTAGGCCAGAACTCGCTCAAAACTCTCAGAAAATCTAGTCGACTCGGATTAAGAACCAGTCGACTCGAACAGAGAAATTAGAGTTTTGGAAATTTTGATCATAAATCAAAGAGATTTTGAAGAGAATTTCAAAGGAAATTAAGGTTCTATGATATAGAATAAAATCAGGAGGTTTTCTAGATAATGTTTCTTTAAATTTGAAGGAATTAGGTTAGAGAATTTAGAAAGGATCGCAAATTCCTAATTCACTCATAATTAGTTCAAATCTATCTTGATTAAGTGGCTTAGAAAATATGTCAGCTAATTGATCTTCATTAGGAACAAAATCAAGCACTATTTTACCATTTGAAATATGATCTCTAATAAAATGATGTCTAATTTCAATGTGATTGGTTTTAGAGTGTTGAATTGGATTCTTTGTCAAATTGATAGCACTTGTATTATCACATTTAGCTGGAATTTTAGATTGTGATATACCAAAGTCTTCTAGTTGTTGTTTAATCCATAACACTTGAGCACAACAACTACCAGCAGCCATGTACTCGGCCTCAGCTATGGACAAGGCTATGGAGTTTTACTTCTTACAGTGCCATAAAATTAAATTCAACCCTAGAAATTGGCATGTACCGCTAGTGCTTTTTCTATCTATCTTACAACCAGCATAATCAACATCAGAGAATCAAATCAAATTCAGGGTAGAATGTTTAGAATACCAGATTCCTAAATTACTTGTTCCTTTCAAATATTTAATTATTCTTTTAACAGCAAGCATATGTGTTTCTTTTGGTGATGACTGAAATCTAGCACATACACATACACTATATAATATGTCAGGTCTACTTGCAGTCAAATACAATAAGGATTCGATCATACCTCTATATAGCTTTTGGTCAACATTGGATCCATTTTTATCTTTGTCCAATCTGCAAGCTGGGCTCATGGGTGTGCTCATTGACTTGCTACTTCCATACCAAACTTTTTGATGATTTTCTTGATGTATTTGGCTTGGTTGATGAAGATGCCTTCCTTTGTTTGTTTTACTTGAAGTCCAAGGAAGTAGTTCAGTTCATCCATTAAGCTCATTTTAAATGCTCCCTGCATAAGCTTAGCAAATTCTTTACATAGAGATTCGTTAGTTGCACCAAAAATGATATCATCAACATATATTTGTACAACTAAGATATCCTTATTTTTCTTTTTGATAAACAAGGTTTTGTCTACATTTTCTCTTGAAAAATCATTTTCGATTAAGAAAGTGCTAAGTCTTTCATACCAGGCTCTTGGTGTTTGTTTCAAACCATACAATGCTTTGTTTAATTTAAATACATGGTTTGAAAAAGAGTGATTTTCAAAACCTGGTGGTTATTCTACAAAAACTTGTTCAAAGATAAAACCATTAAGAAATGCACTTTTTACATCCATTTGAAAAAGCTTAAAATTTATGTAGCAAGCAAATGCAAGTAGTAATCTAATGGCTTCTAGTCTTGCTACAGGTGCATAAGTTTCATCAAAATCAATACTTTTTCTTGGTTATATCCCTTAGCCACTAATCTAGCTTTGTTTCTTATAATGTTTCCTTGCTCATCTAATTTATTCCTATAGACCCATTTGGTTCCTATTATTGGATGGTCAGTAGGTCTATCTACAAGTGTCCATACCTTATTTCTTTCAAACTGGTTTAATTCTTCATGCATTGCCATCATCCAGTTTGGATCAGTCTCAGCTTCTTCTAAGCTATGGAATTCTATTTTTGATACAAAGGCTAGATAATCATGTGCATCCTTATGTGCAGACCTAGTTCTAACACCATGTGAAGGATCTCCTATTATTAATTCTTTAGGATGATATGTAACATACCTCCAGTCCCTCGGTAGATCGGTGTGATCCTTACTTACCATTTCTACTCCATTTTGAGTGTCTTTGTCTTGAATGCTCAAGTCATCCATTCCTTTTTGCCATGTATCTACATCATTATCTATGCACTCTTCTTGTCTAGAAGGTATAGGGTTAGTTTCAATAAATACAACATGAATTGACTCTTCAAGAGTAAGAGTCCTTTTATTAAAAACCTGATATGCTTTGCTATGTGATGAATAACCTAGGAAAATTGCATCATCAGCTTTAGAATCAAATTTTCCTAAATTATCTTTTCCATTATTATGCACAAAGCATTTGTATCCAAACACATGAAAATAACTAATATTGTGTTTTCTATCATTCCAAAGCTCATAGGGGGTTTTCTTTAAAATAGGACGGATCAAAACACAGTTTAAAATATAATATGTAGTGTTCACCACTTTTGTCCAAAAATACTTTGGAAGATTGCCTTCACACAACATTGTGCGAGCCATTTCTTTCAATGTCCGATTTTTTCTCTCTACAATACTATTTTGTTGAGGTGTTCTAGGAGCGGAGAAGTTGTGATCAATGCCAAATTCAGTACAATAATCTTCAAAAAATTGATGTTTAAATTTAGTTCCATGATCACTTCTAATTGAAATCAAAGATAAGTTCTTTTGATTTGAAACTTTTTTATGGAATTTTCTGAAAACATGAAAAGTTTCATCTTTCGAAGCAATAAACAAAATCCAAGTAAATCTCGAAAAATCATCTACTGTCATAAAAGCATATTTCATACCTTCTAGGCTTGTGGTCCTAGTGGGTCCGAAAAGATCCATGTGAAGTAGTTCAAGTGGTCTTATTATAGAAACTATTTTCTTTGATTTAAAACTCCCCCTAGTTTATTTACCCATTTGGCATGCATCACAAACATGATTTAAATCAACTTTAAACTTAAGCATGTCTCTAACAAGATTTTTAAAAATTAAATTGGCAATGGTATGCATGCTAGCATGACCTAATCGTCTATGCCATAGTAAACCCAACTCTTTGGTTTTAGCATTCATTGCAACTAGACTAGGGCTACTTGACATGGCAAGATCATTAAGATCTACCACATAGATATTCCCAAGTCTATGTCTAATGAACTTATTGCTAGAATCTAAAGAGTTAGTTACTATACATATAGAAGATTCAAAGACAACCTTGAAGCCTTTATCACATAATTGACTTATACTTAAGAGATTATGCTTCAACTTGTCCACTAGCAAAACATTTTCAATAAAAGTGAAGGGAGTTATTTTGATCTTACCAATACCGATTATTCTCCTTTTGCCATTGTCTCCAAAGGTGACCAAGCCTCCTTCTTTCATTTCAAGGGTGATAAATTGGTCCTTGTCACCCGTCATATATCTTGAGCAGCCACTGTCTAAGTACCATCTTTTCTTCAATCTTTGGGCTGCAAGACATTCCTGCAAAACAGTCAATGAATTCTTTTAGGTGCCTAAGCTACCTTGGGTCCTTGCAGGTCAGCAGAGGCAGTTCCTTTGGGAGCCCAAATCTTTCTTACATTCATGAGGACATTTCTAAAATTATTGCATTCAAAAGCTTTATGCCCTATTCTTTTACAAACATAGCAACAACTTTAAAGTTTTTAATAGAAACAGAATTTGAAGTTCTAAAAGTTGATGCACTTGATGCAGATTTTGAACTTTTTGAAATATATGCATTTTTGCTCAAGTTCTTAGGAAGATATGATAAAGACTTTGAAGTCGAAACAGTTTTTGGTGTGGCCAAAACTTTTTTGTGATAAAACATTTTGAACATGTACTTTAGATTTGACAAAAGTAGTTGCTGAAATTTCATTCAGAAAAGAAGTTTTAAAACCAATTCCAGCTTTGTTTCCTGAAATTTGTTGTTCTTTTAAAATTAATTCAAGCTTATTTGAAGACAAAGTAAGTTTTTCAACTAAAGGTTTGAGTTTTGTAATCTCTTTTTTCAATTCAGTATTTTCAGCGAGTAAATCATTATTTTTCTTCTCACATAAAAGATTTTCATTTTTCAGCTTTTCAATTTTTTTAGAAAAGTCATGCAGTTCTTTTTGCAATAAAAGGTTCTTTTCTGAAATTTCATCTTTTTGTTTGAGTAAAGAATCATTCATATTTTTCAATAATTTTATCTTTACTCCAGCTTTCTTAAATTCAGATAATAAATCATGAAAAGTAGAATTTAATTCATCAAATGTAAATTCAGTGCAATTGTTAGGGGATGTTACCTCATCTTCGAGATCCATTAAACATAGATTTGCAGTCTTGGTGGTCTCTTTCTCTTCAGATGAAGATGATTCTTCACTATCGGACCATGTGGCAACCATGGCTTTCTTTTTCTTTTTCTGTCTGAAGGATTTCTTCAACAGAGGACAGTCTGGACGTATTTGCCCCGGCTTCTTGCATTCATAGCATGTGGGGACTACTTCTTTATCTTTCTCTGTCCTTCTCTTTTTCCTTTCCATAATCCTTCCTATGAAATTTTCGGTTATATCTTCCTTTATTTCTTCCCATAAATTTTCTGAATCTCCTCACAACCATAGCAATGTCATCGTCTTCTAGGTCATCATTAGAGGAGGTGCTTTCTTCTTTAGATTCTTCATCATCCCTCTTTGATTCGGAAGCAGCTCTGAAGGCTATTGTTTTCTTTTTCTTCTATTCGTCTTTAGTTCTGTGCTGCATTGTTAGCTCATGGGTGATGAGCGATCCCAGCAGTTCATCCAGTAGAAATATTTTGAGATCTTTGGCCTCCTAGATTGCAGTCACTTTGGGATCCCATTTGTCAAGTAGAGAATGGAGTTTCTCCTGAACTAGATCAGCATTCGAGTATACCCTGCCAAGACTCTTCAAACCATTAATAATATCTATAAATCTAGAGAACATGGCAAAAATTGTTTCAGAAGGTTCCATTTTAAACAATTCATAATTATGAACTAATAGATTTATCTTTGAGATTTTCACTAGGGAAGTACCCTCATGGGTCACTTCGAGTTTATCCCAGATTTTCTTTGCTGAAGAGCAAGTAGAAATTCGGTTGAATTCGTTTGCATCCAAAGCACAATAAAGTAAATTCATTGCTTTGGCATTCAATTTCCCTATCTTCATGTCATGATCATCCCAGTTCTCTTCAGGCTTAGGGATGTCCATGCCATCAACTTTGATAGTGAAAATGTGTGGCCCTTTTAAGATGACCTTCTATAATTGAAAATCTACAGCTTGAATGTAAATTTTCATTCGTGCTTTCCAATAGGAATAATTAGTGCTTGTGAATAGTGGAGGTCTATTTGTTGACTGGCCTTCAGCCAAGGATGTAATCATGGGATGAGCCATCAATCTTTACTCAAGTAATCAGAGACACTGCTCTGATACCAGCTGTTGCCCAGGTGGCTTTTCCCAAGAGGGGGGTGAATTGGGAATTACAAAATTTTTGCAAGTATGTGCACAAGTAATTCCTTTTAGTGGTTGAGTGCTGTGTTAATCAGAGAATAAGTGCAGAAGCTGAAAGGTAAATCAAGCACAACACAAACAAGGCAAGTTTATAGTGGTTCGGAGCAACCCAGCTCCTACGTCCACTACCCAAGTTCACCACTCGGGATTTCCACTATATCCCCAAAATCGGAATACAGTCGGATTGTTTTATAGGCTCACAATCCCAACCTCTATACTTTGGTTTTTAAACCAGGCTCACCAAAGAAACCCACACTAGGTTTTCACAGGCTCACCTAGAACCTCTACACTTTGATTTTGAAAAAGCTCACCAAAGAAACCTATTTGGTTTTTACAACCGGGCTTACCAATAACCCAAATATTCTAAGAATAGAATAAGAAAAGCAACAATAATGACAAACTCAATTGTTTGGTGGTTGCCAATGCAGCTCGATTGAAGCTCAATTGAATTCTCTTCAATGCACTTCAATGGTTTCCTTGCTTTCCTCAAAAGATGCTGCAAGCTTCTGGTAAGAGTTGGTGAAGGCTTGAAGGCTGACTTCAAAGCTCAAGTGCTCTCTCCTCTTACTTCAATAAATCTTCAATAACTGTTCATTAACTCATTAGTCTCTCCAAGGATGTTCTCATACTTCATTTATAGAGACTTTATCTGCCTTCCCTTGATTTTGAACGTTGTAGACCGTTGAGAGGTGACAGGTTACCGTTGGAGCACTTTTGGAATTCAAAAATAGAAAACTGGAACTAGCCATTGGAGGTGACCCCGTCATTCCAGTCGGCTCGGACAATCTTCGAGTTGGTTTGGATCAAGTTCGGGTCGGCTGGGTTGAACACCAGTCAGCTGGGTTTCACAGTTGAGAAAATGGTTCACTCTGGATGAGTTGGCTAGGCTGAAATCCAGTCGGCTCGGATCCCTGAGATTCTCATAACGTTCTCAACCATGTTCTAGACGAGTTGGCTGGGCCTTGGTGCCAGTCGGCTGGATCTGTGCCAGAGAACTTCTTTCTTGTGCCAGTGCCAGAGTCAGCTGGTTCCTCCATCCAATCGGCTCATGAATGGTTCTTCAGCCAGATCAAATTCAATTCTCCAGAACTCTTGTGCCAAGCTTTAAATACTTCTTCAAGGTCTTCTTACAATAAAATCAAGAAAAATTGAAGCTTGAAAACTACTAGAAGTAACCCTTTATCTTTGATTTAAGAAGGAAATATTTTGTTGGGTTCTTTACAAGATTCTAAATACTTTACAACTCAACACAAAGTAATAAAGATTGTAGGATTTAGAAAGTATGTCAATATAGTTGTCCTACAAAAACTTGTCAACCATTTGAAGAGTTGTTAGATAACCAAATATATGCTTCAATATTTTGTTATCATCAAAATCACTTTAGGGATCAACACAATAATACTCTCACTCTTTGAGACAGATCGTCGCTTCAAAAACTAAGAGTAGGGGGACAACTGTTGGGATATGTCGGTTCAAGCACAAACTAGCCACCAGTTCGACCGGTTGAAGACATTTCTCCTGAACCATGCATTTTAAACCAGAGTGTGTGGAAGAAACCGAATGACTGACGGACAAACCGAAGCCGAAGCTCCCAACTCTGGTTAAAGAGTCGCCTGTGGCCCCTGTTGAAGACAAAGCCCTCAGCCTGAACTGAAGACATGATCTTCACTACCAGCCGAAGACAGTCTTTGGCCTACGTCGAAGACAAAGTCTTCGACCTGTGCTGAAAACATGATCTCCAATTTGTCTTAAAGGAGTCCGAAGACAAAGGCGCCCCTTCAATTCGGCTACAGATATTTTTCCAAAAAGAAGCTTGAAGACAGATCTCCATGAACGTGACAAATAACGGTTATCATCGACTACCTATCTCCAGAGTACGACCATGACACGTGATCATTAACTCCAGTGGCAACGTCTCCGGTCTAGCCGGAACCGTTTAGTAACCGTTCACGATTGCGAATTGAGGGAAAGGAATTAACTCCCCCATCGTAACCGCTAGAGGGAGAACGGAACCGCAGGCCGGACAACTCAATATAAATACTGGTAAGAGGGGACACTCGAAATAAGGTACAAGATACTTCCGAAAAATTCAGTCTTTTCCTCTCCATTTACCCCCCTTAGAATCTTTTCTATTTTGTGGCTGGAGCCCGCCTTTGACTTAGGCATCGGAGTGTCCCTTGCCGGAGCAACTCCGGCTAGGGATTTGTTTTGCAGGTGAACCAGGGAGAAGACTTGCGATCCAGTAGCTCTGTTAGGTCGAAAAAGGGACTCTATGCCAACAAGTTGCTTTGCTACTTTCTAAGTTTGTCTATGAGTTGCTTTTCTAGTTTCTGGGTTGTGTAATCGTAGACGCTAATTAGAAAGACCTTTTTTTTCTTGAAGCTTTTAACAAGTCATGAGTGGGGCTATTTGGCTTTTGAATGAATGAGGGTAAGCTTTGAGAAGTGCTTCTTGAACTTGCACAGAAAGAGTGGTAGCTCGTAATACCTAAAAGATGAGTTCAATGAAACAGAACCACTTCGGACTGTGATTTATGTGCCAAGGGAAAATTCATGGAAAATATGTCAATACGCCAGGTTCGTGTAAGTTTATGCGTGCATCAAATGCCTTGATCATGCCCGTCAGTTTTTGTTGCCAAGGAAAAAAAAAAAAGAAAGAAAGAAAGAAAAAGGAGATTCCATGGGAAATATGTCATTGAACTAGAAGGAAGACAAGGTGACTCATAATTTTCATCAGGGACTTGTTTGGTTTGTGATTTTTTTTCTTTTTTTTCAGAAAGTATCTTTTTGGAAATATATGTTTAGTTGATTATAAAAGAATGGTTTATTTCAGTACGGTTTATATTTAGTTGAGTATCTAATTTCCCGGAAAAACTACAAAAATATATATTATATTTTTAATAGATATGAGATCATATATTTTTGCTCCCAAATTTTATATAAATAAAAATATTATATTTATATTAATATAAATATACTATAATATAATATTATAATTATATTAATATACTAATAATATATGTATTAATATAGTATTTCTATAATTTTAATATTTTAATATAATAAATTTATGATAGATACAAATATAATATTAAATATAATATAATATTAATACTAATATTAATATATTATAAATATTAGGATAATATTATTATTTAAAAATATTTTATCTTAATCATCCATTGATAATTTGTAAAATTTTGGCTTTAGATTTTAAACATATCTTTTTTTTTTCATTTATTCTTTTCTTGAAACTTCAATTAAATATGAAAGTTCCAATCTACTTTCCAAGAAGTATATTATCCTCCCTCCACTTCTCGCGAACCAAAAGAATTCTAAGAGAATGGAAAGTATTTACTTGGGATGAAATCGGATTGGGTTAAACAAGATACTAATCGGGTAGGATACATGATAGATCAGGATCCACCAATTCAAAAATGATTTGTTGATTAAATGGGTCAAAAATACTGATCCGAACATGATAATTTTATTAAACATATAATCTAGCTTGATCTACAATAAGTTGAAACAAGTTAAATGAATTAAATGATTAAGCATTGCTGCCACCAGTGCAAACGTATTCAAATTAAAAGACAACAAAAGAAGAAAAGGGTTGCCAAAAGCAATTTTAGCTATATCTGGTGTAAAAGTTCACCGTTCCTCCATGTTTCTATACTTAAATATTTTTCAGGATTTGATTGCGGAGGGGACAGAGCATTCAGTTCTCACCATTCTCCTTTTCTAGTCTAACATTCCTAGTGGAATCTCTTATCCTCCTATTGATGCTGAATTCCTGTGGACCGGACAGAGTGGCTGGATTGCTGGTTCGCCTCTCGGAGTTCCTGCAAAACAAATTCTCTAACCGGATTTTTTCCGGTGGGGGACACTCCGATGCCTAAGTCATTAAGGATCTAGGCTATAGAATGAAGAGTTAAAAAAGAAAGAGGTAGAATGAAAGGGGTGAGAGCTTGAGTGGCTTAGTGAGAGCTAGCTATGGACTGGCTCTGACTTGCCTAGGATCGCTCAGACTTGCTTATCTCGGAAGTCCTCTTTTATCGATATTTATAGGTGAGGTTGTAACTGAAAGTAGTTAAGCCTTCAGGAATTCTGTTAGGGAAGTTGGTTAATTTAACTTCCTTATAACTGAATGGGGTTGCTGTCGGAGGTTGGCTACTCCAGTTTTATTGAAGCAGGAGCTATTCATCACGTGGTTGGTTAGGACAACCAAACCAATTCTTAATGGCTCTAGGCCAAAGAAAAATCATTAACTTACTTCAAGACCATCCTTTTCGAAATGGGCTGAAATGAGGCTAGTTATTTGCTTCAAACCCATCCTCTTCGAAGTAGGTTGAAGATGCATTAGCCATTTGCTTCGGACCAGTCCTTTTCGGAGTAGGCTGAAGACTGATCCTGTGCTATGCGATATTGATGGCTATACAGTAGTGTCGAATCGTAGCTTAATTTATCAAGCTTTGGAGTCATCTTCAGGTTCACCGGCTAGGTCGACCGGTTCAAATAGGATCAATCAAACCTCTGACCAGTAATCACCTTTTATTGAGCTAGTTTATCACAATAGTTGCCCCCCACTCCCATTTTCAAAATAATTTTTTATTTTGAAAAATGGGAGTATTTATGGGTTATCGTTTACTGGCAAAAAGAGATATAATCAATGATGACAAATCTTCGATCTAGTCGACCGTAATAACTGACTTCTGATTCAATCATCATGCTATGGACATGTGTCGATAGCACGTGGGCCCCTAAAAAGATGGTACAGGCTGGAAGGTTGCATTGCTTCTTTCCATTATGGCGTTTTAGCTGGCTCTTCATCTTCGGTTCAGATGAAGGACGTGGCATCATCTTGTTCATCTAATATGATGCAATAACTCCATCCTTTATGGTCATGCGGATCGTGACTGATGGCCTGGTTTTTCTTCTATCAAATCAATTGACATCTCTTAGGGATCCATATCTACAATCGGTGCCACCCATACATGGCACGATTGGAAAAGTGTCCATCCTTTCAAGAAAATCATCCGAACCGTTCTTACCTTCTATATAAAGGGCAATTTCCTGGCAGGGTGAATTTCTTTGCCTTCATCGAGCTTTTCTTCCTCTCTCAATCTTTCTTAGCTTTTTTTTTTTTCTCTGACTTTCATCTTCTCCCACAGGTAGAGACCCATTTTACTTTTTTCTTTTCCATCATAGTCAGATCTCTAAAAGTTCCTGCAGCTGTGGGATTCCAGCCGGTAGAGAGGGAGCTGAATCCTCTAGTGCTTCGGGTTCTCTTAGGAAAAATAATGCCGAGTCCAACCCGGAGTCGATCCTTTGTTCTCTGACCTTCGCCAAAATAGCTTGCCTCAGGGAATATTACCATATTCCCGAAAACCTTTCCTTGATTCTCCTAAAATCTGAAGATAGGGTGAACAATCCTCCCTTCGGTGCCATTGCAATATACGAAGACCACCTAAAAGCTGGTCTTCATTTTTCATTACATCTTTTTTTCTTAATGTTTTCAACATGTACCATATAGTCCCGGCATAATTGACTTCGAATAGTATTCGGAACGTCTATGGGTTTATAGTCCTCTGTAATATTTTAAACATAGAGCTTAGGACTTCTCTGTTCATATCTTTCTTCATAGTGAAGAAGGATTTTCACGACCGGGGATGGTGGGTCATCGGCCCCATCCAGGTCAAAAAAAATCCAGGGTATGCCCAGCGCTATCCATAGGTGGAAACCCAGCTTCCTCTTCATCTTCTCCTCTCAGCCATGAGACTTTAAAACAGCGTGGAGGGAACCCTGCTTGAGTGCCAATACAGGTAAAAAAGTTCTAAGGGCTGACCAATCAGACTTCGATATGTTGTCTAGATCTGAGTCCCTCCAATCCTAGAGTTGTTAGAAGAACGCAATCTCCATCTCGCTCAAATCAGCTAGTTTCCACCATTAGGTATAGCCGATAGTTTGCTTCTGTTTTATTTGGCCTAGTTTGTATTTTTGCTAGCTAACCTTGAAAGTTGTTTTTACTTAGAGGCGGTAAGATGAAGCCAGATTTTAGTAAACTTCATCAGGTCACCAAAAAGAGAGCAGTGCTAGTCCCCCAAGAGGGATTGGAAATTCGAAAGAAGGCTCGGTCCAAAGAGGCCTTAAGGGCTATGTTGATGAGGACATCATCAGGAGGTGATGATGTCCCACTAGCGGAGCCCCCTACAAGGGACTCCACTCTGATCTAGGCTTTGGAGCAATCAGTCCCAGTTCTAGCCATCGATGCACCACTGCCCTGTCCTTCCTTAATGGATAAAGGCAAGGCCCCCCAGACTGGAGAAGGGTTGGGGAGGTATACTCCATTGGATCGGGAGTATGAGGTAGACTTTTTAATCTTCTCAGATGCGCAGGGTTTGGTGCACCCAGACATAGCCATGAAGGTGTTGAAGGCTACACTACTCCCCTGGGATCGGGAGGTTACAAACAATCGCCACCTGGAGGAGGTGGTTGCTTCAGCATACCCCGCCATACCGAGGGTAAATGTCGTTCCTTCCATTCATCCTTTCAAGATTAGATTCAGCATAGCTAACTTTATGCTTCGATCAATGGATGTAGCTAATCCATGATGTGACTCTGATGGAGGAGAGCATAGCAAAGTACGTCAATTTTAGCCGAGGTATCTGGGAGGAGCTTCAAATGATGAAAGTTGAGAAAGAAGTGGTTGAGGAGCTAAGGACGGCCATGGAGGAGAAACTCAACAAGAGCAATGCTGATGTTCAGAGCTTGAAGAATGAGTTGAAGAAGGCTCAATTGAAGATCTCTGAGCAAGAAGCAAAGTTTAGAAAGAAGAAGAAAAGAATCCACTCCTTGGAGCATTTAGCCAAGAAGATCCAAGAAAAGGCCAAAGCGGTGACCAAAGAGGCCGAAGTGGTGGCTAGAGAATTTGAAGCCCTGAGGGGTCAAATAATCAGGGCAATTGAAGACTTCAAGAAGTCTTCATAATTCAAGAAGGAGGTAACTAAATCAGGGATGGTCAGTTATCAATTGGGCTTCAATGATAGGATTAAAGAAGTCCAAGGACTTTATCCTGAACTAGATCTCTTGAGTATCCATTTATACAAGGTCAAAGAGGAAGAATCCGAACCCCCTGCTAAAGCCGAAGAGGTACCGAGACAGCCCGAAGAAGTCCTAGTTGTAGTCAAGAAGTCCAAGAATAACTAGAAGTCTCGGTTGCAGTTGACTTAGTAGCTCTAGCTCAAACTAAAGAGGCTCCTCTTGCGGCCAACCCGGAGGTTGTCGCGGTAGTTGATGAATAGGCCTTTGTACCTCTTTTTTCTCTTTTTCTTTTTGTTTTTGTAAGAATAATGAAATGTAAATGTACTTCTTTTGGTATGAATAGAAAGTATACTTCTTCTTTCAAACTATGTCATGGTATGATTTTTTTCAAGTATGGAATCATCAGATGTATGATGCCCCCTATCTTGGTCAAAATTTCTTCAACTGTGAAGTCTTCGGATATGAAACAGTCTTCAATTTGAGAGAACTTCGAGTGAGATTTCTCTAAGTATGAGTCTTCAATTTGAGAGAACTTCGAGAGAAATTTCTCTAAGTATGAAGTCTTCGGACTTAGCCTTGTCAAGAATATAAGTCCCGAATGACTTGATCGACCTGGTCAACTACAAGATCGATTCCCTAACTCCCGAACTTAAGTAGCTTCGGACATACTGGATCAGTGGGAGTTTTTTTTTAGGGAAAAAAGAAAGGGTCCTTTAATGAAAGGGCTATTCTCGAGAATGACAAACTGTGACTTTCGTCGATGGCTTTGACCCATCATTATTAGGGTATACTGCCTTTACTAGATGTCACACTCTCATTGATAAAGAAGGAATAATTAATATCATGAACCATCCCAATCAGAGTCACCAAAGTGGCGTGCATCCAGAATCGAGTGGGTCGTTGTCCTTTGATTTCTCTTAACTACCCACTCACATGCTGAGGTAGTCGCTTCGACTTCTGTCAGTTGGAATGCACTTGACATGATTATAGGGGCATTTGGAAATTGATCAAGAAATTTGGACCGGCGGTGTCTCTTATATAAGAGGGTCTTGCCCTTGAGGGTTAAATTCCTTCAATTACTGGTGGTTTCACTCGTTGAGCAGTGCTTTGCTATGCTTTTTCTCCTATCCCCATAAACGAAATTCGACCGTCGTTTTCCTTTACCAGCATTAAGATGAAACTGGATGCTAGAAAGCTTCGAATGGTCATCAAGAAGAGGGCAGTTGCAGGCCCTTTAAGAAGATCGCAATATAGGGGCATAAAAAGGACTCGCCCAAATGCTCCTTCAGTAGTGCTTGCCCGGGATGATACTCCTATCATCGTGGAGTCCACGTCAGACGAAGATAATGTTCCTTTGTTGGAATTTCCTACTGAGCAGCCAATAGCATCTCCTGTTGCCAAGTCATCAGCGGAGCCTGATTGAAAGGACAAGGGTAAGGCTTTGGTTACCAAACCGAAGTCTGCACCGCAAGCCAGATCCAAATCACAAGCCTTCGGAAGAAAGGGCTTCGGAAGCTTTAGTGCATATGCTGTTGATGCCGGTCTTGACGATCCATGACTGGCAAAGACTTTGTTAAAATCCAACATTCTCCAGAAAGATTAGGAGGCTACCAGAAGTCATGGGCTGGAGGATATTTTTTCTTCCATTTATCCCAAGATATTGCAGGTACGTATAGGAATTGCCTTTGAAGTTTCTTTTCATTAGCTTGTATTGTCAAGGCTGATCTTATTCTTGTCTTCTTTGGCAGTTCATCCACGAGATCTCTTTGATGGAAAAGGCTATTCGTGGACTTACCAACATCAATAAAGATCTTCATAGCCAGTTGGAGTCAGCTAAAGCTGAGAGGGAAGCAGTCGAGGAGTTCCAAATGATCACAGAACAAAAATTGATTCGGACCACCGTCGCCAACCTTTCATTGGAGAAAGAGTTGGTGGTGGCTCGGGAGCAAATGATTAGAATTGTGGATGAGTTGGGAAAGAAAAGGAGGAAACTGC
This sequence comes from Areca catechu, assembly GCA_021397845.1. NCBI lineage: Eukaryota > Viridiplantae > Streptophyta > Magnoliopsida > Arecales > Arecaceae > Areca > Areca catechu. The sequence goes on along the minus strand of CM038045.1, from coordinate 148,352,858 downwards.
ACTCAGCCATAGTGATAATAAGGGACAACCTTCAAACCCTTGAAGAGGCCGTGGCTCAGAAAGTTGACTTGGAAAAGAGAATCAGCTCACTCGAGGAAAAGGTAGAATCAACTGAACAAAAAGCAGGGCTGGCTGACAGACATGCATTTAGCATCGTCGAAGCATTTGACAATGAAAGGTACGAGGCATGGGTGGAGGGTTACAATCTTGGTTTTCAAGATTTCTCGGAGAAAATCAAGAAGACCTACCTAGACTTAGATGCTCTGCCATTGCCATATCTGACAATGAAGCCAATAAGAAAGAAGGAATGGAAGATCTAGTCGAAGAGATGCCAGCTCCCCTGACCGATGAAGAAGTCACAAGGGAAGCTTCTACTTTTGCTCCGATTTCTGGGTTGGCTGATAAGAAACAATCTTGATGTATTTTCTTTCTTTATTCAGTAGATCAACTTCCTCTTGAGAACATGTAATGATATTTCTTGATTAAAGAAAACTTCCTTTTACTTGATGAATGTGCTTGAGAATTGTTCCAAGTATAAGTTGGTCGGCATCATAGGTAATGAATCAGGATTTAGGGTCAGCTCTGATTGAACCTGTCTTCGTCATAGATAGAAGAGTCTGAACTTGTTATTACTGTTGACAAGTCAGGCTTGTTGGCTTGCACTTATCGGATTTGCCATTAGGGTAGGTCGATTAAGTCATCAATGTGAAATTTATTGATAATAATAAGGTAGGCTTGTTAGACCCATCTCGGCACTTCATCGAATTTACCATAGGGTAGGCTGCTTAGGCTATCCCTGTATCTTTGATTGATAATAAGGTAGGCTGGTCAAGCCTGTCTTGATGCATCATCAGATTTACCATAGGGTAGGCTGCTTAAGCCATCCCTGTGCCTTTGATTGATAATAAAGTAGGCTGGTCAAGCCCTCCTCGGCACATCGTTGGATTTTTTCATAGAGTAGGCCACTTAGGCCATCTCTGTGTCTTTGATTGATAATAAGGTAGCTTGGTTAGGCCTACCTCAGCACGTTGTTGGATTTTTCTGTAGGATTGGCCGCTTAAGCCATCCCTGTGCCTTTGATTGATAATAAGATATGCTGGTTAGTCCAGTCTTTCCTTGGAGGCTCCATCGAGGATATTTCAAGAATTTTTTTTTAATTGATAGTACTTACAAAGGTTTTCTATATTCCAAGGCCGAGGTAGTAGGAGACCATCCAAAGTTTCAAGCCGATATGCCCCGGGGCGTACGACCTTTTTGATTTGGTAAGGTCCCTCCTAGTTAGGAGATTGTTTACCTTGTTTCGTTGGCCTGGATACTTCAGACCTCTACAATACCAAGTCTTTGGGCTGAAAGGCTTGTTCCTTCACCTTGGAGTTATAATATTTGATGATTTTTTGTCGATAGGCAGCCATCTTCATTTGAGCTTAAAGTGTAGTACTTTGGAGCAGATCTAAATTTGCTCTGTGATGCTTTGACATTTTAGGTTCTTTGAAGTGATCAATCCTTAGGGATTGTAAAGTGACTTCTACTAGAAGGACTGCTTTGTAGCCGTAGGCCAAGTTGAACGGAGATTCTCTGATAGCCATTCTGGGAGTTGTTCGATACACTCAAAGTACAGAGTTTAGCTCTTTGGCCCAAAGCCCTTTGGCGTCATTCAACTTGGTCTTCAAACTATGAAGAATTGTCCTATTGGTTACTTCAACTTCTCCATTGGATTGGGGATGTCCGACGGAAGTCAATCTATGGGCAATATGATATTGGGTGCAGAATTCTTTCAACTTAGAATTGTCAAACTATCTTCCATTGTCAGTGACAATGGCATGTGGAATTCCAAATCAAAATATAATTGCATTTCTGACAAAGTTCTCGATCTTTCCTTCAGTAATATGGGCTAAGGATTTGGCCTCAACCCATTTGGTGAAGTAGTCGATGGCCATAATGAAGAATTTTTGTTATCTAGAGGCCGGAGGGAACAGACCAAGTATGTCCATTCCCCATTAAACAAAAGGCCATGGGGCTATAAGTTGAGTTAGCTGGCTTGTAGGACATCTTTGAATATAGGAGTATCTTTGACATTGGTTGCATCTTCGGATGTAGTCAGCTGCATCTTTCTAAATGGTTGGTTAGTAATAACCTTGACAAATTATCTTGTAGGCTAGTGATCTGCCTCTAGATGGTCTCCACATATACCTTCGTGCACTTCTCTTACGGCGTAATCGGCATTCGATGGCCCTAAGCATTTTAATAAAGGCTGCATGAGGACCTCCTGTATAAAGATCCATCCAAAATAATATACTGGGATGCCATCCAATGGATTTGCTTGGCTTCAGTCCTATCTTCAAGTAGTATTCCTCTGTTCAAGAATCTAAGAATAGGATCTGATATGACGACATTCGCTGACGTGGAGCCTGCGGACGACCATGGTGGTGAGAAGCCTACCACCTGGGCAAGGCCACATGACGAAGAACCAAAGTGGACCACCCTGCCGAGGTAAGCATCCAATCAAGGCAGGGCTCATTGGGCAAGCCCCCCATATGAGGTTAGCTCCTGGCCGAGGTCGAGTTTGCCTCTCCAGAAGGGACCGCCCATCCGTTGTCAGCTCCCAATCGAGGCAGGGCTCATTGGATGAGCCCCGTGTCTGAGGTCAGCTCCTGATCGAGGTCGAGTCAGCCTCTCCAGAAGGGACCGCCCTTCCGAGGTCAGCTCCCAATCGAGGCAGGGCTCATTGTGCGAGCCCCCTGGCTAAGGATAGCTCCTGGTCGAGGTTGAGTCCGCCTCTCCGAAGTAGACCCTCATACTAGGAGCATGGTTTCCTGCCAAAGGCACGAAGAGGGGAGAAGCTAGAATTCAAAACAAAGGCAACGGAGTACCTGGCCACCCTAAGCCTCCGAGAGATGGCGCATACCCTGCCATGGGTGCAGGCCCCCCCTGCGGCATGTCATGCGCATGATCTGCACGATCCGGATAATGCCAGGCTCTTGGTGCGGGCACCAGGCTCAGGAAGAGGCTTCAACTAATGCCAAGTTCTTTATGGATAGAAGACTAGGAATTTAAGTCTTATAATAAGTCTATGAGTCCTGTATTTATTTTTATTTGAATAATTGAGTGCTGTTTTATTTTAATTTAGGTCCAATTAGAGTTAAATTGGCTTTGTATTGAGTCGGGTTCAAGATTTACTTGTGTTGGGCTTCAATTAAGCAAGAATGAGTGCAACCAACTTCACCAACAACTTGGAACACCACATCATCAAAGCACCATACCACCTTGGAAGACAAGTTATGCCAACTAGGAGGATAAATCATGCCACATCACCAAGACACATCAACCATGATTTTTCAAATTTGAATGAAGCTCCACTCTTTATGAGTGCCTAACTTGTAATTAGGAGATTTAAATTTGAATGGGCCACTCCTATCTTCATGGGACGCCCCTTGATTTTCTCCATGAAAGGAGGTGTAGCTTGAATTTGAAAGGGAGCTTAAGGTTTATAAAAGCTCCTACATCCTCTTGTAATGTTGATGATGATGATGAATGAAATGAATAATTTTTCTTGAAAGTTCTTTCCTTTGCTAGCCAAAGTCCCTTGAGAGAAGGTAGGTGTGAGACCTAGGTTACTTAGCCAATTCAAGCCTTAATCCCTCTTCCAACTCCATTCGGCCAACCTTGAAAATTTCTCTCCAAGCCAATTCAATTTCATCCACCCCTCTTCCAAAAGATGTCATCCTCAAAGGAGTTCTCCATGCCATCAAGTGAAGGAGATTCAAGCTATGGGCGCCAAAGGAGATCCACTTCAAGACAAGCCTAAGCCACTTCTTCCATTCCTAATTTTCCTCTTCCATTTCTCCATTCTTCCATCTAAATCTTTTAATTTTACCATCTATCTATGCAGGATCCCCGGGTCTCCTGGTTTCCAAGGTGAAGGTCTACTGTGCCAAGGAATCATAAACAAGGTGCCTTTAGATCTAGAGTAACTCCTTGCCATCTTAGTACTTCATCTTGAGTGTTCCTTTGCTAAATTTCAGAAGATTAATAGCCGGATAGCCATCTTTATAACCTTTTTTCAGATCTGAAATAGTAAATTATTCTAGCAACCTGTGTGGTTTCCTAACCACGAAGGTCCCTTCTTAGTTATTTTGAAAGGTTCTTTTCTAGTCAAGTTTATTTCCTTATGTTCCTTTCATATAATTCTGTTTCTTTTACGTAGAATAGCTGCATGTTTATATGTTTCATTTCCATTTAGTTCCTCTAATTCCTAGAAATGCATCATTCTATATTTGTCCCCTATCATCATGGTATCAGAGCATGGTATGTTAGGGTTAATTCTAAATTTCTGTATTTAGGTAGGTTGCTGAAATTTTCTGCATGCATAGCATTTATACTTGCTACATAGTTTTCTTTGTAAATCCAATCTAGATCTAAGATTCATGCCTCCTGAGCGGGTGTACACCAGTACACTGTCATGACCCATGGGAATAATGAGCCCCTGGCCGGACGTGAATCATTAGGTTGAAGTTTGGTATGTAAATACCTTTGTTTGTTTAAATTCTGCTTGCTGTATTTCTAAATAGGCTGACTATGATTTGCATTAAAGTCTGAATGAAAGTAGTTAATTTTTCATTGAAATAACTTTTTTCCTACTCCATATTACGTTAGTTATCAACATGCAAAATTTTATCTTTAGAAAAAAATCACAAAAAAAATGAAAATTCCCACACTCCATCACTATTGCTGAAATTTCTGCTGTTCTGTTCTGTTCTTTTTACATTATCTAACTTTTAGTATCTGCTCAGAATAGTATAGATTTTATCTTTAAATTTCCTTTCATATGGTAAATCCCCTGCAAGTTAGGAGTGTTTTGTTTTTTTTTTCAAATTTTTATGAAACTGATACATGTCACTTTTCTGCCCCACATCAGAACTGCAACACATTGATTTCTGTACCTGAAATTTGGATCCATATGCTTGTTGCATTCATTTCATGGTAAAACAAGTTAAGGGCATCAAATTGACATAGGGTCAGGATTTCATCACTTGTCCCTAGCCCAAAAATCACCAACTTGCATAATGAACCCAACCCTAATTAAAACGAAGTAGATATTTAATTGCTCTAGTGAGCTAGGGACACCCACAAGGTCGGGTCGAATCAAGTGTCAAGCCAACTTTGACAGCCTGTTTGTGTGTGCTTGTATCTGGTGTCTAGGCAAGTGGTTCAGGGACAAGAGCCCGAAGGAAGGTGGGTTAGTTCGCTTACCTGGCCAATTTCAAATTGGTGTCTAAGGCAAGCAAAGAGGAACCTCCACCAACCTTATACTTACCTGGCCAGATGCTAAGTTACTACAACCCGAATTGTTAATTTGACCTAACATTTGGTTTGGGCTCTAGGTCTAGCAAACCCCATTCCGCTTTGACTCTAGGTCTAGCAAACCCTAGTACGTGTCTACTTTGTGTGCTTGGCTGCATTATAATACCCTGACTGATTGAATGTTTGCATGACCACTAGGTTAGGAACCCAGTACAACCAGTCTAAACCCCAACCCAACTCAACCATGGAATCCAATCTTGAAACTCTCATATATACCTTGTATGAACAACAGAATGCCCAATTGATTACTCAACTGACCAAATCCTTTACCCAATCCCAAAATCAGCTTGCCCAATTTACTACTCAAATGAACAATAGATTTGATCAGATTACCATAGGTTTGACCAGATAGGAGACCAATTAGGAAACCTAGAGAAAACCCTTGAGACACATATTAGACCTAAACATGAGCCTGACCTTAGGACCCCATGTCTCCCACATCCTATGAGTCTAGTAAACCCTAGACCTATAGAGCTGAACCCTTGTCCTATGAGCCTCAGGAACCCATAATCCCTAGGTATCAGCCTAGTACCAGTCAACTTTTCCCTGGTCAACCTGAATCACATAAGATCAGTACCCCTATATATGAGCATACTATTTGTCCACTTCCCTTTAGTCAACTTAAACCCTTTAGGACTAGTGCGCCTAGCCAAGGACCAAATTTTAACCAGCCCAACTTGAGCCAACCCCAGCCCAGTACCATTATGGCCCGTAGAGAAGATAAAGGCAAGTCTGCAAAGGTTTTGAAGAGTTCCAATCTCCCGAGAGTGTGTTTTAGATATTGCAAACCAGGCCATTTTGTTAGCCAGTGTCCAGTCAACAACCTATACCTAGGTGAGCTAGATGAAGATGAGTCTGAACCCATTGTTGAGCCCAATATAAAAGTATATGAGGCAGATCCAAGTTTAGTAGACGAATACGAAGGAGAAGACTTTGAGGAGAAATATGAATAAGAGGAACAAGAGAGTGAACCCATTGAGGAATCAAAGGATAAAGATCTTGAACCCACTATAGAATTTGAAGAAGAAGTGACTGAGCCAGGATCAAACATTATAGATGAAAGTGAGGGTTCACAAGAGTTGTCCATAGAGGAGGTCCAGGAACAAGTCTTTAAGGAACCTGACCCTTCTATTAGAATCTTACATAAGGAGCCACTAGAAGAAAGCCCAATTATAGAGCCCAATCCTAAAGTTCAAGAGCCCGAGGAATTTATTGAGGACATGATCTTTTTAAGTCAGTACCCTCAGGATGAATCCCCTCTCCTAGTTTCCATTGAAGACCTCTTTCCAGAAATTCTTGACCCATCCTTCCATAGTAGGGACCTTTTCTTGCCCATAGATATAACTCAATGTTCATACATTAAGGTCAGTCTCCTTAACCCAGAACTAGTCCCTGAATCCCCTCCTTATTTCCTACCCTTCCCTGATTCTTCTCATGTTTCTAGAACCATTATATTGCATTTTGTAGAAGTAAGCATAATGCATACATTCATTATGCATGTTGGATTTGCATCTTACTTCTGGTATACCTTATGGTATTTGCTAGGAGTCCATTGTAAATTTTTATGTGCATGCCAAGCTAAGATCAAACTTAGAGAGTCTATAGTATGTTAGGTTTTGGCCCAAAGAATCCAATAAATTTCCTTCGATAGGAAGGCCTAGTCGAGTCTATTAGGTGTTGGTTTTGAGTCCAATAAGTCCACAGACCTAATCCATCTGTCCACACATGCACAAATCTCTGCACAACATCTACATCAAGGCATTAGCATTCATTTGAACACTGGTAATAACATGGCTAATTTCTGAAATCAAGCCAAAGGACTTAATATGGAGGATTCTGTAGAGATTAGGTCTAGACCTAAGTGGTTTCCTCTTGGAGCCCCAAAGAAGCTACTTGTATGCACAACTGGACCCTTTAGAGTGATAAAGAAGGTGGAACCCAATGCCAATGTGCTTGATCTGCCCCTGGATTTAGGCATTAGCTCTACCTTCAATATCGCGGACTTGGTTGAGTATAGGGAATCGATGGTGATTTCTAGTGAGATTTTTGGACCTCACCCATCCTTTGAGAGAGAAACCTTACCTGAGTATCCACTAAATTTGCTTGAGAGAGGAATACGGATTGAGCATATCCTGGACGATCAAGCTATCACGACCCGGGGCCATGGCTATCAATGCTACTTGGTCCGATGGCAAGGTCGACTAGAATCCGACGATGCGTGGATTCTCGAGAGGACCCACAGCACCTCCACCCGGACTTACTGCAAGCACCAGACAAATCTATACTCGACAGAATCGAGTTTCTTCCATCCTGAGAGAATTGATGGGGACATCAGGTCAACTCTAGTTTATTATGGATCCCTGAGTTTTGAGTCCCTTAGCCATGATTCAAACTGTCTTTGAGTCCAATAATCTGGCTATGTTATCCATTTGAGTCTTGTATTTGGGCCTTGAGTTTTATTTTTCAGGCTTTGTTATACTTGAGTCCTGTATTTTGGCCCCTGAGTCCTGTTTTGGGCCATTCTACATTTGAGTCCAGTATTTAGAGTCGACTCACACCATTAGGGCTTATGAGTCAAGTTTTGGATTATGTTTAGCTCAGTTGAGCTTGGTTGTTCAAGTCAGCTCATTGTGAGTCTTTAGTCATTTTGGTCTTGTTATGTCATTTGGGTCTTGTGTCAATTTTGATGCAGAACAAAGAACAAAGAAGCGTATGCGGAAGTAAAAATTAAGATTAATTCTTTTTTTTTTTTAATATTTCAGAAATTGGCTTTGACTCAAAGTAAAGCTAAACTAAGTTAAAGGAAACTAGGTAAGGATTGAAAGCACAATTTAGAAGAAACTAAATTATCAGAGTAGTTCAGAAGTAACGGATCGCTGGGGTTGAGAAACTCCCAGACCTAGGGTTTCGCTCTGAACTTTCAACAGAACAGAAATAGAGAGAAGAGATGGTTTACCAACCAGACAGTGATCTTCTCAGAATTTGGATGGAAGAACTCTCTCGAGCAGATTGTGAGATCCTCGGAGTCAGCTATCTTCGCAATAGATCCTCCAATACTGGTCTTGTGGTTTGGTCGGCTTCTCTTGGACTCAAGATCTGGGAAAGAAGAGGAACAAGTGATGGAATTCAGATACTCAAGAAAAGATTTACCAGGTTGAAGAACTTGAAAGCTGAAGTTGCTGAAATCAGGATTCTCCTGGAGGCTGATCTGACTTCCTCTTAGAATTGCTGTAGATCTGAAGTACCCGGACTGGAGCTGGATGCTGGTGGTCGGCCTGGACTTGGAGAGGGTGGCCGTGAGAGGTGGGATAGGCTAGGGCTTGGTGGAAAGAGAAGGGTGATGGCGGCTAGGATTTGGGAGTGGAGTGGCTAACCTAGGGTTTGGGTTTTGGAGATCTCACACCTCCTCAAGGTTCCTGGGGAACCCGGATTTACTCCCTCACGGAGCTCAACACCTGGATGCAAGTGCGGAAGAGAGAAAACACAAAGTTTGCTCACAAAAAAAATTTGGCTTCATTCATCTGATTGATTTAAACTTACAAGAGGGGTTTAATTTATAAGGCTTTACAAGGGAGTAGGGTTTTACATCTTCCCATGTGGGACTAAAGGAGGGGATCTACAAATCAGGATAATCCATACACATATGGTCGGCCAAGGTACCAAAAAAAATTTGATTAGGGTTATAAAAGGCAGGTAGATGGCGCCTCCTTGCTTGGATCTTCAAGAGAATTTTTTTCCTTCCATGGATCAACTCTTTTGGACTCCTCCTTTTCTTCCTCCCTAAGTCAAGGCCCTTCCCATCTTTGTTTTGGATATTTTTGGCAGGTAGTGGGCGCCTCCTTGAAGTTCTCTCCAAGAGAATTTCTTCCCTTTCTTAGTTTGGTTCTTTTGGGAAAGACTTGGGCCGCCCACTTGATTTGTGGACTCTTGGTGGATTTCTCCTCAACTGGCGCATGAGAGAAGGAAGCTGCTATCTATGGCGTGGGGACCAAAGGCTGCTGGATGTAGATATGGCGCCCCCTGGACTCAGGCGTATGGCTGGGAGTGTGGCTGGGAGTGTGGCGCCCACTTGCTAGGCCTTGGGAGAAAATGTAACACCCCAGGTTGAAGCCCTAGTCCACAACTGAGTCAACATGACTCAACAAAATAAAATGCAGGTAATGTAGACTCAAGCTAAATTGAGTTGATCTAGTCAACTCTTATTACAAACCAAAAACCCTAATTCTTCGGGCAAGGTTAATCAGAGATCCAGATGGAGCTCTGAAGTCTTCTTCTGAGTCTGGTGCCCGCACCAAATTTGAGTCCTATAGTTTTGTTCAAGTTCTATATTGAGTCAGTCCAGTCCAATTCAGTAAGAAGAAGACTCAAGACACTGATGGACCCCAGCCAGAGTGAAAATTTGACAACTTCAAGGAATCCTAGTCATATTTGGATGTGCCATCTTGGATTGCATGAGAAGGACCTTGAAGATCTTCACATCATCAACCTGCTGAGAAGATGGAGCCCAGGAAAAATCTTAGAACCAGCCTAGCACTGAAGTGGGCCGCCCAAAGCCCAAAGCCTTCTTAGATATTGCGCCCCACCCTTATGGTCACCTTCCTTGGTCGGCCACCCTTAGAATTACCACCCATTGGACCAAGTCAAAGAGAGGGAGAGACTGAGTCAAAGAGAAGGTATAATCCTAGTTAGGAGAGGAATTGAGAGCCCATTTGGGAGAGGAGATCTTCAATGTATTTGAGTGGAAAAAGGATACTTAGGATTTTACTTATATGCCCTTACTTGGAGCCCAAGCTTGTATGCCTATATAAAGGGCCCCCCTCTCATGTATATTTGATGCTATTGAATATGAAAAATTTCCTGAGTTCTTCTCAACTTTCTGTGTGAATTCTGTATGAATTTTTGTGTGATTAAGGGTATCTATGTGATCCCTCAGGGTTTCTGTGTGATCCCTGTGCCTTGCCTCCAAGCCACCGACCTTCTTTATCTCTTGGCCACCATTCTAAAACCTCTTCCCCTTTCTTCTTCTTTCAGCCATCTAGCCTATTTTTTCTTATTTTTCTAACTCTTGTTAGGTGATTTACAGGTCTCTTAGAGTTCACAAATCCAAGGATTCCATCTGACAAGCTTTCGAGCCACCGGATTGAAAGCCGCAAATCTATAGGGTCGATAGCTTTGTTTTCCATGCCGCATCCAGGAGCGACGAGCAAACTCTTTATGGATCGAACTTCAAATCTCTGCTAGGTACACTCCCTAGACTTCTCTGGTAGCGGTATTGCAGAAGAACTAGTCCTAACCAGGGCCTCTTAGCTTTGGCGGTCCTGTTTCTTCACTTTTAGGATTTATTTCTGCATGCATGTGCTTCAGATTTTCTATAGAATTTCATATTTAATATCTTGGCTTGAAATCTGGGATACAAACTTTTAACTTAATGCCTAACAACAAAAAAATAACTAGCATGCATAAATAGTCCCGCATCAAGATTACAATGGAGTCATCATGGAGAGTCTGAACTCCTCGTAGGTCATCATCGGAGAAGCTTATAGTATTTTTGCTTTCATACCTCTTAGGAGTATTCTTTTCGGTTATGCTTCTCCAATGGATCTGTTAGTGAAGCATGCCCACTCTTCCATCAATAGGACCCTGATTAGGCAGTTCGATTTCTTCCGTGACCCTTGTGGGAGCAATTGCTTCAATTCGGGTTTCCTGGGAGCTGACATACTTTTCCAAGTACCCCCTCTTGATTAGATCTTCTATTGCATCCTTGAGTTGGATGCAATTTTTGGTATTATGACTGTGGTCCTGGTGGAATCGGCAATATTTATTCCTATCCCTCCATATAGGATTCGTCTTCATGGGACGTGGCCTTTGCAAAAAGCTTTCTTTCTCTATTTCCATCATAACTTCTCCCTTGGAAGAGAGAGGAGTATAGGAGTCGAACTTGCTGCCCCATGGTTTGGGTTTAGGATTGTGTCATTGGACCGGCACGTCGTTGTTAGTGGGTTCGGGTGGAGCTTACCCTTTGTTTCTCTTCTTCTTGGAGATTGACCTTCCTTTAGTTAAGCATCGGCTCGCAGCTTGCTCTTCTGCCATTGCATATTTCTGGGCTCTTGTAAGTAGTTCGGCATAGTTTGTAGGGAGTTTTTTATCCAGGAAGAAGGTGAACCTGGATGATCAAAGGCCTTTTTTCATGGCCGACTTGGTCACATACTCGTTGAGATCGGGGATCTCAAGAGTTGCAGAGTTGAATCTGGCAACATAGTCTTTAAGACTTTCTCCTTCGGCGTGCTGTAGCAGGAAGATGTTGTCGGAGTTGCGAGGCATCTTCCTACAAGTCCTAAAATGCGAAACAAATAGGTTTTCCAATTTACTAAAAGAATGGACGGTACTTGGTCTAATGCTCGAATACCACATTCGAGCTGCTTTCTTTAAAGTGGCGGGGAAGGCGAGTCAATGAAGGGCATCCGAGGCCCCTTGTATCATCATATGCACTTGAAGCTCCCTAGATGATCAAGAGGATCAGTGGTTCCATCTTATGCTTCTAGCTAGGAACCTTAATATGGCAGGAAATTACTTCTTCCATGATTCTTTGGGAGAATGGATGCCATGAATTGTATGCCATAACATCATCAATTCTTCGCTGATCGTTAAGCTTTTCAACCTGGAGTTCCAGTACTTTGAATTTTTCTTCATAATGATGATGTGCTCCCTTCCACCTAGCATTCCCTAGTGCAGAGTCACCGAAAGGAACCGAGAGAGATCTTCATGATCTCTTCTTATCAATTCGGCTCTCCATGAGCCCATGATGTCGAGAACTTCAAGGCTCGCAGGATTGTTGACCCCGAGATGAATGTTGAGTGGATTCTAGTCATTGTTCGTCATCTCTCCTAGATTGGTGATTGTGTCTGGAAGTTGCCAGCAGATATCATCCATGGACCGTTGTTTCTTGGAAGGTTTGAATTAAAGTAGTCAACACGTCCACCCTTTTCATGAGGGTCTCTAACTATTGCAGTCCTATAATGATTGTGGGAGGAATTGCCTCATTCTCCAATGGAAGCTCATTCCTTTGGGATGCAGGGCATCCCCTACTTGTTGAGACATTCTGAACTTTGCCTTTCACCATCTTGTATTTCTTAGAACTCTCCTTTCCAAGAAAAGAACAATCATCCCCTTCCTGGTGCGCCAATTATTGATGTTGAATTCCTGCAAACCGGACAGAGTGGCTGGATTGCTGGTTCGCCTCTTGGAGTTCCTGCAAAACAAACTCCATGATCAGGTTTTTTTCGGTGGGGGACACTCTGATGCCTAAGTCAGTAAGGATCCAGGCTCTAGAATGGAAAGCTCAAAGAGAAAGAGGTGGAATGAAAGGGGTGAGAGCTTGAGTGGTGTTATGAGAGCTAGCTACGGACTGGCTCTGACTTGCCTAAGATCGCTCAGAATTGCTTACCTCAGAAGTCCCCTCTTACCGATATTTATAGGTGAGGTTGTAACTAAAAGTAGTTAAGCCTTCAAGAATTTTGTTAGGGAAGTTGGTTAACCCAACTTCCTTATAACTGAATGAGGTTGCTATCGAAGGTTGGCTACCCCAGTTTTATTGAAGCAGGAGCTATTGATAACCAAACTAATTCTTGATGGCTCTAGGCCAAAGAAAAACCATTAACTTACTTCAAGACCATCCTTTTTGGAATGGACTGAAGTTAAGCTGGTCATTTGCTTTGAACCCATCTTCTTCGGAGTAGGCTGAAGATGCATTAGCCATTTATTTCAGACCAGTCCTCTTTAAAGTAGGCTATAGATGCATTAGCCATTTGCTTAGGACCAGTTCTCTTCGGAGTTGGCTGAAGACTAACCCTGCACTATGCGATATTGATGGCTATATAGTAATATCGAATTCTAGCTTTATCAGGTTTTAGAGTCATCTTCAGGTTCACCGGCTTGGTCGACCGGTTCAAATAGGATCAATCGAACCTCTAAGCCGGTAATCACTTTTTATTGAGCCGGTTTATCACAACACCTCCCTCTTATTGCAACTAAGAACTGCAACATGTTATGAATCGAGTTTTATTTAACTCAATGGTCGCACCAAGCGTGGTGTCCAAAGTTTGAATCTTGAGTGGTCTTAGCTCTTAAAATATTTAACGTTGCACAACTTCTTTTCGGATGAAAAATTTCATGTCTTCGATAGAATGAAATGCTCTCTTACAAGGTGGGACTTCCCCCTCCAATCTTGAAAAGAAGGCGATGAGTTTGTTCAGGTCAACTAAGGATAACAACATACAAAATCTAGACTTACAACTGACCTAACCTAATAATAGGTCAAGATTTTTTGGAGACATACCCACCCTCAGATCATTTCGAGACACTCATTTGATCCTAACCTAATTTATTCTACAAGACTCGATCTCTAATATAGACAATCTAATCCAACAAATCTAGTCTTAAGGATTCTAACAAATTCTCAAAATAATTAAATAAGTAATATTAACAAAATAACTATTAAAAAAAATTATGCAAATTTATGTTCAATATAAATAGGTTATATTTGATTTATGATCAAAATTGAAATTAGAATTATAATAAATTGGAATGGAAATTGGAGTGGTCATATCCTCCAATGTATTTAGTTCATGTGCAAACCAGGAACAAAATGAGATTTGAATACCAGAAGAGTAAGAATTGGATTTTGGAAGATTGGAAAAATGAGAATGGAACTTCTTCCAATCAAATGGTTGGAATGGAAATTACTCATTCACGTTCCCATTCCAAAACTATAATCCCCCAACTGAACATACTTTTAAAATGTTTAAGAAAATTTGATCTATGCACAATCCTCAAACCAGGCCAATAAAGGATGGGTCAATATTTCCCACGTCGAATACCAGCAAAACAAATCACGGCACTTGCTTCTCCTGACGCCACTTCCAAAAAAGGGGGCCAAACTTACTCTCCCATGAGAAGTCCCATCCCCTTACACCTTATGAGGTACCTAGTCCCATGAGAAATCTACACAATTTTTTATGATTCACCTTCTATTGTAGTTGCTTCCCGCCTGGACATTAGAGATCTCTAGAGAAAGTGGCACTCGTGAGTTGTATCTACAAAAATGTACTAGCCGAAGGCAGGTCTAGCAAAGACCCTCTGATACGTAAGTCAGGTGGCAAGTAATAGAAGGAAGAAAGAAGAGTGGAGTGCAAAGAGAGAAGAAGAGTTCCAGATATTATTTTGGGGGTTCTCAAGGAACCCCTTTTATAGGTTAGAGATGAGGGTATTTTCAAAATGAAAAAATCCTCAGTGAGTTTAATGAGAAGTGATAGGTCTGAAGATCCTGTCAGGGTGATGTTAGAGGATCATTTTATTTGTCTAGAATGTTCACTTCCAATTAATTAAGATTTTGTCTCTTCCATGCTGCTGGCCATGTTTCTTAAAAGAGATGTGGACCATTATATAGGACTGGTCATGCTCTTCTTAATTGTGAGGATTTGCTAAGGATTATGGCATTGGTCTCTTGATCATGCAATCGGGTGCATCAAGATGAGCATCAATTAATTTCTCCTTTGGTTGCCTTGCAAAGCATGGCTTGAGAACCTCTTTGACCTTGGGCAAGGGTCCGAGATTGGCATGAGTACCCCTACTGAAACCAAGGATCCATAGGGCTGAGAGATTTAGGATGCAACTATGTCCTACCTGAAGGATGTCTAGCCTTGACTGCTGGAGGCAAGGTGAACCTGTCCTTGCTGAGGCTGAAGGTCGATCAGGCTGAAGGAACTTAATAATGCGGTCCTACTCTAGCCAAGAAACTTCTATGTATCCTTGGGACACTAAGGATGGAAGGTTAGTCCCCACATCACCTTCAATTGCCTCTGCACTTAATTGCATAGCCCTTGCCCACCCACTATCAACCTTAGGGACCTTTAGGCATTAATTTGCATTCTTGGCCATCATTATAGCAAAATTGGATCAGGTGATAGCTTTTTGGTACAATTGATGTCCCATTGGTTCGAATTGCATGTGAACTTGGTCCACAATCGTGTATATCTAACTTCCAAATTCAAGCCATTCAATAGGGCTGTGCTAGCTTATTGTGATACCTTGAACTGGATTTGACAAGGAATCATGCTTAGATATGGAGCTCAAGTTAAAAGTTTCATTGTATTCAAATTAACTCCACTCAACCTGTTACTACTTAGGGTGTGTTGCCGCTGAATCTCCCAGACCGAATTCTCTCAATCTGGCTGGAGTGCACATCTCTCCCTAGTTCCTGCAAAAATGTCCCACAGACCGGTAGTGTTCTAGTGGGGGATACTCTGATGGCTAAGTTAGTGGGAACCTTTGAGCAACAGAATGGAGGAATCAAAAAGGGATAGGCTTGTAGAGAAGGAAGAGCTCTCTTAACCCTCGAAGTCCCCCCTTTTTACCTTATATAGGTGCGAAACTTCACCAGAATCAATTAGGGGCCAGGCTGGGAATGGCCAGGTGGCATCGGATCGCGAGACCTGCGGGATAACGGTGCCAAGATCATGGGATCTGTAGAGTAATGGCACCGAAATGTCAGGATTCTATCATAACGGCATCCTGGTACCAGCTGGAAGGAGCCTTTGATGCCTCCGTGCCGTCCTTGGAGCGGTCTGGCTTGGGCCGATAGGGGCTTGGCTGAAATGGATCAGTCGGACCTTAAGTGGGTCGGTCGGACCTTTGGTTCAGCCCGGCCGAAGGGTCGTCGGCTCCGGTCTTATTCGGAGGAAAGTCGATTGGGTATAACAGTTGCCCCCTTGCTCTTGGCCTTCGGGAGGGGTCGTAGCTTTGAAGGGCGAGAGCATAATTCTTATATTGAATGCATCTGTCCTTGAGATGATTGCGGATCACTTGGGCATGCTGTGTCTGGTCATTTCTCACTACGAAAACTCGTACTCGGGATAGGTGTCGACACTACATTGGAAGCGGATAGGCGGTAGTTAATGCAGAAGTGGTGCAATGATGAGTGGCCAACCTGGCCCACTCAACCGTCGGGCTTCGGAGGTGACTTGAAGACGTGGCGACATCTGGGGGGTTGGCGCCGTGCTGGGGGCGACCCTCTGCCACTGATCTGGTGATCGCGCGGATTGTGGCTCAAACATGCTTTTTTCCGTCACATCGGCCTCCACTGCATGGGGAGTCGTATTGCCTGACAACTGGTTCACAACACTCGAGGGATGATGGAAATTGGTTCTCCCAAGGGCTATAAAAAGAAGGCGTTGAGACTTTGGATGGAGTTTTTTGCTGCATCCGTACTTGAAAAGAGAGCACCACATTCCATCATCTTCGTCTTTTTAGGAAACCAATCCTCAGGTTAGTCCTCATTCCCTTCAAGCTTTATAGTAATGGCCTCCAACCATAGGGAGAGGGAGCTAGGTCCCAATCAGGTCCAGTCTGAGATGAGCAGAATCGGGTATAGGCCCTTAGGGTTAGGTACAACATTCCCTCCACCCTGCACCTCACCATCCCGGACTGGGAAGGGAGGGTGACCGGACCACTGACCCTTGGAGCCCTCCCGATATATGAGGATCACCTGAAGGCTAGCCTTAGATTCCCTTTATGTGACTTTTTCATCGAGGTTTTTAACCTTTATAGAATCACCCCTACGCAGCTGACCCCGAATAGCATTCGGGCTATTAGTTGCTTCATAGTTCTATGCCAGAGAGCCGAAGTAGAGCCTAGGACCTTTCGTTTTACCACCTTCTTTGTTCTAAAGAGAGACTTTAGGAGCAAGGAGTGGTGGGTGCTTAGCCCCCATCCTGGGCGGAAGATACTCGGAGGTCTTCCGTCGGCTATCCACGGATGGAAATCCAAGTTCTTCTTTGTGCATAGCCTTCAGCCTTGGGGCTTTGACCTATCATGGAGGGAACCAAGGCTGAAGGCTAATGAGGGAAGGGTGGTGTTGATGGCCGACCAAGCTGACTTCAATGAGATAGAGGTGGCCAACATCACAATGTTGCATGAGTTGCTTCGGGAGGATAGCATCCACTTGGCCGGAGTCAGCCACCATGGGCACTTAGGTAGGGTAGAAGCCATTGCCATCGGTCCCTTTCTCATTCTATAGGCTTTATTTTCTTCTTTACTTACTTTGCTTTTGCCCTTGCAACAGGAGAGAAGATGAAGCCTGACAGAGCGAAGGTAGTAGAATGGGTGGCAAGGAAGAGGGCCACCCAGTCGTGGGGTCGATCGCGGACAAGCCAAAGAAGCAGCGGGTGGAGGAACGGCCCGCGATTGTAGTGGATTCAGAATTCGATGAGGATGATGTGCCCTTGTTGGAGCGGCTACTAGCGAAGGCATCGGGACCTCCGCCCATTGTCGAGGAGTCGGCTGCTCGACCGGAGCAAGTCCCCTCTGAGCTGACTGAAGTGGGGATGGCCTCAACCTCACCAATGGCTGAGCTGGCAGAGGCAGTTCGCCCCGTGGAAAAGGAGAAAGGTGTAGTTGGGGGAGCGGACGCCGATGAGGTCAGCTACGACACCTATCAATGCTAGCATGCTCTCCACAACCCCCAGCAAGCCAGGGATCTACTCAAATAGGCTATCACTACGGTCGACTGGGAGGACTCTAGTCGATGTAAGCTGAACGAGGTGGCGAGAGGTGCCTACCTTAACCTGTTGAAGGTAACTTATCATCCTTTCATCTTCTTTCCTTTTCTCCTTTTCCCTTGTGCGTGATTAACATAGTTCACTATTTGCTGCTTCTCCATGATATCTTGCTGATGGACGAGGGCTTCAGCGAGATGGTTCATATGTCAAAGGCCTCGACCAAGAAGGCCGAGGGGTTAGAGATGGCCAGAGCAGTGACGGAGGCATCATAGAAGGCCATGAAGGAGAGGCTATTGCCAGTCTGGCCAAAGCCAAGTCCTTGAAGAAGTAGGCTGAAGACCTGCATATTCAGCTGGCCAAATGGGAGGCCAAGTTGAAGAAGAGAAGGCAAAGGTTACCTCCTTGATCTGTCGACTGAGCGAGGAGGAGGAGCGGTCTGCTAACTTCGAGAGGAGCTCGTGGGCCCATTAGGCAGTGTCGACGAAGTACATGAACCAGCTTAAGGAGGTGAAGGAGCTGGCAGAGGAGCAGGTCTGCGACGCTGTGGTGGAGTACAAGGCTTCCGCTAGCTTTAACGATGAAATGGAGGAGGCCGGAGTAGCGGGCTATGAGTACGGCTTCGATGCCTACCTGAAGAAGGTAGCCGAAGTCTTTCCAGAGCTTGACTTATCTGCCATATAGTTGAAGCAGCCAGCGAAAGAAGGAGAGCTGATCGACATCAGGGCCGATGCCCAAGTTACTGTTGATATGGGGCTAATAGAGGCATCGATCGAGACTTCGGATGCGGTGCAGAGGGCCGAAGATCCTCCAACTAGTCCTCCTTTATACCCGCAGGGCAAAATTTGAGACTGATTGTAAAAGTCTGCCCACTCTTGTACAAAAACTTTTCATCAATGAAAAAAGTGACTCCTTCTTTCGGTATGTCTTTGGTGTTTATTTTTCTGAATGTGGAACAGTCGGTTTAGTTCGAACTCATCTCTTTTTAGAAATGTTTCTAAGTGTTGAGAGGCTGGTCTAGCCCGAGCCCATGTCTTTTAGAAATATTTCTAAGGGACCCTTGAACTATCCGTTTATAGGGAAATCCTTCAAGCATTTAGGATCTCACTAAGTACTTTTTGATCGAGGTCAGATTTTGAAGGGGCTATGCTAGAGCCTTGCCGATCGGGATCAGACTTTGAGTAGGCTACCCTAGAGCCTTTGCCGACCGGAATCAGACTTGAGTGGGCTATACTAGAGCCTTTGCCAATCAGAATCGGACTTGAATGGGCTACACTAGAGCCATTGCCGATCGGAATTGAACTTGAATGGGCTACACTAGAGCCTTTGCCAATCAGAATCAGACTTAAGTGGGCTATACTAGAGCCTTTGCCGATCAAAGTTGAACTTGAATGGGCTATACTAGAGCCTTGGCCGATCGGAATCAGACTTGAGTGGGCTACACTAGAGCCTTTGCCGATCAGAATCGGACTTGAGTGGGCTACACTAGAGCTTTTGCTGATCGGAATTGGACTTTAGTGGGCTACACTAGAGCCTTTGCCGATCGAAATCAAACTTGAATGGGCTACACTAGAGCCTTTGTCGATCGAAATCGGACTTGAGTGGGCTACACTAGAGTCTTCGCTGATTGGAATCGGACTTAAGTGGGCTACACTAGAGCCTTGGCCGATCAGAATTGGACTTGAGTGGCCTACACCAGAGCCTTTACCAATCAGAATCGGACTTGAGTGGGCTACACTAGAACCTTGGCTGATTGGGGTCGGACTTTGAGTGGGATATATTAGAGCCTTGGCCAATCGGGGTCTAACTTCTTTGTAGAGTAAATTGCTGTCTTTATTGATAATACTTGCGAAAGTTATCTACATTCTAAAGACATGCCACCTGCCGTCCGTTTAGATGCTCAAGTTAGTAAGTATCGGCTCGGATCACTTCAACCACCCGATAGGGGCCTTCCCAATTGGGGGAGAGCTTTCCCTATTCAGTTAGCCTGGATATCTTTGACCTCTGCAGAACCAGGTCACTGACCCGGAAGCTTCGAGCCTTGACTCGAGAATTGTAATATCTGGCCATTCTTTGACAATAGGTCGCCATCCTCAGGTTCGCCTAGAGTCGAGTTTCCTCGAGCAAGTCGAGGTCAGCCCTTCTCTTTTCAAAATTGGCTGGTTTGGTAAAATGATCAATCCGAAAGGACTGCAAGGAGACTTCAACCGATATGACCACTTCACTCCTATAGGAGAGATTGAACAGTGTCTCTCTAGTCATTGTCCGGGAGGTAGTCCGATAGGCCTAGAGCACTGAATGAAGATTTTCCATCCAGAGTCCCTTGGTGTCGTTCAGTCGGGTCTTCAGCCCATGTAGGATCGTCTGATTGGTGATTTTGGCCTCCCCGTTGGACTAGAGGTGTTCGACTGAAGTTAACCGGTGGAAGATATGATACTGCTGGCAAAAATCCTGAAACTTTGGGTTGTCGAACTGTCTTCCATTGTCGGTGATGATTGCCAGTGATATGCCAAACCGAAAAATGAAGTAGTTTCAGACAAAGTTCTCCACCTTGGCTTCGGTGATCTATGCAAACGACTCAATTTCCACCCACTTCGTGAAGTAGTCGATGGCTATGATCAGGAACTTTCGTTGTCTGGATGCTGGGGGGAACGGCCCGAGGATGTCCATCCCCCATTGTGCAAATGGCCAGCGGGTGGTCTATGGGTTCAGTTGACTAGCTGGTCACCTTTGGATATTGGAGTACCTCTAGCATGTGTCATACTTTCTAACAAAGTCGAGGCATCCTTCTGAATGGTCGGCCAGTAAAAGCCCTATTAGATGATCTTGTAGGCTAAAGATCTACCTCCCAGGGGGTTGCCATATATGCTTTCGTGCACTTCTCTGAGTGCGTAATCGGCATTCAACGGCCCCAGGCACTTCAGTAGTGGTTGCATAAATGACCGTTTGTAGAGAACTCTGTCAAGGATGATGTACTTTGAGGCAGTCCAGCGCACATGCTTGGTTTTGGTCTTATCTTCTGGCAGGGTTCCATCGTTAAGAAATGCAAGGATGGGGTCCATCCAAGAGGCTTCTCGCTCTACTTGATGGATTCTTGATGCCTCTTCAGCAATGCTTGGGCTTTGTAGGGGCTCCACAAAGGTCCGGTCGGAGGGGTTAGCGATGGCAGTGGCCAACCATGACAAGGCATCCGCCCGAGAATTTTGCACTCGAGGTATATGGAGTATCTCGAAGGATTTGAGTCAGGTCATGAGGTTCTATACCTTACTTAAGTACTTGGCCAAGATCGGATCTCTCGCCTCGAACTCGCCCCTCACCTGGTTTACCACTAGTTGAGAATCAAAGAAGGCTCTGATCCGATCGATGCCCAGCTTATTGGCTATCCTTAGTCCTGCGAGGAGGGCTTCATATTTTGCTTGGTTATTTGATACCTGGAATGCAAAATGTAGGGCATATTCTAAGCTCTATCCATCAGGGTCGGCCAGGATCAAGCCTACTCCGCAACTAGCAAGATTAGACACCCCGTCCACATGGAGTGTCCAAGTGGGGTCTGACCCTTCAGCAATATCATCCCCAGGAGTGTCGGCCGCTTGCAAAGGGGTGCCCTATTTCCAGGTACACTCTACTATGAAGTTGGCGATCACCTGAGCCTTCATGGTTGACTGAGGTTGGAAGGAGATATCAAATTCACCAAGCTTAACGGCCCACTTGGTGAGCCGACCTGAGGTGTCAAGGCTCCTGAGAATTGCCTTGAAAGGTTGATTGGTCAGGACAATGATTGGATGCGCCTGGAAGCAGGGCCGCAGTCGCTTGGCTGCTACAATTAGGGAGTAGACAAGCTTCTGCATCTTGGGATACCTTGTCTCAGCATCATGGAGTACCTTGTTGATGTAGTATATCGGCTTTTGCTGGTTGTTCTCTCCTATCCGGACGAGGATAGAGCTCACTACCTCATCTGATGCCGACAGATACAGGTATAAGGACTCTCTTTCCAAAGGCTTAGCAAGTAAAGGAGGAGTCTTCAGGTACGTCTTCAGTGCTTCGAAGGTCGACCGACATTCATCGGTCTACTGAAAGTGGTCCGACCGTCACAAAGTTTTAAACAAAGGGAGACATCTTTCAGCCGATCTAGATATGAAGTGGCTGAGAGAGGCTATCTGACTTGTGAGTTCTTGCACCTACTTCTTGTTGGTCGGATGCTCCATGTCGATGATGGTCCTGATTTTTATTTGGGTTGACCTCAATCCCTCGCTGGGTAACCAGGAAGCCAAGAAATTTTCCCGAGATCACCCCGAAGGTACACTTGATGGGGTTTAACTCCATCTAGTTGTGCCTCAGGGTGTTGAAAGACTCTTTCAGATCCTTGATGTGGTTTGCTGTCCGGAGGCTCTTGACTATCATGTCATCAAATATGCCTCCATGTTTCTTCCAAGTTGTTCCTCGAAGACCCTGTTGATCAGCCTTTGGAAAGTTGCTCTGACGTTCTTTAGGCTGAAGGGCATCATCCTATAGCAATACAGCCCTTTGTCAGTGATGAAGGCTGTCTTCTCCTTGTCTTCCATGTCCATGGTGATCTGGTTATGCCCGGAGAAGGCATTCATGAAGCTCAGAAGTTGATGACCGGTAGTGGCGTCCACCAGCTGGTCGATCTTTGGCAGGGGGAAGCTGTCCTTCGGGCAGGCCTTGTTGAGGTCAGTGTAATCTACACATATCCTCTACTTCTCATTGGCCTTCCTCACCATCACGACATTCCCTAGCCAATTGGGGTAGTGGGCTTCTCTGATGAAGCTAACTTCGAGGAGCTTCTTGACCTCCTCATCAATCGCCCTCTATCTCTCAATGGAGAAGTTCCTCTTCTTCTGTCGGACAGGCCTATAGGTGGGGTCCACCTCAAGTCGATGGGTTATGATTTTTGACGGGATGCCTGGCATATCGGATGCCGACCAGGAAAAGATGTCAGCATTGTCCCTTAGAAAGCTGACTAGCTCTGATTTGGCCTCCTCGCTGAGCATGCTTCCGATCTGTAGGACCCTAGTAAGATCGTCCTCCCTAAGAGGTATGAATAGGATCTTCTCGATTAGTTCTCCACAGTAGTCAGCTTCAGACCTGGGATCAAGTTATTCCAAGGTGGAATGGTCCCCAGATTGTTTGTCCTAGATGGTCAAACATTGTCTGGCCATCCTGCGATCTCCTCTCATCACTCCGACCCCATTCCAAGTCGAAAACTGTGCTAACAGGTGGTAAGTGGACACGATGGCTATGAACTTGTTCAGGACCGGTCATCCCAAAATGGCATTATAGGCTGAAGTTGTGCGGATGACCATAAAATTGATGGAGAGAGTCTTTTGATAAGGCTCTGACCCGATGGTTATGGGAAGAGTTATTTCTCCCTCCACACCAATAGAGTTCCCTCCGAACCCAGTCAGCAACATTGGGGATTCTTGCAGTCTGGTTCTAGGCAGGTTCATTCTGATAAAGGCATCATACAGCAAAACTTCTGTGGAGCTTCCATTATCAATGAGGATCCTTTTTGTATCATACTTGGCAATTACTATCGACACAACAACATGATCATTCCCAGAGACCTGGGCTTCTAGGAGGTCTTCGTTAGAGAAACTAATTATATTAGAACTTCGGGGCCTCTTCAAGATGTCCTGACCTTCTTCATCCCTTCAATTGGAATGGCGGTGGAGCATGCTAACATTTCCATCAGTGGGGCGTTGGTTGGGTAGCTCCGCCTCCTTCTGGGGATCTCTGGTAGTGGAAGCTTCAGGCTGGCTCCTTTGGGATCGGACGTACTTGTGCAAGTACCCCTTCCTGATCAGATCTTCGATCGCGTCCTTCAACTGGAGGCAATCTTCTGTGCTGTGCTCGTGGTCACGGTGGAACCGGCAGTACTTGTCCCTGCTCCTCGACATGGAGGGACTCCTTATCGGGCGGGGCCTCTGTAGGAAGGTCTCCTTCTCGATCTCTATCAAGATTTTCTCCCTTGGGAGGGAGAGAGGTGTGTAAGCTTCGAACCTCCTGGGGAGGTCCTTTGGCTTAGGGCTGCGGTGTCGGGCTGAATTGGTGCCATCGCTGGGAGGAGTGGATTGTACCTGGTCGGATGGTGGAAAACCATATCCGAGCCACCCTCTTGAGTGTTGCAGGGAAGGCGATGCAGTGGAGGGCGTCGGAGGTGCCCTGTACCATTATGTGGGCCTTATAAGTGCCCAAATGATCCAGAGGGTCGGGGTGCCATCGTAGGCATCCACCCGGGGATCTTGAAGTGACAGGGGATAGTTTCCCCCATAATCCTGGTAAAGAATGGTGGGCAAGAGTCGTATGCCAGCATTTCTTCTCCTTTTGCCACTCAACGAGTTTGGCAATTTGCTCTTCCATGCATTGGAGCTTACTGGTATAGTCCCTCGGGTTTTCATCGCGTCGCTGGTCATCGTCGGAGACTGAATCCATGGAAGAATGTGAGGCGAACCTCACTCTTTTCCCATTGGCATGAATCCTCTGCGACTTTTAGGGCTTTGGGGTCGTGCGGGAATGGTGCCGAGGGACTTCTTACTGTTGACTTCCTTCGATAGCAAGTGGATGATTGGTCCTAGACACCGTAGGTTGCTGATGTCTGTCATTGGCCGTGTCTTGAAGATTCTAAACCGCAGCAGCAAGGGTGTCTATGCAGTTCAGAAGGGTCTGGAACTGCTGTTGTCCCAGGGTGATGGTAGGTTGGGCGGTGTCATTTTCCCTGAGAGGTTCTCTCAAAGTTGCTTGGGAGCGAGCTCTCTTGTTGGAGGTATTTTGAGTTCTTCCTCTCACCATCGTCTTATCTCATGGCAGATCCCTCCTTTCAAAGAAGGAACATAAGGATGAAGGTTCAGGCCCCTTCCTCTAGCGCCAATCTGTTGTCGTTGAATCTTCCAGATCGGATTCTCTCGATCTGGCTGGAGTGCGTGTCTTTCTTCGGTTCCTGCAAAAATGTTCCATGGGCCGGTGGTGTTTCGGTGGGAGACACTCCAATGGCTAAGTTAGTGGGAGCCTTAGAGCAACAGAATGGAGGAATCGAAAAGAGATAGGCTTGTAGAAAAGGAAGAGCTCTCTTACCCCTCGGAGTCCTCCCTTTTTTATCTTATATAGGCACGGAACTTCACCATAATCTATTAGGGGCCAGGCTGGGAATGGCCAAGTGGCACCAGATTGTGAGACCTGCGGGGTAACGGTGTCAAGATCATGGGATCCATGGACTAATGGCACCGAGATGTCAGGATTCTATCGTAATGGCACCGGACCTCAAGTGGGTCGGTCGGACTTTTGGTCCTGCTCGGCCGAAGGGCCGTCGGCTCCGGTCTTGTTCGGAGGAAAGTCGATTGGGTATAACAGGGTGCATTTGGTTTGCAATCAAAATCAAAGTAAATTAAAAATTGAAATCAGAGGGACCATTTTTTTCAGTGTATTTGGTTTGTGATTGGAACTGGAACCAAAATTGAAATGGAATTTAAATACTAGAGGAGAGATGAGATTGGGTTTTGGAAAATTTTTATTTCCCTCTAGAATTGGAATGGAAATGAGATTTCCTTCAACTAAATGATTGGTATGGAAGTCACCTATTCTTATTCTCACTCCAAAGCCCAACCAAACATACCCTTAATCAATTTGGTTAGGCAGTAATAGCTCAAAGAAGCCTCTAACTAAATGGTTCCTTTTTGTCATTGGCCAACATTAGGTCATAATTGAGGACAAGGATGGAGCTCCAACTGTCTACTTCAAAACAGTGCCATTGCCCATGCTCCACACAAAATGATGTTATATGATTTTCCTAAAAATTCCACTAGTTCATTCATTGGTATAGGATTTAAGATTAAAGTTTAATGAGTTGGAAATTGGTTGCACACAAGTAACAATAATTATGAAGCCCTTACAATTTTAATCTCAAACAATGCACAATCACAATTTTGCTTTTAGAATGTGGCATGCAAGAAAGATGCACATATAAACTATCCCATCCCATGGATTTGTTCTCAACTCAAATGACATTTAATAGATGGGCAGCAATGGCAAAAAAAAATTAGGCAACAATAAAAGAGATAATTCCATGCATAGAATCCAAGAAAATGAGGATACTATGTTCCTTTTCAAAATGTGATGTTTAGTATTCTAATTTCTCTTAGGAGCATAGGAATCAAAGTTTCTCTCATTAAGGGCTTATATGAGAGCTTCCAACATAATCTGGTGGGATAACATGAGAATCGAATGGGGTCTGGCGGGGTTAGCGAAGGAAGAGGTAGGAGCGTAAGCTTGTTTAGGCATTCTTATAAAATTAAGCTAAAAATCATGTAGAATTTATGAATTAAGTTATATGATCCCATATCAACCAATCACCATCCAGCCCAAATCCTATTAGAAAAGAAAAAAAACTATTGGAAACAGTAAAGCAAATGAATGTGTTCTTTATTCATGTAGAATCATAGTATATATAAAAGAGATACATGTTTTAAGAGGTAGAAAAGTAAAACTATGAAGGAGAATATTACAGGCCTTAAGAAGGTAGAAAAGTAAAATTAGGAAGGAAAAAAAAAAAAGGAGATCAGGTATATGAAGAATATGAAGACTTTCCAATACTCCTTAAGATGGGATGAAGATATCTTAGAGACCTATCTTACTAACAAGAGATGAAAAGGAAGATTTTCTTAGTCCCTTTATTAGGATATCTGTCACTTAATTGGCTGAGCAGATAAAAGGGATGCAAATATGTCTATTAGTCATCATTTCTTTGATAAAATGATGGTCAATTTCAATATATTTGATATGATCATATTGCACCAGATTATTCACAATTTCAATTGCTGCCTTATCATCACAGTACAGCATCATAGGAGACTTACTCAAAAGGTGTGCTCTTTGAGTAATTTCTATAGCAAGAGAAGCTTACATATTCTAACGTAGCTACAAAGGATTTATAAGAAAAAGATATGGAGGGACGATCAGGAAGGAGCCCTTTTGTAGAGGAAGAGGAGGACTCGAAGACCTGGATGGAACTATGCTTAGGGCAGAAGCTTGGATGACCGGAGAATGAATAATAGCCTCACTTTGCTCTCCCTGAATACCATCACCCTGTGCCTTATTAGGATCATCCTAAGCATCATCAATCTCTATTTCTTTACCTCCATCACTGCTATGCTCCCCCTCATGCCAAGGGCTACTAGATAGCATGGTCAAGAACACATAGGATATAGAGACACCACTTGGTACATCCGAAAGCCAAGGGAGCTATTCCTTCACATAGTAAGGCTCCATTTCTTGAAAGGTCACATCCATGGTGATGAGCATCTATCGTGTAGGTGAATAATAACATTTATACACCTTTTAGTGGTAGAATAGCCTATAATGATGCATTTCAAAGCTCGAGGATCCAGTTTACCAATAAATGGTGTATGGTCCAGAGTAAAACATATATAGCAGAAAATACGAGGTGGTATAATATATTCGGTCTTTCCTTGTAAACATTCAAGCAGAGACTTGAAGTCAAGAACTCGGAGAGGCATATGGTTGATGAGGTAAGCTGCAATCAGAATAGCCACCCCCCATAAAAATTTAGGAACTCACATAGAAAACATGAGAGTGCGATTTACCTCTAGAAAATGTTGATTCTTCCATTCGGCTATGCCATTCTGTGTAGGGGTATTGATGCAAGTCATCTGATGGATGATCCCATGATCATGAAAATAGGTACAAAATGCTTGATTCGTATACTCCATACCATTGTCGGATCAGAGTATTCTAATCTTCGCTCTAAACTAAGTGTCCACTAGTTTATGAAATTCTTTAAAATAGGAGAATATCTCATACTTGTTTTTCAGTAAGTATAATGATGGGACATCAACAAGAAAAAAATATTTTTCAACTAATTCTCTTGATATTTTTTTTAGCTAAAATAGTTTACTTAGGATTAATGAGAACCTTGAAATGAAGCCCACCTAACCCTTGAAGACAAAGACCAATTCATGAGCCGACTCATGAAAGAAGGCCGCCAGTCCCTTGAGTCGACTCGATCCAGATCAAGACCAACTTCAAGCATGCCCAAGTCAAAGCCCAAGCAAGTCAAGATACTACCTTTTGAAGCCCATGATGCCACCTCTTAGAAGCCCATTTTATTCTTCACATGGGACACATTTTGGGAGATATGAGAAACAACACATCAAGCATTTTGAGGGAAAGCATGGGACCACTCCTCACTCACCCAACAACCCTCCAACCAACATGCCAAGTGGGATGCCACATCACATGACACCTAGGGCTCCACATTAGCAATTAGAAGCCAAGTCAAAGCCACCTAGGTACCACATAGCAAGTTGTTATAACCTCTTACCTAGAAGTTGTTTCTTATTGTAATTATGTAACCAAAGGAGTTGGATTTAACTAGAAATGGTTAGCTAACCTAACTCCACCTCCCCTCCTCACTTTGGATGACCCCTAAGTCTATAAATAGGATCCAAGGCTCCCCTTGTAAGGCATTCCATGTATGAAATATTTTGAGAATTAATGAAGTTTTCTTCTTGTTGAGTTCTATCTTGAGTTCTTCTTGTATGGAGTGATTTAGTTCTTCTAGTTGGAGTGATTTAGTCCTTTAAGTTGGAGTGTTTAAATTCATGTTTGAGAAGGGAGTGAGAGGTCCTTTGAGTGCTTGAAAGGTGGAGTGCTCCTTGCTTGATCCAAGATCCAAGCATCATTCCTTGAAGGCACCGGTTTCTACTTCCTTGTTTTCTCTTTCTTCTTCTTCTTGTTTTCATTCCAATTTTGAATTCTCCTTCCATGCCTAATCTCTGATTTGATGCAGGTTTTCTCTAATTTTCTATGTCCAAGGTGAAGGTCTCCAAGCCAAGGATCATGGCCAAGGTGAGTCCTAAAGGTAGGGAGTGCTAGTCTTATGGTTTAGACCTCAATCCTTGAGTGATTAGAGCTCCTTCTTCCACTAAATAATTAGCCATCATTGGTGGTAGGAAAACTCTTCCTAAGCTTCATTAGATCTGATCATTTGAAGGTTAACTTGTTCTAGTAGTGATGGTTTCCTTGCCATGAAGATCCTAATCTCTATCTTGAACTAGATCTACATTTAGGGTATTGTAAGTTAGATCAACTAGTCTCCTTATGAAGATTCTTTTCTTGAATTAATTTAGATCATTTATTTGATAATTAATTGTTTAAGTTTGCTTGCTGGTTAGCTTGCTAAAACCCTCCATTCATCATTTTATTTTCGTCCCCTATCAATTTTTTGGTATCAAAGCTTAAGGTTATACTAGGTCAAGTGTTTGATTGCTGAAATTTCTGTTCTAGTATTCATCCAAATTTTTCATAAATTTTAGTAATTTTTTTACATTGCAAAAACCACAAAAATACTTTTCCAGTACCTTATTATGCTAGAATTCTAAATATAAAACTCAAAAAAATATTTTCTATTGATTTCTGGATTTAAAAATATGAATTCTTAGATTATTTTTGATGTTTTGTCCAGAATTCTATTTCTGCCTTCCATTTCATTTAATTTTCAAAAAAATATAAAAATATTTTTTATAAATTTCTAATTTTTATATCTAAGATTGAGACTTCGATTTTTATTATTCTCCACCAGAATTTTGAGTTTTAGAAGGATCTAGAGTTAGGAATTCAAAATTTGAATTCAGGTTGTTAAGAGTTAGCTAAACTGCTGGAACCTTCTAGCATGTGCTTTCAAACTACCTTCTCAACCAAAATTAGAGTTAATCTGAAGTCAAAACTTTAAAATGCAAGAATTCTTATCTGAGAGTTAACCAAATAAATCTTAATTTGAATTTTTGGATTTTTGAAAAGATTAAATTTCATATTTTTAAAACTAGCTAGTTGAAAGTTGTTCCCTGCTGAAATTTTTTTTACAACTAGCTTTCAAAATGAATTTCTTAACCAATTTCCAGGAATTAAATTTCAAAATTTAGAATCTGGAATCTTCACTGAGAGATATAACAATTCAAATTTTAATTTTAGTTTTTTTGAAATTTTAAAATTTTAATTTTGAATTTGTTTAAAACTAGTTGACTAGAAGTTGTTAGGGCTTAAACTATCTTGCAATAACTCTAACTTCTAGAACGAATTTTTAATCCTAATTTGAGATTTAAATTTTAAAATTTGATTCCTGAAATCTGGACTTCAAAATATAAATTTTTTAATTTAATTTTTTGAATTTTAATTTTTTAAAATTCAGGTTTGAATCACATGTTTGTGCTAATACTAGTTGTTGTGTTAACTAGTTGGTGAATTGTTTGTGCATCCATTCCTAAATCTAATTAAGGGCATTCAATCATAACATAAGGAAAGGAGGTCATTACCTTTCCTTGGCCCAAAACAATCACCCACATTTTCATTGACCTAAACCATAATTGAAATCAAGTAGGAACCTAAAACTAGGGACACCCACAAGTCGGGTTCGAGTGCAAGATGAGACCAAATATTAGTTGAGTTTGTACTTACTTCTTGAAATTGGTGTCTAAGGCAAGAGGTCCAATGGCAAACACCTTAAGTGGACTTGCGATTTTTAATTAGGATCTCGTGAAAGCGAGGGGAGCCTCCCACAACCGCACCTCTTACTTGGCTAGTGGAAAAGGTAATTACAACTTTAACTAGTACTTAGTCAATTCTTGTATTTTGAACTTTTAGGTCTAGGAGCCCTAGAAGTTAGGTTTGTACTGCATATTTTGAAGCTCCATACCAATAGTCCCATACTCAATCTATTTTTATCCATGGATCCTAATCTTGAGTTCTTTTTGAGAACCCTGACTAAAAAGTTTGATACCATAAATGGGCAATTAGGGCAAATGAGAAAGGAATTAGGTCAAGTGAAGGATCATGTTGGGACACTTGAAAAGACCCCAATGACTCCCACCGAACCTGAGTCACTTAGGTCAATCCCTCGAGGTCCGAGAGTCCATCATCATGAATTCACTACTGAATACAATTCAAAATGACTTCACCATAACTTCATAGAAGAAGCCCATAGGATCCATGCTGAGCCTGAATCACCTAGTCCACCTCCCCTTGGTTCAAGAGCCCAATGTCATGATCTCACCCCTGAGTATAATCTTAGATACCCCTGCCAAGACTTTGTAAATCAAGAGGAGAGAGTCTTTAGGAGCAATTGATCCTATGTACCCACTTTCAATGGAAATTTAGATCCTGAAGTGTATGTCGATTGGGAAGAGAAAATGGATCAATACTTTGAATTTGATGAAATGTCGGAAGCAACGAAGTATCAATTTGCTAAATCAAAGTTAGTCTAACATGTTAAAGCATATTAGAAAGAAGTTGAGCGAAAAGGTTAATATAGTGGGGATAAAATAAATACTTGGAGAGAAATGAAGAGTAAACTAAGAGAAAAGTACCTAGGTAAATATTATGAGCAAAAACTTTTAGACTAATGGTATAAATTATGATAAGATGATACAACTGTATCTGATTATATTGTCAAATTTAATAAGTATGAGGGAGATGAAGAAGAGACTAAACCCATGAAAAAATTAGAGAAAAAATCTCCTGAACCCATTGAAGAATTTAAGGATGAAATAGAATCAAAGTCTTGTCCAAATGAAGGGCTAGAAAGAGAAAATCCTAAACTCGTTGAAGAACTTAAGGAAGAAGTTTATGAAGCTGGGTCTAACCATATGGACAAATATGATCAAGCACAATTACTTGAAGACAAAATAATTACCCAGCCTGAAGAAATCAACAACGGGGATGATCAAAATGAAGTCCAAGAACAAAGCCATGAAGAACAATTTGAGGAGATAATAGAGGATCCAGAATTAATCACTGTTGAGGATTTACATCTAGAGATTAATGAAGGATCACCTAATGGGTATTGACCATCAGAGAAAATCTAGAACCAATTCCAAGGATCAACCCCAAGAAATTGTAGAACCTGTAAAAGAATTTAACATGAGGATTAGAAGTGAAGAAATGGTAGGAATTTAAAAATGGAAGTATAGGAGAAGGAAGATGGAAATTGTATTCCTTGATAATTGCCCTGAGCCTGATTCACCCTTCTGGAATATTCCTAATCCTTATCCATCCAACTGGGACATCCACCATACCATTGATCAGGTCCAAGTAATATTCAATAGTTATTTTTTGAAGACATTATGGCATTTATTGGGCACCAAATTAAGATTCATTGCCACCTACCTAAAGTTATGTGCCAGAGTTTTCAAAGCCATTTAGGGGAATATTGGAAATTAGGAACTTTTGTTTCCTAGCCCAATAATAAAGTTTAGTTCATAGATAATAAAGTCTAATAGAGCTTGTTTTGTTTTGGTGTCAGTTATGTTTTGTCATTTGATGTCATTTGACCTTCGCATGCATAAGTGTCCATGACTGCGAGAGTCATATGCATAGCATGATTAGTAAGAAAATTTGAGCAATGAAATTAACAAGCATATAATCAACTCACATAAAAGAGCTAAAGAATTTCAGGAAGGAGACTATGTCATGGTAAGGCCAAACCTGAACAATTATATGCCCATGGTATAGGTCATTTTCAAAATAGTAAGAAAAAATTGAACCTAATATGTGCTAGATTTACCATCCAACTTTGGTATCAGTTCCACTTTCAACAATTCAGATCTAGGAGGGTAAAGGAACCAACAATGATACATAGTGAGCCTTTCAAGCCTGATTCTATCCTTCAGAGTGAGCCAACCCATGAGTGTCCACCAGCCAAGTTACCAAAGCAGTAAGATATGATTGAGCAAATCTTAGATAATAAGACTATCACTACCCGAAACAGGGACTATCAATGCTATTTGGTTCATTGGCAAGGATGCTCTGATTCTAAAGACTCATGGATTACTTGAGAAGACCTTCAAAGAATCGACCAAACCTACTAGAGTATTACTAAAGTCAGATTGATTCCTACTCGATGGAGTCGAGCTCTTTTCCACCCCAGGAGAACTGATGGGACATCAACATGAAAAAAATATTTTTCAATTAATTCTCTTGATATTTTTTCAGCTAAAATAGTGTACTTAGGATTAATGAAAACCTTGGAATGAAGCCCATCTAACCCTTGAAGACAAAGACCAATTCATGAGCCGACTCATGAAAGAAGGCCGCCAGTCCCTTGAGTTGACTCAATCCAGATCAAGACCAACATCAAGCATGCCCAAGTCAAAGCCCAAGCAAGTCAAGATACCACCTTTTGAAGCTCATGACACCACTTCTTAGAAGCCCATTTTATTCTTCACATGGGACACATTTTGGGAGATAAGAGAAACAACACATCAAGCATTTTGAGGGGAAGCATGGGACCACTCCTCACTCACCCAACAACCCCCCAACCAACTTGCCAAGTGGGATGCCACATCACCTGACACCTAGGGCTCCACATCAGCAATTAGAAGCCATATCAAAGCCACCTAGGTGCCACATAGCAAGTTGTTACAACCTCTTACCTAGAAATTGTTTCTTGTTGTAACTATGTAACCAAAGGAGTTGGATTTAACTAGAAATAGTTAGCTAACCTAACTCCACCTCCCCTCCTCACTTTGGATGACCCCTAAGGCTATAAATAGGGTCCAAGGCTCCCCTTGTAAGGCTTTCCATGTATGAAATATTTTGAAAATTAATGAAGGTTTTCTTCTTGTTGAGTTCTATCTTGAGTTCTTCTTGTATGGAGTTTTAGTTCTTCTAGTTGGAGTGTTTTAGTCCTTTAAGTTGGAGTATTTAAATTCATGTTTGAGAAGGGAGTGAGAGGTCCTTTGAGTGCTTGAAAGGTGGAGTGCTCCTTGATCCAAGATCCAAGCATCATTCCTTGAAGGCACTGGTTTCTACTTCCTTGTTTTTCCTTTCTTCTTATTTCCATTACAATTTTGAATTCTCCTTCCATGCCTAATCTCTGATTTGATGCAGGTTTTCTCTGATTTTTCAAGTCCAAGATGAAGGTCTCCAAGCCAAGGATCATGGCCAAGGTGAGTTCTAAAGGTAGGGAGTGCTAGTCTTATGGTTTAGACCTCAATCCTTGAGTGATGAGAGCTTCTTCTTCCACCAAATAATTAGCCATCATTGTTGGTAGGAAAACTCTTCCTAAGCTTTATCAGATCTGATTATTTGAAGGTTAACTTGCCCTAGTAGTGATGGTTTCCTTACCATGAAGATCCTAATCTCTATCTTGAACTAGATCTACATTTCGGGTATTGTAATTTAGATCAACTAATCTCGTTATGAAGATTCTTTTCTTGGATTAATTTAGACCATTTATTTGATAATTAATTGCTCAAGTTTGGTTGCTTGTTAGCTTGCTAAAACCCTCCATTCATCATTTTATTTTTATCCCCCATCATATAACTAGGTCACCCAACTGTAGCAATCAATAAAGGTAACATACCATCGATGCCTTGTAATGAAAATAGTACTACAAGGTCCCCAAACATCTAAATGCACAATATCAAATTTATGGTTGCTTTGATTATTAGAAACATGATACACTCCACGAGTGTGTTTTGCAAATTTATAGTCATCACAAACTAAAGTAATCTTCTTGCAAGAATGAGAAAGAGTAGGAAACAACTAACGTAAAGCAGGAAAGGCGATGTGACCAAGTCTTCTTTGATGAAGTAGGAGCTTAGAAGAATCCGTGTTTGCTGACAAGGCATCATGAAGCCGCTCTCCTTCATTTTTCAGGTAGTATAGGCCATTTTGCATTTTATGATGTCCAAGTTCCTTTCTTGTTGTCAGTTCTTGAAAAATATAATGAGATGGCCAAAAGGTGACAGCACAGTTTAAACCTCGAGTAACAGAGCTAATAGATAACAAGTTCATGGAAAAGATAGGGACATCCAAGACAGATGATAATTGAAGAGTAGGTATACAGTCGACAGTTTCCTTACTAGATATAGCTGAAAGGGATCCATCAACTAAACGAACTTGATCATGATCAGAACTAGGAAAGTATGCACTAAAGGAGGTAGAAATCTTGTCATATGACTGGAAGCACCAAAATCAAGAATCCCTGAAGAAGACGTATCCAGACAACCAAATGCATGGCCTATACTATAAGTAATACCTAACTGAGCAAAGTTGAAAGTGGGTGAGCTAGCTGAAGTAGATTCATGTTTGTCCATCAATCGCTTCATATTATGATAGTCATTAAGGGAGACACGAGCAGAAGACTCCACTTTCTTAGATAGATGTGCGATTTGTTGATCATGACCTCGACCCTGACAACACCGCCATCTTTTCACTTAGATTGAGATGGGCGACCATGTAATTCTCAATAATTGGCTTTGACATGGCCATGCTTATGACAGTAATTATAAATAGTAGACGGCTATGCACCATACTTAGGCAATGATTTAGCTATGAGGGTAGAGCGAATAGGCTTAGTAGAAGCAATGACTCTGGTCCTCGTCTCCTCCCGTAACATAGTAGAGAAAGCCTAACTTAGGCTTGGCACATTGTCTCGAGCCAAAAGCTATACCCGAATTGGCTCAAACTCAGGATTCAAGCCATACAAAAAATCTTGGACTTGTTCCTCTTCTAGGTACCATTGGTATCAATGCATATCTGTAGAGCATTCTAGATGGAAGGTATAGTAGTGGATAGCTTCAGCTCATAATCTTTTTAATTTTATAGCATAATCAATAATAGAAAGTGTGCTTTGAGGAAGCATTCTCAACTAGCACCGGATCTCATATACTTGTGTAGGATTAGCCTTCTGAGAATACATCTGGGCCACTGCCTCCCATATACCTGTGTAGGATCTCATATACCTGTGCACGGTCTCCAATAGCTGCACGTTCCATGAGACACTCGGGACCATAATGTTGAGTAGAAAAGCCATGACCATCGAATTTTTCATATCCCATTAAGCCACTCCTGGTACTCCATCAACAGGTTGTGATGCTATGCCGGTGAGATATCCCTCCATATCATGGCTTTTGATAAGTAGCTGGGTACTTCTAGACCATGATAAATACATGGCTGGTCCATTGAGCTTGACGATAACTTGGAGTGCATTGAGGGATGTACTCTCGTGCGAAGATCCTCCCGATTGAGTTGCTATCTAGATAGTTAAAACCTGGACTGCGAGCAATCTACTAAGAAGATTTTTCAAGTCTTGAGTGGTAACTATATTAGCCATTCTGGACCCAGAACATTGCCTTTCACAAGAGCCCACAAAGATTAAAATATCCTTCACCAAGTTGTTCAAGGGATAGGAGGATAAGAGACAATGCACCCAAATTGTTCATATGTTGTCGCTCGCTCTATCTTCTCAACTTGTCCACCAAGATGGATGCAGGGAGCTCCTCCTCACTGATCATTGCCGCTTCGGTGCCAGAGCCTAGTGATAATGCCCTCAAAGCTAGCCAAGGAATCAATAACAGTACCGAATTTGCCTCGAGATCAATGGAAGGTATTGTATAGCACCGTGCCACCTTATGTTTGGGATCGTTGGATCATTAAAGGTGATCTTACCCTTAGGGAGCTCCATTAATGGCTTGAGGACAATAGCCTAAATGCCTACAGCATCTCTTGTTGTCACGCCTCGAATTCAGTATTGGAATCGGCCACACAACCTTAGGTATCATCCTAGAAATCATGCCAGGCCTATCCTTTGATTTAATATCCAAGCAATGGTAAAGAACAAATTTCACTAATTATTTCTAGAATTTTTTTATCAAAGTTGACATAGAAATAAAATTCAACTAAAATTTAGGATAAATCATAAAATAAGGGATTAACACCTAAACCCTAGTTCCTCAATGATTGGTCCTAAAGCCCGATTGATCTTTTGGATTTGTAACAAAGATAATAAAAAAAATAAGGTGTGAGCTTAATAGGCTCAGTAAGTTATCATCACCTCCAATATACATACATAAATATGCCATTAACAAACAACAAGCATCAACACATCATACAAACAAGATATCCGACATCAAAATATTATAACTAGCAATATTATGCAAATGTGTACACTTAATGCAACCGACATGATTAAGGATGGCAAACCATTTACTTTACTCTCCTAGTCCCTCTAACTATGGCCACGATTGGCCCGTGGCTAGTCTCGAAAGAGAATAAAGTCCTGACTACATATACTACACATCGATCATGTGCTAGTGATCATCCCACTGGAGGCCTGGAAGGAAACTAACTCTGATATCACACGAGAATACATGCATCCTAGCATGTGCTAGTGTTGCCCAGAGAGCAATCCAAGAGGGGGGGTGAATTGGGTCTCTAAAAAATTTAAAGCTAAGCTTGATAATACAAGTAGCAAACTTCACAAGATAAGATATGCAATTCAATTCAACAAGGTACTAAAATTTAAGTGCAATGCTCTAAAGTAGTAGTGTAGTGGAAATTAAAAGCAATAAGCAATAAAGTAAAGAGCAAGGAGGGAGAGAACAAGCAATCACAAACACCACAAGCTTAGTAGTTCTATGCCAACAATGCACCTACATCCACTCCCCAAGATCCCCTTGGAAATTCACTATAATCAAACGATTACAGCCGATTAGTTTTTCGAGCTCACTAATCA
This sequence comes from Areca catechu, assembly GCA_021397845.1. Lineage (NCBI taxonomy): Eukaryota > Viridiplantae > Streptophyta > Magnoliopsida > Arecales > Arecaceae > Areca > Areca catechu. Next base: position 148,315,400 of record CM038045.1, on the reverse strand, counting down.
AAACCCGACTTGTTTTACAAGGATCACAAGTCACAACCTCACTTGGTTTTACGAGCTAACCAAGAACCTAATTGGTTTTCACAAGGCTAACCAAAAATCTCCCTTGGTTTTTCGGGCTAACCAAGAATCTTAGTGGTTTTGCCGGCTAACTACCAACCTAATTGGTTTTCAAGACTTACCAATAACCTCACTTGATTCTCTAATAGGCTAACCAATAACCTTTATAAGATATAAGATGGAGAAATAAAGAACCAATGTAAGCTTTCAATAATAAAGCAAGTAAGTCGATGTATCTCGATGTAGTGTTGCTTTGCTCTTGTTGAAGCCTTTTAAATGCCCAAGATTGAATGATCTTCAATGCTCTTGATGGCTTTAAATGCTTGGAGGCTTCCTTTAGCTTGTGAGTGGTTGAACCTTGAATGAATAGGAGTTAAGGTTCTTCTCTCTTCTTTTCTCTCTAAAATCTCTTTGGATATTCAATACCTTTTTGAATAGTTGAATAGTTGTTGTCTTGATTTGATTTGGAGCCTTTATATACCTTCCCAAGCCTCCAAAATCGAAATCTAGCCATTATACTTGAAAAACTAGCCGTTGGAGGGCATTTGGACGAGTTCCGCACTTGAAAAAACTAGCCATTATTGTTGTCAGAACTCCATGTTTCGACACTTCCTCTTCATGTGTCGACACATAATGTCGACACATGTTCTTCTTGAGCCGACACAAGTTCAATCTGCTCCATTCAGATTCTCTGAAAAAATTAGTTGAGTCGACACATTCTCAGTTGAGTCGACACCTTGAGTCGACACATAAGGTCCATGTATCGACACATCACTGTTCATTCAACTTCTGTAAGTTTTGTGGCTTGAAAGTCCCAGGTAATGTGTTGATCCATGTGTTGATACCTTGAGTTGACACAAAAGGTCCATGTGTTGACACATCAATTGTGCCATTTGAAACATTGCTGCATACCGGCCTGAGTCGATACTTCTTCTTCATGTGTCGACACATCATGTCATGTGTCGACACCTTGAGTCGACACTTCATTGAGAAATTGCAGAAATTGCTGAACTTGTGTTGGAACATGTTTCCATTTACCTTAGTCATCCATTCAACCATTTCTTTGAGTGTCCAAGTCTTGTTTTGAGCAGTCATTTCATTCAACCTTGGTTCTTCAACATAAATATGCTTCTTCAAATTTTGTGAGCATCCTTTCAATGAAAACATACTTAAAGCAAATCATTAGTCCTCAAATTATACTTAACTATTTTGCTTATTATCAAAATTAATTAGTGGAGTCAACAATCTCTCCCTTTTTGATGATAACAAAATCCTTAAATATAAATTGCTTTTAAAAGTAAGGCTTTTAGAGAATTGTTTAAGGTGCACAATATTGAAAGCATCAAATATATCAACATTACTTGCATTAAAGATATAATCATTTAGACCACAAGTAAGAGAATTAAAGCTTGTTACAATATTAGAAAGTATCAGAACTATGATATACATTTAAATTCATAAAGTGCATGTATCATGATACTTTACAAAGAAGTTTCAACAATCAACAAAGCTCCCCCTGAATCCATGATTCATAACAAAATTTGTAAAAAATCTTTTAACATTGAAAGAGGGATTTTTTTAATGATTAAATTTATTTTGAAAGGATTTTCATTGAACATAAAGCTCCCCCTTTTTTAAGGAATTTTGTAAATGATTTTCAATTCAGTTTTTTTTTTTTATAAAAAAATGCGTATACATATCATTTTTCAAGAATTTTCAAATATTTGTCATTTATACTTAAATTTCTTACCATCTTACTCCCCCTTTTTGTTATCATTAAAAAGGTAGGAAGTAAAGAAAATGAATATACAAGACATAGCATAGTCATTGAATGTATAAAAGCAATTCAAGACATCATTCATTTGATCAAACACATAGAAATGAGAAAATAGAAAGTTTTTCATATATGTCAGGAACTTGTACATCAAGTACATAACAAAGATAAAAGTACATATAAGTATAAATGTAAACTATTTAGAAGTATAAAACTATCTAAAAGTACATCAATATCCTAATCCTCATCCATCGAGTCATCAAAAGATGAATCGATCTCGATCGATCCGGTATCAAAAGAAGATCGAGCTCGCGGCCATCGTGATCGAAGATCTCGAAGTTTGGTCCTGGTCGGCTGAGGAGGGGTACAGCGTCCACATCCTCTACGATGAATATAAGTCTAACCTCTGGCTAAAGAAGTAGAGGTAGGAACTACATCCTCCACAGAAACTGAATTGATCGGGTGAATCATCTCAGCAACAGCTGGAGCAGGAGTACGATCAAAAGTAGGGCTTGAATCGAGATGTTGAAAGCCGGGTGTATAAAATCCAAGCTCTCAAGTGACTGATGAAGTATGAAGGGTAGGACTATCAAAAGTAGGTGTAACAGCTGATGATACAGGCGTATCAAGAATAATAGTATCAGATATGGAAGGTATCGGTGTATCTACAATAGATGTGTCAAAAGAGGGTGTCTTAATGATAGGTGTATGAACGACAGGAGAATCAACAGTAGGTGAATCAATAACAGGTATATCAATAACAAGACTAAGAATAGGAATAGGAACTGGAGTGTGATCAACCGATCTGGAAGGAGAGGATGAATCAAGAAATGGAATAGGTGAGAAGGAAGGGTCAACAACAGGGCTCACAGGCACATCATCCGTCACCTCTGCAACTGGCTCTAACGTAAGATCAGCAATATCAAACTGGTCTGAGTCAGTCTCCTCATCTCCATCAATATCTTCAACAATAGTATCTCCATCTCCATCTCCAATAGTAGTACCAACACCAGTGTCGATATCAGCAATGTCATCAGCTGGTGCTGGAGTAGGTACATCAATAGAAGCAGGAACAGTGTCTGCAGTAGGAGCACTCGTCGAAGATTTGGACAGTGCTGAGAGAATAGCCGAAATGCCATCACTAAGACCAATGTGGCTCTCTCTCATCTCAGCAATAAAGATGTCTAGACACTACCTTATGATGAAAACATCGATCTTTATGCGTCTGACTCTGTCCTCTAGAGTATCTGAAACACCCAGAGTCTCCATCTGCGCTGGCTGTGGCTGGGTAGATGTAGAAGGATCAGGCTGAGCTGGCTATGATGCCATCTCAGGCTGTGTCTTGCTCGGTCCAGCCTCACCCGAAAGAATTCGCTCCTCCTCTGCTATGTCCTTATCAATATCAGCTCTATCCTCGGCCTATCCTGATGTCCTCCATGTCCTCTAGCCTCGGACTAAATGATAACCCGTGCGATGTAGTGACCTGATGTCATATACGTCGGTATGAATCAAAGTACGATAAGGCTCATCCTGAAAACTAACTCCATACTTCCTGAAAAGTATAGTCAATCCCATGCCATACGGCAAGCAAAGCCGCTGACTAGATGCCACCTTAGTAATCTGATGAATCATCAGAACAGGAAGACAAATCGGCATCCGCTGAATCAGTTAGACCATCACCAGCAACTCTCACTCGGCAATGTAGTCGAAATGACCGATCTTCGACAGAAGAATCCGGGTGACAATATGATGTAGTAGTCTCATCTCCATAGATAGTCTTGATGCTGGAATAGTGGCTCCCTCTGGTAAGATATCGGACTCAAAAATACACTGGAGGCCACTAACTCTGTCCATCAGATTGTCAATAACTGCTCCAGCCATGGGTATATCCCACACTCGGCTCAAAATCTCTGATGAAATGGGGATATCCTATCCTCTAACCTGTGCAACCCAACCATCTGATCCGCGGGCAAGTGATCCATAGAACTCTCTCATCAGCCCTGGGTAGTATCTCTCGCTGAGCGAACAAAAAGAGGCCAAACCAGCATGTCTAATCCAATCTCCAATCCTAAAATGCTACTGGACTAAGAAAGTAAAGTCCACTCGGCATCCTTCAACCACTATCTTGGAGCTCATTCGGCTAGAAGGAGTAAACAATGGTCGTGCAGGCAGATCCGGAGCTCTAGACTCGTGTCGTGCCTTCGTTCTTTGCTCCTCTTCATGCTGTGACTGACGAGGTTGGCGAACGACTTGTTTGCGAGGACCCATTGTCAACAATCAAAGATTTGGCAAGATTTTTGATGGAAATAAGTAGTTTCTAGGGTTTAGGAGCTAAAACCTAGGAGGAAATCAAACAGAAACGACCACCGAACTTTCAAATCTGAGAAAATGGCAGGTAAAAGCAAGGAAACGAGATGATGAGTAGGATGGATACCTGGAATCGAGGTGTCAGCTCAGAGGAGAATGAAATTTGGGAGAAAAATGGTTCGAAAACCCTTAAAATCTTAGTTTCTTATCGGTCATGTGTCGACTCACGCATGTGTCGACACATTTTGGTGTCGACTCATGATGTGTTGACACATCTACTTAAAAACTGAAAAATCAGAAATTTCTCTGAATGATCAAAATCAATTCAAATAACATGTTTTTGGAGTAAAATTAACAATGATTAATCACGATTCATCATAAATAATGTTGAATAGATCTAATTTGAGTCAAATTGGGAGGAAAGATTTAATCAAATGGATTGATGATCCCGAGCTCTCTTCTAATCATACAGAATCGATCTTCCAAGAGAGGTTTAGTTAAAATATCAGCTAATTGAAATTCAGTACATATAAATTCAAGCAAAATATCATTATTTTCAACACGATCTCTAATAAAGTGATGCCTAATTTTAATGTGCTTGCTCCTAGAGTGTTGAACAGGATTTTTAGTCAAGCAAATAGTACTGGTATTATCACATTTAATAGGAGTTATAGCCAACTTGATTCCAAAGTCTTCAAGTTGTTTCTTAATCCACAAGATTTGAGCACAACAAATTCCTGCTGCAATATACTCAGCCTCAGCTGTGGATAGTGCAACTGAAGTTTGTTTCTTACTAAACCATGAGATTAAGTTAACTCCAAGAAATTGGCAAGTTGCACTAGTACTCTTTCTATCTAATCTACAACTAGCAAAGTCTGCATCAAAATATCCAATCAATTCAGCAGAAGAATTTCTAGCAAACCACAAACCAATACTAATAGTATCAGACATATATCTAATAATGCGCTTAACAGCCATAAGATGTGATTCCTTAGGTTCAGACTAATATCTAGCACACATGCAAACATTGAACATAATATCTGATCTACTAGCAGTCAGATACAGTAAAGAGCCAATCATGCCTCTATATAATTTCTGATCTACAGATTTTTCATTTTCATCTTTATCTAGTTTACATGAGGGGCTCATAGGCGTACCTATTGGCTTAGTAGTCTCCATCCTAAACTTTTTGATAATTTATCTTGCATACTTAGCTTGGTTGATGAAGATACCATCTGACGTTTGCTTGATCTGGAGTCTGAGAAAGAAGTTTAGTTCACCCATCATACTCATCTCGAACTCATCTGCATAAGCTTAGCAAACTCTTGATAAAGAATTTCATTAGTAGCACCGAAAATGATGTCATCAACATATATTTGTACTACTAATAAATCATTATCTTTTCTTTTCAAAAATAGTGTTTTGTCAACATTTCCTCTAGAAAATTCATTTTCAATAAGAAATTTGCTTAACCTTTCATACCATGCTCTAGGTGCTTGCTTCAATCCATAAAGTACTTTGTGCAGTTTGAAAACATGATCAGGATGTGCATGATTTTCAAAACCAGGTGGTTGTTCAACAAAGATCTTTTCATTTATAAAACAATTTAAGAAAGTACTCTTAACATCCATTTGAAATAATTTGAAGTTCATAAAGCAGGCAAATGCTAACAATAGTCTAATTGCTTCAAGTCTAGCAACAGGAGCAAAGGTTTCATCAAAGTCAATCCCTTCCTCCTGATTGTAGCCTTTAGCAACTAGCCTAGTTTTATTTCAAATGACAATACCATTTTCATCTAATTTATTCCTAAATACCCATTTAGTGCCAATAATTGAAACATTAGATGGTCTTTCTACAAGTATCCAAACATTATTTCTGTCAAATTGTATTAGTCCTTCTTGCATAGCATTGATCCAATTAGAGTCTTTTTCAGCTTCTTCAAAACATTTAGGTTCTACTTGAGATACGAAAGTAATATAGTCACACTCATTTCTAATAGAAGCTCAAGTTCTTACCCCTTTAGATGGATTACCTAAGATTAGTTCCTTAGGGTGCCCATAAGTATACCTCCATTCCTTAGGTAGATCTTGATGCATTGGAGTGTCATCTTCTTTCTCATCCTTGTCCTGATTTTTTTCATTTAGTTGAGCTTGATCATCCACTGTCAGCTTCTGAAGTTTGTCAGCACCTGCACATTCATTAGATGTATCCTCTTTTCTTGAGGATTTATTAGTAGATTCTTCAAATACAACATGCACTAACTCTTCTACAACTAAAGTCCGTTTATTAAATACTTTGTATGCCTTGCTTAATATAGAGTATCCTAAAAAGATACCTTCATCAGACTTGGCATCGAACTTTCCTAGATGATCTTTTCCATTGTTCAAAATAAAATATTTATAATCAAAAACTCGAAAAAATTTCAAAGTTGGTTTTCTTTGGTTCCAAAGCTCATATGGAGTTTTCTTTAAAATAGGGTGTATCAAAACTCGATTCAAAACATAACAGGCTGTATTTATAGCTTCAGCCTAAAAATATCTTGGCAAATCATTTTCACAAAGCATAGTGCATGCCATTTCTTCTAAAGTATGATTTTTTCTTTCTATTACCCCATTCTGCTAAGGTATCCTAGGTACAGAGAATATGTGTTCTATGCTTTTTTCATTACAAAAGTTTTCAAAATCTTGATTTTCAAATTCGGTTCCATGATCACTACGAATACAAACGACTGAAACACCTTTTTCGTTTGAAACTTTTATATAAAACTTTATAAATACAGAAAATGAGTCATCTTTTTATGCTAAAAAGAAAATCCAAATAAATCTCGAAAAATCATCCACAATAACTAATCCATATCTCTTGCCTCCTAGACTTGATGTTCTAGTTGGTCCAAAGAGATCCATATGGAGTAGTTCAAGTGGTCTACTAGTAGTTACAAATCCTTTTGGTTTAAAAGAAGTTTTGACTTGTTTTCCAAATTGACATGCTTGGCAAATTCTATCTCTTTCAAAATTGATTTCAGGTAAATCTCTAACTAAATTCCTTTTGCAAAGTTTTGAAATAAGGTACATACTAGCAAGCCCTAACCTTCTATATCATAACCAACTAGTCTCTTCCTTGGTAGAATTCATTGCAACAAGGCATTCTCCATTAGGCAAAGACAGATCATCAAGATCTACTAGATAAATATTTCCATACCTTTTTTCAATGAATTGTAACCATTTAAATATGAACTAGAAATCATGCAATATGATAATTTAAAGACTACTTAAAAACCTTTATTGCAAAACTGACTAATGCTCAAAAGATTATACTTTAAACCATCTACTAAAAGTACATTACTGATACTATTAGGAGTTATGTGAACCTTACCAATTCTAATGATTTTACCTTTACCATTATCACCAAAGGTCACACTCCCTCCATTCAAAGCTTCAAGAGAAGTGAATTGCTTCACATCTCCAGTCATGTGCCTTGAGCAACCACTATCAAGATACCAAATTCGTTTGTTTTCCTTGGTTGCAAGACACACCTGCAATAAGATCAAGCTTTGTTTTTAGGTACCCAAGCTAACTTGGGTCCTTTCGGGTTAGCATTCAAAATGGTTCATTTCGGAACCCACACTTTACCAAAAGACATGATTTTTCTAAAATTACATTGATATGATTTATGACCTAATTTTTTACAAGTAAAACAAGTAATACTGGATGATGCAGGTACAAAAAAGTTTTTGAAGTACTTTTATTTTTTTTATGGTTTATATCCTAAACCTGCATTGTTAAAAATAGCTTTTTGATTATTTAAAAGTAAATTCAATTTTTCTGAACTATAAGTAAATTTGTCAACAAAAGGTTTTAATTTTTCGAGTTCATTTTTGTGTTTAGCATTTTCAAGTTCTAAATATTTGTTTTTCTTTAAAAGCTCATTATTAGAAATAATTTATTTAGGCCTTTTTAAAACTTCATTTTTCATAACTAAAGCATTATTTTTCTTTACCAAAACATCTAGTTTAGATTTCAAAGTACTAACATCATTAAGTAAGGAGTTGTTTTCTAAAGAAAAATAGTGTGCATGCTTTTTCTGTTTCTTATTTTCAGATAAAACTAATTTATAATCATGTATAAGCTCTTCGAAAGTACTTCTAAGTTCATCGAAAGTAAAATCAACTTTAGAGTCGAAACATACCTCTTCATTGTCCTGATGTGCCATGAAGTAGAGATTTGCAATTTCAGTCTGCTCTTCTTCTGAACTGGAGTCTTCGCTATCACTCCACGTGGCCATCATGGCTTTCTTAGTTTCTTCCTTGATTTGTTGAGGAGAGGACAATCAAATTTATAGTATCCGGGCTTCTTGCACTCGAAGCATATAGGTATTTCCTTCTCTTTTTCCTTTTCTTTCTCTTTTTCTTTTTCCTTTCCCTTTTCCTTGGATTGAAATTTCTGCTTGTAGGGAAACTTCCTTCTCCTCATAAATCTTCTAAATTTTTAGGCAAGGAGGGCTTCTTCGCTTTCTACTTCTTCATCATCATCGGACTCATCAATCGAGGATTCTTCTTGAACATTTGATTTAAAAGCGATCCCCTTCTTCTTTTTATCCAAGTTCATTGATTTCTGTTTCAAGTTGAGCCATAGGTTATGAGCGATCCTACTAGCTGCTCAAGTGGTAGCTTATCCACATTCTTTGCTTCTTGAATTGCGGTCGCCTTTGGATCCCACGATGTCGGAAGTGACCTAAGAATTTTATTCACAAGATCAGCGTTAGATATGACTTTGCCAAGACTTCTCATAGCATTTACAATATTTGTAAAACGTGTATACATATTAGTGATAGATTCATTTGGTTCCATTTAGAACATCTTATTTGTGTGCATTAATATATTGATCTTAGTGTTCTTCACTTGATCGGTACCCTCATGGGTAACTTCAAGTGTGTCCCATATTTTTTTGACGGACATGCTGTAGATATCCTATTAAACTCACTAAGATCTAATGCACAATACAAGAGATTCATTGCCTTAGCATTGATCTCGGATTATTTAATGTCATTTTCATCCCAATCCTCTTCAAGTTTTGGGATGGAAACACCATTAACCACCACCGAAGGAATATGAGGACCCTTGTCAACTACTTTTCATAAATTATAATCTATAGAGTGCATATAAATTTTCATCCTAGTTTTTCAATAAGTATAATTTGTTCCATTAAAAAATGGAGGTCTATTTCAGGCTTGTCCCTTAACTACACTAGTACCAATTGTGGTTGCCATAGATCTTTACTCAAGGCGGTAAAGCCTATATACTGAGAACAAGGCTCTAATACCACTTGTTGCCTAGAGAGCAATCCAAGAGGGGGGGTGAATTGGGTCTCTAAAAAATTTAAAGCTAAGCTTGATAATACAAGTAGCAAAATTCATAAGACAAGATATGCAATTCAATTCAACAAGGTACTAAAATTTAAGTGCAATGCTCTAAAGTAGTAGTGCAGCAAAAATTAAAAGCAATAAGCAATAAAGTAAAGAGCAAGGAGGGAGAGAACAAGTAATCACAAATACCACAAGCTATAGTGGTTCGGTGCTAACAATGCACCTACATCCACTCTCCAAGATCCCCTTGAAAATTCACTATAATCAAACGATTATAGCCGATTAGTTTTCCGGGCTCACTAATCAAAACCCGACTTGTTTTACAAGGCTCACAAGTCATAACCTCACTTGGTTTTATGGGTTAACCAAGAACCTAATTGGTTTTCACAAGGCTAACCAAAAACCTTCCTTGGTTTTCCGGGCTAACCAAGAACCTTAGTAGTTTTGCGGGCTAACCACCAACCTAATTAGTTTTCAAGGCTTATCAATAACCTCACTTGGTTTTCCAATAGGCTAACCAATAACCTTTACAAGATATAAGATGGAGAAATAAAGAACTAATGTAAGCTTTCAATAATAAAGCAAGTAAGTCGATGTAGCTCGATGTAGTATTACTTTGCTCTTGTTGAAGCCTTTTGAATGCCCAAGATTGAATGATCTTCAATGCTCTTGATGGCTTTAAATGCTTGGAGGCTTCCTTTAGCTTGTGAGTGGTTGAACCTTGAATGAATAGGAGTTAAGGCTCTTCTCTCTTCTTTTCTCTCTAAAATCTCTTTGAATATTCAATACCTTTTTGAATAGTTGAATAGTTGTTGTCTTGATTTGATTTGGAGCCTTTATATACCTTTCCAAGCCCCCAAAATCGAAATCTAGCTGTTATACTTGAAAAACTAGCCATTGAAGGGCATTCGGGCGAGTTCTACTCTTGAAAAAACTAGCCGTTACTATTGTCAGAATTCCATGTGTCGACACTTTCTCTTCATGTGTCGACACATAATGTCAACACATGTTCTTCTTGAGTCGACACAAGTTCAAACTGCTCCATTCAGATTCTCTGAAAAAATTAGTTGAGTCGACACATTCTCAGTTGAATCGACACCTTGAGTCGACACATAAGGTCCATGTGTCGACACATCAACTGTTCCTTCAACTTCTGTAAGTTCTGTGGCTTGAAAGTCTCAGGTGATGTGTTGATCCATGTGTTGACACCTTGAGTCGACACATAAGGTCTATGTGTCGACACATCAACAGTGCCATTTGAAACATTGCTGCGTACCAGCCTGAGTCGACACTTCTTCTTCATGTGTCGACACATCATGTCATGTGTCGACACCTTGAGTCGATACTTTATTGAGAAATTACAGAAATTGCTGAACTTGTGTTGGAACATGTTTTCATTTGCCTTAGTCATCCATTCAACCATTTCTTTGAGTGTCCAAGTCTTGTTTTGAGCAGTCATTTCATTCAATCTTGGTTCTTCAACATAAAAGTGCTTCTTCAAATTTTATGAGCATCCTTTCAATGAAAATACACTTAAAGCAAATCATTAGTCCTCACTTTATATTTAACTGTTTTGCTTATCATCAAAATCAATTAGTAGAGTCAACAGCTAGCAACAAACATGCATGGCTAAAAATAAAAAAGGCAACTAGCTCCTGTAAATACATATCGCTCATTGGTCATGCGCCAGTAATAGCCCCACTGGAGGCCCAAAAGGAGACTAGATCCTTGTATGATCATAGTCATACTAGAGAGCATCCACACTAACACAATGCATGCAACCCAATGTAATCCAATATAGATTAAAATATACTACATATATTTAATATTTCATAAATACATAATATATTTGGTATATAATACCAGAGATCAAGATAACTTACCAGAAACTGATTCTATCAGGAACACACGACTAACTCTAGATCCTCGATACTTTTATACTGATGATGGCTCTAATAAAATAAATTAAATAATTAACACTGAATCCAAAAATGAGATAAAGATTCTTCAATCTGGCCTAGGACTAGGCTCATTCTAGATATCTATTTAGATCGGTCAATGAAAATCGGGTTAATCAATAAAAAACAAATCTAAATACCTAGATGGATTTCATAAAATTCATTTATTTTTTTATTCCTTTTTCTTCTCTCTCTTCTTCCTCTTTCCTTTCTCTCTCCTCCTCTTTCCTCTTTCCTTTTCTCTCCTCTTTCCTTTTCTCTCTCCTCTTCCTCTTTCCTTTTCTTTCTCCTCTTTCCTTTTCTCTCTCCTCCTCTCTCCTCCTTCTCTCTTCCTTTTTTTCTCTCCTTTCCTTCTCTCCTCTTCCTCTTTCCTTTTCTCTCTCCTCCTTCTCTTTTTCCTTTTTCTCTCTCCTTTTTCTTGCTCCTCTTTCTCTCTTCTTAATTCTCTCTCCTCTTTTCTCTCTTTTTTTTTCTTTTTCCTTCTTTCTTCCTTTTCTTCTCCTGAACTCCCCTACTCTTCCACAGTCCAACTGAAACAACCTCCCCATGGCTGTTGGCGACCCTGGAAGGGTGGTCACCAGGAAGAGCTCAATTGACGGAGGCAAACAGAAGGGAGGACGGTGGCGCAACCACCGGCGATGCATGGCCCCTGCATCTCGAAACCAAAAACTGGATTAAATCACCCTTAAATAATTTATATAAGGAATAAAAGTCACCAGCATCGAAGGGGCCCTCCGTCACTCGTCGGAGAAGAAGAAGATGTTGCGAAAGGAGCTCGATGGGCTTGATTTGGCAGCGGTGAGGGAGATTTAAAGAAAAATATACCGATGGTGTCCTAACTATTTGGGGAAACAAAATCGTGTCGACCGGAGTCCCAACTCATCCCAACCTCATCGCCGACGAAGCCCTCCTCTCCACGACTGTCCCTTCAACCTTGCCAGCAAAAAATCCGGTCAAGAAAGAGTGGAAGATAAGTCCTTTGTTTTCCATCGCTTAGCCCTTTTTTTTTTTGAGTTCCGACCTGAAGTCGGTAAGGGCTGTCGACTTCAGCCCAAGACAGCCCAGTTACAAGTTGGGCTTCAAACTTGTGGTACTTTGGTGCTTTACAATAGCATGTTTTTTAGATAAAAGGATCAGATGGACAAGAAGGTGATATATGTGGCAAAGGAGGTTGCTAGAGTGGAGGCAAAGGCAAGGTTGACAACGATGATGTGGAGGCAGAGGCGAGGCTGACAGCGTGGTCGATGATCAGAGTGAGGTGAGGCGACGGTCGCGACAATGACGATGTGAGGGTAGGAGTCTAGAGCATGGGTGACGGCCGGAGCGTGGGCGAAAGCATGGGGTGATAGCGCAAGGGCGGGAGATGGTGGCGACGATGATGACGGTTGTGATGGCGCGAGGGCGTGGAGGGGCGACAGTGTGGTGGTGACGGTGTGATGGAGCCGGTGATCCCGGTGGTAAGGCAGAGGGCAATGGAGGTCGAAGGCGGTGGCGAACCCAGCGACCGGGAAAGTTATGGGTAGAGGAGGGTTTGGGAATGGCGACGGGGGAGAGGGAACAGAGTCGGTGAAGAGAAGCTGAGCATTGGAGAAAAGGAACCGAGTTGGCGAAGAGAGGGCCATCGTAGATGATGGAGAAGAGAGCAAAGTGGGGTGGGTGTGGGGTAATCGAAGGAGGGTTTGGGGGGCGTTGGCGGCGATTTGGGGGACATTGGCGATGGGAGTTTTGGGTTGGGACTGATGGGCATTGAGAAAGTCAGGAAGGGTTTTGGAAGCGAGGGTTTTTAGGATATGGATTTTTTTTTGAGAAATTCTACAAAGATGATAGAATGGAAGAATTAGGGATTTGTAGAAGGCTCTGATACCTATTGGAAATAAATGAATGTGTTCTTTGTTCATGTAGAATCATAATATATATAGAAGAGATATAGATTTTAGGAGGTAGAAAAGTGAAACTAGGAAGGAGAATATTATAGGCCTTAATAAGGTAGAAAAGTAAAACTAAGACGGAGAAAAAAAGATAGGAGATTTTCTAATAAAAACTTCACAGGCCTTTTTTATTTTTATTTTTTTAAATATAAAAAAAAGATACCATCCGGCCTTGTAGGAATATCTAAACAAGCTATAAAAAAAGAGAAAAATTTCCTGAGGGCTACTTTTAGGGTATGTTTCGGTGGGGATGAGTTGAATTTTAGAATGGGAACAAAAATAAGTGATTGCTATTCAGCCATTTGGTTAGGCGAAGTCCAATTACCTTTTCAATTTTAAGAGAGAATGAGAATGCCTCAATCCCATCCTACTTTTTTTTTTCTAATATTTAAACTTCTTTCCTATTTTGATTCTAATTTTTATTACAAATCAAACACATCATATGATATGGTTAGTCTGATCCCATTTAAATTTATTTTGATTTTGTCTCCTGTTACGAACCAAACGCCCCCTTGATCCTACCACCAGGCCCTTCCACTCACTCTCCCACCTCATTTCCCCTACCAAGAAAACCCCCAAAAATAGCACTTAACGAGAAAATCTTTAATTCTTGTGCTCCTAAAAGAAATTATGATACTAAAAATTTAATCTGACAAGGAATCTGGTATCCTTATTTTCTTGGATTATATGCAAGGAATTATCTTTTCTATTATTACCTAAATCTTATCTGCCATTGCTGCCCCTCTATTAAATATTAGTTTAGTTGAGAACTTATCCATTGGAGGGGATAATTTTTATGTGCATCTTTCTTGTATGCCTGGATGCATTCAAAAACAAGATCATAATCTAGTGATTTTGCATTGACTTCATAAATATTGTTCTTTGTGTTCAACCAAATTTTAACTCATTAAACTTTAATCTAACATCTTATGCCACCAAATGAACTGATGGAATTTTAGAGGGTGTTTGGTTTGCGATTAGAATTTGAATTGGAATCATAATTAGAATGGATTAGACTGGGAATTGGAATGGCCATCTCCTCTAAAGCATTTGGAGGGTGTTTGGCTAGGAGGATCTGGAGCCTGAAATCGGAATGGATGACTTCCATTCCAACTATTTGGTTAGGAGGAATCCCATTCCTATTCCGATTCCAAGATGGAATGGGAATCACATAATCCTCCTAAATCCAATCCCCATTCTTCTCTAAGGATTCAAATCTCTAATCAGATAAGGATTCTGATTTTGATTCTATGCACGAACTAAATGCTTTTGAGGATATGGCTATTTTGATTTCCATTCTAATTCATTCTAATTTCAATTTTGATTCTAGTCATGAACCAAACACTCCCTTAGTTCGTGATTGAAATTAAAATCAGAATTCTTATCCAAATAAAAAATTGAATCCTTAGAGAAAAGGTGGTGTTATACCTTACCGGCTCACTATCAGGCTGGACCGGCCCCTCTTTGTGGTTTGACCGGGCTGCTCTCCTGAAGCTCCGACGGACACACCCCACTGTTCTCCTTTGGAAGTCCAACCCACCGGAGTAGATATCTGAACAACCCATTCCTACTGGGGTTCGGCCCACTGTTCTCCTTTAGAAGTCCCGACAAACACTCCCTCTTAGAGGACCGGTTAGCCCTCCCAGTCGGCATCCGATCGACTCACTCCAGGGCCCAGAAAATTCCAGAAATTTTTCTCGGTTGTAACGGAATCCTACCATGTCAGGAGCACTACTCTACTACTCCCACGACGCTGCCCTATCCGGGCACCACGTGGCCACTCTCCTGATCCTCCTAGGGGCAAATCAATCTTTGTTGGACTCCTCCCTAATAGATTTTGGACTATTCCGCGCCTATATAAGGTACTCGGGGGACCCCGTTTTGAGCTAAGTACACTCTCCTCTCTCCCTACGCTACCCTCACTTAGATTCCTCCATTTTGTTGCTCTCAAGCTCCTGCTAACTTAAGCATCGGAGTGTCCCCTGCGGAGCACCACCGGCACTTGGGGGACTTTGTTGCAGGTCGACCGGGAAGGGAGCACTCTAGCATAAGCCGGTCGAGCCCGGTCCAGGAGAAGACACGGTAAAAAATTGGTGCTAGAGGAAGGGGCCTTCGCTCTCTCACTCTAAAAGGAGGAATCAGTCAGCAAGGGTTGGCAATGGCGAAGGGAAGGACCTAAAATGCCTCCACTAGGGGAGGTCATTCCCCGTCCAGGTCCGAGGGACCTCCAAGGAAAAATGATATCACCACCACCATTGCTGTCGCCGAGCCCACCATCACTCTGGGACTGCAGCAGTTCCAAATGTTAATGAACTGCATTAAGATGCTCACCACTGTGGTCCAGCATTTCCAGGAGGCGGCCGACAACCAGCAACAGCCACCCGCTGTGTCCGGCCCCGACCACCAACCTGCCACTGAGGGAAGTCGACAACCCGAAGTCCCTCAGCCTTGTTCTTGTGCTATCATGGAGCCCCGAAGGTCCCTGGGGGCTCGTGCCGATGGCAAGAGGGTGAGGTCTGCCTCGCCCTCCTATGTCGAATCCATCCCAGCTGGTGTTCGGCACCATGCCGAACCTTTGAAGGACTACACCAGCAAGATTTTGTACATGGAGGAGCACATTGCTAAAATAGTCCATCAACAGAAGGTCGAAGGGGGGCAAGGTATACGACTCCCATCTACCTTTCTCTGATGAGATTATAGCGGAGATGATTCCCCCCCATTTCAAAATTCCCCAGGTGGATCCCTACGATGGCACCACCGACCCGCTGGACCATCTGGGCACCTATAAGGCTCACATGATGGTACAGGGCACCTCCAACGCCCTCCACTGTATCGCCTTCCTAGCAACCCTGAAGAAGGCCGCTCGGATGTGGTTCAACACCATCCGAATAGGTACGATCTATTCTTTTTCTCAGCTTGAAAACCTTTTTCTCTTCCATTTCAGGACATGCAGTCAGACCCCGAGGAACACCGATTGCCTCTCCCCTGTGCTGCAAAAGGAGGGAGAGACCCTCTGGGACTACATGGCCTGTTTCAACTCAGCGACCATGGAGGTCCCGGATCTGAATGAGGCAGTAGCCATGTCAGCCTTCATAAGAGGGCTCCGCTCGTCTAGGCTTACTTTTTTCTTGGACAAGAGATTCCCGACGAGCTATATTGAGTTGCTCACCAGGATGCAGAAATACACCTTGGTCGAGGAACAGGCGGCGAGCTGATGCTAGGAAGATGGGAGGTCGGCCCCCAAGAAGTAGAGTGACAAGGCTCCCGAGGTCCGACCCCCCAACAGCGATAACCGGTCGGCCCAACACCGAAGTTCGAAGCCGAAGGACTTCCTTAGGAGGTTCGAGAGTTATGCGCCCCTCTCCCTTCCGAGGGAGAAGATCCTCCTGAAGATTGAGAATGAGACCTTTCTACAAAGGCCTCGTCCAATGAGGGACCTTGCTGCATCTAGAAACAAAGACAAATTTTGTCGGTTCCATAAAGACCATGGGCACAGTACCGAGGAGTGCCTGCAACTGAAGAACGCCATTAAAGACCTAATCTGGAGGGGATACCTGCACAAGTACATCCGAGCCCACCAGGACCAGGCCGAAGCCTCAATGACCAGAAACCCTCCGGAGGAGGCAGAGCTCCCCAACCAACGGCCAACCGGTGGAGATGTGGGCTTGCTGCATCGACGATCCATTTGGAGATATGAAGACGACCCAAACATTGTCAAGAGGTCAAGGGGTTCCAACACAATCACTTTCTTCGATGAAGACCTCTTGGAGTCCCACGTCTTTGAAAATGATCCTGTAGTCTAGTCGGCAGTGATTGCCAACTACGATGTAAAAAGAATACTTATAGATAGGAAGCTCCATGGAGGTGTTGTTGTATGATGCATTTCTAAGAATGAATCTATCCCGGTTAATGATGTGAGATTCCTCCATACCGCTGAAAGGCTTTGGGGGAAACTCCATCGGAGTCGAAGGGAAATCACCCTACCTGTGATGATCGGGATGAAGCCTCTTCAAAACCTCTCTCCATTAACTTTATGGTCGTACGCATGACCTCGGCTTACAATGCCATCCTAGGCCGACCGGCCCTTAACAAGTTTCGAGCCATTTTATCAACTTACCATATGTTGGCCAAATTCCTGACCAAGAGCGGGGTCTGAATTATGAGGGGAGATCGTAGGATGGCCAAACAATGTCTAACTATTCTGAGCCAATAGTCACAAGGCTGTCCTACTCTGGAACAGCTAGACCCAAGGGCTGAAGCCGACAACCATGGTCAGCCAGGTGAAAAAATCCTATTTATCCTCCTTCGGGAGGATGACCCCACCAAAGTCCTCCAAATCAGGAGCTCTCTCAGTAAGGACATCAAGTCAGAGCTGATCAGCTTCCTGAGGAGTAATGCCGATGTCTTTGCTTGGTCGGTGTCAGACATGCCTGGTATACTGTCAGATGTCATCACTCACCAACTCAAGGTGGACCCAACTTACAGGCTAGTCCGACAGAAAAAGAGGAGCTTCATTGTTGAGAGGCAAAGGGCCATTGATGAAGAAGTGAAAAAGCTCTCTGACACTGGTTTTATCAGGAAAGTCCATTACCCTGAATGGCTAGCGAATGTCGTGATGGTGAAAAAGGCTAACGGGAAGTGGAGGATCTGTGTGGACTACACCGACCTTAACAAGGCCTGTTCGAAGGACAGTTTTTCTTTGCCTAAGATTGATCAGCTAGTGGATGCCATGGCCGGCCACCAGCTTCTGAGTTTCATGGATACCTTCTCTGGCTACAACCAAATCAAGATGCACCTGGAGGACAAGGAGAAGATGGCCTTTGTCACCGACAAAGGTCTATACTGTTACAAGATGATGCCCTTCGGCTTGAAAAACATCGGTGCCACTTTCCAAAGGCTGATCAACCGGGTCTTCGAAGGCCAGCTTGGAAAAAATATGGAGGCCTATGTGGATGATATGATAGTTAAAAGTCTCCATGGGGCCGACCACATCAAAGACTTGCAGGAATCCTTTGACGTACTGAGGCACCATTGGATGAAGCTAAATCCTGCCAAGTATACTTTCAGGGTAACTTCCGATAAGTTCCTCGGCTTCTTGGTTACACAAAGAGGAATCGAAGTTGACCCTGACAAGATCATAGCTGTCATCGAAATGGGGCATCCGACCAATAAGAAGCAGGTGCAAGAGCTGACAGGCCGAATAGCCTCTCTCAGCCGTTTCAGTTCTCGGTCGGCCGAGAAGTCCCTGCCATTTTCAAGACATTGCACCGAAACGAGCACTTCCAATGGATCGATGAGTGTCGGTTGGCCTTCAAAGCTTTGAAGAAATATTTGAAGAACCCCCCATTGCTGGCCAAGCTGACGGAGGGGGAACTTTTGTATATCTACCTGTCGGTGTCGGACAAGGCAGTCAACTCCATCCTCGTGCATATTGGAGAGGATGACCAGCAGAGGCCTGTCTATTACATCAGTAAAGTCCTCCACGATGCCAAGACGGGGTATCCAAAAATATAGAAGCTGATCTATTCCTTGGTCATAGTCGCCAAGCGACTACGACCGTACTTCCAGGCGCATCCGATCATCGTGATGACCGGCCAACCTCTTAAAGCGATCCTTCGAAGCCTAGACACCTCAGGCTGGCTTTCCAAGTGGACCGTGAAACTCGGTGAGTTTGACATTTCTTTCCAATCCCGATCGGTGTTGAAGTCTCAGGTAATTGCCGACTTCATTGCAAAATGCTCATGGAAGTAGAAAGCACCCTCTCAAGCAGTAGAATCACCTGAGGCCGATGCCGTCGATGGATCTGAACCTGCTTGGACCCTCCATGTAGACGGAGCATCCAACCTTGTGGGCTGCGGGGCTGGCCTGATCCTAGCCGATCCCGATGGGGAAAGCTTGGAATATGCACTCCACTTTTCATTTCAGGTGTCGAATAATCAGGCGGAGTACAAAGCCCTTCTTGCGAGACTGAGAATCGCCAGCGAATTGGGCATCGACCAACTCAGGGCCTTCTCCGACTCCCAACTGGTGGTCAATCAGGTGAAGGGTGAATTCAAAGCAAGAGATCCAACTCTGGCAAGTACTTGAAAAAGGTACAAAGTCTTGCATCTCAGTTCAAATTCTTCGACATTCTCCATATACCTCGACTGCAGAACTCCCAGGAGGACGCATTGTCACGACTAGCTACGGCCATCACCAACACATCCGACTGAACCTTTGTGGAGTATCTGCAGAGCCCGAGTGTCGTCGAAGAGCCAACCGAGGTCCACCAAGTTAAACAGGAAGCCTCATGGATGGACTCAATTCTCTCATTTATGACTAAGGGGACTCTCCTGGAAGACCCGATCGAAGCCAAGCGTATATGCTGGACAGCTTCTAAGTATGTCATCCTCAATGGCACCCTCCACAAGCGGTCGTTCTCATAACCGCTGTTGAAATGCCTAGGGCCGACGGATGCAGACTATGCACTTAGAGAAGTGCATGAAGGCATTTGCGGTGACCATCTCGGAGGAAGATCCCTGGCCTACAAAATAATCCGACAGGGGTACTATTGGCCTACAATCCAGCAAGACGTGTCGGACTTCGTCCGTAGGTGTGATGCATGTCAGAGGTACTCCAATATCTAGAGGAGGCCAGCCAGCCAGCTGACTCTGCTTACTGTGCCTTGGCCGTTCGTACAGTGGGGAATGGACATATTGGGACCCTTCCCTCCGGCTTCCGGCCAGTTCAAATTTCTTATTGTGGCGATTGATTACTTTACTAAGTAGGTGGAAGCTAAACTGCTGGCACAAATCACTGAAGCCAAGGCAAAAAACTTCATCGAAAACTGCATCATCTTTCGATTCGGCATCCTGCGGACAATTATCATCGATAGTGGAAGGCAGTTCGATAACCCAAAATTTCAGGAGTTTTGCCAGCAATATCACATTTCTCACCGGCTCACCTCAGTCGGACATCCCCAATCAAACGGAGAAGCCGAGGTCACCAATCGGACAATCCTACATGGGCTGAAGACCCGGCTGAACGATGCCAAAGGACTTTGGGCAGAAGAACTCCATTCAGTGCTTTGGGCATATCGGATGACCACCCGAATGGTGACCGGAGAGACTCCATTCAACCTGACTTACGAAAGTGAAGCCGTCATCCCCATTGAGATCTCTTTGCAATCCCTAAGGATTGACCACTATGTCGAGCCAACTAACTCTGATCAGCGGAGGGCTGACCTAGACCTACTTGAAGAAACCAAACTCTAAACAAGTTTAAAGATGGCGGCCTATCGTTAGAAGATGGCAAAGTATTACGACTCGCAAGTCAAGTCGTGAACCTTCTGAGTCGGAGATCTGGTCTTACGGAGGTCTGAGATTTCAAGACTGACTGAGTAAGGAAAACTCTCCCCCAATTGGGAGGGCCCTTATCGAGTCGTTGAAGTGATTCGAACCGGGACATATCGACTCGAGCATCTAGATGGATGGTAGATAGCCCACCCATGGAATGTAGACAACCTTCGCAAGTATTATCAATAAAGCCTACAACTTCTTTTATGGAGCACCTTCGAAAGACTGACTCTGGTCAGTAAAGGCTCTAGGGCAGCCCATCTCCAAAAGACCGACTCCGGTCGGCAAAAGTTCTTGGGTAGCCCATCTCCGAAAGATCGACTCCGGTCGGCAAAAGCTCTTGGGCAACCCACCTCCGAAAAACTGACTCCGGTTGGCAAAGGCTTTAGGGCAGCCCACCTCCGAAAGACCGACTTCAGTCGGCAAAGGCTCTAGGGCAGCCCATCTCCGATGACTCCGGTCAGCAAAGGCTCTAGGGCAGCCAACCTCCGAAAGACCGACTCCGATCGGCAAAGGCTCTAGGGCAGCCCACCTCCGAAAGACTGAGTCCGGTAGGTAAATGCTCTAGGGCAGCCCACCTCTGAAAGACTGACTCTGGTCGGTAAAGGCTCTAGGGCAGCCCACCTCCGAAAGACCGACTCCGATTGGCAAAGGCTCTAGGATAGCCCACCTTCGAAAGATTGACTCCAGTCGGCAAAGGCTCTAGGGCAGCCCATCTCTGAAAGACCAACTCCGGTCAGCAACATCTCTCGGATTCAGATGAGCCGACGGACCAACACTTGGGAAGAAAAATTTTAAGGATATCGGTCCAGCCTGAGCTACTGTCCGTCGTCTGGTCTCCAACATCCTCCAGTCCAGATGAGCCGACAAACTAACACTTGGGAGAAATTCCTCAAGTATCATAGTTGGGATCGAGCCGCCATCTGGAAGATGCTTTCGACTTCGAACGAGCCGACGGACCAACATGCTGTCTCGAGCTGAAGGACCCATACTTAGAAAAATATCCGAGTTGATAACCTACAACAGGCTACTGTTCAGTAACTATCCCTTGCATTACTACCAAACCAACTAGCAATACTTAAGCAGATTCTTAAGGGTAGAAGCTGCGGTCGATCCGACCAACCATTAACAAAGAAAGTGTGACAAAAGTGTTATATATATATATGGAGGCCAATACAAAAAGAGTGGGTTAGACCTTTAAAACCGATCTAGGTCTGTCCCACCGAGGTTACATTAATTATTGACTCCGGCCGGCATAGTTGGGGCCTCAGCTTCCACCTCGATCCCCTTTGGTTCGACCGGAGCTCCTGCGGAGACACCTGTCGCTCCCGCATCGGCTTCAGCTTGGGCATCCGATTTGATCTCCACGGTGACGACTCCAGTCGGGGTCTCGACTATGCTGACGGTCAGATCGGCCATCTCCATGCCCCTCTCCTTCACTGGCTTTGGCGACTGAAGAAAGGAGAGGACAAGTTTCGGGAATGCAGCGTTGAACTTATCGAAGCACTCCTCGTATCCGTATTAGAAGCCAACTGTGCCGGCCTTGTTCACCTCCTCTTTGAAGTCTTTGGAGGCATTGTACTCCCTCACGGCTGTCTCAGCTGCCGTCTTCATCAGCTCCTGGGTCATCTTCAACAAACCCTTATATCGCTTCGCCTCCACCTAATGGCCCCGTGAGCATCTCTCTGATTTGGCCAGGCGCTCCTCCTCCTTGGCTAGCCGACGGGTCAGAGTCTTCACTTTCTGCTTCCTACTTTTCAATCTCGCCTCCCGATCAGCCTCCCGAGCATGCGAGTCTTCCATCTACTTCTTGCAGACCTCCGACTCGGCCCACAGGGCAGATAGTTTTCCTTTGGCAGCTCACAGGATGGATAGCTCTACCCTGGTGGCGGTCAGCGCCAGCCACGTGGTGTCCCTCGTAGCCTCCGCTGCCTGTGCTCTCTTGGTCAGCTGATCCCTCTGATCGAGCTGCTCGCCTAAGCCATCATCCATCTTTAGTGTGTCATGGAGGAGCTGCCGACAATCACACAATTAGAAATTTATAAATAATAAAGTATGGGCCGGAGGCTCGAAGCCAAAACTTACCCCCAGTAGGTGATGAAGAGAACTTCGGGCAGCCGTGTTCACTGACCGATGGTCGACATCGGTCATAGCCTTTTGAATTTGCTGCTTGGCCTGCTCGGCATCACGGATGTCATGCCACTTCTGGTGCTCTTCATCATTAGCGATTCCATCGAACTTCTCCTCTATCGATTCGATCGGCGGAGAATATGGAGTCATCTCTACCTCGGTCAGCACCGAGCATTCCTCTCTCACCCGGGCGGTTGACTGCCCGATCGAAGATGAGCGCTCTGGTGCCATCGCCTTCCGGCGATCTGCTAGTGGCACGTCATTGTCGAACTCCACTGAGACCATGGTAGGGGACGTCACCTCTGTCCTTTGTTTCTTTGGCTTTTGGTGGGCCAGCTCTGTTTCCTGTTGCCTCTTCGGCTCTCTGAGCGATGGCTGAGAAATGCGAACGGCCCTCCTCTGCACCGACCATGCCAAAATGGTCGCCCGATCTGGCTTCATCTTTCCACCTGCTAGCAAACAAAGGAAAGGTCAACAAAGACGATAGAGCTAGCAAAAGAAGGAATAATTGGCTCCTCTCGATGGCTTCCTTCCTACCCAGCGTTCGATGTTGGTTGATTCCAGCCTGCTGGAGACTCTCCTCATGGAGCAAGGTGCCGATAAACACCGGGTCCTCATCATTCAGCCTATGGAAGTTGGCCTCATCGACCCTCGATATCTTCCTCCCATTTGCGACGTTCGGCCTAGGCTCTCTCTATGCCAGCTCAAAGCCCCATGGCTCTAAGCTATCTATAAAGAAATATCGGGACTTCCATCCATGAATGGCCGATGGAAGCCCCCTAGTATCTTCCAGCCAGGACAGGGGCTAAACACCCACCATTCCTGACTTTGGAAGTCCTGTTTTAGCAGAAAAAAGTTCAAAAATAACGGCGGCCTTGGCTCGATGCTTGCCTTCCAACAAAGGACCATGAAGCCACAGATTGCCCGAATACTATTCGGGGTCAGTTAGGAGGGTGTAACTCTATAAAAGGTGAAAATCTGGACAAAAAAGCTGTGGAGCAAAAATTGGAGGCCGGCTTTCAGATGGTCTTCGTATATGGGAAGGGCTCCTAAAGTCAGTGGGCCGTTTACCCTCCCCTCACGGCTTGGGATGGTCAGATGCAAGGTAGAGGGGATACTATAAACAACCCTAAGGCTCTCCACCCTCTCTTGAGTCATGGTCGAAGGAATGTCATACGGGCATGGTTCCCTATTCCCACAGGCCAAACTCCAACCACTGGAGGCCATTCTAATGGAAGCTATAAAAATGGAAGAAGATGGATGCATAACTAACTTGGTTCTCGGGTTTCCTAGGGGAGCTAAAGCAGCAGAAGGGAGCTCTCTCTCTCCAAACCCAGATGCGGTAGAAAATCCCCTCTGGGCGTTCATCCCTCACTTTTATATGCGCCAGGGGGTGGCCTCCCGATGCCTCTCGAGCATCGCGATCTACGGCAGACGACGCGACTCCTGGATTTGGCAAGAACCTGATGGGATGCGCTGGATCGTGTCGGGTAGCGATCCGCAAGACTGTCGAAGCAACAGTGGATGGACCACTTCGAACTCCATGCCAACCACTCGGATAATGCTACGTGGCCCATGCCGTATCTGGAGCTTGATGGGCGCGCATTTCAGGACCAGCAGCCATCATGCACCGTATCAGCAATAACTGCCTCCTTTGCCACTGCCAATCCGGTGTTGACACTTGTCCAAGGGCAAAAATTCAGGATAGAAGGCGGCCGGTCATAGCACGCCAAATCGGATTTGCCATCATTTTGAGGACTGGCATATTTATTGCCAAGTGATGCCCTCGTCCTTTGAGCCTACAGACCCACTCGAAGGCCTAGGGCAAGGGGGGCAACTGTTATACCTCACCGATCCACTGTCATACTGGACCGGCCCCTCTTTATGGTTTGACTGGGCCACTCTCCTGAAGCTTCGACGGACACACCCCACTGTTCTCCTTCGAAAGTCAGACCCACTGGAGTAGAGGTCAGAATGACCCATTCCTGCTGGGGTCTGGCCTACTGTTCTCCTTCGGAAGTCTGACCCACTAGAGTAGAGGTCCGAACGACCCATTCCTGCTGGGATCCAGCCTACCATTCTCCTTTAGAAGTTCGACCCACCGGAGTAGAGGTCCGAACGACCCATTCCTGCTAGGGTTCGGCCTACTGTTCTCCTTCGAAAGTCTGACCCACTGAAGTAGAGGTCTGAATGACCCATTCCTATTGGGGTCCGACCCGCTATTCTCCTTCGGAAGTCCCGACAGACACATCCTCTTAAAGGACCAGTTAGCCCTACTAGTCGGCATCCGACTGACTCACTCCAGGGCCTAGAGAATTCCAGAAACCTCTTTTGGTTGTAACGGAATCCTGCCACATCAATAGCACTGCTCCACTACTCCCACGATGCTGCCCTATCTGGGCGCCACGTGGCCACTCTCCAGATCCTCCTAGGGGCAAATCAGTCTTTTTTGGACTCCTCCTTAATGGATTTTGGACTGTTCCGTGCCTATATAAGGTACCCGGGGGACCCCGTTTTGAGCTAAGTACACTCTCCTCTCTCCCTACGCTATCCTCACTTCGATTCCTCCATTCTATTGCTCTCAAGCTCCTGCTAACTTAAGCATCGGAGTGTCCCCCGCCAGAGCACCACCGGCACTTGGGGGACTTTGTTGCAGGTCAACCGGGAAGGAACACTCTAGCATAAGTCGGTCGAGCTCGGTTCAGGAGAAGATGCGGCAACAGTTGGAATTAGATTTTGAGGAAATTGGGTCATTCCCATTCCATCCTATAATTAGAATAGAAATGAAACTTTCTCCAACTAAATGGCTGGAATGGGAGTTACCCATTCCATTTCCTATTCTAGGCTCCAAATCTTCCAAACCAAACACCCCCTCATTTTGTAAGAAAACCATATAACATTGCTTTGTGTGAATCATGGGTGATGACACCATTTTGAATTAGATAATTGGAGCACCATAATTGTCCTCAATTGTGACCTAATGCTAGCCTGCCATAAATAAGAATCATTCCATTAGATGCTTCTCCAATCTTCCCATAGGATTTGGGCTATGCAATGTTTGGTTGATATAGAATCATGCTTAAATGAATTGCTTAATCCATGAATCCTATAAAATTTTTAATCTAATTATATAGAAATATCCAAATAAACTCTAGAACAATTTCCATTGGAAATGCTTCAATGGTCTCTGGGATCTCACTTCCTCTTAAGCTCTCTGCCTCTTTCACATGGTGCTTCGATCCAAGCCTATCCTGCTAGGTTTTTGCCAAATAGGTTCTCAAGGAATTCCTTACCCTCCCATTCTTCTAACCCTTTATCATTTTTCTGGCTTACGGGGGCATCAAAATAGACCCTTATTCTTTTCTATTTCCATGAGATTTTAAAGTAGCTTGCTTGGAAGGACATGGCCAATTATTTACTTTAAGCATCACCAGCCACTCATGCATGCTATTTCTCCATCAAGTCACAATTCTATTAGTAAATGGCTAGAAAGCATCATTACAATTCATGTCTAGCATATATATACAATGATCTAGAGATTTTAAATATGGTTCCGAAATAATCAACAACTTAGTTTGCTCATTTTTTTTCTACTAAATTAAATCAACAAATTCCTTTTGATACATAAAGACTGAGTATCATGCCTAAGAAATATTATTTCACATTTGATCCATATTTTCAAAAAAAATTTTCATGTAGGATGGTTCAAGTCATAATATTGATTTTCAATCATAGAATTTTGAAACAAATCTATAAATTATCTTTTCAAGAACAATGATCATTTCTATTTACAAAGTACATTCTATTTTTAATGAATCAAGATTCAAGTATCATTTAATTTTTTCTAATAACAATACAAGAAATGCATATGATATCCTAGTGGTAGATGTGCTTATAAATCTAGATGGACAAGGCCTAGAAACTTCTCTTGACAAAGCTACACATCATATAGAATAAATAAATCGAGTCAATAGAGTTTCCTTCAAAATCTCCAAGTACAGCCCCACAAACCAATCTTTTCTTTACTATTTAGCATAAGGAAGGTCCCACTAGATAGTAAGACCCTGTCATGGCTCTACAATCTGGATCCTTCCAATTCTGGATAGCTATCCTAGATATATAAATTTGCAGCTCTACTTTGGAAGGTAGAGCTTAGATTTAGGCACACTTCTTGATGGTTTGCTTGGCATCCAGGGATCTTATATACATCACGTAATCCAAGAATCAATCTAGGGACCTAACCTACAGAATACAAGAAAGAATGGTTTTATGTAGTGGGGAGGGCTAGAAATTGTTAGGTTTTGGCAGGTGCAATGGAAGCACTGGTGTTTAAAAATTTTATTCAAAAATACCTCAGCACAGCAAAACCCTGAAGCTCAGAAAATATCTTGACAATACAAACAAAGATCAATATGCAAATAGTGGGTATCAAGACTTAACTATCTTGCTACCAATTTCATAGATATACATATGTTCACCCTCCAATGGTGATCTGTAGAGGAACTTCACTATGGACAGCGCTCCAATCAAACATTGCTTCAAGAGTTCTAACCCTAAGAACTCACAATTCCTCGCACTTGGAAGCCGATGCCTCCAATTGATCAAGCAGATTATCAGCACCTATTCTAAACCATCAAAACCCTTCATAGACGTTCTAATTCCCTCCTCTAAGATGTTTATTAGCCTCGATTTAATAGGAATAGCCCTTGTCCTAAAATGACAAGGCTATATCCTAATACCTAGGTTAGATAGGAAGTTTGGATTGAATCTTGTCCAAAAGAAAAAACCTATCATTCGAATCAATTTGCTAGCCTTTTATAGAGCCAGAGGAGGTACTATTAAAGAGCATGCCTTATCAAATGTGCCTCCTAAGGAAGAGCATATCATATATAAAGAGTTCCTTATCAGAAGGACTCTCTTTGGTAGATATACAATGTTTGGTCCTTTCTCCACATGTGCCCAGAGAGGGCATTTTAGGCATCCTTTCCTGACCAAAAAATTTCCAAAAAATGCCATGTCTGATCATCATTTAATTATGATCTAGATCAGGCAAGAATTCTGATCAAAAGATGCCTTCTTCTACTTAAAATAAAAGGAGACATCGCGACCCTTTGTGCATCAAGAAATCTTTCATGCATGCTAAAGGAAAAGAAGAGTATTTGGCATCCATTCATAATTAGATTCATCCCAAGTTTGCCATGTGGAATGTCCATTTAAATCTAAATTTAAATGGCCAGAGATCTGGATAAGAGGTACCTCCTTCTGCTTAAAGCATAACTCTTCACATGACTCTTTGCATGATTTGTTGATCACCGGCGTGCTAATAGATTTCAGGCATCCCACACCTAATCAAAAGCTTATTAATCCTTTGAAATATGTGTTGATAGATGTGGAAGGCTGATATCCACACCACATGGGTCTAAAATGCATTGCATGGCAAAAACTAAGTGGGCATGTGCCCCGCTTCATATTAGTGCCAAGAGTCCTTGCCAAAAAATGTGGATAAAGCTTGAGGAGCCCCTATTTGGGCTGCTTCTTCATGGCTAAACCAAATTTAGGTCCTCACCTAATTAGATTAGCCAAAAAGCAAGGTAATTGATCAAATTAGATTTGATCAAAGGAGCTAGGGTTAGCCACATATGCTTGCATTCTTATTGACAACTTGATTGGATCCAAATTCTCAATCAATCATATCAAATGGGTCCTTAACAAATTCTTTAATATATGCGATGATTTAGGCTCCACACCTAGCTAGCAATAGGTTTGGATGCATGTTGAGCTAACCTGATTAGAACCATCTAATCGATTTAGGTCAAACCCATCTCAACCCTTGTAGTGAAAATAGAACTCCTTCGCATTGACTCATGAATTAAACATTTTAATTTATGAAAACCTACAAGAGAAGATTGATATCTAGCAATGTACATGCCTACTTGAAAGATATGAGATTTGATAAAAATACAAAAATACCTTTTGGTCATAAGTTACCATAAAATCTAATCATTCGATCATCCTGCATCTCGAATATGATTATGAGTATAGAAACATGTTAAACTCACTAACTTATTTCTTTCGATCATCCATCAATCAATGATGATTCATTGATGAAATATTTGAACACCCTTTCTAATTTTCTTACTACTCTAGCTAGAGACTTCCAGAGTCATCTAGAGATGATGATATATAGGATGACATCTTCTCTTACTAGGAGCGATCGATTCTTTATTGACCTATTCACAACATCTATATACATTCCTCCATATTCAGAACACCTGGTACATGACTCTATTGTCATGAGTGAGTATGAACCAAAACATGGATTCTTGTGTACAAAGTTTCATGGTGATCTCAGGTTTAAAGATCACTTGCACAACTCCCACTTAGAGAACCATCTTTTAACATGTAGATAAAGCTTCATAAGATATTCTCTCTTAGTGGATTACTTCGGTAAACTCATGACCTAATGAGCACCTACATCCCTATATTAATGTCCCATACAAGTGACATGTGAGATCTGCCACCCTCTTGATTAAGCATATATATGATGTGCTGGTCTATTTGTAATATTAATCCCTGGCTCAATACTCCAATGACTAGGAATATTTTAGATTAGGATTTTAGAGTTTTAGATCTCACAAGAATGAACTCCTTTTACGTTCTCAAAAATAATTGCCCTAATTTATGAGATTTATCATAATCTTAATAAGAGTAGTAAGATACAATTGTAATGATGAATCATAATATCTCAATTCATAAAACTATGAATAATATCATAACATAAGCCAAAAAATTACTTAAAAAAGTCCCATCACATCACTTATGTGATTGGCTTATAGGGTCCTATTCTTTCAATCTTTCACTTATACTAAAGCCAATCATCCATATATCTCAAACCCTTGAGATGATGATCAAATAGCTATTGGGTTTAATGGATTTGCTATATTGTTCTTTGAATCAACTCATTCTATGATCCCATCATAAATGAGATGGAATCACATTAGGATGTGCTTGGGTTTAAAAGGAGATCTTGGTTCAAACTCTAGAATCAAACTCAATTTTGAGTTAAACTACTTCATCTAGACAACTTTGCTAAGCAGCTTCACTTAGCAACAATGTAATCTGGCGTAAAGCTTGAGTTAGCTACATTCTACTATTAGAAACTCTTCTAACTCACTGCTATAGCTTTTAGGATATATACACACCTTGATAAGGACTTGCTATCAACTAGATCTGATCGAAAATTAGAGTCAAAATATCCTTCTAGTTTCAACTCAATCCTCCAAAATATGAAGAAAAACCTCTTTATGTTTCCCAAGAACCTAACAATATTTTTCATAGCTTTCCAATAATCCTCCCCTTGATTAGCTTGAATCTTGCTAGCTATGCCTTAAGCATAAGCCACATCAAGCTTGGTACATAGTAGAGCATGCATTATCAATCCGATAGCCAAAGCATAAAGGATGATGAGCTTTCTTTTTCTTTAGGTGTTTAAAGAGACATCTTCTTGAAGAGATGTATGCTTTACTCATAGGCAAGTAAACTCTATTACTAGTCTCCATGTTGAACCTCTTCAATACATAGTCTATGTATCGAGACTAGGATAAGCTAAACATCCTTTTAGGTTTATCTCATAGATCTACTTATACCCAATATATATAGGATGCTTCACCCATGTTTTTCATGGAAAACATCTTAGATTGCCAAGTCTTGACCTATGGAAGTGTTGAGACTTCATTTCCAACTGACATATATAACTAAGAAGACAATAGTACTCCCACTTATCTTCTTATACACACATGGTTCATTACCTTTTGGATGAGGTCAAAATCTTTTGACTATCACATCAAAAGTGGATGTTTTAACTATTCAAAGCTTGCTTTAATCCATAAATAGATTTCTTAGCTTGTATACTTGATTTGTCCTCCCATTAGAGACAAACCCCTCTGATCAAGTAAAGTAAATCTATTCTTCAAAATTACCTTTTAAGAAAAGTAGTTTTAACATCCATCTACCAAATACAAAATTCAAAGCATGCAACTTTAGAAAGCATAATCTAAATAATTTGGATGGGAACCCTCTCCCAAGCATGGAGAGGTTGCTCTGCCTACCGTCATGCATGGAGCCCCTCAGTCAAACCCATCACTATGTTCAAGCACTCCCTAGCCGAAGGCACAATCGCTCCCTTCTAGTCCATTGTTGCTGCTATCGACCCTAAAGTGAAGGTCAAAGATTAAACTTGTCGCTTTTCATTTTTCTCTTGAGCTTTTATAGTTTTTCCTTTCTTTTCTATCCTTGTAAAAACTTTTTATTAATAGAATGAAATGAAGCTTTTCTTTCCATGTCTTGCATTATTTATTTAATAGCATGTTTGCATTCATGGTGCCAAACCTTCATTGGGCGAGCATATCATCGTCGATCTATCCCAAAGGCCATAGATATTAGGTCCTATATTGATGGCTTAAAGAGGAAGACTAAAGTGACAAGTAAGAAAGCCACGGATTGGAAAAAAAGATTAACGAAGGTGCAGGAGGTGCTTAGGAAGGTGGATGAGAAAATTGAATGGCTTTGATCAGCGGCCAAAGTGCATGTTTTTGAGAAGGCCAGGTTCATCGAGTAGTTGAAGAGGTTATCGAAGATGGAAGAAACGACATTTTGGGATGCAACCGCTAAGGTGTCCCAAATGCATAGCCAACTTCGATCATCTCAAGGAGAGATCTCAGCCTTAGAGTCATTTCTCTTATCTAGGGAGACAAGGTGTGAGTCAGTTGCTCAAATAGTGTCGCTTCAAAATAAGCTGAGCAAGGCTCAGGAGAAAATTACTAGCCTTAAATGATTATTGAAGGGAAAAAGCACGGTGACTAGTTCTAAGGCCAAGGTGGGGCAACTATCATGGTTGTTTCTCAGTAGAGCAGGCCACCTTGAACGAGTACGCACCATATGCTAGGTAGAGGCATGGCGACCGACCCTAAGGTGGAATTGAGATAACTAGTGATGGTCAGTCATCAACCGAGTAGATAGGCTCATGAAGAGACACACCATCTTGCGATAAGGGCCTAATGGTTATGGGAAACTTTCAAAGAAATTGACTATATTTTGGAGAAGGTACGTGACATGTTCATCTTCGGTCATTGTGTTGGGTACTGCAACTATAGAAATATGGTTTGGATCCTTTATTTGTACCCTGATCTCTCTCACTTTCTCCCTTTTGAGAGGGACATGGATGCATTCTTGCTAAAACTTGCAAGGAAAACCCATACCAATTCCCAGAGTTTGTCATCCCTCGATGCACATCTCATAGAATGTTATCTCCAGAGTAAAACTCTCAGATGATTTGGGAGCCAAAGAAGATCAGCCAATAGAGATAAAATCTACAAAGGCTACAAGAACCAGGGACTGGCTGACAGTAAAGGTAGAATCTATAGACTTGGGGCAGGAAGAGACCAGCCCCTTGTAAAAAATTTTGCTTTATTTTTACATGTTTAGCTCTTAGCAACTATCTTTTTGTAGCATTTGGATACTTTTTATTGTAACATAGTGGAATCCTTACTTTCACTTTTCTCTTTCCTGTGAGTTATATATTCTCATTACTTTTGAATTATTGGTGGTTCCTCCTTGTTTAGAGTTGATTGAGGGTCATCGAATCGATCATAGGTCATTGTAGTGTCGAGTAATAGTAGAGACTTGAATCTTTATGGACTGATCAAATGTCCTCAAGACTTTGGCTGACTAAGAGCTGTTGAAAAGTCAAGGCTCTGATCGATCAAAGGTTACTTGGAGCTAGGGGCGCTGAGTGGCCTTTGGGCTCTAATCAATTAAAGGTCACTTGGAGCTGGGGGCATTGAGTGGCCTTTGGGCTTTGACCGATCAAAAATTATTTAGAAACATGGGTACTGAATACCCTTAGAGCTCTTACCGATGAAAGGTCACTTGGAGTTAGGGGTGCTGAGTAGCCTTTGGGATTTGACCGATCAAAGGTCACCTAAAATCGGGGGTACTGAGTAGCCTTTGGGCTCTAACCAATCAAAGATTACTTGGAGACATGGGTGCTGAATGGCCTTAGGGCTCTAACCGATTAAAGGTCACTTAGAGCTAGGGGCGCTAAGTGGCTTTTGGACTGTGACCAATTAAAGGTCACTTGGAGCCGGGAGCACTGAGTGGCCTTTGGACTTTAATCGATTAAAGGTCACTTAGAGCCATGGGTGCTAAATGGCCTTTGTACTCTAATCGATCAAAGGTCACTTAGAGCTGAGGGTGTTAAGTGACCTTTGTGCTTTGATTGATCAAAGGTCACTTGGAACTATGGGCATTGAATAGCCTTTGGGCTCTAAGCAATGAAAGGTCACTTGGAGCCGGGGGTGCTGAGTGGCCTTTGGACTTTGACTGATGCAATGTTACTTGGAGGCAAGTATGTTTTCCCATTGGGTTTATTTAATGCAACATTACTTAGCGAATGCCCCAAGATTTCTTTCTTGAAACACAAAATGCTGCATGGCCAAGAGTACCATATGTCATAAAATTGATTTGCAGGAAAATCTTGACTAGGCACGACCCTTGGATGACAAGCATCTTCATGATTCCTTTCTTGAGGGGACATAAGTCTAGATATGGACCTTAGCCACTTTGATTTATCTTCTTGAAGACATTTAATTCCCAGCAGAAGGACATCTGTCCCACGTTGGTTGAGTACAAGCTCAGCTAGCTTTCTCCCAATTCCTCTATAAATAGGTGGGAGTGACTGAACAAATTTTGTAATGCCTTCCTACTATTAAGATATATGGAAGGGTGCCATACATAGTTTTAGGTGTGGGTGCTTCAGTTGCAGGGCACACATTCACAATGGAGGGATTCTTTACTAGGGGGTCACTTCGAAGGCCAATAGATGGATGTTCACCTTGAAATGAGAGGTATTGAAAATGGCTGGCACTCCTGCTATGTCGCTACCACTATGGGCTGTCAATGGATGAAATTTAAGGAGGGGGGCTCTGTCTTCATGCCTCACCACCTAATTTATCCTCAGACTGGGCTTGTGCTTCAACAGAGAGGTGGCACATGCACCTCTATGTTGGGCGGGAGGCAGGAGTACTACCCCAAGAATATATAGGGGATGGTCTCTTGGCTTTCTTGGAGTCCCTGGCTCGCTAGTTTCTTCACCTTCATCCCCTTGCGGGATGAGGTGTGCTCTTGATCACCTCAACCCCATGTGAAGGAGAGCCTTGTCTGTGCTTCATGCTAGTCTTTCTCACCTTCACAATGCACCTTCTCCTTGGCTGTGCTATAGGGTGTCTTGGTTGCTTTTTGAGCATGCAATGGCATCTTATTGCCTTTTGAAGGGGGAGATCATTCTAGATGGCTCTTGGGAGTCTTGGAGAAGTCCATCCCTTCAAAGAGCAGTTGCTATCTCTTTACTATACTTTAGAAATTCATGAAATAATGTAATTTGGCCATGAGGCTATGAACATTTGTAATCAAAACCTATTAATAAAATAAATGATTTTTCATATTCTGTATTCATGCTTATTTATTATTTGTTGGGTTTGGAGTTGCTTGATGGTACTTTCACACTAGTTGTATTCTTGTGGATGTTTACTTGTTTTAGGAGTATTTGATCAAGGTCTATTCCCAACCAAGATCCTTATCCGATGAGCTTTATGTTTTTGATCAAGATCTTTGCTAATGAGCTTTAGGATAGGTTTTGCTTAACATGAGGAGTTTGGCTTAGAAGCCTTTTGTCATTGGGGTTCTCAGTTACCTGCCAATTAGTGAAGATAAACAAAAAGATTTTTTTTATTTAGTAAGTGGGGGAACTACATTACTAGTAATACACCCAGAGATTAGTTGAGTTCTAAGGTCAAAGTATAGGAGTTCTATCTAGTTGCTTCAATCGGTAGGTTCCTAACTTGATGATTTCTTCCACTTGATAGGGTCCTTCCTAATTTTATGAGAGTTTTCCTCCTTGGCTAGGTTGGGAGTCCTCTTTACTTAGTGCAGTACCAAGTTGGTAACTTTAAAGGTTTTGCTTCAAATCTTGGAGTTGAAGTAGTGGGTGACTTTGTATTGGTACACTGCCATTCTGATGTGTTCTCTTTTTTAGGCTTCATCTATCAGGTCTAGGTCACGAGTCACCTTTCTGAGTTGGTTTTTTTCTTAATATTTGCAACCCATGCTAATAGGACTCTAAGATCATGGCTTCAGTCTTGAAGGCCAGGTTGAAGGATGTTTCTCTTATTGAAATCCTTGGTATCGTCCGGTATGCCCAAAGTACATGATGAAGTTCATCAACCTATGAACCTTTTGGCTTTGCCTAGTCTCTTTTTGAACCCCTAGAGAAGGGTTTAGTTTTTAAGCTCCACCTATCTATTAGCTTAGGGGTGAGCTACTGAAGTGAGATGATATGATATTCCTTAATCTTTACAGAATTCTTTAAATTATGCTCCAACGAATTGTTATCTATTATTGATGATCAGCACCTGGGGCATCCTAAAATAGCAGATTATAGTCTTCCACATAAAATCAATTACTTTGGCCTCGATGATATGGGCTAGTGGTTGACCTTCAGTCACTTCATGAAATAGTCTAAAGTGACCAATAGGAAGTTTTGCTAACCTGAGGCAGGTGGGAACAAGTTGAAGATATCAATCCTCCATTGCATGAAAGGCCAAGGGGCACATATAGGGGTGATCATCATAGTGGGAAGGTGTTGGATGTTCAAATTCCTTTACCAAATGCACTGCATGATGAAGTCCTTTATATCTTTCTGCATTATAGGCTAGTAGTAGCCTTGCCAGAGGAGTTTATATGCTAGTGCCTTTTTTCTAATATGATCCCCGCATATCCCTTTATGGACTTCTCTCAATGCATAACTAGCCTCGGATGGGCATAGGCATCTGAGAAGGGGTAGAGAGAATGATCTTTTGTAGAGCTTTCCTTGATGCACTAGGTATCTGGAGGCTTGGTACTTCACTTTGCAAGCTTCCTTCCAATCTACAGGTAGTTTACCATTCTCCAAAAAGTTAATCAATGGGTTGATCCAACAGGGCTCATCATCTAACTACATCACTTACACTAATTTTCCAATGGTTGGCCTCTTGACTGGCTGGAAATAAACTCCTTTTGGGAGCACCACTGGTGTAATAGTCATCACTTTGGCTAGTGAGTTGGCTCAGAAATTTGTCTCCCTTAGAATTTGTTGGACTTCGAAGTTGTGAAAGGCATAGGTCAAATCCTTGACCTTTTTGAGGTATCTCTCATATTTTCCTCCCAAGCCTCATAATTGCCCTTGATATGCCTGACGACCAACTGGAAGTCGCTATAGACTCTTAGGTCTTGCACTTCCAACTCTTTGGCTACATCGAGCCCCATGATCAAGGCTTTATACTTGGCTTCATTATTCATTACCGGAAACTTGAAGCATAGAGCATGCTCGATGATGACTCCTTTCAGGCTCGCGATGACTATCCTTGCTCCTAGCCCTTCAGAGTTGGATGACCCATCCACGTATATCTCCCAAGTACTGGCTGGGCTTTGAGTGGGGTCCTATGCTAGTGTTGAGGGTTCTACATCTTTTAGTTTGGCCAATTTATCAGAGATGGTACATTCGACCAAGAAGTCAACCAATATTTAAGCTTTGATCAATGATCAAAGCTAAAACTTGCTGTCAAACTTACAAAGTTTGATTACCCACTAGCAATGCACCCTGATGTGTCATGTCTATAGAGGATTCTTTTTATAGGCTAATCAGTCAGGAGGGTGATGGTGTGGGCTTGGAAGTATGGTTAGAGCTTCTGAATATCAATGAGAAGGGCATAAACTAGGTTCTTTTGCTTCGAGTATCAGGTCTCTACATCCCTTAGGATCTGGCTAATATAGTAAATTGGCTTTTGGATTCTATTTCACTCCTAGATTAGCACTGAACCCATTGCTAGGGGTGAGGCTATTAGGAATAACTCCTTGCTTAGATCTAGCTTGCCTAGTAATGGGGGAGAATTGATGCAGCTTTTAAGATATTTGAAAGCCTTTTGGTACTCCTCGATCTATCAAAAGTTTTTGGGCCACTTCAAAGTTTATAAGAAAGGAATACATCGCTTGGCTAACCTGGAGATGAATTGATTGATGTCGATAATTCTCCTAGTGAGGCATTGGATATCTTTGATCATCCTTAGAGGGTCAATCTTGCAGATAGCTTTGATTTTCTTCAAGTTGGCTTCTACCCCCTGGCTGGAGACCATGAAATGAAGAACTTATTTAGGGCCATTCTGAAGGCATATTTGATAGGATTCAACTTCATTTGATATTTTTAGAGGGTGACGAAGGCTTCTTGGAGGTTGTCTACATAGGTCTTGGCGACTTTACTTTTAATGAGCATGTCGTCCATGTATACCTTCATGTTTTGCTGATATGGTCTTTGAAGATTCTATTTACCAGGTGTTGGTAAGTTGCACTAGCATTTTTAGACTAAATGGCATAACCCTATAGTAGAAAAGTTCTTGGTCAATAATAAAAGTAATTTTTTTTATTTTCAGGAACCATCTAAATTTGGTTAAAACTAGAAAAATATCCATGAAGTTGAGGAGATCATGGCCTGATATAGCATCCACCATCTGATCAATCCTTGATAGTGGATAGCTATCCTTCAGACATGCTCAATTAAGGTCAGTGAAGTTGATGCATATTCACCACTTGCCATTCACCTTTTTCACCATGACCATGTTGGAGATCTATTTTGGATAGGAGGTTTTTCTAACGAAGCTAACATCGAGCAACTTGTTGACCTCCTCGATTATCACCTTTCGATACTCTATTGCAAAGCTCCACTTCTTTTGTTTGAAGGGTTGGTGCTTTGGATCCACATTCAATCAGTGTACCATCATCGAGGGGTTGATTCCTGGCATATCGATTGGTGTTCGGGTGAAGATGTTGGTATTTTCTCACAGGAAAGAAATCAGATGGTCTATGGTTAGCTGATTTAGATTGAAACCAATCTAGACTATATGCTCTAGGTTTTAATTTGTTAGGGGTATGGAGTGAGGTCTTCGATTGGTTCCCCTTGCTATTTGGCCAGGTTGTTGCAAGTGCTAGCCCCTTTATCGGATGGTGTCAGGGATTTTGGTCCCTTGGAGAATGATATGGTAGCAGTGACATGCTAGACCCTGATCTCCATGAATCTCTCTAATCCCATGTATTTTTGGAAACTTTATCTTCAAACAATAGATTGAAATAACTACTTTGAAGCTGTTGAGGCTTGGTCACTCGAGGATAGCATTGTATGTCGAGGGTGCTCAGATAATGAGAAAATCAACTTGAGTAATGGACCGATGAGGATAATGTCCCATCCTCATGGGTAGGGTAACTACTCCCTTGACCTCGATTGCATCTCTGGTAAACCTACCCAAGGAAGAGTCTACTCATCCCAATTGATCAAGGGGTATTTTTATTTTGACAAAAACATCACAATACAAAATATCAGCTGAACTTTCATTATTTATGAGAATGCAATATACATCATAATTTTCCATATTCAAGGTTATAACTACTACATCATTATGCGAGAACTGGACTCCTTGATTGCCTTCTTTTGTAAAGATTATCGATACTCCAACCTAGTTCTTAGTTGACTGTTCTTCATCACTGGGGTGATGGGACTCCGCAGTGATAGTGCTCACCATCCCAGATGGAAGTGGGTCACCCTTTTCTAGGGGCATAGGTTATTATGAATGTTTAGCTGGTTGGGGCAACCTTGGTTAGTCTCCTTGCTCTATTCAATGATGGATGAATTAGTCAAGGTGGCCCCACTTGGTGAGCTCCTCAATCTTATCTTAAAGCTAGATACATTCTTCAGTAGCATGGCCATAGTCTTGGTGATATAAGCAAAACATATTCGGATTTTTGTAGGCTAGTGGGGTCCATAGCTTTTGGGCTTTCAAGAGTTGCCCTTTAATCTCCATTAGCACTCTCTCTATTAGTGCATTCAGTGGTGTGTAGGTGTTAAATCTCCTCAGTGGTGATGCTAGGAAGCCTTCTCTGTGAGGACTCCTAGGTCGACAATCCCTATGAATCTTGTTTTTCCTTCATGGAGACCTAGAGCATGGTTGGTTCCTTTCCTCTTGCCTCAGGGAATGCTTTCAATCTGCTTGCATTTTCCTGCCATCCCCTAGTGAGGAAGTGGCGGGGAACTCTTTTTGCATAAAGGCATCCTCCATTCATATATACTTTTTAGCTCGAGCTAGCATATCAGCAAAGTCTCAGGGGTAGGTCTTGATCAATGATTTTTTGAAATCATTTTTCTGTAGGCCACTCATCAGGACTGACATAGCGATTGATTAGTCTAAGTCGTGGACCTCCAGGGTGGCTGCATTGAAGCAGCTAACAAAGGCATGGATCAACCCCCCTCTTTTTACTTAAGGGTGTGGAGGTAATCTGACCATTTCTATTACTTCTGATTACTAACAAAGTGATTAGTAAATCATCGATTTAGCTGCTCAAAAGAATGCACTGATCCTAGCTTCAAGCTTGAATATCAATGTTGAGCTGCTCTTTTTAAAGTAGATGAGAAGGCTTGGTAGAGAATAAAATTGGGAGCTCCATAGAGGAGCATCATTGTCCTAAAGCTCACTAAGTGATCAACGGGATTGACCCCCCTCTTTCAAGTTGTGGGATTTTGAAGTATCGAGAAGTGGTGCCCATATTATTTTAGCATCAAAAGGTAGGTCATTGTTGAACCCATCATTTGGCCTCAAGGAGAGGTTGCAGATCATCTCAATCTGTTGATCCAACTCCCTAGGCTTTTGCTTGACTTCAGGGTCTCAAATAGTAGGGGCCTCTGATTGCTGGGAGGATCATTGTGATAGAAAAGTGCCCTAAGAGCCAATCATTATGAGGGCCTTTTTTTGTAAACTTTCAGCTCATGTATGACATATTTTTTATATTAATAAAGGCATTTGATTCATTATGTACTACTGTGTCATATTTTTGTTGATTATGATGAACCCCATAGAGTAGGGCAATGGAATTAAGGTTATGATAAAATAACAGTGAGATCTAATTCCTATAAATCCTAATCTAGAATGTTCCTAGTCATTGGACCATCGATTTGGGGATCGATGAATCCGGAAAGACTAGCTTATCCTATGTATGCTCAGTTGATGAGGGTGGTTGATCTCACAACCACTTGTGTAGAGATACTAATACAAGGATAAAGGTGCTCATCAGGGTATGAGTATACTGGACTGATCCGCACCGGGAATATCTTATGAAAGTCTTACTGCTTGTCAAAAGATAAGTCTCAGAGTAGAAGTTGTGCATGTGATCTTTAGACCCGACGTCACCATGGTTCTTTGTGCACACTAAGACATACTTTGGTTCATACTCATTCATGGCATTATGACTTGTACGAGGTGTTTTGGGTATGGTGGAAGGTGTACGAAGGATGTGAGTGGACCAACAAGGAATTGATTTTTCCTAGTAAGAGAAATTGTTGTCCCATGTAATCTCTTCGATGAGTGACTCAAGGAGCCTTTAATCAAAGTAGGGTAAGATTAGAATTGGTTTCTATGTCATCAACTGAGTCCTCATGATCGAGATGAGATTTGATATGATTAAGTATTAGGGTTTTGATATATATCCATACCTATCACTTAATCAGGATAATGAGAGATCGAAAGATTGAATTGCATGATAACTTACTACTGAAGGGTACTTTGGTAATTTCTACCAAATTTCTCATCTTCCGGGTAGGCATGATACATTGCTAGATGTTAATCTTGTCTTGTAGGTTTTCTTGAACCAATTGATTTGGTTTCATGAGTCAATTCGATGTGTGATTCGAATTGGACAATTATGTGAGCCAATTTGACCTAATTAGATTAATTGAGTTCAATCAGATCGAATCGGCTCAAACCTAAACCTACTGCTGGCTAGATGTGGAATCCAAAGGGTCACACACATTAAGGAGTCAGCCTAGGAACTCAATTAACATTTAATTAGGGTCAAGGGATCCTAATTGGTTAGCTAGATTGCACACTAGCATGTGTAGGCTAACCTAATCTCCTAACCCAATTGAATTGGGTTTGAAAGGTTGCTAAATGGACTAACCAATTTATAAAATACCTAGATTGGGTTGAATCCTAAGTGGGATAAATTTATCAAATTTTATCTGATATTTTTTGGATATTTTATGTGCCATATATGAAGAGTCCAAAAGGCAAGGGACTCTTGGTGCCTAAGTGACACCTCTGCATTCAAAAGGGCACACAAAGACCAATTGACCTCCAATCTAAAAATAAATTATATGGTTAGAAAAGTAGACTTAATGCCCTTTCATATGACACCCATATTGCATATACTTTGACTAGGTTAAAGGTCTCATATGGCATGGAGTAGTTGGCACAAAGTGAAGAGTCGCGTCTCTTCACTTTGGTGCTAATTCAAGTAAGCAGGGTCCTTCTGCTTTAAGTCCTTTTGAATCATCGATGCTTCTCATTCATAAGTCACATCCCTTAGCTTCATTTTAACCAAAAATGCCAAGTGACAAAGGGAGAAGTCAGATAAAAAATTGAAGGGACTTGAATTAGGCGGTTGGCGCATAAAGGGACATGGTATTTCAAGATAAGACTCCTTCTTAGTGAAGGGTCTTATTTGATCTGTGTTTGGATAGATCAAAGGCTGATGAGAAGGCTTATCTGGCACCTCCTCCTCTTTTATAAATAGCCATCGATATTTATTTCGATGGTATCATATATCATATTTTTGGTTTGTTTCTTACACTCTTACATCTATCCACCTTGTCTCTTCCTTCCCTTGTTAGGATATAGGTCTTCCTTTAAGACAAGTTTGCCATTTTAAGACAAGGATTTAGGAAGAGAATTAGGAAGTGATAGAAAGAGAGAAGAGAGATTTTGGAGAGGGCTTAGAGTGCTCTACTGGAGGGCGAAGGTCTAAGCAAGGAAGGAGAGGCTATCGAAGGAAGAAAGTCCATTGGAAGAGTCCCAATTGTTCAAGCAACCTACAAGGGAGAGGTTCTTAGGTTTGATTCCTATATGGATCACCGTTGGAGGGCTTGCACTTGTGAGCCTCG
The DNA here is from genome assembly GCA_021397845.1 of Areca catechu. Classification (NCBI taxonomy): domain Eukaryota; kingdom Viridiplantae; phylum Streptophyta; class Magnoliopsida; order Arecales; family Arecaceae; genus Areca; species Areca catechu. The sequence goes on along the minus strand of CM038045.1, from coordinate 148,273,482 downwards.
TGGAAAGGATTGGATTTCAGCAATCTAGGTATATTTTTCTGACTCCATTTTTGTTTCATTAATTGGTATTGCATAAGGGGTTTCTGGGAATTAGGGTCTTCTAGCCAATTAGGATTTTAGGCTTTGAATTTTTGTTTTTGAAATTCACTTCCGCATGCTGCATGATTCCTGGCACCCTGGTAGAATTCCCATTACATTGGCCCGGGGTGGAGCCTTGCCCTAATCGAGGGCTTTGAGACTATTTCTTCTTGGCTTCGGGCTCCTAGGGTGATGGTACTGAGTAGTCCTATCCAGGTCCCTTGGAGGGACCGTCGACTGCTTCGATAGTAGGGGCACTGCTTGGGCCATCATGACCCCATCGTCAGACAAGGATGGGGTGTCGTAGGAGGTAATGTGGGAGCCAGTGACATCATGGGTTAAGAGACCATAGGTGGTGCCATTAGTGGAGGTTGAGTTGTAAGAAGTGGTGCAGGACTGGCTTGGATAGCTTAAACGGACACCACCAAATTTTGAACTTGCTTGAAGAGTAGGTTGAACTACTCTACACTGACTATTACCATCTGTGGAGATGGTGAAGACTTGTGGGCACATACTAAGGCTGATCAATGGCTTGGCTTGGCTTTCCACCACCTTTTTTATTGATCGGGAGGCAGCAATATTGGTATGGTGGGATGTAGCTTTTTTAGGCGACATTGTTAACCCGCCTTTAGGTTACACTCCTTAAATTATATCAGGCCCTTCCTCTCTTTTGTTAGTGCCAAAATCTATCGAATGCTAGAAATGCTAGAGTTGGTAATGCAGGTGGACCTCCAAGATGCAAAACCTGCAAAAAAGCCCTGGGCGAAGGTGGCTCTGGCATAGGCCCTCTAACACTTAAGTCAATATCTCAAGCTAACAGTATGAGGAGCGTAGGTGAGAAGATTTGCATACCTTTGGAGGCTCCTAGGGGGTTCCTATTTATAGATGGAAGACAAGGGCATTTTTAGAATGATAAAGATCCTAATGGATCTAGTAAGAAATAACATAACTCTTCATGTGGACTATCTGAGACTTTTCATTGGTAGAGAATGCCTTTTCCATTTTAATGTGACCTTGTCATTTTCATCGAGTTTTCCATGCTTCCTTAATGATGACACAGACCACTATGCAAGTCCAGGCATGCCTTAATTATGCAGATATGGTGATGATTAGGAATCTTAAGGCATGATGTGACAACTGGTCTCATGGTGGAGGCTACGGTAGTGAGCATCGGAGTATTGGTCTTTGGAGAATTTAAAGAGATGTACCACCTAAGGACCTGTTAGTTTGCCTGAGTGCTTGAGGTCAGCCTGGGCACTCCCCTGGAATTCGAGGCTTGGCAGCTAGGGGACTTGTTTGAGAAGCCTTAGTTAATGAAATGCATCCTGTGACTTTGGGACTGCCAGGTTGTGGTGGTTGGTCATCACCGAGGCCAGGTCAGTTGGAGATGGTGGATGGTGTCTAGTGCAGTTTGATCAATCAGGGTATTCCTCTTGGTGGATAAGCACACAGGCCAAGGGTTTATTATGCACTGAGCATGTGATTAGATATAGTGACTAGTTGGCAAGTGTTTGTTGTTAGCTATTGCTAAGGCTTACTTGGATGTGGATATGTTGATCCCAGGAATGATTTTGATAATTATAAAATATTAGAGCATGAAAAGTATAGTAATATCTTTCAAATAATTTAAGAATATTTTTGTAGAGAGTATATAGTTACAAAGAATGATTCATGAGCTATTGGAAAGTTTAGTGAGGTTATATGAATCATTGGAAGTTATTAGAAGTGTTTATGAAGTTTTGAGATCTTAATTGTACTTTACCTAAAATGAAATAGAAGTTAGAATCCTTGCTTGGAATGAAGAGTTAACTCATAAAAGTTGGCACATTTTGAAAGTGGCACACTAAATTGGCACACAGATGAGCCGACTAGTGGGAAGGATGAGCTGACTCTCTTAGTTGGATAGAGGAGTAGTTTTCTATCTTAAGTAGAAGAGCCAATTCTTATGGAGCAAGAGCTGACTCTCTTAGGGAAATAGAATGTTAAATTTTTCAAGTCACTCAAGAGAGCCAACTCTCAGATAGGTGAGCTGACTCTCTCAGTAATGCAGTAAGACAGTTTTTTCGGCATAAACAAAAGTGCCAACTCGAGCACTGATAGACTCATTTATTACATACTTAATTGTGGGCTATTGATGCTAAATCTATATTATTTTGGATGTGTTTTCATGGATTTCAAGGGTTGTGAGCTTAATTTATTGATAATTTTATTTTACAAGTCAATGGAGCTTAAGTTCATCAAACCCGCACCAAACTAATAGCAGTATAGTTCTTGGACCATATCTTGGGATACACATATCAGATTGAGGTGATTCAAGTTGCACTGAAAAGTTGAGGTCGAGTTTGATAAACTTTATGAAGAGTCCAAAAGCAACTTCCACCTTTATCCTAATTAGATGTCAATAGAGCTTAAGTTCGTCAAACCTATACCAAACTAGCAATAGTTCAATTTTTGGGCCGTATCTTAGATTGAGGTGATTTAAGTTGTATTGGAAAGCTGAGATCGAGCTCAATGAAATTCATGAAGAGTTTAGAAGCAAATTTAGCCATTATCCTAATTAGACATGCACTCAAAGTTTCTGCCAGTGTAGTGACTGGTTACTTAAAGAACTGGTAACCCTGAGTTGTACAACCAAGGATAGCCATATATAAGATAAAAGAGGCTACTACATAGGGGGCAGTTGCCTCTTATCTCCTTTTACAAAATTGAGGTCTTGAAGTATTTGAGACCAAGAACTCTATGACCGAAGTGATTGAAGATCAAGGGCATCTTAAGGGATAAATCCAAGCACCTTTGGGCATAGATATTTCTTCTCCATCTCGGAATCTTCAAGAATCATGGCTGCAATTTTAGTTTTTCTTTCTTTTATTTTTGTTCATGAGTAGTTAGGGCTTTTGGGGCTAGGTTCAAGATGTAATCTATTGCAACACTTGTCTAGATCCTACTTTTGATTCTTAATCTATGGATTTTATGATCTATGTTGTGATGAAATTCTATTTTTTGTGCTTAATGCTTATGGAAGATTTTATTTTTTGCATGATTTGATGGTTGATTTTGATGGATTGACCATATTTAATGGTTTAATAATCAAAGATTAAGGCAATAGAATTCACTTAATTCCATAGGATCGAAAGAACAGTGGGTTACATGTGGGAAGCAAGGGGTTTTTCCAAGATTAGTGGCCTCTTGTATTCATAATGCTCTTAATCTTAGATTAGTGTGCAATAATATAATATTAGAAATGGAATTAGGAAGGGTTAATATGACAAGAAATTGCTTATTAGCTATGTTTGGTGAGATTCCCCTTCACATGGCTTAAATTCATAATTTCCTAAATTTGAAATAAAAGTAGTGATCTAGATAAGAAATTGGAATAGGTGGATTCTAAAATCCTAGCCCCTTTTCATCTCATTAGTTTCGAGTTAATTAAATTCCTTGCTGTCTACTTGCTTTTAGTTTTGGCTTTTAGCCTAATTGTGATTGTTCAACTAAGGTTTAATTGATTTGTGTTGGGGATGCAATCTAGTCTCTATGGGAATGGCCTTGTCTTACTACTTTACATAACTATTAATTAGTTGCACTTGCTTATTTTGATAGGATGTGGAAATTGCATAACAAGCACTGAAAGAGCCAACTCTCTTAATGGAAAGAAAATTAGATTTTTGAATTTCCTCAGACAAGCTGACTTCTCATCAGGCGAGCTGACTCACGGCCGTCTAATAGCAGTGTAATGGCTAGTTCTGTAGACTTCTAGATTTTGAGATTTTTTAATTTTAATGGCTATTTCTTGTTTTTAATAGCTAGAAATGGCTAGAAGACCCTTTAATCTATTGGATAATCATTGGGAGAAGTATAAAAGCAAGGTTTAAGCTTAGAAGTCAACAACATTCATTGACATTCATTATAATCATTGTAAATAAAGAGAATATTCAGTACTATCATTGAAAACTCAAGAGAAACTCTAACTTCTTCCCACCTACTCTCTTGAAGTATTTAGTGAGCAACTAAGGGTGCATTAAAGATCCATCATTGAAGCTTTCAAGCATCTACAAGTTAAGCTTCATCGGCAATATTTAGCTCTTTTGGGAGTTTATTTTTGTTACTTTGTTTCTATTACTATTTTTTGTCTTATAAGTTTTAGTAGGTTCTAAAACTTGTGATTTTGTTTGGATTTTGATTGGCTACCCTTTGAAAGCTGATTGGGTTTGTTTGTGAGCCTGTATAAAATAAACTTGTATTGGATTTTGGATTATGAGCCTAGGAGAAAACAACCCAAATGTATTCTTGAGGGAATATAGTGAAAATTCCAAGAGATCTGTGGAAAGTAGATGTAGGAGCTAGGATTGCTTCGAACTATTATAAATTTCTTATATTTATTTGTTTACTTCTGCTCTTACATTCCTTGCATTTATTTTAATTTGCACAACACTTGGCTCACATACCATAAGCTTTCAAAGTACATAAATCTATTTAAATTTTTGAAAATCTAATATAGCCCCCCTTTTGGGTTGTCGGTCTAGGCAATAAGTGGTATCAAAGCCATGTTCTCAATGCCATTGATTTAACAATCAAGAGAAAAAATCATAATAGCCTACATGAGCACCTCACTTGTCGAAGGGCAATCAAGCAATAGATTACCACTATTTAGCGGCACTAATTATATATATTGGAAGGCTAGGATGAGAATTTACATTTAAGTACTTGATTATTAGTTGTGAAAAGTGATAATCAAAGGTCCTCATACACCCACAATAAAAGTAAATGATATTGATGTCCCAAAACTAGAGGATGATTGGGATGAACATAATATGAAAATGGCTGAATTGAATGCAAAAGAAATAAATGTATTGTATTGTGCACTTGACTCCACTGAATTCAATCAAATTTCACTTGCAACTTAGTAAAAAAATTTTGGATAGACTTGAATTAAGTCAAAGAGTCAAAAATTAATATGCTCATGTATAACTATGAATTATTTAAAATGGAACCCAATGAGACCTTCATTGAAATGTTTATACACTTTATTGATATTATTAATAGTCTCAGAGTCTTGGTAGGACATATTCCAATAGTGACCTAGTGAAAAAAGTTTTAATCATTGCCATGAAACTGGAAAGCAAAGGTCATATCAATCCAAGAAGCAAAGGATCTTAATAACCTACCTCTTGAAGAGCTCCTTGGATCCTTGATGACACATGAGTTAACAATGAAGCAACACAACAAGGAAGAGACAAGAAAAAAGAAAATAATCGTGCTCAAATCAATTGCAAAAGAAAAAGAAGAAGAAGGTCCCTCATCCGAAGAAGAGCTAGGAGATGAGGATATGGCCCTTGTAATCAAAAAGTTTAAAATATTTATGGGCAAGGGAAAATCCAAATACAGAAGAAGAAACTTGGCTTATGGGGAGCTAAGCAAAGAGAAGGAGATGGAGAAAGACAAGGACAAAGACTAGCCCATAAGTTATGTATATAAGAAGCTGGGGTATTATAGGTCTGCTTGTCCTATCTTAAAGAAGACTTCCAAGAAAACTAAGAAGAAGAAGGCGATGGTAGCCACTTGGAGTGACAGCAAGGACACATGCTCCAATAAAGAAGAAGAAGGGAAGGCAACCAATCTTTGCCTTATACCCTTGGAAGATGAGATAAGTGCTGAACCAAATACATAATTTATATTTGATAAATTATGTACTACCTTTTATGAGTTACTTGTTGAATTTAAAAAGGCTATTTGAAAAATAAAACTCTTAAGTAAATAAATGATGCTTTACTAGGAGAAAAAGATGAAGCTTTACAAAAAAGGAAGTATTGCAAAAATAATTAAATAATTTGCTTCAAAGAAACAAAGTTCTAGAAAAAGAGAAGGATGAAAGTTTGCAAAAATTTAAAATTTGAGACAAGAAAACCAGAACTTGCATAATGAAGTTCAAAGGCTAAAACTATTTGTAGATAAATTAACCTTGAGCTCCAACAAACTTGAGCTGATTCTTAAAAATCAAAGAGAAACTTGAGCTGATTCAGTAAACAAGTTTTTAGTTCCTACTACCTCTTTAAAATCAAATATTGTTCATTATTATTGTAAAAATAATGGAAATAAAGATCATGAATGTAACTTAAGAAAGAAATATAGGAACAAAATAAAAAAGATTTGGGTTCCCAAAGGAACCATTGTCACTAATCTCAAAGGATCCAAGAAAGCTTGGATACCTAAAAATGCTACTTGATTTGTATTGCAAGAATGTTTTATAGCCCAAGAAATTAAAAGAAGATGATACTTGGATAGTGGCTGCTATTTAAGGCATATGACAAGTGATAAAGAGCAATTCTTCATCTTAAGAATGAAGGCAGTGTAGTTATAATTGAAGATGATGATAAAGAAAAAATCATCGAAATTGGTAAAATCAAGATTATCCTTTCAACATATATTGAAAATGATTTGTTAGTTGATAACTTGAAATACAATTTATTGAGTATTAGTCAATTATGTGATAAGGATTTCAAGGTTATATTTGAATCTTCCGTGTGCATAGTTATTACTTTCTTTGATACAAGCATTAAATTTGTAGGACATAAACTTAGAAATATTTATATGATAGATTTAAATGATCTAGCCATGAAGAGTAGTACAAGTCTAGTTGCTATGAATGATAGGATCAAAGAAGTTAGCTAGCTTTGGCATTGTAGACTAGGGCATGCTAGCATGAACATAATTTCTAAATTGGTTTCAAAAGATCTAGTTAAAGTTTATCTAAAATAAATTTTGAAAAAAAGATCATGTTTACGATGCTTGTCAATATGATAAACAAACTAGGAGAGTTTTTAAATTCAAAAATATTGTTTCAACTTTATGACCATTGGAACTACTTCACATGGACTAATTTGAACTTACTAGGATAACAAGCCTAGGAGAAAAGAAGTGTGGACTTATGATAGTATATGATTTTTTAAGATTTATATAGATTTTATTTTTGGTATATAAAGTTGAGGCTTTTACTATTTTTCCAAAGTTTTATAAAAAAACTTTAAATAAGAAAAACCTTTCTATTATTTCAATCCAAAGTAATCATGATATAGAATTTGAAAACCAAAACTTCAAAGAATTTTATAATTAAAATGGGATGGAACATAACTTTTTAGCTTCAAGAATACCATGGCAAAATGATGTTATTGAAAGAAAGAATAGAACCTTAAAAGTGATAGCATAAACTATGTTGTGTAAAGGCAATCTTCCAAAATATTTTTGGACTAAAGTTATAAACATTGCTTGTTATATTTTGAACGTATTCAAATCTAATCTATTATGAAGAAAAACCCTTATGAACTTATTAGATGTATGCCCTAAAAGCTAATCTAGCTAATACATATTTTAATTCTAGGATATAAAATTTTATTTGATATTCTAATTTAGATAATTTTATCCATACATATTCAATATGTGTCCATGTATCATCCGAGAAATTAATGGGTAGTGACATGTATTCTCAAGAGTTGAGAATTTGAGATATATATCATTATAGATTAATTCCTAAATACTCCCGATCATAGAATATCACAAGGATGGTGATTAATCCAGTTTGATCGGTGCATAGATTGCTTCTCTTTCAGGATAGATGAGTCTCGAGTCTGTAGTGTGGGGACACTAGAGTGAGAATGTAGGTGGTCATTAGAGAATGATGATACCGAGAAAGACCAATACAAGAAGTCACATGGATTTTACTCACTTGTTAGTGACTTTTTTGATGTTGCAGTTCTGTGAGTAGTCTATGACCTACAGTACCTTGGTCACTCATAACGGGGTTACTATAGTTTGACAATACAAAATATGGACCTTAGCCATTTGGGCCTTTATGATGTTCATTAGCTATAGTAGGTTCATTGTAGGAGTTGAAAGTGCACTTATAGGAGATTTATCGATCTTAGTAGTTAAGGTACAATCCTATCCAATTTAGGAAGCTAATTCTAGAAATCCATGGCCATGATAGGTGAAGGATGGAAAAGAGTTTCCATAAATTTTATAAAGGACTTAAGCTAATTAAATCAGGCATATGACAGATGCTTAGGATTTGGCAAGTCTCCATGACCTGCATCCTGTCAGAACTCTAGACATAAGAACTTAATCACATGGTAACTGCACATAGAAGTTTTTTCTTCTATTTTGCTGGGTTGCCGCTATATGCTACTAGGTATCATTAGTAGATTGTGAGAACCTACTAGGATCATTTCGGATCAACGATCCTTGATGGGGTGAACTGGAATTATTTCGGTTCATCGAAAGAGTTTGATGATAATATGATGGAGATCATGGTTTGTATCCTTACCAAATAGAATGAAAATTAAGGAAGCATATACAATAGGAGCTTGATTTGATTACATAGTTGGACAAAATATGTAAGAGTTATATATTTAAAAAATTTAAATTTGTAAGGATTACAAATTTGAAACTTACAATTTTTTGCACCTACTAATTTTAGCAAGGAGGACTTTATTATAAAAGTTATAATTTAATTAGATTATTTTATCATTTAATTATGATTAGACATGATACAAATTAAATTGGATTCAATTTGGTTGAGTTTGGATGATAACTAGTCTAATTAGGTTTTGGACTAACCTTATTACAAGTATTGCAAGCCAATTTGGTTTTACCTAATTAGTTATCTAATCCTAGATGAATTAATTTGATTTAATTCAATTAGATTTAATCTATTCTATTTGGATTTTGTAGTCCTAACTAGATTAGGATCTAATTCCTAATTCATTATAGATTTAAACCTAAATCTAAATTGGTTAGGAATTAGATTAGTTAGTTTCCTAGTTGGTTAGAATCAGTTACTTAGTAGGACTAACTAATTCCTAACTAATTTCTTATTAGTTATGGATCTAAATCTAAACCTAATAAGATTAGCTAGGTTAGTTAAAATCCTAAAAGGGTTAATACAAGGAGTTAGTTAGTTGAACTAATTCCTAACTAACTAATTTCTCTTTTCTCCACATATCTCTTTTTCTTCTTAGCATGTAAGAAAGAAAGAATATTGCCCATTTTTCTTATTAAATAGTTTGTGCATGGAAGGATTTTGGATGCCAAAGAGTTTGAGTGTTTTAAAGTTTCTCTTCTTCCCATCTTTATCCATTTAGATATAGATTTTGAATTTGATTCAAAATAATTGTCCTAAATTTAGATTAGAAGGGACTCTAGGGAAAATTGGATTGCTATGTGGCATGAGGAAAAGAAAAGAAAAGGTGATGCACATTAGTGAGATAGCATGGAATTCTTTCTTGGATTCATGTGAGATATTCCATAATAAGTGATTGCCCCATCCATCTTCTTTCTATTCCACCATTCATAATATTAGAAGAAGAAAAATAAATGATCACTCCAATCCTCCTTCTCTTGATCTCTCACGAAATGTTCGTATGAGAAATGAAAAAATAATATTTTTCCTTGATCTCTTGAGAAGAGATTAATTCTTCTTTCTTGGATTTCTAGTGAAAAGAAAAAAAGAAAAGAGAATTTGAACCAACTATCAAAATGAAGCTTACAAGGTGCTAGCACTCTAGTGGCCTCGAGGTTTCGATTAAGCTATCTTCATGTTGATACTAGCAAAGGTCAGGCACGTGCGCAGCTTTAGGAAAAATCTAGGATTTTTTCTAGATCCTTTTCAATGAAGATGGAGTAGCATAATAGGTAAGTAGATGTTATTTACTTTATACTTTTTATTTTTTTGTAGATCTATATTACATGTTTATGATTGGTTCCTGTTATGCATGCTTAGAGTAGGTTTTTGTTCCACTACCCATTAATTTTATTTAATTAAAAAGTTTTTGAAAAACCTGCATGTAACTCGAGGATCGTCAGATAATTCCTTCAGAATTTTGGAATGAGAGAAAACTAAACATAAATTATTATCATATTTTTGGTTGTAAATATTTTATTTTAAATAATGAAAATATAATTTTGGTAAATTTGATACAAAATCTATTGAGAGTATATTTCTTGAATATCTTACTTCAAGTAAAGCTTATAGAGTCTTTAATATGGGAACTTTGGTTGTTGAAGAGTCTATACATATGATATTTGATGAGACTAATTCCTTACCTTCAAGAAAAGAAGAGTTTGTTGATGATGATATATGTATAGTGAACAAAGAAATGAAAATTCTGTGTTTGAAAGATAAGCAAAATAAAAAAAAAGAAGAGATAAGCAAAGAGCATGATAATTCACCAAAAGAATGGAGGTATGCACATAACCATCCTAAAGATTTAATTATAGGTGATCCTTCTTAAGAAGTTAGGACTAGATCATCATTTAGAGATATATTTGATTATCTAGTATTTGTTTTTCAAATTGAGTCTAATTGCATAGAAGAAGCTGAAAGAGATCCTAATTGGATAATGGTTATTCAAAAGGAGTTAAATCGATTTAAAAGAAACAATGTATGAACATTAGTTAGTAGATCTAAAGAATATTTTATCTTTGGAACAACATGGGTATTTAGAAATAAATTAAATAAAAAAATAATAAGAAATAAAGCAAGATTGGTGGCTAAAAGATACAACCAAGAAAAGAGATTAGATTTTGATGAAACATATATACCTATAGCAAGATTAGAAGTCATAAGACTATTGCTTGTATTTGCATGCTATATAAAATTTAAATTTTTTTAAATTGATGTGAAAAGTACTTTCTTAAATGGATACAATTCAGAAAAAGTTTTTGTAGAGCAACTCCTTGGATTTAAAATCCATTTCTTTTTAAATAATGTTTTTAAACTTAATAAAGTATTATACGGGTTGAACAAGTACCTAGAGCATTGTATGAAAGGCTTAGTAAATTTTTACTTAAAAATAATTTTACTAGAGAAAGTGTAGACACAACTCTATACGTAAAAGAAAAGAAGATGCTATGTTAGTTGTACAAATACATGTGGATGATATCATTTTATGTGCAACTGATAAAGAACTTTGTGAAGAGTTTGCTAACCTTATAGAGGATGAATTTGAAATGATTATCATGGGTGAGCTAACATTCTTTTTTGGACTTCAAATTAAACAAACAAAGAAAGGGATTTTCATCAACCAAACTATGTACACAAAAGAATTACTCAAAAATTTTGGAATAGAAACAACAAAGGAAATTGGCATACCAATGAGTCCCACCTATAGGCTTGACAAAAATAAAATAGTAACAACATTAATCAAAATTTATATCGAGATATGATTGGATCTTAGCTATATTTAATTGCAAGCAGGCATGATATTTTGTTTAGTATTTATATATGTACAAAATTTTAATCAAATTTTAAAGAATCACATATACTTACTGTCAAAAGAATCATAAGATACTTAAAAAGAATATCTAACTTAGGCTTATGGTACTCTAAATATTCTTTAATTAATTTGATTGGTTACTTTAATACTGATTATGGTGGATCCAATATTGATAGAAAAAGTACTAATGATAAATGTCAATTTTTAAGATGAAGTATAGTAATAAATAAAACTCTATAGTATTGTTAACTACTGAAGCTGATTACATAGCTACCAAGAGTTGATGTGCTCAAGTACTTTGGATTAAGCAATAATTTGAAGACTTTGCTATAAAACAAAGTAAAATTCTTATCAAATGTGATAACACAAGTGCTATTAATGGAACTAAAAATCTTATTTAGCACTCAAGGACCAAGCATATAGAGATAAGACATCATTTTATTAGAGATCATATATAAAATAATATATAATGCTAGAATTGAAAGAAAAGTACCATAAAAGCCAATCTTTGTAAGGGTATTTTTGTAATCTTCCAACTCTTGTATGACATTATTGTATTAATAAAAGGCATTTTGTTTCATCATCCTATTATGTCTTATTTAAAGATTATGATGAACCTTGTAGGTTAGGATAAAGGAATTAGGATTATGATGGAGATCATAATGGTGAGACCTAAGTTCCTATAAACCCTAATCTAAAATGTTCCTAGTCATTGGATCATCGATTTGGGGATCAATGCTTCCGGAAAGACTAGCTTATCCTATATATGCTTGATGGAGAGGGTTGTTGGTCTCACAGCCACTTGTGTAGAGATACTAATATAAGGATAAGGATGCTCATTAGGGTATGCGTTCATTGAACTGATATGTACTGAGAATTTCTTATGGAAGTCTTACTACTTGTCAAGAGATAGTTCTTATAGTGGGAGTTGTACAAGTGATCTTTAGACCTGAGATCATCATGGTTCCTTATGCACACTAAGCCATGTTTTGGTTCATACTCATCAAGACATTGAGTCATGTATGGGGTGTTCTCGGATATGGTGGAAGGTGTATGAAGGATGTGAGTGGATCAATAAGGAATCGATTATTCCTAGTAAGAGAAAATGTTATCTCAAGTAATCTCTTCAATTGATGACTTAGGGAGTCTTTGATCAAAGTAGGATGAGATTAGAAGTATTTTCTAATCAATTATCAGCAGAGACTTCATTATCGAAGTAAGATTTGAAATGACTAAGTACTAGGATTTGATAATTATCCATACCCTTCACTTATTCGAGATAAAGGGAGATCGAAAGATTAAGTTGCACGGTAACTTTCCACTGAAGGCTATTTTGGTACTTTCTATCAAATTTCTCATCTTCTGGATAGGCATGACACATTACTAGACATCAATCATGTATTGTAGGTTTTCATGAATCAAATTGGATGAATTCATAAGTCAATTTAAAAATTGGTTCGAATTGGCAACTAGGGTCAGCCTTTTTTGACCTAATTAGGTTAATCGATTTTTATTGGATTGAAATAGCTTGGACCTGAATCTATTGCTAGCTAGATGTGGAACCCAAAGGGTCATACACATAAGAAAATTGGCCTAGGAAGTCAATTAGTATTTTATTGGGGTCATGGGATCCTAATTGTTTAGCTAGATTACATACTAGCATGTGTAGGCTAACCTAACTCCTAACCCAATTGAATTTGGTCTATAAGGTTGCTTAATGGGCTAACCAATTTGAGAGAATCATAGATTGGGTTGAGTCCAAAGTGGGGCAGCAATTATCTGATTTTATCTAGATTTATTCAGTCTTTATCTTATTTATTTGAAGAGTCCAAAGTTGGAGGGACTCTTGGTGCCAAATGACTTATGCGTGAGATTAATTAGCATGCAGAAGGACCTAGAGTCCTTCTACTTATGGGAATTGTTTTCCACATGAAACAAGGCATCCCTAGCCTTATCCCATGTCTAATTGTATTGGCTTATTACCGGTTGAAAGAAGGATTGGGCGGTGAGGAGAATTGGTGTGCATAAGTGAAGGGTTGCGTCCCTTCATTATTGTAGCAATAATTCAAACCAAGAGTCCTTCTTCATGAAGGGACTTGATCTCTTGGATAAGCCACTTGGTTTCTCATGCCATCAAGAGTCCTATCCGCTAGTTACATGCCACATGGCATGAGGACAAAAGGCCAAAATTATCAAGAGGACTCGTATAAGGTTTTTGGCACATGAAGGGTCTTGACTTTTCAACATAAGACTCCTTCTTCATGAAGGGTCTTATATGATCTGTTATTTGATAAATCAAAGGTTGATGAAAAGCCATATTTGGCACCCTCTCATCTCCTAGTTATAGTCCTTGGTGTTTATGCCGAAGGCATCATAATTATCTTTCTTTCATACACTCTGGCAACTTATCCTCCTTGTCTCTTCCTTCCCTTATTAGGACATAGGTCTTTCCTTAAGACAAGTCCGCCATTCTAAGACAAGAGTGTAGGAAGAGAATTAGGAAGTGATAAAGAGAGTAAAGAAAGGTTTAGGAGAGGGCTCAGAGTGTTCTACTGGAGAGCAAGGGTCTGAGCAAGGAAGGAGAGGCTACCAAAGGAAGAAAGGCCATTAGAAGAGTTCCAGTGTATTAACCTACCTACTAAGGAGTAGTTCCTAGGCTCAATTCCTATATGGATTACCTCTGGTGGGTATATACTTGTGTGCCTAGTGGAAAGGAGGAATTAGCATTCCAGGTATTTTTCCAAATGTTGTTTGAGTGACTTGTTAATTATAATAAATAAGTGATCTTGGGCTTAGGGTTTCTAATTGTTGGAGTTTCAAAATGAAAATTTTAAAATATATTCTTTCGCTGTGCTACCGAAACCCAATAGTGGTATCAGAGCCCCCTTATTTCATTCAATTAATGATCAATTGAATTATTGAATGCTTATGTGATAGTAAATATGATCATATATGGCAATCATATTTTGATGCATGCCACTAATTAGTAGTCAATTAAATATTAATGATAATATGATCATACTGTTAAAGATTATATGATGGTGAATATTATAATGTATGGTGCATGCTATTAAAAGTTTATATGATATTGAATATTATCATGTATGGAGCATGCTATTGAATTATTATATGATAGTGCTAGTTTTACCGGAAGCACATATGAAAACATATATGTGATATGTTGTATCCTAGTAACTGCTTCAAATTGAGTTAGTCACCATGATCGTCCAGTCATAGGAGCTAAGTAGGGTTTAAAGGCCCTCTCTTCCCAATCAATGGGATCTCCAATGGCGTTTAGGGGTGCTACTGTGACCATATCCCATGAACAAGTGAGGTGAATGGATTATTGTCATATTCATGCTATGTTATGCATATTAGGTTTAATATGCTTGTATGATATATTGAATATCATGTTTACTTAGGATGTGTTTTGAGACCACTAAAAGCCCTCATAATTAAAATATTTAGTCATAGTGTAAGTTAGTCAAAAGGCAAATTCATTTAGGGTTATATGATTAGCTAATTGGTGTCCAGGCAAGTGGTTCCGGGAAGGTAAAGAGCATGAGATTTTTAATTGATTTCATTGTCTGACCTGGTCAATTAATTTGGTATCTAAGGAAAGCAACAGGGGAGCCCCTCATCTCTCTCACTTACCTGGCTAATTTGGCTATATCTGGACCTTAAATTGAATATGCCAATTGAATTAGCACACTACAGTTTGCCTTCTTTCATGCTAGGTATAGTTCATATTAACAACTACAGTAGGTTTGTTGTGTAACACAAGGCCTACCCTAGTGTTAAATATGAATTATCTTAGTGTAATTTATGCTTTATAGTATGTTTGGTAGTATTGCTTTGTTGTGTAACACAAGGGCAATATTTCTCGAACATGTTTATATGAAAATGAAGGGTCTGACTAAACTAAGACATTATAGTTTGTTGTATAACACAAGACTATAAGATCTTAAAGGCAGCTTATTTGTTGAGAATTGCATGGGTTGCAATTGAAAAGAAATTCCTACCTTTGAACTCATTAGTATTTGTTGTGTAACACAAGGCACTTATGAGGAATTGGGATCTCAACCCCACTTAAGAAACCTAGTAAGGTTTCTCGCTTACCATAAGTGAGGGTTATGGTATTTGAATAAAATAGTGGGAGACATAATTAGATATAAAGTCTTTATCTAGTTATGAATGTCATCTTGAGTGGTTTGCTTATACTGTTATTTATTAAATGTAGGTTTTATTATGGCTTCAAGCTTATCACTGCAGGGCATTTTAGATGCCAATAAGTTGACCAATCCCAATTATATGGATTGGTTGAGGAACCTGAAGATAGTATTAACTTAGGAGAAGCTTTCTTATATTCTTGATTCTCTGGATCCAGAGCCGATCGAAAAGGATGCTTCTGAGGAGGAAAGGGCCACATATAAAATGTGGCTAAATGATAACCTGACTGTCAGGTGCATCATGTTGGCCTCAATGAGCAATGAGCTTCAGAGGCAATATGAAGAGCTGGAACCTCAGTCCATATTGCTCAATCTTAAGGAGCTTTATGGAGAGCAAAGTAGGGCTGCTCGGTATGAGATATCGAAGTAGTTGTTCCATGCACACATGTGTGAGGGTTCATCAGTTCAAGCCCATGTTTTGAAAATGATTGACTTAACACTCGATTAGGTCAATTAGGGTTTGTAATGGATGGTGAACTCAACCAGGACTTGATCCTGCAGTCACTCCTAGATTCCTTCTCTCAGCTTATTTTAAATTATCATATGAACAAACTAAATATTTCTTTGCCTTAGCTGCTTAACATACTTAAGACAGTTGTTGCCCAGGTGGCTACCCAAAAGGGAGATGAATTGAAAATTTAAAAATTTAAAGCAAGTAATGTGTAATTACAAATCCCTTAGAAGGTGTTAGGTGCTATGACAGAGTTATAAATTGCAGAAGCTAAAAGGAATAAAGAAGCACAACACAAACACACCAAATTTATAGTGGTTCGGAGCAACCCAGCTCCTATGTCCACTATCCAAGGTACCACTTGGGATTTCCACTATATTCACACCCGAATACAGTAGGATTGTTTTACAGGATTATAATCCAAAACCTCTACACTTTGGTTTTACGGGATCACCAAAGAAAACCCAACACCCTTTGATTTTAACAGGCTCACCAAAGAAACCTAACTTGGTTTTATCAGGATCACCAAGAACCCAACACTTGGTTTTTAATAAGGCTCACCAAAAATCTATTTGGTTTTTCAACCGGGCTCACCAATAACCTAACAATTCAAAAATGAATTGAAAGAAATACAACAAAAATGACAAACTCAATTTGTCAGATAGTTACCGGTGCAGCTTGATGGAAGTCCACTTGAATGCACTTGAGTAGGCTTTAATTGCTTCAGTGGCTTCTTCCCAAAGTTACTTCAAACTTCAAATCAGAGTTGATGAAGTCTTGAAGTTTAGCTTGAATGCTCTTATGCTCTTTTGCTGTTGGTAGGTAGAAATTCAATGAAGCTCTCTTAATTATGAAGAACTTTTCAAAGACTTGTCAAGTATTTCTTTTGGATGTTCAAATCCTTCACATATAAAGTCTTCCATCACTCCAAGGCAGTTAGAGACATTTTTGACCATTGAGATGTGACTTGTGACCATTGGAGCACTTTTTGGCATTCAAAAATAAATTCTGGAACTAGCCGTTAGATACTTGAAAACGATGTTCGAGTCGTCTTGGATTCGTTCGAGTCGATAGGTTGAGTAGCCAAATCTTCAGTGCAGTCAGCTCTTTGTCTCAGGGTGCAAAACATCACTCTGAACGAGTCGACTCTTGATAGCTTGGGTCGGCTCGTACTTCTTTCTTTGAAAAACTTGAACTCGAGGAGTCGGCTCTTTTCAGCTTGGATCGGCTCTTTTTCTCAGGTTTGGAAATCTTCACTTTGGAAGAGTCAGCTCGATGCAGTTCGGGTCAACTCGCTTTCTTAGGCTTTCAGAATTAGGTCTGGCAGTGTCGGCACTTTCTGGTTTGGGTCGGCTCGCCTGGATTTTCTCAGAAATCTTCAAAAATTGGACTCTAGAAGAGTTGGCTCGGACTGATTCCAATTGACTCGGATTCATTAGAGTCGGCTCGGTTACCTTCGAGTCAGCTCATATTGCTGCATTCCAGAATCCTTGCTGCGTGCTAGTAAGCGGAGTCGGCTCTTCAATAAGTTGGGTTGGCTCGAGTATCTTCTTTAGGATTTTTACACTTGAACTTAAAGAAAAACTCTTACCAACTCTTTACATTTTCATGCATACTAACTCAAAACTAATTTCAAAGCACACATACACAGAAGTAACCCTTTTCAAATGATATTTTCTTAGCTTTTTTATTGGGTTCTTCTTTACAAAAATACATTACAACACAACTCAAACAAGAAAACAGAGGTGTAGGAGTTGAAGTTTAAACATTTAATCCATTCTATAAAAACTTGTAAAATACTTGAAGAGTTGTCAGAAATAAATATACTTGGTCCAATATTTGGTTATCATCAAAATCACTTATGGGGTCAACAATCTCCTCCTTTTTGATGATGACAAGATACTGGGCATGAAAAATCAATATAACACTTCATAATTACTTGTATAATTATATTTGCAAGTATATATGAACAAGTAAAATAGATTGACTTCAATTGGTGCCAAATAATGAAAAGAGAATTAGGGCAGAGAGAGGTAATCTCCCCCTCAGTAAGATACTCCATGTTTTGGCTCACTTTCTATATATTTTTAGAGCTCATAATGTTTCAAGGGAACATTAAGCATTAGAGCTATTAAAAGTCAAAACTTAAAACATTATGTATCACAAATATGTATCATTATGTATCAGAGCCTCTTAACTATGTATTAGGATGTATCAGAGCTTAATTTGAGCTTAGCTTTCAGGCTTTATGCATTAGACCAAACATATAATCATGAATATATTTTCTCCTTTTCATTCTTTTTCATGCAAATATTTCACAATATACCATTCTCCTCCTTTTTGTCAATCAATCAAAAAGGTAGAGTAGGAATTAAGCTTAAATTAAAAAGAATGAGAAAGTATTTAAAATTTGTTTGAGATAATTTCACTTTCTCATATTCATCTTGAAATTCTAATTAAAAATCAGTCAATGTATGAACAGTTAAACATAAACATTCATAGAGAAATAGAACAAAATGTGTACTTTTCATTTCATTGAAAAAAAGTTTAGTACAAAGTGATGAGTAATACATTTAATCACTATCTATGTTTACCCTAGGATGTGAATGTTGACCGGGAATCTGAATACCAGGAGGTAGAGAAGCAATTGGATCAACAAATTGTGGTATATCATGGGTTCCTTGAGGCCTAAGGTGTGGAGCAGGCTGTCTAGGATGAGTAGAATGGCTAGGAAAGGGTGTAGAAGGAGGAGCACTCTGAGTAGCTTGAATTTCTTCAATCTTAGTCATTATCTTCCACAAGAAGCTGTTCATAGGTTTGAGTTATGCTTCCATTTTCTTTGTTCTTTTAGACGCAATTAAATCTTCTATTGATTCCTTTATTTGTGCCACTTCTTTTTGCAGTGTAAACAATTCTATGGCTTGAACATTTGCAAATGCCTCTATTGATCCTCTTAATCTACCAAACTCACTTCTAATTATACCAATACCTTTGGTATAATCATCCTCCATCCTCTTACTTGCTTCAACTGACCCCATTCTTATTCCCAAGTTGTCCATTTCAGTTCTATATGCTTCAAGAACTTGAGTGATTGAGTTTTTAGTGAATTTAGAACTTGATGCAATCAATTGAAGGATTAGCTGTAGATTAGTTTCGGTTGCACCAGTTGTAGTCTTGGAGGTTTCAAGAGTGTCTATTCTTCTCTTCAGATCATCTATCTGCCCCCCAAATTGAGTTAGTCTATCATCAACTGACTTTTGAAGTTCTCCAAACATTATAACCATAGATGACTTGATAGTTTCAGTCATGTTATTCATTTATTGTGTCATGAAGTCTTGTAATAATGAATTGTCTACATTAGGAGTAGTAGTGGTGTGACTTTGAATTGGAACATCAGTAAACTGAGTAAAAGCAGCTGTACCATATGGTATATCAGGCATATCTGGTACTGAGATGTCTGGGAAAAAGGTGTCGAAGTCTATTTGTACTGAAGATCCCATCTGTGGCTGTGGTTCTGGAATATGCACTGTAGTGTCTTCATCAACCTCTAATCCTGCTTGTTCTTGAATCTCTTCAATTTCTTCAAGTACTGGGACATCAGTTTTCTTTCTCTAAGTGCCATCTGACAATAGATATCCCATTCTTTGAAAATTTCTTGTAGTGTATGTATCAGTATGGAGTAGTGTCCTGCTGTCCTCTCCTGTCAAATCTACATTTGCATTTTGAAAGAAGAGTGATAGAACCATTCCATCGGATAGGCTGGCCTTAACTTTTCTTACTGCCTCCTTCATTTGGCAAGTCATAATTGCTGGCAAATTGATCTTATCACCGTTAATCAAAAGTTTCATAAAGCACAGATCTCTTTCACTAACCCAATCAAAACATCCAGTTCTGGGTAAGAAGATCCTGCTAATAAAATTGTGTAGAATTCTCATCTCAATAGATAACATGCTTGCTTTGAGAATTCCTATTTCATTTACCTTAGATCTCTCTAAAACTGTTTGTAGTGCTTTGGTTCTATCTTTCAGTACTAGAGATTCTATCCCTTCAAAAGGCATTTCCAAAACACTTCCCAGAATTTCAGCAGATATAATTATCCTTCTTCCCTTAACAAAAGATTCAATGAAGTTCTCTCCAAACCTTAAATTTTCATAAAACATCCTCACTAGGTTTGGGTAGATTTTAACGTCTAGAGAACACAAATTCTTCCATCCTTGATTTTCAATAAAATTGCCAATCACAAAGCCTATCTCCTTCAGATATTCAATCAAAATCTGTTTGCCCGGGGTGATTGGTCTCATACCTAGAGAGATTTGGTGATTGGGAGAAATTGGACTGGCTTCTTCTTTAGACTGAGGTGGATTTCGGGAAACATGGTCTTCTCGAAATCTCGTCCTCCTTTCTTGCGAAGCCATTTCACTAACTCTTCCCAATTTCTTTCCAATAGCTCTTTTTGGAGCAATAGAGTGAAGAAATTCAAATTTTGAAGCTGTTCTTGGAAGTTGGAAGTATTTGGAAGGTTTTTAGAGAAAATAGAATAGGGTTTAGGAGTAAAAATGGGAAAATCAAACCCTACGGCTTGAACTAAAAAGAGATGGCTCAACATTCGAGCCGGCTCGACCAACAGTTCATCTGCTCGAGTCGGCTCGAGTAGAGGGAGCACAAAAATAATAATTTTGGATTTCAATCAAAGCTTGATTTATCACAAAATTTGAATTAGGAAGTTATCTATATAATTTGTTCTTAAGACTATGGGAGTATTTCTAGAGAGGGTCACATAATCCTAGTTAACTTCTAATCATTGTAAATCTATCAAAATTCAATGGTTTAGTAAAAATATCAGCAAGTTGGTTTTCAGTTGGCACATATTCAAGAAAAATATCATTATTCAATACATGTTCTCTTATGAAATGGTGCCTAATCTCAATGTGCTTTGTTCGTGAATGCTGAACAGGATTTTTTGTCATATTAATGGCACTTGTGTTATCACATTTGATAAGAATTTTGTATTGTGTAACACCAAAATCTTCTAGTTGTTGTTTAATCCATAACACTTGTGCATATCAACTCCTTGTAGCAACATACTCTACCTCAGCAGTGGACAATGCTATGGAGTTTTGCTTCTTACAGTGCCATGAAATTAAATTCAATCCTAGAAATTGACATGTACCACTAGTGCTCTTTCTATCAATTTTGCAACCAGCATAGTCAGCATCAGAAAAATCAATTAAGTTCAAAGATGATTCTTTAGAATACCAAAGACCTAAATTACTTGTTCCTTTCAAGTATTTAAAAATTCTTTTAACAGCAAGCATATGTGTTTTTTTAGGATTGCATTGAAATCTAGCACAAACACATACACTGTACAAGATATCAGGTCTACTGGCTGTTAAATATAAAAGGGATTCGATCATACCTTTATAAAGCTTTTGGTCAACATTGGATCCACTTTCATCTTTGTCTAGTCTACAGGTAGTGCTCATAGGTGTGTTAGCCTCTTTGCTTGTTTCCATGCTGAATTTCTTGATCATCTCTTTGATGTACTTGGCTTGGTTTATAAAGATTCCTTTCTTTGTTTGTTTGACTTGTAATCCAAGGAAGTAGTTGAGCTCATCCATAAGGCTCATTTCAAACTCACCCTGCATCAGCTAAGCAAAATCTCCACAGAGATTTTCATTAGTCGCACCAAATATTATATCATCAATGTAAATTTGTACAACTAACATATCATTTCCTTTGATTTTAATAAAAAGGGTTTTGTCAACATTTTCTCTTTTGAAATCATTTTCAAGTAAAAATTTGCTCAATCTATCATACCAGGCCCTAGGTGCCTGTTTCAAACCATATAAGGCTTTGTTCAATTTAATTACATGATTTGGAAAAGCATGATTTTCAAAACCTGGTGGTTGTTCTACAAAAACTTGTTCAGAAATAAATCCATTTAGAAAAGCACTTTTGACATTCATTTGAAAAAGTTTAAAGTTCATATAGCAAATAAATGCAAGAAGTAATCTAATGGCCTCTAGTTTTGCTATGGGAGCATAAGTTTCATCAAAATCGATACCCTCTTCTTGATTGTATCTTTTTGCTACCAACCTTGCTTTATTCCTTCTAACCTTGCCATTCTCATCTACTTTGTTCCTATAGACCCATTTGGTTCCTATTATTGGATGGTCTGTAGGTCTACTAACTACTGTTAAAATATTATTTTTTTCAAACTGGTTTAATTCATCATGCATGGCCATCATCCAGTTATGATCAGTTTCAACTTCTTCTAAATTGTGTGGTTCAATTTGAGATACAAAGGCTAGGTAATCATGTGCATCTCTATGTGCTGACCTAGTTCTAACACCATGAGAAGGATCACCAATAATCAAATCTTTGGAATGTGAAGTTACATACCTCCATTCCTTTGGTAAATCAACATGATCCTTGCTTACCATTTCACTTCCATCTTGCGTTGACTTGTCTTGTATGCTTAGATCTTCCATTTCCTTTTGTAGAGTACCTGCATTATTATCTATGCACTCATCTTTTCTAGATGGTGAGGGGTTAGCTTCATCAAAAATAACATGAATTGACTCTTCTATAGTAAGAGTCCTCTTATTAAATACTCTATATGCTTTGCTATGTAAGGAATAACCAAGTAATATAGATTCATCAGATTTTGCATCAAACTTTCCTAGGTTATCTTCGCTATTATTTAGTACAA
The DNA here is from genome assembly GCA_021397845.1 of Areca catechu. Taxonomy (NCBI): domain Eukaryota; kingdom Viridiplantae; phylum Streptophyta; class Magnoliopsida; order Arecales; family Arecaceae; genus Areca; species Areca catechu. Next base: position 148,250,748 of record CM038045.1, on the reverse strand, counting down.
AGAATTTACACCCAAAAACATGAAAGTAATTGATATTTGGTTTTCTTCCATTCCAAAGCTTATAGGGGGTTTTCTTTGAAATTGGTCATATTAAAACTTGATTTAATATATAATAGGCAGTGTTCATCGCTTTTGTCCAAAAGTACCTTGGAAGATTACCTTTACATAACATCGTTCGGGCTATTTCTTCCAAAGTCCTATTCTTTCTCTCTATAACATCATTTTATTATGGTATTCTAGGAGCGGAGAAGTTGTGATCAATGCCGTGCTCAGTGCAATACTTATCAAAAAATTGATTTTGAAATTTAGTTCCATGATCACTTCTTATTGAAATAACGAAAAGATTTTTTTTATTTGAAACTTTATTATGAAATTTTCTAAATACATCAAAAGTTTCATCTTTATGTGCAATAAATAATACCCATGTGAATCTAGAAAAGTCATCTACAATCACAAGGCCATATTTCATACCCCTAGGCTTGTGGTCCTAGTTGGTCCAAATAAGTCCATGTGAAGTAGCTCAAGGGATCTGGTTGTTGACATAACATTTTTCGATTTAAAACTCTCCCTAGTTTGTTTGCCTGGTTGACAAGCATTACATACATAATCAAGATCTACTTTAAAATGTGGCAAACCTCTAACTAGATTCTTTAAGATTAATTTGGCAATAGTATGCATGCTAGTATGACTTAATCGTCTATGCCATAATAAACATGACTCCTTGGTCTTAGCATTCATTGCTACTATACTGGAGCTACTGGGCATGGCTAGATCATTTAGGTCTACTACATAGATGTTTCCAAGTCTATGGCCAATGAATTTGTTGCTAAAATCAAGAGATTTAGTTACTATACATATAGATGATTCGAAGATAACTTTGAAGCCTTTATCACATAATTGACTAATACTCAATACATTATGCTTCAATTTATCTACTAGCAGTACATCTTCAATGAAAGTACAAGGGATTATTTTGATCTTACCGATTCAGATTATCTTCCCCTTGCCATTATCCCCAAATGTAACCAATCCTCATTCTTTCATTTGTATGGTGATGAACTGATCTTTGTCACCCGTCATATGCCTTGAATAGCCACTGTTAAGATACCATCTTTTCTTTAATTATGGGCTGCAAGACAATCCTGCAAAATAATCAAGGAGTGATTTTAGGTACCCAAGCTAACTTGGGTCCTTTCGGGTTGCAAAATTGGTTCCCTTTGGAACCCAAATGGTTTATATTTCAATACACCAATCATGGAATTTTTCAATGAATTGCATTGATAAGATTTATGCCCAAATTTATGACATGCAAAACAAATAAGTTTATCATTTTTGAATGATGCATGCTTTGAAGTTATGAAAGATGCAGAAGCATAAATGTTTGGTTTGAAAGATTTTTGCATAGAATTTTTAGGAACATATTTCAAGCCATTTGAAATAGATTTCGATGGAAAAGCTTTTTCAAATTTAACATTTAAAGCTGAAGCTTTTGAAGATATAAATCTTGTTGCTGAAATCCTTTAACATTTAAAGCATTAAATCCAATTCCAGCTTTACTTTTAGAATTCTTTTATTCTTTCAAAATTAGCTCAAGCTTATTAGAGCTCAAAGTAAGTTTTTCAACTAAAGGTTTAAGCTTTTCAACTTCTCTTTTTAAGTCTACATTTTTGGCAACTAAAATTCTGTTTGTCTCATTTAAAATATTTTTCTCATTTTTCAAGGAAATAACATTGTCAGAAAAGTTATTCAATTCTTTTTACAAAATATTATTCTTTTCAAAAGTTTCATCCTTGTCTTTTGATAAAACATCATTTTGTTTCTTCAAGGAATTAATTTTAACCCTGGCTTTCTTGAATTCAATCAATAAATCATGAAATGCATAGTTCAATTCATCATATGAAAATTCAGTTTGTTGCTCAAGGCATGATACCTCATTTTCAAGACCCATCAAACATAGATTTGCAGATTTCATGGTCTCTTCTTATTCAGTTGATGAGGATGCTTTGCTGTTGCTCCACGTCACTACCATAGCTTTCTTTTTCTTTTTCTTAAACTCCTTTTTCAGTAATGGACAATCTGGTTGGATGTGCCTTGATTTTTTGCATTCATAATAGGTGGGTACTTCTTTTTCTTTTTCTTTTTTTTTGTCCTTCTCTTTACTGAAATCTTTGTTCTTGTGGAATTTTTTGAGGTGTCTTCCTTTTCTTCTTCCCAAGAACCTTCTAAATTTCCTGACAACCATGGCAACATCTTCATCTTCCTTGTCGCTTTCAGTGGAGGAGCTTTCATCTTCCGATTCTTCATCCCTTTTAGAATCCATATTAGCTTTGAAGGTGATTGATTTCTTCTTCTTTTGATCATCTTCTGTTCAGTGCTGCATGGTCAATTCATGTGTGATGAAAGATCCTAGTAGTTCATCCAGCAATAGGGTATTCAAGTCTTTTGCTTCCTGGATGGCAGTCATTTTCGGATCCCATTTATCTGAAAGAGATCTCAGTATCTTCTGCACAAAATATGCATTAATATATACCCTGCCAAGACTTTTTAAGCCATTAATAATGTCAGTGAAACATGAAAACATGGCAGATATTGTTTCATTCGGTTCCATCTTAAATAGTTCATAACTGTGCACAAGAAGTTAATTTTAGAAGATTTCACTTGAGAAGTTCCTTCATGGGTCACTTCGAGCTTATCCCAAATTTCTTTATGAAAGAACAAATAGAAATTCGATTAAACTCATTACTATCCAAAGCACAATATAATAAGTTCATGGCTTTGGCATTTAATTCGTCCATCTTCATGTCATGTTTGTCCCAATCCTCTTCAGGTTTAGGAACGTCCACTCCATCAATTTTAGTCATGGGGATATAAGGACCCTTTAGAATGACCTTCCATAACTGAAAATCAACAGCTTGGATATAGATTTTCATTCGTGCTTTCCAATATGCATAATTTGTGCCTGTGAACAGTGAAGGTCTATTAGTTAACTAGCCTTCCGCTAGAGATGTACTCATGGGATGAGCTATCAAACTTTACTCTAATGTATTCAGAGACACTGCTCTGGTACTAGTTGTTGCCCAGGTGGCTACCCAAGAGGGAGGTTTATTGAGAATTTAAAGATTTAAAGCAAGTAATGTGCAATTATAAATCCCTCAGAAGGTGTTAGGTGCTGTGACAGAGTTATAAATTACAGAAGCTAAAAGAAATAAAGAAGCACAATACAAACACACCAAATTTATAGTGGTTTGGAGCAACCCAGCTCCTACGTCCACTATCCAAGATACCACTTGGGATTTTCACTATATTCATATCTGAATATAGTATGATTGTTTTATAGGATCATAATCCAAAACCTCTACACTTTGGTTTTACAAGATCACCAAAGAAAACCCAACACCCTTTGGTTTTAACATGCTCACCAAAGAAACCTAACTTGGTTTTACTAGGATCACCAAGAACCCAACACTTGGTTTTTAATAAGGCTCACCAAAAACCTATTTGGTTTTTCAACTGAGCTCACCAATAACCTAACAATTCAAAAATAAATTGAAAGAAATGCAACAAAAATGAGAAACTCAATTTGTCGAATAGTTGCCGGTGCAGCTTGATGGAAGTCCACTTGAATGCACTTGAGTAGGCTTTAATTGCTTTAGTGGCTTCTTCCCAAAGTTCCTTCAAACTACAAATTAGAGTTGGTGAAGTCTTGAAGTCTAGCTTGAATGCTCTTATGCTCTTTTGCTGTTAGTAGGTAGAATATTCAATGAAGCTCTCTTAACTTTGAAGAACTTTTCAAAGACTTGTCAAGTATTTCTTTTGGATGTTCAAATCCTTCACATATAAAGTCTTCCATCACTCCAAGGTAGTTAGAGACATTTTTGACCATTGGGATGTGACTTGTGACCGTTGGAGCACTTTTTGGCATTCAAAAATAAATTTTGGAACTAGCCATTAGATACCTGAAAATGATGTTCGAGTCGGCTCGGATTCGTTCGAGTCGGCTCAGATTCGTTCGAGTCGGCTCGGATCCTTCAAGTTTATAGGTTGAATAGCCAAATCTTTAGTACAGTCCGCTCTTTGTCTCAGGGTGTAATACATCACTCTGGACAAGTCGGCTCTTGATAACTTGGGTCAGCTCGAACTTCTTTCTTTGAAAATCTTGAACTCGAGCAGTCGGCTCTTTTTAGCTTGGGTCGATTCTTTTTCTCAGGTTCGGAAATCCTCACGCTAGAAGAGTCAGCTCGATGCAGTTCGGGTCGGCTAGCTTTCTCAGGCTTTCAGAATTAGGTCTAGCAGAGTCGGCACTTTCTGGTTTGGGTTGGCTCACTTGGCTGTTCTCAGAAATCTTCAGAAATTGGACTCTAGAAGAGTTAGCTCAGACTGATTCCAATTGACTCGGATTCATTAGAGTCAGCTCGATTACCTTCAAGTCGGCTCGAATTAGTGCATTCCAGAATCCTTGCTGCATGCCTGTAAGCAGAGTCGGCTCTTCAACAAGTTGGGTCGGCTCGAGTATCTTCTTCAGGATTTTTACACTTGAACTTAAAGAGAAACTCTTACCAACTCTTTACATTTTCATGCATACCAACTCAAAACTAATTTCAAGGCATACATAAATAGAAGTAACCCTTTTCTTATGATTTTTTCTTAGCTTTTTCATTGAGTTCTTCTTTACAAAAACACATTACAATACAACTCAAACAAGAAAATAGAGGTATAGGAGTTGAAGTTTGAACATTTAATCCATCCTATAAAAACTTGTAAAATACTTGAAGAGTTGTCAGAAATAAATATACATGCTCCAATATTTGGTTATCATCAAAATCACTTATGGGGTCAACAATAGTAGAGAGCCATTTTAAGAGAGATAAGGCTCATCTTCTTCTTGTTGATTGGGAGAAGAAATAGGCAATGAAGAAGTGTTTGAAAAGGAAATTCAACCCTAAAAGGAGCATCCAGAAGAAGAAGAAAGCAAGGAAGGCTATTAATGATGGAGTCTGTTTCCACTGCGGAAAGCAAGGGCATTGTAAGAAAAATTGCAAGACATATCTTGCAAGTATGAAGCAAGATGCTGGAGGAGCATCTAAAGGTTTGTACATGATACAAACAAATTTATCATTGAGTGCTTCTATTTCTAATTCATAGACATTGGATACTGCATGTGGGTCTCATATCTGTAAGTCATTGCAGGGACTCCACAGAATTAAAAATTTGAAGAAAGGTGACTTTGGGCTATATAGCACAAGTGGTGAAGCCATGTATGCTGAAGTTATGGGCACCTATCTTTTATTATTACCTTCGGGTAATGTATTAAAGTTAGAAGATTGTTATTATGTTCCAAATGTTGTAAAAAATATTATTTATGTACCCTTATTATTACAACAAGGATTTGAAATAACTGTAAACAGCAGTGGCTGCTCTATTCTTTATTCTAAAAAAATATTTTGACATGGTATTTTACTAATGGTCTTTTAACTTTAGAACTTAATGATAAAATATTACTTGTTATAACAAGAAAAGAAAAAGAGATAATGTCCATGTCACATTTCTCTGGCATTATCGATTAGGTCATATAAGTGAGTCAAGGATAAACAAGTTAGTCAAAGATAATTACTTTGATCCTTATAATTTTCAATCATTAAAAACTTGTGAGTCTTGCCTCATAGGTAAAATGACCAAGTCTCCATTCACTGGACATGGAGACAGGGCAACTGAATTATTAGGTCTTGTACATACTGATGTATGTGGACCTATGACAACTCAGGCCAGAGGTGGATACTCTTATTTCATCATCTTTATTGATGACTTATCTAAGTTTGGACATGTGCATCTGATGAAACACAAGTCTAAAGCCTTTGATAAATTTAAAGAGTATCAAAGTATGGTTGAGAAACAAACTGGACATAATATTAAAATTCTTCGTTTTGATTGAGGAGGAGAATACTTATCTAGTGAGTTTCTAAACCATCTTAAAGACAAAGACATAATCTTTGAATGGACTCCTCCTTATACACCCTAATTAAATGGTGTGGCAGAAAGGAGAAATCATACCTTGTTAGACATGGTGAGGTCTATGATGAGCTTCACAGATCTTCCTATTTCCTTCTGAGGATATTCCTTGAAAACTGCTGTTTATATTTTGAATAGGGTACCATCAAAGTCAGTGACTAGCATTCCATATGAGGTATGGAATGGCAAAAGACCAAATCTTAAATACTTGAAGATTTGGGGTTGCTATGCTTATGTCAAGAATAATTTTGGACATAAGTTAAGTACTAGGGCTGACAAATACAGGTTCGTTGGTTATCCCAAAGAGGGTATTGAATATCTCTTTTATCATACTATTGAACAAAAGGTATTTGTCGGTAGACATGCTACATTCTTGAAACAAGAATTTATCCAAGAAAGAAGTAGTGGAGCAACACTTGAACTTAGTGAAGTTCAAAACCAATAACCAATTCCTGAAGAGTCTTCAAATGAAATTCCTCAACCAAAGGTTCTTGTTGATCAGGAATAGCCACAACACACACCTCCTCTTCGAAGGTTAGAGAGGGTGTGGGGTGCACCTCTGTTGACTCCGTTATTGATTTTGATGATAAACAAAATACTTAAGTATAAGTTGAGTACTAACTGTTTCTTTAAATTATGTTTTCATAGAAAAATATACTCATCAACTCAACAAGATTTGATTGCTTGTCAAAAATAAAGAAGTCCCTTCCATGAATGAAAGATCAGTTTTAAGTAGACTTAAGTACTTGAAGATTGCTTGAAAGGACTTTGATAGTGAAGCACGTATTGATTTCAGCAGAGGTTCAATGGTTTTTAAAGAAATCTCAGAAAAGTATCGACTCAAAGTATCGACTCATAACTCAAGTATCGATTCATGACAGGGGAAGTGTCGACTCAAGACAATACATAAAAAGAGTTTTAGATGGTATGGCTGAAGTATCGACTCATGCCAGTCAAGTGTCGACTCAAGGTATCGACTCAAGAATTGGCTCAAGGCCTAAGAAAATTTTAATACAGAACTTGCTGAAATTGAAGACTTATCTGAAGTATCGACTTATAGATGTCAAGTGTCGACTCACCTGAGAATGACAGAGAGCTTCAATGAAGAAATTTGAACTTGGTGTCGACTCATGGAATTTAAGTGTCGACTCATAGCTTGAAGTGTCGACACTTGAAGTTCTGGGAACAGTAATGGCTAGGTTTTCAAATGCAGAACTCGGCCTTCTTGGCTCCTAATGGCTAGTTTTTTGTGTCTAACAATCATAAACTGACTTTAAGACCTTGGGTTGGTATTTAAGTGATTCAAATTGAATTGAAACTCAAGAGGATCAACAATAGAAAAGAAAAGCAAGTGCATTCACTCCCATTCATTGAGAGCAACCACCTTCAAGCAAAAATAATTCTCAAAGCATTCAAAGCCTTCAAAAGCATTCAAGTCCAACATTCTTAAGCATTGATTGAGGCTTCATAAAGTTGAAGACAATAATTCTTCAAAGCTTCAAAGAGATACTACTTTTTTTAAGAAAGCTTTTCTTGTTGCTTTACTTTAACTCTATCTTTGTGGTAAAGGAGGTTTTTGGTTAGCCTATTAGAAAACCAAGAAGGTTTTTGGTTAGCCTATTGAAAAACCAAGGAGATTTTTGGTAAGCCTAGTTGAAAACCAAGGAGGTTATTGGTTAGCCTTTGAAAACCAAGAGGTTTCTTTCGGTGAGCCTTGTAAAAATCAAAAGAGGTTTTGATTAGTGAGCCCAGAAAACTAATCGGCTATAATCGATAGAGATTATAGTGAATTTTTAAGTGAACCTTGGGGAGTGGATATAGGTGCATTGGAAAGCACCGAACCACTGATCTTGAATTGTGTTTCTGATTGTTTATCTCTCTCTCTCTTGCTCTTATATTTATTGCATTTAAATTTTTACTGCATACTTTTTAAGAGCACTTTACTCTTGCGTCTCATTGCACTTAAGTAGTTTATTGAATTGGTTCACATATTTGCATTTAACTTTTAGAAAACCAATTCACCCCACTCTTGGGTTGCTTATTAGGCAACAAGTAGTATCAGAGCCACGTTCTCAGTATATAGGTCTAACCACCTTGAGTAAAGATCTATGGCAACCCCCCATGGTACTAGTATAGTTGAGGGACAAGCCTCAAATAGACCTCCATATTTTAATGGAACAAATTATACTTATTGAAAAATTAGAATGAGAATTTATATAAATTCAATAGAGTATAATTTATGGAAAGTTGTTGATAAAGGTCCACATATTCTTTCGATTATGGTTAATGGTGTTTCCATCCCAAAGCTCTTAAGAGGATTGGGATGTAAATGACATTACACAATCCGAGATTAATGCGAAAGCAATGAATCTCCTTTATTGTGTATTAGATCCTAGTGAGTTAATAGGATTTCTACATGCACATCTGCTAAGAAAATATGGGACACACTTGAAGTTATCCATGAGGGTACTGATCAAGTGAAAAACATAAAAGTAAACATGTTAGTGCACACTTATGAGATATTTCGAATGGAACCAAATGAATCTATCATTGACATGTATACTAGATTCATAAACATTATTAATGGCATGAGAAATTTAGGTAAAGTCATGTCTAATGTCAATCTTGTCAACAAAATTCTCAGGTCACTTCCAATTTCATGGGATCTAGAGGTGATCACCATACAAGAAGCCAAAGATGTTGACAAATTATCCTTAGAGTAACTAGTGGGATCACTCATGACTTATGAGCTAAATCTAAAGCAAAAATCTATGGACTTGGACAAAAAGAAAAAGGGGATAGGCTTCAAGTCTACAATTCAAGAAGAATCCTCAAGTGAAGAATCAGAAGAAGAAGAAGAGGATGAAAGTGAGGAAGCTCTTCTAGCAAGGAAGTTCAAAAGATTTATGAAAAGAAGAAAACTTCCTTACAAGAAAAGGTTCTAAACAAGTAAAGACAAGAAAAAAGAAAAGGAGAAATAAAAAGAAAAGGAGAAGAAATTACCTACATGCTTCGAATGTAAGAAGCCAGGACATTATAAGTTTGATTGTCCTCTCCTAAAGAAATCAAGAAAGAAGCTTAGAAAGAAAGCTATGATGGTGACCTGGAGTGACAGTGAGGACTCCAGCTCAGATGAAGAACCAACTGAAGTTGCCAATCTATGTTTCATGGCACAACAAGAACAAGAAGAGGTAATTTCTGACTCTAAAGTGGATTTTACTTTTGATGAATTGAAAAATGCATTTGATAAATTGATGCATGATTATAAATTGATTATTTCTGAAAATAGAAAATTGAAAAAGCATGCAAATAGTTTTTCACATGAAAATAATTCTCTTTTGAATGAAGTTAATGAATTGAAAAGTAAACTTGATGTTTTAGAAAAGAAAAACAAAACTTTAACAATGAAAAATGAAGTTTTAAAAAGATCCAAAGCTGTTGTTTCAAATGGTGACCTTTTAAAGAAAAACAAAGATCTAGAGATAGAAAACAAAAATTATAAAGATGAACTTGATAAAATAAAATCCTTCATTGAAAAGTTCACTTATAGTTCTAAAAAATTAAATCTTTTTTTAAATAATCAAAGAGTTGTTTTTAATAAAGCAGGATTAGGATATAATTCTCAAAAATAGCAAAGGTATTTCAAAAATCTCTTTGCACCTGCATCATCAAGTATTACATGTTTTTCATGCAAAAAATTAGGCCATAAAGCTTTTCAATGCAATTTAAGAAAAAACAATAATTTTGAAAAGATTTGGATTCCAAAAGGAACCAATTTATGCACTAACCCTAAAGGACCCAAGTTGGCTTGGGTACCTAAAAACAAAACTTGATTTGTTTTACAGGTGTGTCTTGTAACCAAGAAAAACAATAGGCTACGGTATCTTGATAGTGGTTGTTCAAGACACATGACAGGAGATGTGAAGCAATTCATCTCTCTTGAGGCAATAAATGGAGGGAGTGTGACTTTCGGAGATAATGGTAAAGGAAAAATCATTGGTACTGGTAAGGTTCACATCTTCCTTTCTACTTGCATTAATAATGTACTTTTAGTTGAAGGTTTAAAGCATAATCTTTTAAGTATTAGTCAATTTTGCGATAAGGGTTTTTAAGTTATTTTTGAATCATCTTATTGCATGATTGCTAGTCTTGACAAAAATAAAGTAAAATTTATTGAAAAAAGGCATGGTAATATCTATTTAGTAGATTTGGTTAATCTATATTTGCATGATGGAGAATACCTAGTTGCAATGAATTCTACTATAAATAAGACTAGTTGGCTTTGGCATCGTAGACTAGGTCATGCTATCATGTATTTACTTTCAAAACTTACCAAAAAGGATTTAGTAAGAGATTTGCCAAAACTTAGTTTTGAAAAAGATAAAGTTTGTGAAGCATGCCAATTTGAAAAACAAGTAAAAATATCTTTTAAACCTAAAGGTTTTGTTACTACTACTAGGCCATTAGAACTACTCCACATGGATCTCTTTGGACCAACTAGAATATCTAGTTTAGGAGGTAAGAGATATATATTAGTTATAGTGGATGATTTTTCACGGTTTATATGGATTTTATTTCTTGCTCATAAAGACAAATCATTTTCAGCATTCATTAAGTTTTACTGAAAAGTTTCAAATAAAAAAGGTACTTCAGTAGTTTGTATTCGTAGTGATCATGATTTTGAATTTGAAAATCAAGATTTTGAAAACTTTTGCAATGAAAAAGGGATTGAACATAATTTTTCTATTCCTAGGATAGCTTAACAGAATGGGGTTGTAGAAAAGAAAAATTATACTTTAGAAAAAATGGCATGCACTATGCTTTATGAAAATGATTTGCCAATATATTTTTGGGCTAAATAAATTAATATTGCTTGTTCTATTTTGAATCATATTTTAATTCGTCCTATTTAAAAAATACTCTATATGAGCTTTGGAAACAAAGAAAACCAACCTTAAAAATATTTTCGTGTTTTTGGTTGTAAATGTTTTATCATGAATAATAGTAAAGATAATTTGGAAAAATTTGATACCAAGTCTGATGAAGGTATCTTCTTAGGATCTCTACATCAAGCAGAGCATACAGAGTTTTTAACAAAAAAACCTTAGTAGTAGAGGAGTTTGTACATGTAGTCTTTGAAGAGTCTGCTAACAAATCCTCTAGAAAAGAAGATACTTCTGCTGCATGTGTAGAAGTTGAAAAGTTAAAGAAGCTAACTTTGGATGATCAACCTTCTCAACAAAGTGAAGAAGATCAAGACAAAAATGAAAGAAAAGAAGCTATACAATCCACATCAAAGCATCAAGATCTACCCAAGGAGTGGAGGTATGCTCATGGACTTCCTAAGGAGTTAATCCTAGGTGATCCATCAAAAGGGGTAAGAACAAGATCTTCAATTAGAAATGAATATGATTATATTGCTTTTGTTTTTCAAATTGAACCAAAATATTTTGAAGATGCTGAAAAAGGCCCTAACTGGATTAATGCAATGCAAGAAAAATTAAATCAGTTTGAAAGAAACAATGTTTGGACTCTAATAGAAAGACCATCTAATATTTCAATCATTGGCACAAAATGGGTATTTAGGAATAAATTGGATGAAAATAGTATTGTTACTAGGAACAAGGCTAGACTGGTTGCTAAAGGTTATAATCAAGAGGAAGGCATTGATTTTGATGAAACCTTTGCACCTATTGCTAAACTTGAAGCCATTAGAATACTTTTAGCATTTGCATGTTTTGTGAACTTCATACTTTTTCAAACGAATGTTAAAAGTGCTTTTCTGAATGGTTATATAGCAGAAGAAGTATTTTTTGAACAACTACCTGGTTTTGAAAATCATGCACATCCTGATCATGTTTTTAAACTACACAAAGCTCTTTATAGTTTAAAGTAAGCACCCCGAGCATGGTATGAAAGACTCAGCAAGTTTTTGATTAAAAATGAATTCTCTAGAGGTCATGTTGACACAACTTTATTTCTAAAGAAGAAAAATGATAATTTTTTAGTAGTACAAATTTATGTTGATGATATTATATTCGGTGCTACTAATGAAATCCTTTGTCAAGAGTTTGCCAAGCTTATGCAGGGAGAGTTTAAAATGAGCATGATGGGAGAACTCAATTTCTTTCTCGGACTCCAAATCAAGCAAACTAAGGATGGAATCTTCATCAACCAAACTAAGTATACAAGAGAAGCCTTAAAGATGTTTGGGATGGAGACTACTAAGTCAATAGGAACACCTATGAGCCCCTCTTGTAAACTTGATAAAGATGAACATGATAAATCCATTGATCAAAAACTATATAGAGGAATGATTGGGTCTTTATTATATTTGACTGCTAGTAAACAAGATATCATGTTTAGTGTCTGTATGTGTGCTAGATATCAGTTTGATCCTAAAGAATCTCATCTGTTGACTGTTAAACATATATTTAGATACTTATCTGGTATAATTGATATTGATTTGTGATATTCTAGAGATTATCTATTGATTTAATTGGATTTTTTGAAACTGATTTTGCTGGGTGTAAACTTGGTAGAAAATGTACTAGTGGAACTTTCCAATTTCTTGGAGTTAACTTAATCTTTTGGTTTAGCAAGAAACAAATTTCAATTGCACTATCCATAGCTGAGGCTGAGTATATTGTAGTAGGAAGTTGTTATGCACAAATCTTGTGGATTAAGCAACAACTTGAAGATTTTGGAATCAAACTAACTAAGACATCCATAAAATGTGATAATACCAGTGCAATAAGCTTAACTAAAAATCCTGTTCAGCACTCAAGAAGTAAACATATTGAAATTATACATCATTTTATTAGAAATCATGTTGAAAACAATGATGTTGTGCTTGAATTTGTTAGTACTGAAATGCAATTAGCTGATATATTGACTAAACCTCTCTGAGAAGATCATTTTAGTATGATTAGAAGAGAACTTGGGGTCATCAACCTTTTGATTAAAAAATTCTCTCTTCATATTCTTTGACCCTTTAATGATCAAATTTGCTCTTAATTATGTTTAATCTCCTTGAATTCCATTAAAACTCTATTCATTTTGATCAATGCTCTTTTTTCTATTTTTCTTTCGATTTTAAGTCAAAGTGTCGACACTTGGAAGTGTCGACACTTGACTCTATGTCATGAGTCAGCACTTGTGCAGCGATAGACCGAGATAAAATTAAGAAAATAAAGTGTTTTCGTTGTTTTCTTCCTTCCAAATCGAGCGGACTCATCCCTACCTCTGTTCCAATGACTTCTTCCCTCTAGATTTCAACTTCAAACCTCTCAAATCCTCGTTTGGGATAGATTTTCCTTCGGGTTCTACTGTTTTCCCCCTTCCTCTTAGACTTAGCATCGTAGAAACCCTAGGTTTGTTCCCCTCTTGCATTTCCATCTTGTATCTTTGGAATGGGGCCTAGGAAGCAAGTTGTCCGGCATCCAAGACCATCCAATCAAGAAGAAGAAAGGAGAATAAAGGCAAGATATGAGGCTAGAGTAGAAGTGGAGCCTGAGATTCCGATCAGACCTCTCTTTCCTGCAGCGAATCGCGTGGGATCGAAGACCATCATTGGAGGATGTCATGTGGACTTCGATTTCATTGATTAGTAGTAGTTTAGGATAGGTCAGTGGCTCAGGGTGCAGGATTGGTGCCATTTTGCTCCTTGATAGAGAGATTTTACTTGGGTTTGATTCAAGAGTTCTATGGTTCACTCGCCCGAGGTAGCGATGGATGGACTGCTCAGGTTCGAGGTAGAGATGTCCTGGTGTCCGTAAAGATTCTGAGCAGAGTATGGGACATACCCATGAGAGGATCAGTTATGAATAGCTTAGTGGATAGAGTCAGTGGTCTTCATTGCATTTTGGAGACAGATGACTTACCTGAGAAAGCTACAGTAGTAGCTTCGAGGCTGAGGCCTGAGATGAGGTTGTTGCATTATATAATAGTCTGGATTCTTCTATCGAAGACCGGCCATTTTGACTTTATCACAGAGCGGGAGCTATTAGTGATGGTTTCTCTAGTACAGCACATGCCAGTATACCTCCCGGTACTCATGGTACATCAGCTAACTGAGACATCGATCAGCTAGAGATTGTGTCTACCATACGGGATGGGGCTAACTCTACTATTTAGAGCTTATGGAGTAGTTATGGATGATGAGCCCTACTGGCAGCTACTGTACACTGATGTCTATGACATGAGATCATTGCACTGGATGGGGTATCAGCTTGTCAGAGGCTAGTGGAGATGACGCATATCTGGTCAGGCCACTGACAGAGATGAGGATATAACAGAGGAGGAGCGCATCTTTTTTGGATAGGTAGGGCCATCTGAGATTCATAGAGAGACATCTGAGACATTGCCCAAACCTTCAGCACAGCCAGAGCTAGCTCCTCATCTTAAGCCAGCACAGTCTGATATACTTGGATTTTCAGAGAGTTTAGAGGACAGGGTCGCCTGCATTAAGATTGAGGTGATGATCATTCATCAACGAGTCGACAAGTTTCATATGTAGATAAGAGAGAGCCATCGAGGACTGAGAGATGGGATCTCTGCCATTCTGTCTACCTTGGATAGACCCTCTTTTGGCAGAGCTCCTGATACTTTGGCTCCAGTTAATTCAGCTCCAGCACTACCTGCTCCAGGACTAGATTTGGATGATGATGAGATTGACTCTGATGACTTTGACATGACAGATCTGATGACAGAGCCAGTACCGGAGACTACAACTGACCTTCCTAGGAGTTCTATTCATGATCCATCTAGTTCATCTTTCTAGACTCCTATTCTATCCTCTCCTCTCTCCATACCTGCTGATCATACTCCCATTCCTGCAGCTACTCCTATCATACCTTCAGTTTCTGATACACCTATTATTCATTCTCCCTCATTGCATATATCTTCCCTTATCAGGGAACTAGAATTTTATACCCCTGGTTTCCACCGTCTTGATTCAGGACCCATCTTTGATCATACATCGTTTCATACTGATTTTGATATTGCCATTCCCGTCAATGCTGTTCCTACTACTGACATAGCTTCTATCTCTTCTGCACCAGCTAGATGCAAGACTTATGTTAGATGCAGAGGACGAGGCCATCGTGTTCCATCAAGATCGACCAGGATCCATCTTCGTGATCTTTGATCTATGTGGCCTCGATCCCGTGCTTTTACTGATACAGGACCGACCGAGATTAGATCCTCAGATAATAAGGATTGTTCTTAAGATAGTCTTTGTCCTTAGCTAGTTTATATTTCTATACTACCTTTATGCTTTTATGTTTATTTACTCTTATGTATCAAACTTGTATCAATGTATGAAACATTATGAATGATTGAAATGTTCTACTTCATACAATGTCTTTGGATGCTATCTCCTTTGAGTGAATGAATTGTATTACTTAATTTTAGTGTTTTATTTTTTCTATTCTTTTCTAATGTTGACAAAAAGGGGGAGAGGTAAGTATAAAAGATAAAGGAAGAGATAAGTGAAAGATATAAGAGATAAGTGAAGGATATAAGATGAAAGATATATAAGTTTTGTAATGAAGAATTTATTTGTGTTTGAGAAAAATGTTTTGAGCATTAAGTGAGGGGAAGTAATCCCTTCTTTGAATTGCAAAATCTGTTTTGCTAAAATTTCATGCAAAATCCTCAATTTTAGATGTTTAATTTCAGCTTTTTATCTTTGAAAGATCTTTGAAAATCAATTTTTCGTATTACCTCTTCAGAAGGAGTATTTATACTCTTCAATCTATTGTTTAAAAATTCTTTTTTGATCACTTTCACATTGTTTCATTGCTGAATTTATTATTCTTGAGCATGTTCTCTTTAGAGTATCATGATATATCAATTCTTTTTTTAGCTCTGATACTCTTAGTTCAAATTTGATTCTAATGAGCTTTTAAACTTCATCTCTTACCTTTCTTTATTTGAATACATATTGCAATAAGCTTTATATCTATTGAAAATTTTTTTTAAGAGCTTATTTTATTATCATCAAAAAGGAGGAGATTGTTGACTCCGTTATTAATTTTGATAATAAACAAAATACTTAAGTATATGTTGAGTACTAACTATTTCTTTAAAGTATGTTTTTATAGAAAAATGTACTCATCAACTCAATAAGATTTGATTGCTTGTCAAAAATGAAGAAGTCCCTTCCATGAATGAAAGTTCAATTTTAAATGGACTTAAGTACTTGAAGAATGCTTGAAAGGACTTTGATAGTGAAGCACATATTGATTTCAGCAGAGGTTCAATGCTTTTTAAAGAAGTCTCAGTAAGTGTCAACTCAAAGTGTCAACTTATAACTCAAGTGTTGACTTATGATAGTGTAAGTGTCGACTCAAGTCGGTACGTAGAAAGAGTTTCAGATGGCATGGCTGAAGTATCGACTTATGCCAGTCAAGTGTTGACTCAAGGATCGGCTCAAGGCCTGAGAAAATTTTGAACTTAACTTGCTGAAATTGAGACTTGCCTGAAGTGTCGACTCATAGATGTCAAGTGTCGACTCAAGTGTTGACTCACCAGAAGAAGTGTCGACTCACCTGAGAATTTTAGAGAGCTTCAATGAAGAAATTTGAACTTGGTATCGACTCATGGAACTTAAGTGTCGATCCTAAGTATCACTCACAACTTGAAGTATCGATACTTGGAGTTCTGGAAACAGTAATGGCTATTTTTCAAACATAGAACTTGGCCCTCTTTGCTCCCAATGGCTAGATTTTCATGTCTAACGATCATAAACCGACTTTAAGGCCTTGGGATGGTATTTAAGTGATTTAAATTGAATTGGAACACAAGAGGATCAATAACAGAAAAAGAAAAGCAAGTGCATTCACTCCCATTCATTGAGAGAAACCACCTTCAAGCAAAAAAAGTCTCAAAGCATTCAAAGGCTTCAAGGCATTCAAGTCTAACATTCTTGAGCATTGATTGAGACTTCATCAAGTTGAAGACAACAATTTCTCAAAGCTTCAAAGAGATATCTACTTTTATTAAGAAAGCTTTTCTTGTTGCTTTACTTTAATTCTATCTTTGTTGTAAAGGAGGTTTTTGGTTAGCTTATTGGAAAACCAAGGAGGTTTTTGGTTAGCCTATTGAAAAACCAAGAAGATTTTTGGTTAACCTATTGAAAAACCAAGGAGATTTTTGGTAAGCTTAAGTTGAAAACCAAGGAGATTATTGGTCAGCCTTTGAAAACTAAGAGGTTTCTTTTGGTGAGCCTTGTAAAAACTAAGAGGGGTTTTGATTAGTGATCACAGAAAACTAATCGGCTGTAATCGATGGAGATTATAGTGAATTCCCAAGTGGACCATGGGGAGTGGATGCAAGTGCATTGGAAAGCACCGAACCACTATACTTGGATTGTGTTTGTGATTGTTTGTCTCTCTCTCTTGCCCTTTCATTTATTGTATTTAAATTCTGCTGCATACTTTTTAAGAACACTTTACTCTTGCATCTCATTGCACTTAAGTAGTTTATTGAATTGGTTCACACATTTGTATTTAATTTTTAGAAACCCAATTCATCCCCCCTCTTAGGTTGCTTACTGGGCAACAACCTCTCAGATCTGGCTTTGTCATTGAGAATGACAATAAGGCCAATATCATTCAGGATGATGATCCTGTGATTTATACAGAAGCTATCGAGAGTAGAGACTCTGATAAATGGCTAAATGCCATGAAATCTGAACTAGAGTCCATGTATTCCAATCAGGTTTGGACCTTGGTAGATCCACCTGAAGGAGTGAACCCAATAGGGTATAAATGGGTCTTCAAGAAGAATATTAAAATAGATGGCCAAGTAGATACCTACAAGGCCAGGTTAGTGGCAAAAGGTTTTAGACAAAGGCATGGTATTGACTATGATGAAACATTTTCACCCGTAGCAATGCTCAAGTCTATCAGGGTTTCGCTTACAATAGCAACATACTATGATTATGAAATTTAGCAGATGGATGTAAAGACTGCTTTTCTCAATCGATATCTTGAGGAAGAAGTCTATATGTCGCAACCAGAAGGGTTTGTCTCAAGTGGGTGACCAAACAAAGTATGTAGACTTAAAAAATCTATATATGGATTAAAGCAAGCATTGAGGAGTTGGAACATCCATTTTGATGAAGCAATCAGAGAGTTTGGTTTCATTAGAAATGAACCTTATGTGTATAAAAGGACAAATGGGAGTGCAATTGTCATTTTGGTTCTGTATGTCGATGACATACTTATCATTGGAAATGATATCCCAATGTTGCAATCGGTCAAAACTTGGCTATCATCAAAGTTTTTCATGAAGTATTTGGAAGAGGCATCCTATATATTAGTGATAAGATTTATAAAGATAGATCTAAGAGGATGCTAGACTTATCCCAATCCAGGTACATTGACTTAGTGTTGAAGAGATTCAACATGGACGGAAGTAAGAAGGGTTACTTACCTATGAGTCAAGGCATACATATCTCCGAAAAAATGTCTCCCAAGACATCAAAAGAAAGAGAGAGGATGGCTATAATTCCTTATGCTTCGCTATAGGATCGATTATGTATGCCATGTTATGTACCAAGCCTGATGTTGCTTATGCCTTGGGCATAGTAAGCAGGTTCCAGGTAGATCCAAGAGAGGATCATTAGAAAGCTATGAAAAATATTTTTAAGTACCTGAGAAGGACTAAGGATGTTTTGCTCCTATATGGTGGATCTAGATGATCCTAGTTTTCAATCAGATCTAGATGATAGAAAATCCATATCAGGGTATGTCTTCATCTTATATGGTTGTGCATTGAGTTGGAAGAGTACAAAGTAGCCAACTGTAGGTGACTCAGACACTAAGGTAGAATACATAGCTGAAAGTGAAGCCATGAAGGAAGCTGTATGGATGAAGAAATTTATCATGAAATTGGGCGTGGTTCCTGAAATACAACAACCAGTGCTACTATATTGTAAAAATACTAGAGCTGTTGCGCAAGCTAAGGAACCAAGGTCTCATCATAAGTCCAAGCATATCCCAAGATGTTTCCACCTTGTTTGGAAAATCATAGGAAGATAAGATGTTATCATCGAACGAGTTGAAACAAAGAACAATATAGCAGACCCATTCATTAAAGCACTACCTTAGTAGCAGTTTGATTGCCACTTAGATTGTATGGGTATAAAAAACAAGGACGGTTGGCTTTAGTGCAAGTGGGAGATTGAAAGAAAAAGTGCCCTAAAAGCCAATCTTTGTAAGGATATTTTTGTAATATTCCAACTCTTGTATGACATTATTGTATTAATAAAAGGCATTTTGTTTCATTATACTATTCTGTCTTATTTAAAGATTATGATGAACCCCATAGGTTAGGACAAAGGAATTAGGGTTATGATGGAGATCATAATGGTGAGACCTAAGTTCCTATAAATCCTAATCTAAAATGTTCCTAGTCATTGGATCATCGATTTGGGGATCGATGCTTCCGGAAAGACTAGCTTATCCTATGTATGCTCGATGGAGAGGATAGTTGGTCTCACAACCACTTGTGTAGAGACACTAATACAAGAAAAATGGTGCTCATTAGGGTATGAGTTCACTGAACTAATTTGTTCTAAGAATATCTTATGGAAGTCTTACTACTTGTCAAAAGATAGTTCTGATAATTGGAGTTATGCAAGTGATCTTTAGACCTGAGATCACCATGGTTCCTTATGCACACTAAGGCATATTTTGGTTCATACTCATTCATGACATTGAGTCATGTACGGGGTGTTCTCAGATATGGTGGAAGGTGTATGAAGGATGTGAGTGGATCAACAAGGAATCGATTATTCCTAGTAAGAGGAAATGTTATCCCAGGTAATCTTTTCGATTGTTGACTCAGGGAGTCTTTGATCAAAGTAGGATGAGATTAGAAGTGTTTTCTAATCAGTCATCAACAATCTTCATTATCTAAGTAAGATTCAAAATTACTAACTGCTAGGGTTTGACAGTTATCCATACCCATCACTTATTCAGGATAATGGAAGATCGAAAGATTGAGTAGCATGGTAACTTTTCACTGAAGGGTATTTTGATAATTTTTATCAAATTTTTCATCTTCTGGGTAGGCATGACATGTTGCTAGATATTAATCATATCTTGTAGGTTTTCATCAATCAAATTAGATGAATTCATGAGTCAATTTGGAAATTGGTTTGAATTGGCAACTAGGGTCGCCTTATTTGACCTAATTAGGTCAATCAATTTTGATTGGATTGAAACAGCTTGGACCTGGACCTACTGCTGGCTAGATGTGGAACCCAAAGGGTCACACACATATGGGAATTGGCCTAGGAAGTCAATTGATATTTTATTAGGGTCATGGGATCCTAATTGGTTAGCTAGATTACATACTAGAATGTGTAAGCTAACCTAACTCCTAATCCAATTGAATTGGATCTATAAGGTTGCTTAATGGGCTAACCAACTTGAGAGAATCCTAGATTGGGTTGAGTCCAAAGTGGGGCAGCAATGATCTAGTTTTATCCAGATTTATGTAGCCTTTATCTTGTTTATTTGAAGAGTCCTAAGTTGGAGGGACTCTTGGCGCCAAATAACTTATGCTTGAGATTAATTGGCACACGGAAGGACCTAGAGTCCTTCTACTTATGGAAATTGGTTTCTATGTGAAACATGGCATCCCTAGCCTTATCCCATGTCTAATTGTATTGGCTTATTACTGGTGGAAAGAAGGGTTGGGCGGTGAGGAGAATTGGCACGCACAAGTGAAGGGTTGCGTCTCTTCATTATTGTCGCAATAATTCAAACCAAGAGTCCTTCTTCATGAAGGGACTTGATCTCTTGGATAAGCCACTTGGTTTTGCATGCCATCAATAGTCCTATCTGCTGGTTACATGCCATATGGCATGAGGACAAAAGGCCAAAATTATCCAGAGGACTTGTTTGTGGTTTTTGGTGCATGAAGGGTCTTGACTTTTCAACATAAGGCTCCTTCTTCATGAAGGGTCTTATATGATTTGTTATTTGACAGATCAAAGGCTGATGAAAAGCCATATTTGGTGCCCTCTCATCTCCTATTTAAAGTCCTCGATGTTTATGCCGAAGGCATCATAATTACCTTTCTTTCTTACACTCTGGCAACTTATCCTCCTTGTCTCTTCTTTCCCTTGTTAGGATATAGGTCTTTCCTTAAGACAAGTCTGCCATTCTAAGACAAGAATTTAGGAAGAGAATTAGGAAGTGATAAAGAGAGTAAAGAAAGGTTTAGGAGAGGGCTCAGAGTGTTCTACTAGAGAACAAGGGTCTAAGCAAGGAAGGAGAGGTTGCCAAAGGAAGAAAGGCCATTAGAAGAGTCCCAGTGGATTAAGCAACCTACTAAGGAGTGGTTGCTAGGTTATATTCCTATGTGGATTATCTCTAGAGGGCATGCACTTGTGTGCCTAGTGGAAAGAAGGAGGAATTAGCATTCTAGGTATTTTTCCAAACCTTGTTTGAGTGACTTGTTAATTGTAATAAATAAGTGATCTTGGGCTTAGGGTTTCTAATTCTTGGAGTTTCAAAATGAAATTTTTGAAATCCATTCTTCCACTGTGCTCCTGAAACCCAGCAAGAATTTGTTAATATAGGTAAACAATTAGCTGATATATTCACCAAACTATTAAGTGATGATAGATTTTTAATGATTAGAGGTAAATTAGGACTATGTGACCCTTTCTAAATATACTTCTCTAAAAATCCTTCAAAATTAATGTAGATCTTTCTTAAGCTAATTTATATCTTTTCTCATCAATTTAGAGTGTATTCTTTTATATTTTATAGGTTAGAAACCTTCCATTTTGATTCCTATCTTTTTAGCTAAAATTTCTTATATTTTCAAAATTTTGCCTAGATGAGTCGAAACCCATACCCATGAGAGCTGACTCGCCTATTTAGAACTCTATTTTTTAAAACCATTCAAAACATTATCTTTTTCACTTTTTTACAATTTAACTTAGAGCCAATCCATTCCTTCACTTTTCCAAACCCTCGAAAAACCCTATGGACCACATCCTTTGGAACTTTTCCTAGTAAATAGGAAGAATGGGTCCCTGCAAGGCTATGGAAATAAAAAGGAAAATATCCATTGGTGAATCTTTGGTGGAAAGGAGCTTAAAGCAAAGGAATGACTGGGATAATGCTACTACAGCTCAAACCCAACCTCAACCAGTGATTTTGATGGTCAATAGATTGGTTACAACTGGTCAAAATATAAATTTTGAGTTCCTTGAAGTGGAGCCCTTCCAGTTCAAGACTTGGATTCAAGCCCAAGGATGGGAACGATTTTGTATGCTTGAGGTACCGATCTATCCCATGCTAGTGAGGTCTTTCTTTGAAAACCTGAGAATAGGGACTGTGTCCACTAGCTTTACTATTAAGAATGTGTTGATTGTTTTGGATGAGAGATGGATTGGAAATATCTTGGAGATGTCAAGAAATGGGATTTGCTTTTTGACATTGGAAAGGAAGATAAACTATCTTAAAGTTATGCTGGAAAGAGATGATATAAGAAACTTGAAGAATCTATAGGCAAACCAATTATTAGTTGAGATGAGACTTCTCCATGATATGGTTAGTAGAATTTTCTTTCTAAAAACAAAATGATTTTATTGGGTTACTAAGAAAGACAATGCATTTATATACTATTTCATAGAAGGGAAACCCATCAACTTGCCATTTCTAATGCTAACCCTAATAAAGGAAGTAGCAAAGCAGTCTAGAGCATGCTTTCCTTATGGAATGGTCTTCACTTTGATTTTCCAGGAGTTCAGTATTAACTGTATAGGGGAGGATGCCAAGAGATTGCGACACATTAATAGATATAATGAGCATTCACTTTACTGTATGGGCTACTTCAAGGTAGACGACCACTGCATCTATAGAGTTTTCGATCAAGGATCTATTGCTAGTGATAGTTTAGAGGATGATGATGATAATGATGAGGAGGATGATAAGGAGGAGCCATAGTCACCTCCTACTACTACACCTTTTGATTCAGCACAAGCTATGGGAGCTTCTATCTTATGCACATCTACTCAGCTTGCTAGCCTAAGAACACCACTAGCTCCATTTGCATTTATTGGACCACTACTAGTGTTACTATTGATTAATTTTCTCATTTTACAGGGACCCTGACCTCCAGGATTAGTTCCTTATTGATAGATATGAGAGAGGAGTTCAGGAGGAGTCATGAGGAGCACAAGATAGCTGTTCATTAGAGCTATAAGGAGCTTCGATGGGATTTAAGGGAGTTGACCCTTAGGGTAGAGGTAGTTGAGCAAGCACAGTGAGCTCTAGGAGCTTCGCCTAGCACACATTCTGAGTTTGCTGATTTGAGAAAGGATATTAGGAGGATGATGGAGAGAGATGACATATTTGTAGTCAATTAGATAGATGCTATAGGATATGTTCACCAGGGCATCCACAAGATCAAGTCATAATTGGGGGCCTTTCTTCTTAGATTTGCTGGTTCTTGATCCTCATTTAGTTAGCCACCTAGTTAGCCTTTGAGATGAGAATCTCAGCCCACACCTACTCAACCATCATTTTCTGCTACAGTGCATCCTAGAATTGGATTTCCACCACCTACTTTCAGACCTATTTTAAGGACCTATAGTAGTAGGGGATCCTCTTCTACATCTACATCTTCACCTACTTTGAGGACCTATGCTCCACATACCATAGAGATTCATGATGATGATGAGGAGGATAGTTACAGCATTAGGACCTATGACTTATGTAGTAGG
The DNA here is from genome assembly GCA_021397845.1 of Areca catechu. Lineage (NCBI taxonomy): Eukaryota > Viridiplantae > Streptophyta > Magnoliopsida > Arecales > Arecaceae > Areca > Areca catechu. Next base: position 148,226,984 of record CM038045.1, on the reverse strand, counting down.
ATATGTGTATGCTTGGATCATTAGGATCCATTTATTGATGTAGTATCTTGCTTATCCTTATATTGTACTAAACATTTTGTATTATGTCTAATGCCATCTATTGTAATGACTTATGTATTGATGTACCTTTTTGAGGATATCTATTGACTTCTATATAAAATGAATGAAATGGTTTTTACCTTATTTAATTTGTTTCACAATTGCTTATATTATTTTCCCTATTTGTCGATGACAAAAAGGGGGAGAGAAAGAGAGATGGATGCATGAGAAGAGATAAAAACTTAAAGAGAAAGTGAGATGCATGAGATTTAAATTTAAAGTGGACCAGAATATAAGATTAAAAATATATTTATGAAAAAAAGGGAGAGAAAAAGGCATGATATATGAAAGAAGAAAGGAAGTTAATAGAGCTAAAGTTGCAAAGGAAGCTTAAACTAAAGAGTAGCATTGTTTTTGAAAATTTTCACATCATTATAGCTCTAATATACCCTTCATTTCAAGCTCTAATACATGTTTTAATAGCTCTAATACATTTCCTTTAGTCTTGATACATCCCTTTATAAGCTTTGATATGAACTCAATCTGCTTGATACATTGTTGATACATCTTATATAGCTCTAATACATATAAAGTTTTAAAGCTCTGATACAAATATACACATACATAAAAGCTCTGACAAATTCTATAAAAAAGCTTGCTTTAATATATTATATATGTTCTGATACATGACAAACATTTTGATACTTTTACTGCAAAGCCTTGTTACATCTTATACTATAACTTTTAAAGCTTTGATATATTTTAAAGTTTTTTTAAACTTCATGCCCAATGTTTTGTCATCATCAAAAAGGAAGAGACCTTGGAATGATCTTGATAATTACAAAATATTGGAGCTTAACAAGTATACTAATATCTTTCAAACGGTCTAAGAATATTTTTGTAGAGAGCATATAGTTATAAAGAATGATTTATAAGCTATTGGAAAATTTAGTAAGGTTATATGAATTATTGGAAGTCATTAGAAGTGTTTATGAAGTTTTGAGAGCTTAATTATACTTTATTTAAAGTGAAATAGAAGCTAGAATCCTTATTTGGAATGAAGAGTTGACTTACAGAAGTTAGAACTACTCTATTATATTTTGGAAGTGGCACACCAAATTGGCATGACAAGCCAACTCATGGGAAGGACGAGCCAACTCACTTAGTTAGATAGAGTAGTTTTCTATCTCAGGTAGGTGAGCCGACTCCTATGGAGCAAGATTTTACTCTCTAAGGAAACCAAAATGCTGAGTTTTTTTAAGTCACTCAAACAAGCCAACTCTCTCAGTGATATAGTAAGACAATTTTTCTAATATAGGTAGAAGAGTCGACTCGAGCACTAGAAGATATGGCTCTCTCAGTGGAATAGGTGATCAGAATTTTCTATTTTCTCAAGCGAGCCGTCTCCTCATCAAGCGAGTCGACTCATAGCCCTCTAATTTTTTTAAGTCACTCAAACAAGCCAACTCTCTCAGTGATATAGTAAGACAATTTTTCTAACATAGGTAGAAGAGCCGACTTAAGCACTAGAAGATCTGGCTCTCTCAGTGGAATAGATGATCAGAATTTTCTATTTTCTCAAGCGAGCCGTCTCCTCATCAAGCGAGTCGACTCATAGCCCTCTAATAGTAGTGTAATGGCTAGTTTTGTAGACTTCCAAATTTTTAGATTTTTTGATTCTAATAGCTATTTCTTAGTTTCCAATGGCTAGAAATAATTAGAAGATCCTTTAAACCATTGGATAATCATTAGAAGAAGTATAAAAGCAAGGTTTAAGCTCAACAGTTAAAAGCATTCATTGACATTCATTACAATCATTACAAATAAAGAGAATATTCAGTACTATCATTAAAAATTAAAGAGAAACTTCAACTTCTTCCTACCTACTCTCTTAAAGTATTTAGTGAGCAACTAAGAATGCATTGAAGATCCATTATTAAAGCTTTTAAGTGTGTACAAGTCAAGCTTCATCGGCAACATTTAGCTTTTTTGATAGTTTACTTTTGTTGCTCTATTTTTATTACTATTTTTTGTCTTACAAGTTTTAATGAGATCTAAAACTTGGGGTTTTGTTTGGGTTTGATTGGCTAGCCTTTGAAAGCTAATTGGGTTTATTTGTGAGCCCATATAAAATAAACTTGTATTGGATTTTGGATTGTAAGACCGAAAAAAAATAATCAAACTATATTCTTGAGGAAATATAGTGAAAATACCAAGAGATCCTTGAAGAGTGGATGTTGGAGCTGGAATTACTCTAAACCACTATAGATTTCTTGTATTTATGTGTGTGCTTTTGCTCTTTTTTTTTTTTTGCATCTATTTTAATTCAGATAATACTTTGTTTATATACCATAAGTTTTCAAAGCGCATATATCTGCTTAAATTTTTGAAAGCCCAATTCACCCCCTCTCTTGGATTGTCAATCTGGGCAATAGGATATTTATTATTTTGGTGGCTAGCCAGTCAGTTGGGGAAGTTATTATTCCTCCCGATGAGGGGTCGCCTGAATGGTGAGGCCAACTAGGTACAGCAATGTTATCCTACTTGATAAAATTGGAGTCAGCATCTTTTTGTGATCAGGGACTCTATCTTATGCATGATCAACATGCTAACACTAGAACTACCCGAAGCCTTCACTAGGGAGCCCAATGCATGGTCGATGAGTGCATAGCAGGTCTACTCGGTTAGCACTGCTTGTCAAGCTAATTAGTTTACCTAGCCATTCCATGTCAGGTTCAAGGGATGGCCCCTTGGTGAGTAACCCTACCAATTTGATGAATAGTTGGATGGTGCATGCTATTCAATATTCTAACTTGGCTAACTTACTTTTGGGCTTTATATTCTTGGTTGGTGATTATGTAGCTAGACCAATGGGCCATATTTGCTAGTTTGTGCCTCATATCTCTGGTCAAGCATTTTCCTACAAACACTAATAAAACAAGCTCTTATAGACATAGCCTATAACTTGTCCGACAATTGCCTTTTGACATGGGTTAGACATCTCCAAATCTTAATGTGACCAAGACTTGGTTTCTTACCATGCTACATTTTATATGGTGTGGTAAGAATGGATTTAGAGAAAACCCTATTCAATATATAATTTGCAGTAAATAAGACATATCCCTAAAGAAATAAGGATAAATTAGTGAAGTTCATCATGGACCAGACCATATCCAATAGGATCCTATTTCTCCTTTTTGATATCCTGTTGAGCTAAGGCGTACCAAGAGAAGTCTACATGAGACTTTGCCATTATCTTGAGATAACCAAGAAATTTTTCACTAAGATATTCTCCTTCTTGATTTGATTGAAGAATCTTAAAGGGTTTTTCGATTTGCTTCTCTACTTCATATATGAAGTCTTTGAACTTTTTAAATACTTCGGACTTATGTCTTATAAGAAACACATACCTATACCATGAGTAATCATTAGTAAAGGTAATGAAGCATTGATAACCACTCCTAGCTTGCACATCAAATAGGCCACACATATTAGTGGTACCAGGATAAGTACCTCAGTGGCCCTCTCTCTATATGCCATAAAGGATAACTTGGTCATCTTTCCTTGAAGGCAGGATTCTTAAATTGGAAATAAATCAGAATCAATGAGTGAAGGACACCATCCTTCTCTAGTTTGTTTATCCTATCCTCACCAATATAACCAAGTCTCAGGTATCACATGTACTTGTTAGATATTTGTACTTAATCAATTATTTATTATAGGAACTTTAATAAATAAATAAGAATGCCTACTATTCTCTCAGATCTCTCACACACCTTAGTAGAGATGGGGAAACCCTATGTGACATGGATTTCTAATGGACACTATAGTCCCACTGTTCTACATGAACCTTACCTAATAGTTATTGTTGACATGCAAACCAATGAGTGGAGAAACTTGTCCAATGCTTTTCAAGCATGTTTCAATGACTTGGTCTCTAAGTCACGTGGGCTCACCTAATAATTATTGTTCACAATTTTTAATTAAGTTAGACTTACCATTCAATACAAAAGTGAAGCCATCATTGGGTCCCTTACCTAATACTTATTAGGCTTAACTCTATCTTTATCTTGTAACATCTCATGTTAATAGAATGGTTATGCCCCCCATGATGCAACCAAACCATTGTATCCAACTGAGAACAATCAACACCAAAAAGATACTCGCATCTCTACAACGATGGAAGATCTATGACTTAAATTTGTGAGAAGGATTGGATTCAGGTCTCATCTTAATTAGTCAGCACAACTCATGTGTTACTAACCTAATTCAGGTCAGCATAGCTTATATCTGACTAACTTAGTTTGGATCAATATTCTCATGTCTGATTAACCTAGTTTAGGTTAACACTTCTCATGTCTGACCAACCTGATTTAATTTAGTACATCTCATGTCTTACTCACCTGATTTGGATCAGTACATCTCATGTCTAACTAACCTAGTTCATATCAACACATCTTATATATACGGACCTAGGTGGCATGGGTGAATGTGAATCAATAAACAACTTTATTCAAAACTTAATTAACCATGTTAGCCAGGTAAGTAAGATCGATGAGAGGGTTATGCTTTTTTCTGTCTCCTTAGACACCAACTTGTCAATAAAAATTAAACAGGTCAACCTAGTGACAGAGCTCAATCCACTGAGCCAAATTATGTTCTAAGGTAATCAATTTATATCAAATGTGAATCAATGTGACCAATTATAGCTAAGCTTGATTTCGAGCTCCTTTGACCTAATCCTAATCAACTATTGATTGGGTGAGATCAACTTTTCAAAATCGAAATAGGATTCTAACATGATCTAATCAAAATCTTGGGGTGTAGTCCATCACTAGACCTAATTGTTTTATCTATATCCTTATGCATGAACTAAAAATTCAGATCCTAAAAATATTTTTTAGATTATGTTTAAATGGTGTAGTCCATCACTAGACCTAATTATCTTACCCATATCCTTATGCATGAATTATAAACTCAAATCCTAAAAATATATTTAGATTATATTTAAGTACATGATTTAATGGTTTATGATCTCAAAATGTTTTTAGATCTAAACCTAATATCATATATCTCATATATGATATTTTAGATCAAAAACAACTAACATACGTCACATATATGTGATTTTAGATCTAAAACTTAATTAAGCCAATATCTCATACATGCAATTCAGATTTAAAAGTATGATTAAATCATTTTGAAAATACATTTTAAAAACTGGTTTGTATCATACTAGGACAACCTTTGCACTATAAGGGGTTAACCTTATAGTAGGACAACCTTATTATTTAGTCCAATGCAATCCATAATTATTTAATTTTAGATCTAAACATGAACATGATATATCTCATATTTCAAAAATTTAGATCTTTAAGTTATTGATTTAAATTTCAAAAACTATTTTCAAAACAAATCAAACTTGTGCCAGGACAATCTTTACACTATAAGGGATTAATCTTATAGCAGGATAACCTTATGTCGGTATAAGTTTGATTAAAATCAATCCTAACTTTCAGATTTGAAGAGGATTCATATCTGAATTTAATCATGCATGTTAGACAACCTGGCTCTGATTCCATTGAAAGAAACCTAGGTGATAAACATGCTAAAATTCTATAGGTTTTTAAAATCCTAATAGATGAAAAATATGAAAATGCTTTTCATATAAGCATGCAGATATGAAATAAATTACCTAGAGCAGGATCTAAACATGCAAATATAGATTAAAATCATTAGATCTAATTTTATAAAAATCAAAGGAAGAAAAATAATCTTACTTTAATCGCTTTCCTTCTTCTACCTTAATCGGGTTGGACCCGGTGGATTCCTGAGATTTCTATCAAAGCCACGCATGCACCTAGCCTCTACTGGTATCTACACGCAACATGGCACTAATCAAATTTCTGAGGCCTCTAGAGTACTAGCTCTTCTCTTCTAGCTTGGATCTGGACACTACTCATTCAAGAACTAGAAGCAGCAGCCTTGCACAAACCCTTCATGCAGATCATTGGGACTTTTTCTAGGATTCCAAGGGAAGAATTCCTTCTCCTCATTACTCTCCCTAAACTCTCTTTCTTAAAAGGTTTTAACATGGAATAATAAGAAACAATGAAGTAGGGGCTATGTAGAAGGACTTGCGACAAGAGGAATTAAGAAAATATCATTATCGCTAGCCCTTCTCTACTTTTCCTTTTATTTTTGTCACACCAAATGAATTCTCATGCCTTAAAAGAGTATACTCCTATCAAGATAAGATTCCATCTTATCATAATATAAATCTAATTCAAATTAGATGGGATGGTGGAAGTTTTGCAATAAGGAAAAACAAAATTAGATACAAGGTGCAACACCTTTCTTCCTCTCTTAATTTGTTACACAAATTAAGAGTACACATCCAAAAGTCCCATGCCAAATCTATATAAAATAGATTCTAATTCAAGAAGAATTCAAATTAGGATAGGTTTTATCAAGTGAGGAGAGAGACACCAAGAGAGGAGGGGCATCAACTCTTGGTGTGCCCTCTCACTTAATTTTGCACATGCCATAAAGGAGGCACTAATTTTAGCACTCCTTATTTCACATGCCAAATTGGGATAGTTAAAATCGAATCCAATTAGGTTTAGGCATCCAGGTTCATTTGGATTTAATTTGATTCAATCTGAATCCAATTTGAGCCCAATTCGAATCGAATTTGAAAAGGTTGTCAATCCTAATCCAATTAGGATTGTAATCTAAGTCCAACTTGGATGATTAAACTCAATTAGACTTAAATTAAGTCAAGCCTAATTAAACTAAATATAATTTAAATTAATTAGGACTTGATCCATAATTTAATTAAGTTTAATTATATTGCAACACTTGTAATTAAGTCCTTTGTGTTAATAATTAGCAATTGCTAAATTTGTAACTCTTACAAATTGATCTAAAACATCAATCCAATTAATAATTTGATCTTGATCCATGCTCTTAATCAGGACAAACTCCTTTTATATGTGACCGCTCAGACTCCATTCTATCTGGTAGTGAGACATACCATGATCTTTATCATAGTATTCTAATGGCTAAGAATGATTCTAGCTCAACCCTAATAAGGATCGTTGATCAGAAAATGATCTTAGCAAGTTCCCACAATCCACTAGTGTCACATAGCAATATATAGTGATAATCTAGCAGAATAGAAGGATGAACCGCTAGGTGTAGTTACCATGTAATCAAGTTCTTTTATATAGAGTCTCAATAGGATGGAGATCATGAAAACTCATCGAACCCTAAGCATCCATCAGATGTAATACTTAATCAACTTGAGCCCAATAATGATTTCTATGAAAGCTCTTTCTATTATCATGCTATTGTGGCTACATATTTAGGAACTCACCCTCTTAGGTCACATAGGACTACTCCTCGTTACTAAAGCTAATAAATCTCCTATAGTTACACTCTCAGTACCTATAGTGAACCTATTGCAGCCAATGAACATTACAAGATCCTGAATGGCTAGGGATCATGTTTATGTGCAGTCAAATTATAGCAACCTCACTATAAGTGATCGAAGAATTATAGGTCAAGGAACTACTCACACAACTATAGTATCTAGAAGTCACTGACGAGTGAGTAGATGTCTATGTTACTTCTCATTCTTGATCATGTTCAATATCATTGTTCTCAAACAATCACTTGCACTCTCCAGTGTCCCTACATTATAGACTCGAGACTCATCTATCCAAAAAGGAAGTAATCCATGAATCGATCTTAATAGATCAATCACCATCCCCATGGTGATCCAATAATCAGGAACATTTAGGAGTTTTTCTATAATGATACTTGTCTTTGATTCTTAACTCTTGAGAATATATGTCATTATCTATTAACTCCATGAATGATTTATAGATACATCAGATATCAATGAAAAAAAGCCTAATTTTATTAATAAAAAATTAATCAAGTATAATTGATAACCCAGAAAATTATAATATGTTAGCTAAATTAGCTTCTAGGACATACACATCTAATATACTATACTAATGGCTCTATCTAAAAGAGCCTATTTTGAGTTGATCAAGAGACCAACCATTGAAGAACTAGCAAAGGTGATGCAATTAGATGATGAGCCCTCTTGGGCCTACCTGTTGGTCAATATCTTGAAGGATGGGACACTCCCTACAACTGAAAGGAAGCTTGCAAGGTAAAATATCTAGCCTCCAAGTATAAAGGAAAGCTCTACAAAAGATCATTTTCTCTATCCCTCTTTAAGTGCTTATGCTAGTCTGAGGCTGATTATGCACTAAGGAAAGTTCATGAGAGAATATATGGGAGTCATATTGGAAAAATGATGCTAGCCTACAAACTCTGTTGATAAGGTTATTACTAGCTGATGATGCAAAAAAATATTAAGGACTTTGTCATGTGGTGCAACATGTTCTAGAGAAACTTGAGCATACAGTACTTGCCTGCCACTCAATCATCCCCATATATGTGCCTTGGCTCTTCCCGTGATGAGGGATGGATATCCTTGGTCTATTCCCATATACTTCAGGGCAATGGAAGTTCTTGCTGGTCATGTGAGCTACTTCACCAAGTGGGCAGAAGCCAAGCCATTGGCCCGTGTCATCAAGGTGAAGGTGATGAATTTTGTTTGGAAATCCATAATCTACTAGTTCAACCTACCTTGGGTGCAGATCACTGACAACAGACAATAATTTATGGGGACCAGATTCAAAAAATTCTATAAAGAAAATGGGATTTCACATCACCTAACCTCTATGGCTGATCCCTAGGTGAATGGAGAAGCCGAGGTGACAAACCAAACTCTCCTCCAAGGAATAAAAAAGGGGTTAGACAAAGCCAAAGGTTCATGGACTTTTGAGATTCATCACATGCTCTTGGCATACTGTACAACATTGAGAGTCTGATAGGAGAAACACCCTTTAGCCTAGCTTTTGAGATTGAAGCAATGATTAATATTGAGCTTGGATTCCCATTAGCATGAGTCAAGAATTTCAATGAGTAGACTAATTTGGAGAAATGAGTCATGGATTTGGACCTATTGGAGGAGGCCCAAGAAAGAGGATGCATTAGAATGGTGGCTTACTAGCATAGAGTTGCCCAATATTTCAACTCTAGACTATGAAACAAAACTTTTAGGGTTGGCGACCTGATAGTATGCCGAGTGAAAGTGTCCAAACCTAGTCGAAGAAAAAAACTTTCACCAAAATGGAAAGGCCCATATCAAGTAGAGGAAGTCGTCAAGTTAGGGACCTACCAACTGAAGCAATTGGATGGAACTCCCCTTCTCCAACCATGGAATTTGGCTAACCTCTAGATGTACTATCAGTAATGTAACTTTTCCTATTTTTAAATAAATAAATTTTTAAATTAGACAATGTGTACACTCATGGCAATCAATAGGAAACCAAAGAAACCTTTGATCATCTTCAAAGTTAAAAGGCCATTTAGTGCCCCCAGCTCCAAAAGATCCTTGATTGGTTGAGAGCCTCAATGGTTTCTCAATGGCCCATGGCTCCAAATGACCAATGAATAGTTTAGAGCATCAACAACTCCCTAATGGTCTATTAAAGATTAAAGGCCATTTATCTCCCATGGCTCCAAATGACCCTTAATCGGTCAAGAGCCTTAATGGCTGCTCAATGGCCCAATGGCTCCAAATGATCCTTGATCGATCAAGAGTCTTAATGGCTGCTCAATGGCCCACAGCTCCAAATGATCATTGATTGGTCTAGAGCCTCAACTATTAGATATATTCCCTATAAGCCAATATAACTAAGACATATTTTTCATTCTAAGATACTAAATTATTTTTAATATTCTTATTTGGGTAATTTTATCTATAAATATAGTATATATGCCCATGTATCATCTAAGAAATTAATAAACAATGACATATGCTTAAACATTGAGAATTTGAGATATGTGTCATCATATTTAACTCTTAAATGCTCTTGATTGTAGGATATCATGGGGATGGTGATTGATCTAATTTAATCTGTGCATAGATCGCTTCCCTTTTAGAGTAGATGAGTCTTGAGTCTATAATGTAAGGATACTGGAGTAAGAGTGCAGGTGGTCATTAAAGAATGATGGTATCTAGCATGACCAATATGAGAAGTCACATGGATATCTACTCACTCATCAATGACTTTTTCGATGCTGTTATTGTGTGAGTGATTCTTTGACCTACGATGCCTTGGCGACTCATAGCAAGGTTATTATATCTTGACAACACAAAATATTATCCCTAGCCTTTTAGGCCCTTGCGGTGTTTGTTGGTTACAGTAGGTTCACTGTTGGAGTGGAAGTGCACTTAAAGAAGATCTATCAATCTTAGTAATTAAGGTGCAGTCCTATGCAATTTAAGAAGCTAAGTTCAAATAATCCATGGCCATAATAGATGAAGAATGGAAAATAGTTTCCATGAGTTTCATATTGGACTTAAGATAATTAAATTTGGCATATGACAGATGCTTGGGGTTTGGCAAGTTTCCATGACCTGCATCTTATAGAACTTTTAATAGAAGAACTTGATCACATGATAACTACACAGAGATTTTTTTTCTATGCTGTTGGGTTGCTACTATATGTTGCTAAGTATTATTGGTGGATTGTGAGAACCCACTAGGATCATTTTAGATCAACGATTCTTGATGAGGTGAGCTGAAATTATTCTGATCCAACAAAAGAGTTTGATGATATTATGATAAAGAATATGATATGTCCCACAACCAAATAGAATGGAACCTAAGGGGCCGCACATTATAGGAGCTTAGCCTGATCACATAGTTGGATCAAAACATATAAGAGTTATATATTTAGAAAATCTAAATTTGTAAGAGTTACATGTTTAGAATATGTTAATTTTGTCACCTACTAATTTTGGCACCTACTAATTTTAGCAAGGAAAACTTTATTATAAAAGTTATAATTTAACTAGATGATTTGATTATTTAATTATAATTATGATTGATATAAATTGAATTAGACTCGATTTTGTTGAGTTTGGATGATGACCTAGTCTAATTAGGTTTTGGGCTAACCTAATTGTAATTTTTATGAACCAATTCGGTTTGACCTAGTTATTTGCCTAATCTTAGGTAAATTAAATCTGATTTAATTTAGTTAGATTTAATATATTCTATCTGGGTTTAGCAGTCCTAATTAGATTATGATCTAATTCCTAATTAGTTATAGATTTAAACCTAAACCTAAATTGATTAGGAATTTGATTAGTTTCCTAGTTCGTTAGAATTAGTTAGTTAGTTGGCCTAACTATTCCTAATTAATTCTTAATTAGTTATGGATTTAAACCTAAACTAATAAGATTAGATAGGTTAGTTAGAATTCTAAAAGGTTTAAGACAAGGACCAGGAATGTTTTATCAATTCATTTCCATTTATACTTGTTGCAAATTCGAACTTGATTTAGTTGAACTAATTTCTAACTAACTAACTAATAATTCTTTCTCTCCTCTTCGGCATGTAAGAAAGAAGCCTTCACATCCATATTCACATTGATTTTCAAGTTAGCATGGAAGGAAAAGTGGTGCAAAAAATAATTGGGGTGGTCCAAGACTTTCTTTCTTCTTATCCTAATCTATCCAAGGTTAGTATTTGAATTTGATTCAAACCCTTGACTTAATTCTACAAAAGAAAAGATTTTAGAGAGAGATTGATGGGGGACTAATTAGCAAGCAAGGAAATTTTTGTGGATTCAACATTAAGTTAGGATATTAATTCCCAAACTTCAGGTCAAACAGATAAAAGGATGATCCTATAGAAATTCTAGACCACAAGCATGCAAAAAGGACCCTCAAAAGTAATAAAAATAGGACCGTCAGGGCTAAGAATCCTTGGTAGGGCTAGCTCTTCTACAATAACTAGATCTAGAGGGATAGGGGGTGTGTACCTAGCAATGAATGCTACAGCTTCCATGAAGAGATCACTCCTCGCTCCCAAATGCGGCGTGGAAAGTCAAGCTGAATACCCATGGATCCATTGGCTTTTTATCCGCTGACCCGATGGCTAGGAAAACGGAATCCTAAAGTCATGAAACTCGAGGGACCTATAAAACACCAAAGAAGGATTAAAAAACAAAGGAGAAAAGGGATGAATTGCTAAAAGAGGAAATGAAGAGGTAGTAGCAGGGGTGGCCGAGATGAAGCTTGATTGTTGGGCATCTGAGGTGGAAGAAGCAGGGCGACTAGGGTTTTGATAAATAGGGTCTCACACCCCTCGATGCTCCATAGAACAAAGGAAAACATGTCTCTCACTCACTCCCTCATGGAGGTTGATGCACAAAGGCAAAGGCAATGCAAAAACTCTTAACCTTTCATTAATCATAATTCATCCATCATTCATAATCAACCATTCAATCATTCAATAGTTACAAGAGGGTGGAGGGGTGGGGTATTTATAAGCTAACCCTGGTCCTCTCCTTGTTAGGATTGGATTACAAAGTTTGAGTAGGAAGAGAATTGCTAAATGACTTAGGACTAGGAGTACACAATTTGAATAGAATTAAAACTTGATTCCTAGAAGAATGTGGACTTCTCTCTCCTTCTTGGACTTAGTCAAAGGGCTCCTCATGGGCTAGGGCAGGTCCTTGAATTGGGCTTGGACCTTGGGCATCCTCTTGTGGGCTTGGGCAGCAAATGGGGCATCTCCAAGTGGGCTTGGGCGGCCTCCAACTGGTCTTGGTGCATGGGCTGGGAAAACCCTGGTTACCCACTTTAATTTGGACTGGGGAAGCCTGGGGTGCCATCTTCTTCTGGGCTTCTAGGCTTGAGAGGCTTCTGGGCTAGGGAACCTGGAAGAAGGAATATTCCTAGGTGCCTGGTATCTTCAAGTGTGGAGGCTCCAGGCGATTGGATTCTGCTCTGATCTAGGAGGGCCTGGTGAATCTCCTCTTGTACTTGAAAGTTACATGACTCATTGCACTGAACTTGAATGAAGGACTTACAAGACTCTAGTAAGCTCATTGAATGGGACAAATGGACTTACTCAACTTACAAATGGACTCAAATAACATGACTCAAAATTAGACTTCATTACAAGACTCAAATGAGCACAATCGGGCTTAATTGAGAAAACCTAATTATCGAACACAAAGGGCTGCATTGGGCTCGCATGTTAAAATCCTTATTACAGGACTTCAAATGACTCAAATTACTCCATCCCTACTTACAGGACTCAAGGGCTAATATAGCCAGATTATTGGATGAAATGAAATAATCTGGAAAATGGTTAAGGGACTCAAAATTTAGGGACCCATAGTGAACTAGGGTTGATCCTAATATCCGCATCAATTCTCCTACGGTGGGAGAAACTTGACCCTATTGAGTAAGTGTCAATCTGGTATAGGTAAAAGGGTTGGGTTGTGGCACTACGGGTCCTCTCGAGGGATCCACGAACATTCCGAGTTCGGTCGGCCTTGCCATCGGACCAAACGATATGGATAGCCTTGGTCCTGGGTCATAACAGCTTGGCCATCCAGGTCATGCTCGATCCATATTCTTCTCGCAGGGCTATTTAGTGGACACTCAGGTAAGGTTTCTTTTTCAAGAATAGGGTAAGGTCCAAAAATCTCATTGGGTGTCATTGCTGGTGCCCCATGTACAACTAGACTCGAGATATTGAAAGTCGAGCTAATGCCAAAATCCAGGGGTAACATAAGCACAAAAGCACTAGAATCAACTCTCCTTATCACTTGTAAGGGTCCAACTTCACAGGCATGTAGCTTCTTAATGGCTCCCAGAGGAAACCACTCAGGTCTAGACCTAATCTCTACATGATCTCCCTCAGCATACTCTTTGACTCGAATTCGGGAATTAGCCTTGTTATTATCAATGTTCAAGTGAATGCTAATGTCTTGATGTAGATGCTGTGTAGAGATCTGTGCATGTGTGAATAGTAGGATTAGGCCTAGGGATCTTTTAGAATTAAAACCACGTAGCACTTCAGTCTTGATTCTTACTTCGTCCCCTATGTTAAAGATATAAATCCAAAACTCGATCCACCTTTTAGGTTTCAAACTTAAAATTTTCTAGAAGTCATAAAACCTAAAAGTCTTATGGTATAGGTACCGTAAGTTTCCTAAGGGCAGTAAATATTCTCTCCAGAATTGTAGAACATGGATTGTAGCATGGAAGTCCTTAAGGTAGACATGGTTCAACAGGCTCCTATGCTTAAGAGAAATTAACTGGGTGCCTGTCCTAACCACATGTTTGGCACTAGAGTAGTTTACAGGCACTAGTTCTAGGGTAGGCTGGGAATCCATTATCGGTGAAAGGTCATCAGGAAGGTCTTTGGGAAGCTTACTAGGAAAGTCCTCTAAAATAAAATCAACTTCCTTGAATTGTTCCTTAGGGATTGGTTCTTGGACCTCCTCAATGGACAATTCTGGTGAACTTTTACTCTCATTAACTATGTTTGATCCTGGCTCAGTCACTTTTTTTTCAAATTTTATAGTGGGTTCAGGACCTTTTTCCTTTGATTCCTCAATGGGTTCTCTCTCTTGTTCCTCTTCTTCACATTCCTCTACTGGACTCAACTTATAGGTGTCTTCTTTAGATTTTTTAGTGGGCTCAGGAGTTTCGTTCTCTAAATTTTCAATGGGTTCATCTTCTTCATACTCCTCTACTAGACTTGGATTACCCTCTGACACCTCTTCCTTAGGTTCAATAATGGGTTCAAACTCGTCCTTTTCTAGCTCTCCTATATGTAAGGCATTGGTTAGACATTGGCTAGCATAGTGTCCCGGTCTGTGGCATCTAAAGCACGTGATGTTGGGTTGGGCTTGGCTAGGACCTTGTCTTGGGTTAGGGGCACTAGTCTTAATGGGCTCAGGTCAACTAAGGGGTACCTGACTAATACTTGGTTTAGCTCTAGGGACACTAATCCTATAGGGTTCAGGTTGACTAAGAAAAACCTAACTGGCACTAGCTTGATACATAGGGATTATGGGTTCCTGGGGCTCATAGGACAAGGGTTCTGCTCTATAGGTCTGGGGTCTACCAGGCTCATAGAATATGGGTGCAAAGGTTCTAGAATCATAGGATCTAGAGTCATAGGATCTAGAGTCATAGGATCTAGAGTTAATGGATATAGAGTCATAGGATTTGGGCTTAGATTTAGGTATGGATGGGTTTTAGGGGTTTTCTCTAGGTTTCCTAATTGGTCTCCTATCTGGTCAAACCTATGGGTTGTTTGGTTATTCGATTGGATAAATTGGTCAAATCTATGATTCATTTAGTTTTGGCCATGGGTTAGTTGGTTGTGGTTATGGTTCATTTGGGTGGTCAATTGGACATTCATCTGGTTCATCTAGGCAATCATCTGGTCATTCATGGTCTTTATGAGAGTTTCAAGATTGGATTCCATGGTTGAGCTGGATTGGGATTTAGACTGGTTGTACTAGACTCCTGACCTGGTGGTCATGCACTTAATCAAACAACATGTTATGATGAGTCAAGCACACAAGGTTAACACATACTATGGTTTGCTAGACCTAGAGCTAAAATTGAATGGGTCTACTTAACTTACACCCAACTCAACAAATAATCCTTCCACTGTCCAGGTAAGAGGTGGGGTGGTGGGAGGCTCCCCTTGCCTATGACAGGGTCCTAATTAAGTAACCACCAGTCCACTTAGGGCATTTGCCTTTGGACCCCTAGCCTTAGACACCAGTTTTCAGTAATAGTTGAGGAATTGAATGCACTAGTTTACCCACACAACTCAGATATGACCTGTTGGTGTCCCTAGTTCACTAGAGCAAATTAGGTTGCTAGTTTATTTTAATTAAGGGTTTGGGTATAGATACAAGGTGGTTGTTTTGGATCCAGGACAGGTAATGACCTCCTGCCCTGATCTGAGATAGAAGATTGCCCTTAAGATTAGTTTAATGCAAATGATGAACACATAATGAAACCTGATGCAATCTTAAAACAAAATAGAAAAAATATATATAAGTTTTTTTGTCTTTTATGAGGTGGCAACTTGAATTTGAGTTGGTTAAGTTAGCAAACAAAATTTGGCTTAGGTTGGAAGGGGTTTGGTAGTTGATTAGGTTGGATTAAGTCAAATATGTATAAATTATACAAACTAAAATTAGGGTTTGATTTGATTCAAAATTTGATATGTTTTGCTATTCATAAAAATTCCAAAAAACTTCCAGGATAGAGGATTAATAGTGTAGATGATGCCTGCTAAATTTCATGCAGAACAAAATTTGGATGATGATGCAACACCTAGGGTTTTAGACTGTGTGCAGAAAACTTAGGATTCTGGTTAGGGTTTCTAATATACAGATTTTTATATTTTTCTCATTTCAGTAAAATAATTAAAAATAACAAAAATTATCAAGACTGAACAAAGAGTATTCCATGCAAATTTCAAAGAAAAATAAAATACCTAAGATGATGAAACAGAGCAAAGGTCAGACCTCTAATGGAGAAGACATAATGCAGAAATCTTCTAGGGCAAAAAATAGGTGTTTACAAACATATAATTTGGAATAAATTATGAAAACTACTGATAAATAGAAGTAAAATATGATGAATCCAAAAAAATAAGAATCAGAATTTTCTGAGATACCTATATATAGAAATAATTAATTTAACAGACTATATGTAGGGATTACATGATGCAGAAAATTAGCCCTAAAAATGCTCTGATACCAAATGATGGGGGACTAATTATCAATGCAATTGAATTTTTGTGGATTTAACATTAATCTAGAATTTTAATTCCCAAATTTTAGGTGAAACAGGATCCTATAGAAATTCTAGACCACAATCATGCAAAAAGGACCCTCAAAAGAGATAAAAATAGGATCGCCAGGGCTAAGAATCTTAGGAAGGGCTAGCTCTTTTGCAATAACTCGATCTAGAGGGCTAGGGGGTGTATACCTGATAATGATTGCTACTACTTCCATGAAGAGATCACTCGTTGCTCCTGGATGTGGCCTGGAAAGTCAAGCTGAGTACCCGTGGATCCGTCGACTTTTTATCCGTTGACTCGATGGCTAGGCAAACGGAACCCCAAAGTCATGAAACTCGAGGGACCTGTAAAACACCAAAGGAGGATTAGAAAACAAAGGAGAAAAGGGATGAATCGCTGAAAGAGGAAAGGAAGAGGTAGTAGCAGGGGTGGCCGAGATGAAGCTTGATTGTTGCACGTCCGAGGTGGAAGAAGCAGGTGGCTAGGGTTTTAATAAATAGGGTCTCACACCCCTCGATGCTCCGTAGAACAAAGGCAAACATGTCTTTCACTCACTCCCTCATTGAGGTCGATGCACAAAGGCAAAGGCAATGCAAAAACTCTTAACCTTTCATTAATCATAATTCATCCATCATTCATAATCAATCATTCAATCATTCAATAGTTACAAGAGGGTGGAGGGGTGGGGTATTTATAGGCTAACCCTGGTCCTCTCCTTGTTAGGATTGGATTACAAAGTTTGAGTAGGAAGAGAATTACAAAATGACTTAGGTCTAGGAGTACACAATTTGAATAGAATTAAAAATTGATTCCTAGTAGAATGTGGACTTTTGTCTCCTTCTTTGACTTGGTCAAAGGGCTCCTCATGGGCTAGGGCGCCTCCTTGAATTAGGCTTGGACCTTGGACATCCTTTCGTGGGCTTGGGCAGTGAATGGGGAATCTCCAAGTGGGCTTGGGCAGCCTCCAACTAGTCTTGGCACATGGGCTTGGAAAACCCTGGGTGCCCACTTTAATTTGGACTGGGGAAGGCCTGGGGCGCCATCTTCTTCTAGGCTTCTGGGCTTGAGAGGGCTTCTGGGCTGGGGCACCTGGAAGAAGGAATATTCTTGGGTGCCTGGTATCTTCAAGTGTGGAGGCTCCATGGGCTTGGATTCTTCTCTGTTCTGGAAGGGCCTGGTGAATCTCCTCTTGTACTTGAAAGTTACAAGACTCATTGCACTAAACTTGAATGAAGGACATACAAGACTCAAGTAAACTCATTAAACTAGACAAATGGACTTACTCAATTTACAAATAGACTCAAATAACATGACTCAAAATTAGACTTCATTACAGGACTCAAATGAGCACAATCGGGCTTAACTGAGTAAAACCCTAATTATCGAACACAAAGGGCTGCATTGGGCTCGCATGTTAAAACCTTTATTACAGAACTTCAAATGGCTCAAATGACTCCATCCCTACTTATAGGACTCAAGGGCTAATATAGCCAGATTATTAGATGCAAAGATAAAATCTAGAAAATAGTTAATGGATTCAAAATTCAGGGACCCATAGTGAACTAGGGTTAATCCTGATATCCCCATCATAGATAAGTAGGATTTTTGGCATGAGAAAGAGAGAGGAAAAGGGGCACTAAACATAAAAAAAGGTCACGGGATTTTGGTTTTCACATGAAGGGGATATAACATACTACCACTGATCTTATTTCTTCCACCTATGTGCCTTCTTGTCTACCAAAAAAAAATAATTGTGAGAGATTATTTTTCATCACCCTCCTCTTCCTATCCTTGATCTTGAATGTATGGTTTAGTTTAAGGAAAGAAAACAATATTCTCCCTTGATCTCTTAAGAAGAGATCAATATTCTTTCAAGATCTCTAATGTAGAGAAAGGAAAAGGAAGATAGGAAGGAAAGTTCGACCCAATTGTCAAAATGAGGCTTGCAAGGTGCTAGCACTCGATGGTCATAGGTTGTCGAAGTGAGGCCTGCAAGGTATGTGCACAACCCCTGTAGAACTTAGGCTTTTTCACTAGATCTGATCCAATAAAGATGGAGTTGCATAACAGGTAAGTAGATTCGATCTACTAAATATTTTTATATTTATTTAGGGATCTACATATTTATGAATAAATCCTTCTATGCAAGCTTAGATTAGGTTTTTTACTTCTACTATAATTAATTTGATTAATTAAAGTTTTTTAAAAAACTTGCATGCAATTCTGGAATCGTATGATAATTCCTTCAAGTGGTATTAGAGCCACGTTCATGAACATGTTCAGAATAGTAATCAGATCTAAAAATTCTAATTTTTGATATAAAAATTCAGATCGTAAAAGGAGTTTTAGATCTAAAATTAGATCTAGAAATTAAAAATTTTAGATCTAGAAATTCAGATATGATGTTTTTGTTGAAAACTAAAATTTCAGATATGAAATCTTTGCGATCTAGATCTACACTAGATCTAAAATTTTAGTCAGATTGATTTAAAAATTAGATATGAAAATTTTAATTTTTGGATCTAGAATTTATATCAAGAAGTCATGATTCATATTCATTCAATAGATTTTTAAAATTAATTTTTAATTTTAATGTTATGAATTTTTGAATGCATGAGTGCTACATTTTCTAGGTCTAAGATTTTTATATTTCTAAGTTTTTCATGAGATGATTAAACCTAGCTATTTTGATTTGAAATTAGTTTTGACATCTAGACTAAGCCCTCATATTCATAATGCATCGAATTAAAGGTTTAAAATTAAAATTAATTAAGTTTAATTTTATGCTGATATAAGGTTGTGCTACTATAAAGTTAATCCATTATAGTGTAAGGTTATCCTAGCACAATATTGATCCATGCAATAGGATTGTGTCTTGTCTTTGGTTAAGTCAAATCCAATCAATGGAACTCTTGATCTAACCAAATTAATAGTTTATTAGTATTAGGTCAAGAATGCTCAAGACTATGTTAATAGTCTGAGCTAGTCAATATGATTGACACTAATTGATTGACCTAAAGACTTGATTTGGCTTAGTAGTTAAGCTTGAATCGTTTAAGCTGACCAACTCAAAACTAATAAACTAGTTGGTGTCTAAGGCTAGTTTCAATTATGGTTTTTAGTTGGGGCTAACTCTAACCTAGCCAACTCAGTTGGTATCTAGAAAAGGGGTTAAATGGTACAACCCTCCCATCAATCTAACTTACTTGGCTAATTTGGTTGATTATGTTTTGAATAAGATCACTTGTTGATTTGAGTTTCCATCTTGATTAGTTAGACATGAGATGGGTTGACTAATTAAGTTGTGATCTAAACCAAATCACTTAGACATGAAATATGTAGATCTAAACTAGTCGGATCTGAGATGTGCTGACACAAACTAGATTAGTCAAAATGAGATGTGCTAATCTAAAGCAATTTTATTAGATATTAGATGTGCTGACTCAAATTAGGTTAGATAGATATGAGATATGATGATCTAAACCTAATTTCATATATGACATGACTCTTTAGCTCAATACTTGGATTGAGTGCATCATCATGGCCATCCAGTCATAAAGGCAAGTAGGAATTAAAGACACTTTCTTCCTATTCAATGGGATTCCCTTAGATGTGTAGGGGTGCCGCTATGATTTGACTTATAAAGAAGAATTGCAAAAGGATTTTTAAATTGAGCTAAACAAAGTTTAAATTTGTTAAACATGAGATTGCACTAACTAATTAATTAGTGACTTGAACCAAATCTTCTAGTAAATATTAAGTCATAGGTCATTCACCATTGCAGAGCTACAAGCATCTCTTGGGTGTTGGTTATTCTTGGCTAGATATAGTAGTTCAGTTTCATCGAGGGGGTGTAACCACTCTTTTAACATGAGATGTTACAGGGTGAAGATAAGGTTGGACCCAATAACTTGGTATGATAAGGGATCCAATGAGGCTTTATTTCATATGAACGCAGACTTAACTAGGGAGTGTGGGCAATAACTATTAGGTAAGCCCACATGACTTAGAGACCGAGTTACTACACCATACTTGAGAAGTATTAGACAAGAGTTTTCCACTCATTGGTTTATGTGTTACCAATAATTATTAGGTGAGGTGCACAAGATCAATGGGACCACAGTACCCACTAGGGAACCTAGTTGTGTAGGGGTTTCCACATCTCCACTAAGGAGTGTAAGAGATCCATGAAAATAGTGGGAGTCCAAATTTGATTCTTAAAGTCCCTAGAACAAATTTAAAATAAACTACAATCATCTAACTTGAATCTTTACTCTTTGTAGATTAAAGTCAGCTTCTAACTCTCTTAATTCTTAGATAAATCAATTAACCTAAACTTATTATAATGACTAGCTCAAATTGAAATTTAATTAGATTGGCTAAGTATAGTAATAAACCCAGATTACCCTTTGTTACCAAGTTGTTTAGGTTGACCTAATTGCAATTGATCCATGATCATTGCTTGACAATGATCAAGGATTAGGAGCTTGAGAAGCTCAAGCATGTTGATGCATAAGGGTTGTAAATAAATCTGAGCTAGCCACTTGTCTAACTTATATAGATAATTTATTATAAACTACCATTTGAATAAGATTAAGAGAATTAGGTCAAAAAAATTGGTGACTAATAAAGGGACATTGAAGGGTTCAATGGACTTCTTGTTGATGTAGAGTAGACCTTCTCTTCCAAAAAATAGTCTAATAGGAGGAAGAGGCTTGTGAAGAAGCAAGAGATCGAGATCTTCCAAAAAGATGGCCATTGACAATGGAATGGTATTTTCAATTCAAGCTCGATGCTATAGAAATTATCCTTATATCTAGAATCCTTGAAGAATAAATATGACACACCTTTGGAAGGTATGTCAGCTACTCAAGGAGACTATTATCTATTGTGAATAGAAAATTGATTTATGTTTAGTGTGAAATCATTGATCTATTGGGTTCAGATGATTTTATAAGTGTTAGTCTCTATGTACATATGATGCATTTATAGTAAGTGAGTGCCATAGGATTTGAGAGATTTTATGAGATGATATGCTATCCCGGGTATACATTAATGTATGTAGTACATTCAATGTGCAAACCAAAGAAAGCTCTTTAAGATTTTTCAATTAGATTGAGGAAGTAAATATCATAGAGAAGATTTCTAGAATCATCTCAAGCAATTTGGCACACTCTCATAGTGGACTCCTCTGACATCTCGAGCTCAATGAGATATTTGAGAAGAAAAATTGAATCCTATTGGATATGGTTCAATCCATTATGGAAATCACTAATTTATCTTTAAGAAATTTGATTACATAACTTAGCTAACCTATTTAATTGGATTCACTTTAAATCATTTTATAAAACTTATATAAGATATAGATGGATAGTAAGAGATTAAGTCATTGATGGTCTATATACTGATACTATTTCTAGTGGCTCACAAGTTATTGTGATCCAATGTCTATATTCATGATTAAATGGTTTAACTAGAATATAGTAGTAGGAGGATGATTAAGCTCGAAGAGATAGTCTTAGAAGAGTAACGGGCCATAGAACCTATATAACCCATTCGGGCAGAGCTAGTACATTAGTTCTGGTCCATCTCATAAATTTTTATTGGATCTCCTATCTTTCAAAAGGTACAGAGGTACATTTATAGATTACTTAAAGAAAGTGTTCCATGGGGAGAAAGGGAATACAAAGATGATCCCAGAAATCTATAATGAGACGATGTTGGACATCAATTCCAAAATAGTTGAATTTCATGAAGTTAGACTCAATGTATTTTAACCTAGTATCGACCTTAATAGATCCAACAAAATATATAAGTACCTAATGGATGCAATAGATCTATAAAAGGAATATAGATAGAGATCTATAAGACAAGGCTTAGGTGAAAGGTTATGATTATTATTGACTATAGAATCCTTTTCACCTATGACTATGCTAAAATCTATACTAAATCTTATTGCAGTTAACCATGATGAGATCAGGTAGATGGACAGTGATAAGATCTCAAGGTCTAAACTATAAAGGGTCTATATAAATAGATTAAAGCAAATAGCTTAGAATTGGAATTCTAATTTTTTATAACATTTTCAAATCATTTGATTTTTCCAAGAATGAGAAGAGAAACCACATGTTTATAAAAGGTCAGTGGGACTATGTAATTCCATGTAATGCATGTAGATGACATTTTCCTATTTGAAATGTGATTCTTATGCTAATCTAGGTTAGGTTATGATTGTCTAGGTAATTCTCTAATGAAGACCTTTGGAAAGCATCCTATATTTGGAATATAGGTCTATGAGATGACCAAGGTGGATGCTACACCGATCATAGAATTTGTATATTAAGGATGTACTGAAGGTGTTCATTCTAAAAATACAATTAGAGATTTGATTGCTTAAGCATGAAATTGATATCTAAATATGCTTTGATACATTTGAGAAGATTTTAATATGAGTTAGATCCTTTTGAGCTTTAGCCATAAGGAGTTTCATATAAACCATGCTATGTACACAATCTTATTTTCTATGAATGTCATGAGCGAATGTTAGTAGAATCTAGGATTTGAGTGCTAGATAACTGTGATAATATTCTTTAATACTTGAGTAGTACTAAAGATATGTTTTAGATTTTTAGAGAGGGAGAATAAGGGAATAAGAATGCATATGATATGTTCTTTTACAATGATGGTTTGGAACCGATCATTATAGGTTTAAACATGGAGGCTAACTAAATCACTATATCTAAGGGTACTAGGATGTATTCTAGTCAATAGTTGATGGTAGATGAGTATGATGTCATCAGATGCCATAACACTATATCATAGCAACAATGATCCCATAGCTCTAGCTAAGAAATCAAGATCTCACTAGAAATCTGAACATATAGATTGATGATCTAATTCATAATTACCTTGTTATAGGTGCATAGAGTAAACTCTATATTAGATGTGGTAGACCCACTAGCTTAGTAAGCTTTGGCCAACTATAACTAAGGCATATAGATGGGGTTAAAATGTATGGCTGATTAGCTTTAGTACAAGTGAGAGATTGTTAGATGTATACCCTAGAAGTCAATCTAATTGACATATTTTTTATTCTAGGATATTAAATTGTATCTAACATTCTTATTTAAAGAATTTTATCCATATATGTAGTATATGTGTACATGTATCATCTAAGGAATTAATAAACAATGACACATATTTTTAAGAGTTGAGAATTTAAGACAGGTATCATCATAAATTAATTTCTAAATATACTTGATTGCAGGATATCATAGGGATGGTGATTGATCTGGTTTGATTGATGCACAAATTGCTTCCCTTTTTGGGTAGATTATTAGATGTATACCCTAGAAGTCAATCTAATTGACATAATTTTTATTCTAGGATATTAAATTATATTTAACATTCTTATTTGGAGAATTTTATCCATATATGTAGTATATGTGTTCATGTATCATCCAAGGAATTAATAAACAATGACACATATTCTCAAGAGTTGAGAATTTAAGATAGCTATCATCATAAATTAATTTTTAAATGCACCTGATTGCAGGATATCATAGGGATGTTGATTGATCTAGTTTGATCGGTGCACATATTGCTTTTCTTTTTGGGTAGACAAGTCTTGAGTTTATAGTATGGGGATACTAGAACAAAAGTGTAGGTGGTTGTTAAAAAATGATGATACTAAGCATGACTAATATGAAAAATCACATGGATGTTTACTCACTCATTAGTGACTTTCTTGATGATGTAGTTGTATGAGTTGTTCTTTGACTTGCAGTGCCTTAACCACTCATAGTGAGGTTGTTATAGTTTGACAATACGAAATATTAACCCTAATCATTTGAACTCTTGCAGTGTTCGTTGGCTACAATAGGTTCATTGTACAAGTAGAAGTGCACTTAAAAGGGGATCTATCGATCTTAGTAGTTTAGGTGTAGTCTATGCAATTTAAGAAGTTAAGTCCAGAAAATCCATGTCCGTGGTAGATGAAAGATGGAAAAGAGTTTCCATAAGTTTTACATTGGACTTAAGCTAATTAAATTTAGTCTATGATAGATGCTTAGGGTTTGGCGAGTTTCCATGCCTTGCATCTTGTCGAGACTTTTAATAGAAGGACTCAGTCATAAGGTAACTATACCTAAGAATTTTTTTATTCTATTGGGTTGCCATTACATGTTGCTAGGCATCGCTGGCAGATTGTGAGAATCTACTAGGATCGTTTCAGATCAACTATCCTTGATGGGGTGAGCTGGAGTTGTTCCAGTCCATCAAAAAAGTTTGATAATACTATAATGGAGATGATGGTATGTCTCATTACCTGATAGAATAGAACTTGAAGGGTCACACATAATAGAAGCTTGGGCTGATCACATAGTTGGGTCGAAATATGTAAGAGTTACATGTTTAAAAAATCTAAATTTATAAGAGTTATATGTTTAGAAAATCTAAATTTATAAGAGTTATAATTTAGAACATGATAATTTTGGCACCTACTAATTTTTGCTCCTACTAATTTTAAAAAGAAAGACTTTATTACAACAATTATAATTTAATTAGATGAATTGATTGTTTAATTATGATCAGGCTTGATACAAATTGAATTGGATTCAATTTAGTTGAGTTTGGGTGATGATCTAGTCCAATTAGGTTTTGGACAAACCTAATTACAATTGTTGCAAGCTAATTCAGTTTGATCTAATTAGTTGCCTTATCCTAGGTGAATTAAATATGATTTAATTTAGATAGGTTTAATCTATTCTATTTGGATCTAGTGGTCCTAATTAGATTAGGATCTAACTCCTAATTAGTTATAGATTTAAACCTAAACCTAAACTGGTTAGGAATTAGGTTAGTTAGTTTTCTAGTTGGTTAGAATTAGTTAGTTAGTTGGCCTAACTAATTCTTAATTAGTTATGGATTTAAACCTGAACCTAATAGGATTAGTTAGGTTAGTTAGAATCCTAAAAGGGTTAAGACAAGGAGTTAGTTAGTTGAACTAATTCCTAACTAACTAAACAATTATTCTCTCTCTCTCTCTCTCTCCTCTTGGGCACGTAAGAAAGAAACCTTCACACCCATATTCATGTTGATTTTTAAGTTAGCATGGAAGGAAAAGTGGTGCACAAAATAGTTTGGGTGCTCTAAGACTTTCTTTCTACTTATCCTAATCTATCCAAGGTTAGTATTTGAATTCTATTCAAACCCTTGTCTTTATTCTATATAAGAAAGGATTTTAGGGAGAGATAAGTAGGATTTTTGGCATGAGAAAGAGAGAAGAAAAGGGGTGCTAAACATAAAAAAAGGGCATGGGGTTTTGGTTTTCACATGAAGGGGATATCACATACTACCGTGCATCTTATTTCTTCCACCCATATGCCTTCTTATCTAACAAAAAAAATAATTGTGAGAGATTATTTTTCACCACCCTCCTCCTATCCTTGATCTTGAATGAATGGTTTAGTTCAAGAAAATGAAAAGTTATTCTCCCTGATCTCTTGAGAAGAGATCACTATTCTTTCAAGATCTCTAATGCAGAGAAAAGAAAAGGAAGATAAAAAGGAAGATTCGATCCAACAGTTGAAGCAAGGCCTACAAGGTGCTAGCACTTTAGTGGTCTCAAGGCTTCAATTAGGCCATCTCCATATGGATACTAGCAGAGGCCAGGCACGTATGTGGCTTCAGCAAAATCCAAGGTTTTTCACCAGATCTGATCTAATGAAGATGGAGTAGCATAACAAGTAAGTAGATTTGATCTACTAAATAGTTTTGTATTTACTTAGGGATCTATATGTTTATGAATAAATCCTACCATGCATGCTTAGATTAAGTTTTTTTTTTATTTTTGTAGTAATTAGTTTGATTAATTAAAAAATTTTGAAAACCTACATGCAATCCCATAACCATATGATGGTTCCTTCATCAATAGCCCCCTAGTGGCCTGTTAAAGATAAAAGACAATTCAAGATCCATGGATTCAAACTACCATTGATCAGTTAAATCCCAAAGGCCACATTGCCCCTAGTTCCAAGCAACCATTGCTCGGTTAGAGTTTTAAGGACCTTTGATCGGTCAATTAAAAGATTTTGATTTTTGAGTTTTATTACTTGACCCTATGATGTCCTATGATTGACCTATTCAACCTAGTGAGAATAGACTACTATGGCCTATCTAATTAATGGAGTCTTGTAAAAGAATCCCCTGTTGACCTAAGTAAAGGTCCCTTAATGTTTCACAATCGAGGGATGTTAGGTTAGATTAGTCAAAATAACGATCGGTCCAAATTTGCTTAGCAATAACTTGCAATTGGTCTACTTGATTTGTAGATAGTAATTCACCAAGCTTTATTTGATCAATAAAGGTTTTCCAATGTTCCACAACTGAGGGATGATGATCCAATCACTCAAAGTAGTGAAAGCATTCACATCACAATGGAAAATGAAAAGCAAAAATTTCATTACATCATATTAAAAGGTGTCTAAGGGCTATAGAAGGATAGTCACTTGAAAAGGGTGACAACAAAAAGTGGCATTAGAAGAAAAAAATTTACAAGGGGCTAATCCTTTTTGGCCTTTGAGTTTCTTGTGGAGTCTATCTCATGGATCCGCACTCCACGGGATGCATGATGAGGGACGACAAACATCGAGAACTAGTATGAACCTATGTCATGAATATCTATAATGAATTCATCCAAATTCATCCCAAATAGTGGTAGTCAAGAGAGACCAGGATTGGGTAAAGAACCTAGACCATGTTTTTATAGGTAGAGTAGCTGATAGAGTTGCCAATGTTGAACATGTCTCGTATGCTCTCTATAGAGTAACTGGCTACCTCCAAAGTCTCTCCCACCCTTGAATTCTCATTGCTCTATGTGTCCCTGCTTGAAGTTGCTTACTCAGTTGTGGGGTGATAATAATGATTTTCTTTGATTTGGCTTTAGAGCCATTCACCTTACCCTTATCTTTCAATGACCACTTGAGGCTAGAGATCCTTTCCCGAGCACTGTATAGCTCATTCTAGAGCTGCACCATCCGAGTAGCTGATCTCCATCTTGCCTCTCCAATAGTGATTAGTGACTCCATGGTAGAGATCTCCCCCAAGGCAAAGCAAAGTTGGTCACGGACTTGGAGTGCTATGGTAGGCGCATCCCAAGTGGCTTACTCAGCAACCTTAGATCGCCTCTTAGACTCCTTGGTAATTCTGGCCTCCTCAATGGCATGTGCCATGCTCTCCCACTAGATCTCCGGTTTGGCCCCTACAAGTGCCCTCGATACCTTAGCACCTTTTTATGGTTGGTGGCCTTCTTGTTCATTGCCTTGGCCTTTTTCTCTAAGCTATCAATGTTGGCCCTGATCTCTACATCCCTCAGGAGGGGCTCAGTTGGAATGGGTTTATCCGATGAAGGCTCAGCATCCTAAATATGACCATGAAAGCAAACAAAACAATGTGGCACACTCAAAAAATAGAAAATTTTATTTCATTTCATGAATAAAATGTTCTCTTACATAAGCAAAAAATATTTACAAGAGTAAAAGAAAATAAAAATTACAAGGTTAATCCCCGACCTTCTCTTGGGGATCGGTGGCACTAGGACTAGCTCTAGAAGGAATGACAATAGCTTCAAAGGTAGAGGCTCAAACATGGAGGTGGACGTGGTGACCCCTTCACACTCAGGAGAAGGCTCCCCCTTGGACTCCTACTCATCAAGAAAGGAGAAGTCCAACTCTAGGTGCTTGTCCATGACTTGAAGGCAACAATCATCCTGTCCCAACTTGAAGCCTTCATGTGATGCGGGACTAATATGCATGCAATTCTTTTTGTATGTTTTATATGTGGGGTTAGGAGATTAATTCCCAAATTTCAAATCAAAATTAGTTGTAGGGAATTTTGTATGAATTTTTGAAGCCAAGCATGCAGATTAGAACCTAGAAAAGTACTAAAGAAAGATCGCCGGGGCTGAGAAGCCTCGGTTAGGGCAAGTTCTCCTACAATATAAAGACTGGAGGTAGAGGGGGTGTACCTGACAATGTCTGAAGTACCCGGTGAAGATTGCAGTGAAGGGATCTCTCGTTCCTCGATGGATGCGGCCTAGAAAATCGAGCCAATGACCCGCGGATACCCGGCTTTCTGCTCGGTGGTCCGATTGAGGCTTGGCTGGAGTCGTTGGATTCGTAGGAACTCGGGGACCTGCAAACAACCTGTCAGAGGTTAGAAAACTCAAAGGAGATCAAGAAAATAAAGAAAAATAGCAAAGGGAAGAAAGTTTTGGAGGGGCTGGAAGGATGGTTGGCGGCAGGAAGATGATTGCAAATACCGGGAAGAAGAACTCTCAAACCCCTTTATGCACACAGTAGGATAATCACACAAAGCAATAGAAGAACTCAAGGTTTATTTCATATATCAAAATCTCCCTTCATACAAGAGGCTAGGGTCCCTTAAATAGACCCTTAACCTTGGGCTCCAAGTAAGGGCACATTAGTCTTTACATGAGAATCCTTTTCCCTCTCAAACCCTAGCTAGAAAATAAGGAAACATTAGGTAGAAAAATCCCTAAAAATTTTTTTGACTTGGCCAACACTCCAAGGACACCTAGGGGGGCGTGTTGGGCTTCTAAGAGCATCAAGAGGCTAGCCCAAAGGGGCTTGGGTGCATGGGCTTGGGCCTCTGGAAGCTGGGATGGCCTGGTAGCCAGGTAACAGGAATATTCCTTGGTATCTTGCTTCTTAGGGGCTTGGGCTTGGCACCTGGGCTTGATTTCTTTGGACTAGGATACATGTGGACCTCTAGAATCATGGATGCCCTGGTCTATGAATATATTCTGGCATCTGGAAGGGAATCTGGGCTTCTGGGGGGCATCTGCAAGGAATCAGGGTTTTCTGAATTTTCCTCCTAGGGTCTTCAAATCTTCAAGCTGGGTTGGACTTGGGCTATACTTCCATATCTTCAATCTGGTTGGACTTGGTCTTCACTTGTATGATGTGGTCTTGAGTCTTCAATATGGTTGAACAGGACTCAAAAAAAATAAAATTAGCTCGACATGAGCTGACTAACACTGGACTGAACTAGCTCAACATGAGCTGACTAGTACAGAACTGAAATAACAACTCAAAAGACTCAAATAACAACTAAAATGGACTCAGATGGGCTAAGCCCTTATTACAGATGGACTCATAAATTATTGATCAATCCACAGAGGGTTAAAAAGTCTCTGTCTCATTCTGGTTCCTCTGGTGTCCGCACCATCACGGAAGGCCTCCTTGTAGAATTGCTAGCAGTCGACATAGAATTTCTTTAACATTCAAAAGATTGCGACCATATGGCCTTCTCCATTATGAAGTACACCAAGGACATGTATGCCTCCATGGCTTTTTCTTCGGCCCTCTTATATACCTCAATCAACTTCTCCTTTGCCTTGGCCACCTCCACCACCCTCCTCTTCTTCTTTGAGGCCAGGTCAGCCTCTACCTTGGTAAGCATTGGTAAGCACCTCCTTCAAGTGCTTAGATGTAGCCTCTACCACCTCAGCCCTCCTGTGGGCCTCTATGGTGGCATCTTCGAACCATTGGTCAATCACCTTGGCTCCATCAATTTATCGATTGATCAAAATGACCATGAAATGCTTTAGCTATACTAAAGCTAGGCATTAGAGAAAGTGAAGGAAAAGAAAAAAAAATAGGAATTAACCAAGAAAATACCTGATACATAATAGTCGCTGAGTGTTTCCTTAGGTCCCAAAATCTCATCTCATTGATTCTTCCTAACTCTACGGGGAGCAGGATCCTCTTGATGAGCTCCCTAATGACTTTGCAATCATAGAAAGTCACATCCTCTAGGATCTCCTCCAAGGGGGACTCAAAACTAGATAAGCCCCGTAGAGCCACCTCTTGTGGGGCAATAGAGGA
Organism: Areca catechu; assembly: GCA_021397845.1. Lineage (NCBI taxonomy): Eukaryota > Viridiplantae > Streptophyta > Magnoliopsida > Arecales > Arecaceae > Areca > Areca catechu. The sequence continues at coordinate 148,196,308 of CM038045.1, read as the reverse complement.
TGATGGTTAGGTAGACCACATCAGAGTCAAAGTAGGTATGGATGGCAGAGCAGTGGTTGCCAAGATGACCTTGGCCGTGATTGGGAGAGCTTGCTTGATTGGGGCCTCCCTTGGACCGGCCTCACCAAATTTTACCTTCTTTAATGTGATGGTGGCAGCCCTAGCCTTCCTCTTCTAAGGAAGGGTCTTGTTCAGTCAGCCAAGTCCTTAGGCCTCATACCTACAATTATGCAGTGAAGGTTAGAACTAGAAAAGCGAAGAAAAAAAGTAAAGGCAAGAATAGAAGATCCCTAAGCTCACCCCTGGGATCGGTTTGGTTGAGCCCAGTGCTCGAAAGGGCTTCCTCAAATAGAAGTTGCCCCATAGGGGGAACCTTTTAATAGTGAAGGATTTTAAAATGCCCCTCTTCCTCATCATTTAATGTTGGGATCTCGAGAGTGGAAGCCACTAGCCAACCCCAGCTCGGTAGGTCCCAACTATTGATGGAATGATGGAAAATAAACAAAAATTGTTCCTTCCACTGGTGAATGGTAGAAGGAGCAACCATGATTAAGGGAGAAACCCTCTTTTGAGTAGAAAAATACCATCAATCCTTAGCATAAGGATGCTTCTTGATGGTATATAAAGCATGAAATAAAGAGAGAAGGCCAAATTTCAGCCAAGACAAAAATAATGAGAAATCCTAAAACCAACCTAAGGGAATTATGAATCAAAGTGAATAAGAAAATCTTGTAAAATTGAAGGAGATCAAGAAGAAAAGGAGGGATAGGAAACCTAAGTCCTACTTCAAACACCTCCTCGTACACCTTGAGTCAACCTGAAGGCGAGTTATTTACCCGAGCATGGAATTTAGGAAGTTCTAAATTGAGCTCCTCCAGGATTTCATATAAGATTCGGATCTCAGTCAAATCTTTTGGGCCTCGTATGAATTGGTACACCTCAGACACAAAGGTCTCAGGTCCCATGCACCCCTTCATCAGAATTTTGGGGCCCTTCAACCCCACTTTGCCAGAATCCCATTTTGATGGCAACTCCCCCTTCTCAGAACTCCCAGAACCCATCATTGCTAAGAAGAGAAAGAAAGAAAATCGAAAAGAAAAGATGGTGAGACCTACCTGGGGACAAAGAAAAGGCAAGGAAAGTCGAAGATGGTGGAGGATATCTCAGGAGGATCTTCGATAGAAAGGGCATAGAGGAGGAAGGAGCAGGATGCTATTGATCGGTGTAGGGGGTCATAGGAGGACACTCTAGGAAGAAAGGCTCCAGAAAGCAAGAATGTAGGAGAAAAGCCAAGGCAGAAGAAGAAACTACCTTTTATGGTAGGGAAAAAGAGGGTTTCAAAACCCCGAATTGCTTTGGACCAATTGACATACACCACATGGAGGCCCCCCATTGGTTTCTTGTGGCCATTGGTTGCCGAGATTAAATGAAGCGTGATAGTTGAAGCATCCACTATATTTGCAAATCAGAGTCCATTATTACTTTTGTCCATTCAAATTAGCCTTGAAAGCCATGTGCAACATTTTAATTAAGAGGACCCTTCATATCCCTGGCCTTTTTCGAATGCATAATTCCATAGCCTGATCAAAGCTCGGACTAGGGTGTAGGGGGTATTTGTTGGGGAAAATTTTGCTTGGGCCCAAGTCATGAGGCCTAAGTCAATGGGCCTAGTTAGTCAGCCCTGCTACATGTCCGTTGACTACTCATTGGATTGGGTCCCCGGTCAGTTAAGGGCCCCTTATCCAATAGCTCAGTATGCTAGTTGGATAGTCCATCCATAAACCCACCCAGATAGCCCTGCTATATTCCTCTGACCATTTATCGGATTGGGGCCTTAATCAATAGAAGACTACCTCAAGGCCCCAACATGATCGGATAACTCAACATGCTGGTTAGATGGCCTAGGTCAATATGTTTGGTCAAAGATGCAGAACCTTTGAGCTAGCAAAGCCCAATCGGATGGTCCTACCCCAAGTCCTCCGACCATTCATTAGACTAGGACCTTTATTAATAGGAAGCTTCCTTTTGTTTCTAATGTTACCAGACAAATCAACATGGTTAGTGCATGATTGACTCCACCGCTCAACCGACCCCTGATCAAAGAAGTCAGTGCCTTGCCCAGTCGACCGAGTATGGTTGAGAACCAACTATCGAGTAGCCTCATTCGAGCAAGCATCATGTATTGCTAGTTGATTGCTATTATAGGCAATAAAAAATAAACATAATTCACTACTATGTAGTTAGGGTGAATCATGGTCAATTCTTCATGGATTAGAGGGCTAAGATGCAATTAACAAAGCAAAAGAAAATGTTTGATTTTTAAAAGTTGGTAACATTTTAATTAGAACTAACTAATTTAAATCAAAGATAAAATTGAGACATATATATGATAAAAAGTTATCTACAAGTTTCCAGATGATCACAAACATAAATTATGGTATTTGTTTTGATTTAAGTAAGTAAAGCTTATAATTGATTAGATATCTTATAAGCAAACCCCTAGCATAGGCTATCTTGTTAAGCATGAACTATATCCTATTAAGGTGGTCAAAGCTCATCCCACAAGTTTAGGCTATCCAACGATTAAGTTTGTATAGATCCTAATAGGTTACATAAATATAAAATCCTAGAATTAATTTTCTATACTGAGTATGGACCGTATCTTGTTAAGATCATGATTCATCCCACCTATAAGTAATTTATTCAGGAATCAAGCATAAATGAAAATAAAGATTGAGAGAATTTATTTAATCACAAAGAATAAAAAATAAATATAAAAATCTATGTAAGGATATATGTACTCCCTTACAGATTGCATTTTAGCCAAGTGTGGCTCTTGGATACATCTTCTGGAAGATTTAGAACTCTGTCATGGCACCTCTTCTTCTTGAAGTGCTCTTTTTCTTCTCCACTTTCGCTCTCTTTCAAAGCATAATACAAAGCCTAAAACTAAAAGGAAAATAAAAATTTATTGCCAGCTGCTTTTCACTATGGCTCCTCTATTTAAAGCCCTCCAAGCCACCGCTAAGGCGGTAGCCCAGTTGGTAGGGGCTTAAACCCCTCACCCACCGATCACGAGTTCGAGGCATGATTCCTGTAGGTGACTCGATTAAATCCAGGGTGCGTCCTGGAGCACGTAACCGGGATGGGGGGAGAGCGCACTACTCTGTCGGCTTAGCAGGGTCAGGCTGACGTACTCATCTATGGTGGAGAGGGTACATGAAAAACATGCGACCCGAATCAAACATAGTCTGGCGGGGAGGGGGCCTTATGATAGAAAAGTGCCCTAAGAGCCAATCATTATGAGGGCCTTTTTGTAAACTTCTAGCTCATGTATGACATATTTTTCATATTAATAAAGGCATTTGATTCATCATATACTACTGTGTCATATTTTGTTGATTATGATGAACCGCATAGAGTAGAGAAATGGAATTAGGCTTATGGTAAAATAACAGTGAGACCTAATTCCTATAAATCCTAATCTAGAATATTCCTGGTCATTGGACCATTGATTTGGGGATCGATGAATCCGGAAAGACTAGCTTATCCTATGTATGCTCAGTTGATGAGGGTAGTTGATCTCACAACCACTTGTGTAGAGACACTAATACAAGGATAAGGGTGCTCATCAGGGTATGAGTATACTGGACTAATCTGCACCAGGACTATCTTTTGGAAGTCTTACTGCTTGTCAAAAGATAGGTCCCAGAGTAGAAGTTGTGCATGTGATCTTTAGACCTGAGATCACCATGGTTCCTTGTGCACACTAAGCTATACTTTGGTTCATACTCATTCATGGCATTGTGACATGTACGAGGTGTTTTGGATATGATGGAAGGTGTACGAAGGATATGAGTGGACCAACAAGGAATCGATCTTTCCTAGTAAGAGAAATTGTTATCCTATGCAAACTCTTCGATGAGTGACTCAAGGAGCCTTTGATCAAAGCAGGATGAGATTTGAATTGGTTTCTAATAAGTCATCAATTGAGTCCTTATGATTGAGATGAGATTTGATATGATTAAGTGTTAGGGTTTGACATATATCCATACCTATCACTTAATCGAGATAATGGGAGATCGAAAGATTGAATTGCACGGTAACTTACTACTGAAGGGTACTTTGATAATTTCTACCAAATTTCTCATCTTCTGGGTAGGCATGACATATTTCTAGATATCAATCTTGTCTTATAGATTTTCATGAACCAATTGATTTGGTTTCATGAGTCAATTCGATGTGTGATTCAAATTGGACAATTAGGTGAGCTAATTTGACCTAATTAGGTTAATCAGGTTCGATCGGATCGAATCGGCTCAAACCTAAACCTATTGCTGGCTAGATGTGGATCCCAAAGGATCACACACATTAGGGACTCGACCTAGGAACTCAATTGACATTTAATTAGGGTCAAGGGATCCTAATTGGTTAGCTAGATTGCACACTAGCATGTGTAGGCTGACCTAATCTTCTAACCCAATTGAATTGGTTCTGAAAGGTTGCTAAATGGACTAACCAATTTATGGGAGACCTAGATTGGATTGAGCCCTAAGTGGGACGAATTTATCATTTTTTATCTGATATTTTTTGGATATTTTATGTGCCATATATGAAGAGTCCAAAAGGCAAGGGACTCTTGGCACCTTTGTGATATCTCTGCATTCAAAAGGGCACACAAAGGCCAATTAACCTCCAATCTGAAAACAAATTATATGGTTGGAAAGTAGACTTAATGTCCTTTCATATGACACCCATATTACATATACTTTGACTAGGTCAAAGGAGTCATATGGGGTGGAGAAGTTCGCACAAAGTGAAGAGTCGTGTCTCTTCACTTTGGCACTAATTCAAGTTAGTAGAGTCCTTTTGAATCACCGATGCTTCTCATTCATAAGTCACATCCCTTGGCTTTATTTTAACTGAAAATTCCAAGTGGGAAAGGAAGAAGTCGGATAAAAAATTGAAGGAACTTGAATTAGGTGGTTGGCGCATAAAGGGACATGGTGTTTCAAGATAAGACTCCTTCTTAATGAAGGGTCTTATTTGATCTGTGTTTGGACATATCAAAGGCTGATGAGAAGGCTTATCTGGTGCCTCCTCCTCTCCTATAAATAGCCATCGGTATTTGTTCCGATGGTATCATGTATCATATTTTGGTTTCTTTCTTACACTCTTACATCTATCCACCTTGTCTCTTCCTTCCCTTATTAGGACATAGGTCTTCCTTGAAGACAAGTCCGCCATTTTAATAAAAGGGTTTAAAAAAAGAATTAGGAAGTGATAGAAAGAGAGAAGAGAGATTTTGGAGAGGGCTTAGAGTGCTCTACTAGAGGGTGAAGGTCTAAGCAAGGAAGGAGAGGCTGTCGAAGGAAGAAACTCCATCAGAAGAGTCCTAATTGATCAAGCAATCTACAAGGAAGAGGTTTCTAGGTTTGATTCATGTATGGATCACCGTTGGAGGGCTTGCACTTGTGAGCCTCATGGAAAAGATTGGATTTCAGCGATCCAGGTATATTTTTCTGACTCCATTTATGTTTCATTAATTGGTATTGCATAAGGGGTTCCTAGGAATTAGGGTTTTCTAGCCAATTAGGGTTTCATGCTTTGAATTTTTGTTTTAAAATTTACTTCCGCATGCAGCATGATTCCCAGCACCCTGGGAGAATTCCCATCAGTGGTATTAGAGCCATCCTTGTGGCATACTAGTTATGAACTATTTTTAGAGTTTTATGAAACTCCACTATCCGAGCTGACCCGAATCCTGTCGAGTTGACCCAACCAAATTCATATGCATGATTTATGGTTTCTTTATGAAATGACATGATAATGCAATTGTATGAAATTTTGCATATCAGGGTAATTTGTTTAATTTCAGTTTTTTATGAAGTGCATGATATTATGTCAAGTATGAAATTATGCATGTTGATTTTACCTAGTAACTGCTTTGGATTGGATTAGTCACCTTGGCCATCCGGTTATAGGAGCCAAGTAGGGTTTAAAGGCCCTCTCCTACCATTCAATGGGTCTCCTATGTCATGTAGGGGTGCCGCTATGGCCATATCCCTCGAAAAAGTGAGGTGAAAGGTATTTTTTATGTATCTATCATGCCTTGATTTGCATACTATAATATGCTTGTTTAACATAACATGTTATATTATGATGTTATGCTATGATGATATGTTACATGTTTATATATGTTATAAGCATAGTAATCATGATAATTTAGAATATGTTTTTAAGACCATCAAAAGCCCTCATCAAAATTATATTCAGTCAAAGCAAAAACTTAGTCATGATGCAAAACCAATTAGGGTTTGATCAGCCAATTGGTGTCTAGGCAAGTGGTTCTAGGAAGGTAGAGGGAATGAGATTTTTAATTGGTTTTGTTGTCTGGTTTGGCCAATCTAATTGGTGTCTAAGGAAAGCAACGGGGGGACCCCCTTACCCCTTCCACTCACCTGGCCAATTTGGTCACATCTAAATCATATTTTGGTAATGCTGATTGGTTAAGTAAGCTATAATATGCCTTCCTTCATGCTAAGCCAGATTCTTGTCAAGACCATAGTAGGTTTGTTGTGTGACACAAGGCCTACTATAGGGTTTGATATGAAATTTGTCTTGGTGCACTTAGTGCTTTATGGCATGATTGGAGTTGTTGCTTTGTTGTGTGACACAAGAGCAACAATGTTCAATCATGGCTATATAGAAATGAAGGGTTTGACTAAACTAAGACATTATAGTTTGTTGTGTGATACAAGGTTATAAGTGTCTTAGAGGCAAAGATAATTGTTGAAAATTGCACAGGTTGCAATTGGAAAGGTTGTCCTACCTTTGAACTCATTAATATTTGTTGTGTGACACAAAGCACTAATGAGGGATCAAGATCTCAACCCCACTAAAGAAACCAGGAAGGTTTCTCGCTTACCATAGTTAAGGATTATGGTATTCGAAGAAAATAGTGGAAGACATAATTAGATATAAAGTCCTTATCTAGTTATGAATGTCATCATTGAGTGGTCTGCTAATATTGTTTTTTAATTAAATCTAGGATATTTATCTTAATGGCTTCAAACTTATCACTAAGGGGCATCTTGGATGCCAACAAGTTAACCGGTCCAAATTATGCAGACTGGCTGAGGAACCTGAGGATTGTTTTAACTCAGGAGAAGCTTTCATATATACTTGATTCTCCGGATCCAGTGGTGATCGGAGAGGATGCATCAGAGGAGAAAATTGCCACACACAGAATGTGGCAAATTGATAGTACAACTATCAGGTGCATCATGTTGAAATCGATGAGCAACGAGCTCCAAAGGCAACATGAAGGTATGGAACCTTAGTCCATATTACTCAATCTAAAAGAGCTATATGGAGAGCAAAGTAGGGCTGCTCGATATGAGATATCAAAGCAGTTGTTCTGAGCATGGATGAGTGAGGGTTCACCTGTGCAAACCCATGTGCTGAAAATGATTGACTTGATCACACGATTGGGTCAATTAGGGTTTGTCATGGACGGTGAACTCAATCAGGACTTGATCCTGCAGTCACTCCCAAATTCCTTCTCTCAGTTTGTTCTTAATTACCATATGAACAAATTGAATACTTCATTGCCAAAGCTGCTTAACATACTTAAGACAGTTGAGAGCTACTCTAAAGAAATAAGGCTCAGGTGCTTCTTGTTGATAGAAAGAAGCAAGCAATGAAGAAGTGTATGAAGAGAAAATTTAACCCTAAGAAGAGCATTCAAAAGAAGAACAAGAAAGTTAAAAAGGCTGATGAAGCCTATTTCGATTGCAGCAAGACTGGGCATTGGAAGAAGAACTGCAAGGTTTACCTTGCAAATGTGAAGCAAGATGAAAGTGGTGCATCTAAAGGTTTGTACATGATACAAACTAATTTATCATTGAGTGCTTCCATTTCTAATTCATGGGTATTGGATACCGCATGTGGATCTCACATATGCAATTCATTGCATGGACTCCACAAAATTAGAAGCCTCAAGAGATAATGACAATGTCACATATCTCTGGCACTACCAATTAGGTCATATCAGTGAGTCAAGGATAAACAAGTTAGTCAAAGATAATTACTTTAACTCTGATGATTTCCAATCATTAGGAACTTGTGAATCTTGTCTCAAAGGAAAAATGACCAAGTCTCCATTCACTGGACATGGAGAGAGGGCGACTGAATTGTTAGGTCTAATACATACTGATGTATATGGATCTATGTCAACTCAGGTCAGAGGAGGATATTCTTATTTCATCATTTTTATTGATGATTTATCAAGGTTCAGTCATTTGTATCTTTTAAAACACAAGTCTGAAGCCTTTGATAAGTTTAAAGAATATCAGAGTATGGTTGAAAAACAAACTGAATTTAGTATTAAAGCTCTTCGATCTGATCGAGGAGGTGAATACCTATCTGGTGAGTTTCTGAACCTCCAATCTGAAAACAAATTATATAGTTGGAAAGTAGACTTAATGCCCTTTCATATGACACCCATATTGCATATACTTTGACTAGGTCAAAGGAGTCATATGGCATGGAGATGTTGGCATAAAGTGAAGAGTCGTGTCTCTTCACTTTGGTGCTAATTCAAGTTAGCAAAGTCCTTCTACTTTAAGTCCTTTTGAATCACCGATGCTTCTCATTCATAAGTCACGTCCCTTGGCTTCATTTTAACCGAAAATGCCAAGTGGCAAAGGGAGAAGTCGTATAAAAAATTGAAGGGACTTGAATTAGGCGATTGGTGCATAAAGTGCCAAGTGGCAAAGGGAGAAGTCGGATAAAAAATTGAAGGGACTTGAATTAGGTGGTTGGCGCATAAAGGGATATGGTGTTTCAAGATAAGACTCCTTCCTAGTGAAGGGTCTTATTTGATTTGTGTTTAGACAGATCAAAGACTGATGAGAAGGCTTATCTAGTGTCTCCTCTTCTCCTATAAATAGCCATCAGTATTTGTTGAGATGGTATCATGTATCATATTTTGGTTTCTTTCGTACACTCTTACATCTATCCACTTTGTCTCTTCCTTCCCTTGTTAGGACATAGGTCTTCCTTTAAGACAAGTCCGTCATTTTAAGACAAGGATTTAGGAAGAGAATTAGGAAGTGATAGAAAGAGAGAAGAGAGATTTTGGAGAGGGCTTAGAGTGCTCTACTAGAGGGCGAAGGTCTAAGCAAGGAAGGAGAGGCCACCGAAGAAAGAAAGTCCATCAAAAGAGTCCCAATTGATCAAGCAACTTACAAGGGAGAGGTTCCTAGGTTTGATTCCTGTGTGGATCACCGTTGGAGGGCTTGCACTTGTGAGCCTCATGGAAAGGATTGGATTTCAGCCATCTAAGTATGTTTTTCTAACTCCATTTATGTATCATTAATTGGTATTGCATAAGGGGTTCCTGATAATTAGGGTTTTCTAGCCAATTAGGGTTTCATGCTTTGAATTTTTATTTTGAAATTCACTTCCGCATGCTGCATGATTCTCGGCATCCTGGGAGAATTCCTATCACCTCAGTGGAGGGTAGCTGCGACGGGATTTATCCCCCCCCCCCCCCCCCCCCCCTTTTGTTTCATGAAAAAAAAAAAAAAAAAAAAGCCCTCCAAGCTTGTGTCCGTTTCGCATCATGCCCATGTCTATTCCATGTTGCACCCATGTCCACTCCCACGTGTTGAAGCCTTCTACGTCATAATGGCCAAGCCCACACTCTATGAGCATTCCACCCATGTATTCCTGCATGTTCTGTGACTAACTCCACACCATGCATTGACCAATGCGAAGATCACCAAAGATGGAGTCCATGGCTCACTCGGCTTCAAACTAGTGAAGCCTTCTGCCCATTTAATGCACTCCCAACAAGTTTTTTGAACTTTGCACGTCACATGTTCTCATGTTCAAAGCTCATGGCCCCACTTTTAAATTTAACTTGTCTCCCACTTTGACCATTCAAATTCCATGGCCCATATTCAAGATCCCATGCTCCATAGCATATTTTAAAATTCATGCATCTCATTCAAAAGTATAGTGGCCCATCTAGAATTAATGGCCCATACATCTTGGATCATTCCTTAGACTTCATCTTTTAGACTTGATTAGATGCACTTGAAGAGTATATTTGTTGAATTGAGTGTGACAAACCAGGTTGCTTGAAATTAATATAGCAACTATCAAATTCTCAATATTAAATATTAATTAATATATAATTTAATACGTTTTATGTTAATTACCGTAGTTATCACACCCCCAACTTATATTTTATTCGTCCTCATGTAAAAAAAGGATTTAGTGTTAGATACCGACCATCATACCTTGAAATGGATATTTTATCAAGTAATTTTCTAAATGGTCACTGATATTTAGAAGAACATTGTTGAGATAGGTTATAGGGACATCAATACTCGTTAATATGGGGGTTAAATAAAAAATAAAAATTATTTTTTAGATTTTTCTAAATGCTCTCCTACTTTTATCTTCAAATTATTTGTTTTAATACAAGCAAGTGTATTGTAACTTTTGTTTCTCAATTTTCTTGGAAAGAAAGAATCTTTACATTGCCTAATTTTTTATGTGAACATCATTGGTTCCTAAGGCAAAGAGACCCAATTACTTGGTGGGAGACCAATGTTTAGAACTTGCGCTCTTTTTTTCTATATTTTTTTGAAGGTAAGTTCTTTTATGTTTTCTACTTTTTGATGCAAAACTTAATACTTACTTAGATAAAAAAGCCTAGTTACTCAAAGAAAAATATTTAAAACTTGAACTTATTTTTATTTTCTATATTTTATGAAGGATCATATAGATACTCTACTTATGTTTATAAAAAGTGGATACTTCTTTGATGCTAGTAGGGAGAGTTAGAATTGCTAGAATAATTTTTATTCTAGATTTAACCATTTAATAGGTTTTCTTAAAACTAGATCCCTCAATGTCTCAAAAATCTTCTAGATGAACATTAATTACTATTTTAAAATTTGCTTAATTCAACTCACTTCTGGGGTAATCATGTGTCTAAATAATAAATACTAACATATTTGAAGATTTTATTAATTTTTTTATCCCCACCTCTCAACTTAATTTTTATTATCCTCAATGGAGTAAGGAAAAATAAATATAAAGACATGTAAATAGGACAAGGAGAGATGTCATTTGACTAGGTGTACTTGCGTATTGCATAGGTGCTTTCGTAAGGAGTGGTCTATTACTCTTGGGCAAGATGTACTCTTGGTTCAACATGGTCACCTTCAGAAGTCCTTGAAGATTTGATTCTTCCCCTTCAACTTAGTCCTAACAAGAAGGTAAACAAACAAAAAATAAAAAAAAAATTGAAATGCAAAAGCTGGTTGCCTCCCAACGAGTGCTAAGTTTAATGTCTTCAACTGGACCTCTTAGAGTGCTTATCCTTTTCCTTCCTGAATCTTAATATGGATTTGTAGATCCGTACATAATTTGAATCTATCTTATAGTACTTCCAATATGGGACCATTGCATGACTCATCTCCTTGATAGCTAATAACTCTTCTTTTATAATTAGATCTAGGTCTAACTTAAGTACTAGTCAAGGTTCTAAAGGACCTAGATCTATGTACTCGAGGTGTTGAGAGAGTGTATCAAGATCTTTCTTTGTTGCCTCCTCCTTTTTAGAAAACGGTTCAACTAGTGTTATAAGGGGTTCGACTAATAATCCTAATCTTGGTTGAGTGCTATGGTCACTAAGTGTAGATACCTCATTAATATTTTCAACTTTAGGTATCTCCACCAGTTCCCCAAACCTAAATGTTTTTAACTGATCAAAGTAGTCTCGTTGTTTGGGTTATGGACCATTCTAGGCTCTAGGATCAATCTTAAGTTGGCTTGGTAATCTATCCTCTTTCATTCATTGACCGCTATAGCTAATTGGCCTAATTGTATTAACAACAAGTTAGCAATTTTCATAAAATTGAGAGTATTTGTAATGTTTGAGGTTGATTGTACCAAGACTTCTAAACTCTTTTCTAATATGCTGACTCCTTTTTCAATTTTTAAACCTAGTTGATTATTGAGTACTTGCTTGGACCTTAGGTGGGGTTGATAAAAAATGCGGGCTCCTAATGTTGCATCTTGTGATCCTGCAAAACTGGGATGATTTTTCCATCCTTGGTTATAGTTGGTCCATAAGATGCATTCATATATCTTTTATTGGCTACACTCCCATGTGTGTGTCCATTTTGTCCTAGACTTATCAAGAATGGACACTGCTCCATAACATGATCTAGTGCATATAGATGCTAGCACATGGTTTAATCGGATGTCTTTTGAATTCTAGGGCTTCAATCCTACTGGTCAAAGTTTTAATATAACTTCTTCAGACTCTCTTGTATAAAAAATATATGCATCTCCAATTCTTGTAAATTTAGAATGTATGTTAATTGTTTGAGGTCTAATTATAAAATCGTTAGCTGGAAATCTCATTCTAGATAGTTGGATAGAGCCAATCGGGTAATATAAGTCCTCTAGAATTTTAGGTTGTACAATAGAATCCATTTCTTCCTCAATGACCTTATAGTCTTGTAGGGCTTAGATTGTGTCCAACCAATTATCATTTTATCCAAGTAGGAGTTTTTTATATATATGAGAGAAAGAGAGAAGAAGAAGAAGAAGAGTTCTAAAGAGTCCTAAAGCTAAGAGAGAAAGAGAAGAATTAATTAAGATTTGATATTAATTGCAATTAAGTTAGCATACAATGAACTTTTATCCTAGGGTTAACCTAGATCTAGACATCTCCAAACTATTTTAAGGTTTCCTTTGAGCATTCTAAGTCAAAGATTAGTTACCTAACTAGCTAGGTAAGTGTAAGATCAGTGGGGGTACCTATGTTGCTTTTCTTAGACACCAATTAAATTAGTCAGATCAATGAATGGAACCAATTAAGTAACCACTTTTTTTCAAGATTAAGATCTCTAAACTACTTTCCTAGACACCGGTTAACTAATTGACTCTAACATAATCTAGCTATCAGGGTTCCTTGTCCTAGTGAGCTCAAAAAATCCTTAGGATTGAATGTTTAATTAATTTTAAATTAAAGGCTTAGGTCAATGCACTATGAGGGCTGGTGGTTTTTAGGTTAAGGAAGAGTGATCAAATTCCCATCTTATCTTGTTTAATTGGATTAAGTGCTCTTAAATCAATTATGTAAAGATGCAATGTAAACACACTACGTATCCAAGTATGTTATTACATATATTTTCTATTTTTGGTTATGCTATATTAATTAAATGTTATAAAGTAGTGTAGAGATCTAAACAATAAATCAAGTTAGGAATAAAAGGCAACTTCATAACCTAAATAAAAGGCAAGGAATCTAATTTACTTAGAAAGCAAGAAATAACTAATTATATAAGGCAGTAAATTATTCTAAGCTAAGAAAGCAGCAAATCACTAATTATATAAAGTAGTAAATTACTTATGCAAAATGAGATAGTTACTTAACTATGCAAAAAAAGTAATCTACTTAGAAAGCACTAAAGCTATTGTGTATGAAAAGCAATATAAGAAAGAAGTAAAAGTAGTAAATTAAAGCAGTAAACTAGCTATGATGGGTAAAAAATTAAAAAGCAACAATATATATATACACGAAGTAAAAAGAGAAATTGGAAAGCCATAAAATGTATGAAGTAAAATGAAAAATTAGAAAGCAATAATTAAAGAAGTAACTAAGAAGACAATAACTCTAAAGAATGAAGTAAATAGAAAAATAAAAAAATATTTATTTATTTATGTTTTCTTAAGTTTTGTTAATATAACCATGCAAATGATCTCCTACAATGATGCCAAAATTTTGATCATTGTCTTAGGCAGTCAAAAATAAAACTAATTCACTATTATGTAGTTAGGATGAATTAGGGTCGATTCCACGAGGATTAAAAGGTTGAGAGGTAATTAACAAAGAAAAAAAATTTGATTCTTAAAAGTTAGTAATATTTTAATTAAAACTAACTAATTTAAATCGAAGATAAAATTGAGGGATATATATATATATATATATATATATATATATATATATATATATATATATATATATATATATATATGATAAAAAGATATCTTTAGGTTTTTGATGATCATAAACATAAATTATGAAATTTGTTTCAATCTAAACAATCAAAGTTCATGATTGATTAGAAATCTTAAAAGCAAACCCCTTGCATAGGCTATCTTGTCTATAAACCATATCCTATTAAGATCATGTCCTATCCCACAAGTATAGGCTATCTAATGATTAAGTTATATAGATCCTAACATATTATATAAAATTATAATTATCTATGCTAAGCATGGATCATATCTTATGAAGATCATGATCCATCCCTCCTATAGGTATTTTATTCAGGATCAAGTATAAAAGAAAGTAAAGATTGAAAGCATTTATTTAATTGCAAAGAATAGAAAACAAAAATATCAATCCATGCAAGAACATTTATACTCTCCTATAGATGTACCTTAGTCAAATGTGGTTCCTAGAGACATCTTCTAGAAGATTCAGAGCTTTGTTATAACACCATCTCTTCCTGAGTTGCTCTTTCTCTTCTCCGCTATCCCTCACTTTCAAAGCCTAATACAAAGCCTAAAAATAAAGGAAAGATACAGAGCTTTGTCATGACACCTTCTCTCTATTGTCGTTTACTTTCCACCATGGCTCCTCTATTTAAAGCCCTTCTTCAAGCATGTGTCCATTCCACGTTGTGCTCGTGTCCACTCTCCCATGCATGCCTTTCATGCCATGGTTGAGCCCACATTCTGCATGCATGCCACTCATGCATTCCCACGTGTTCCATGATTGACTCCACGCCGTGCATTGACCAATGTGAAGACCGCCTTAAAGACCAAGTCCATGGCTTACTCCTTGGCTTCAAACTTATGAAGTCTTCAACCCATTTAATGCTCTCCCAACAAGCTTCTTAAACTCCATATGTCACATGTTGTCATGCTTAAAGCCCATGGTCCCACTTATAAATTTAACTTGTGTCCCATTTTCACCATTCAAATTCCGTGGCCCATATTCTTTCCTAGTGGTGGGACGTCTTGTTAAACCAAGGGATTTTGACAGCATTGGATCTGAGTGGAAGATCTTTAGTGCTATGGAAGAGATCGGCTTCTTTACCTCCTCTTTTCGTGATCCTTTTTCCTTGGTTGGAACTCCTTGGGTGAGGGTCGCTCCTTGACTATTGGAGAAGTTAGAGACCCTGGGATAGATGGTGTACCATGAGCTCTGTAAGCCTCTTTGGCAGGCGCATACTTCTTTGCCTTAGCTAACATTTTAGAGAAGTTTGCCTCCAGCCTATTTTCCAAAGAGAAAAGGAAAGGACACTACTGGAGGTTGCATGATGAGGGACAGATGTGGGGATCAGATCGCTGGCGAGTGTAGAAGTCACCAGGAGATTAGGACTTGCTTAGAAGAAGAAAGAAGAGGGCAGCTAGGGCTTCGTTGGAGCTTTGGAGGGAGGGCGCAGGAGGCTGGGGCAGTGAAGGGATCACATAGATACCCTAATCACACAGAAAATCATATAGTAATTGAGGAATAACCCAAGAAATTTCATTCATAATTCATTCTAGCATAAAAAAATACAAAAGGGGGTGGGGTATTTATAGATTCACCCAGGTTACATGATTTGAGGGTCAAGAAACCCTAACTTGAGGGCTAAGAAACCTCAAGTGTTGGGCTTGGGCTAGGGCACTAGGCTAGGGCAGCTTGCACTGGGGTGCCATCTTCATGGGTTGGAGGGGTGCTCCCTTATGGGCTTGGCAGCATGAAAGGGCCCAGGTTCCTGAAGTCCAGCTCTAGTTGGGGGGGCCTGGTGAATCTCCTGGTCTGCTGACTCTCCTCTTGAACATGACTTGAATGAAAACTACATGGACTCGATTGGACTAAAATGACTAGACCTGACTAAATGGACTCAACTGGACTCCGTCTCACTTTATTACAGGACTCAGTTGGCTCACTTTAGTACAAGTGACTCAGTATAATGGACTCAAATAGACTCTCGGGTCTCCATCATTCTCCTAGAGTGGGGAGAACTCGACTCCATCGAGTCAGGCTCAGTGGGGGCTTTGATGGGATTGAATCTAATCAAATCAAAAAGGACTCTTAGGCTAGGTTCACCCATTTTTTTTCCAAGCAAATCCCAGATTTCTTTTTTTTAATCAGCTCTGCTCTGAGATCTGTGAATCTTTGCAATCCATGTAGCTTTGAAAGTTATGCACATTTGAGATCTGTGCTGCTTGGAGGAGCATGCAACACTGAAATCGGCAAAGGGGAGGGGCAACTGATTTCACGTTTGTGCGGTGCCCCTCTTCTTCCTCACGAACCTAACCAAGGAGCAGAGGAGTGACGTCGGAGGAGTTTGCCGGCATTGGCACTGGGCAAAGACTGTCTGGCAGGGCAGTAGTGGAGTCAGTGGTGGCTGGCGATGGCAGCGAGGAGGAGTTTTGTCGGCCGGCTGTGGATGACTCCAGGTGGAGGGCGAGGCTGAAGAGATGGCGGCGCGGTCGAAGGGGGCTGGATTAGACCGATGAGAGGAGGAGGTCGGTGCGGGAACTTCGACCGTGACTTATTCCGGCGATGGAGGCGCGGCACCATGATGTTGGGCTCGATCCCGAGGCTCTGTTGCAGGGCTCGGCTCGCCGTGTGAGGGTGCGAGTGGGGAAGAAGGAGGTGGAGCCAGTATTTCCAGTGGTAGGGAGTCGTCGGCTTCCGGCAGGGGGGCCATGGGTAGCCTGATCTGCGTGGGGTTCCATCGGCTACTGGGCATTGATGGGTTAGGAGCAGGGGTTGAGGGCGGCATAGCAGTGGACAACGTCGCCGAGGAGGGAGACCTGCTTCCAGTTGACCCAGTCGCAGGCATAGGGGCTGTCGGTGTTTAGGAGATTTGGTGGAGGCGCTGATCAGATTTGGGCGGTCCGGATGGGAGAGAGACTGACACAAAAGAGGTTCCGGGATGTTACGGGTGACAAGGTTTCGATGATTCGATAACGGGCTTGGGAGGAAGAAGAATATACCCTAATCCTCTAGCTCTGATACCATATTGATGGGGGACAGATGCGGTGATCGGATCGCTAGCAAGCGTAGAAGTCACCAGGATACTAGGGCTTGCTTGGAAGAAGAAAGAAAAGGGCGGCTAGGGCTTCATTGGAGCTTTGGAGGTAGGGCGCAGTAGGCTGGGGCAGCGAAGGGATCACATAGATATCCTTAGGAACAATAGGGATCACACAGATACCTTAATCACACAGAAAATTACACAGTAATTGAGGAAGAACCCAAGAAATTTTATTCATAATTCATTCTAGCATAAAAAAATACAAGTCGGGGTGGGGTATTTATAGATTCACCCAGGTTACATGACTTGAGAGTCAAGAAACGTTGACTTGAGGGCCAAGGAACCTCAAGTGTTGGGCTTGGGCTAGGGTGCTGGGTTGGGGTGGCTTGGATTGGGGTGCCATCTTCATGGGTTGGAGGGGCACTCCCTTGTGGGCTTTGCGGCATGAAAGGGCCCAGGTGCCTGAAGTCCAACTCTAGTTGGTGGGGCTGGTGAATCTCCTAGTCCGCTGACTCTCCTTTTGAATATGACTTGAATAAAAACTACATGGACTCGATTGGACTTGACTGGACTAAAATGACTGGACCTGATTAAGCGGACTCAACTGGACTCAGTTGTCTCACTTTAATACATGACTCAATTGGCTCACTTTAGTACATGTGACTCAGTACTAATGGACTCAAATAGACTCTCGGGCCCCCATCACTACATTTCATAACATTCATAGTGGCCACATGGTCCAAGTTGTATACTTCTAGAGTTGCCTCATTGAATCACCTCATATAAGATCGAAGGGATTCTCGTTCTCCTTGATTGATGTTGATCAAGGAGTTGGAACACCGATGTAGCCTTTTCCTACTTGCAAAATGAGAGATAAAAGATCGACTCAACAGGTCAAAAGAGTGGATGGAGTTTGACTTCAGACTGGAGTACCCATAGTGAGTTGACTTCTTGAGAATAGAATGTTGGTGCAGATATATGCTCCCAAGCCTTGGGAGCATAGTAGTGGAGTCATGGCAATGATTCCAAAAGTCCAAGATAGGTTAGAGTCCCAGGGCTAGGACTAGTATGGTTATAGGATGGAGGTTCGGCCCTCCATAGTTTTGAGGCCCAAGTTTTGGTGCCTTGAGGGCTCAAGGCCTAAAGGAGTTGGGTCTCGAGGGAGCTAACCTAGGTTTGGATAAGCTTGTTAGAAAACATTATGTAGGCAATAGTCATGCAACTTAATTTTTTTTTTTAAATTGCATCACAGTGGAAGACTAAATTAATCATATTAATCAATATATAATATTAGAATATTTCTAATATAGGCCTATAAGCAGGATCATATATGAATATTAACATGTAAATGAAAAAAAATACAAGCACACAAAGTTGTGCATCACATAGAACCATTCTATGTTCGATCCACATGCTAAAGAACACTTCTTTAGAAAACTTACCAACAACTTTACCTTTAATCCGATGACACACTTGCCGAGTTGAGGAAAAGCTCATCAAGGAAAACGATCACTCTGGAAGCCACACACATGTTCAGCCTCTATAGGTAATCCACATCGAAGTTCTTCCTTGACCTTCTTCCTATGAAGTGCTAGCTTCACCGAAACGAAATAGCTTATGGACTCTACTCTTCTTCTTCTTCTTTGTTGGGACGTTCTAGGAGATGAAGAAGCACTATGGAAGATTTAGGAAGTGCACTCAGAAAACCTTCTCAAGACACTCTTCCCAAGCCTAGAACACTAGGCAGCATACACCCAAACCCAAACCTTTCTTCCCCACATAAAGGTTTAAACTCTTCTAGCCTTTTTCTCTTTTTTTTTCTCTAAAATTTTTCAGCAAATACTCTCTTCTTCATGTCCTCATTTAACCTCCCAAATATAGAGGTAAGTGGGGAGAGAAGAAAAGGTGAGAGTTACAAAACAAAGGGGGTTATATAGGTTATGGGATTATATAATTATGGGGGTTATAAAAAATTCAAGGCCATGGGAGTTATATCCTTTTAAATTCAGACTAAATTCTAAATTTAAATGCCAAATCAAAATTTGAATTCATAATTTAAACTTAAATCTGAAATGGGATGCAATGATTTAGCCCAATCACATTGGACCTAACCCGAGCCCAAACTGAATCACATTCAGTTTGACCCAAACTAAATTGCTCAATCAAATTGAGTTAATCAAGCAATCACATTGCTACTAACCCTCCATATAATTATCAATATTTATTAATTAAAACCTTTGTCATAATATTTGTAACATGATGTGTCAATACTTGACAAATCATCAAATCCCTATAACTGAGTTGACTCTGAAATGTAGATGGACAATTAAAATATCCAAAGAGTCCAAAAAAAAATGATTCCCAATCGTTCAATAGCCATTAGGTCAATTAGAAACCCCTATGGTGTATGACCCTATAGGTTCGAACACTAAGCCAGTAGTACTGGAATATTTCCAGTACCAGCCAAAGTTGCCATCTAGCAAAGACACCCGACATCCTGATAAGTCGAAGATTGCAGAGCAACTATCAAGAACCAAATGGATATGATAATTATATAATGCATTCCTTTAACCCTCAATGCTTCGGAAGACTTAGGGTTTATCTGTCCAACCCTAGAATAGTCCATCATAATATGTCTCAAACTTAAAATCCCTATAACTAATTACAAGGACTACCTTGTTCAAGGTTTTACTCAATTGGGACATAATAAGTCATTCACTCCAAACTCTTTCGGAGGTGTTAATCCCATCTTTATTCAATCACTGCTACACAGTACTTGATTGTACCCATCAACCTTTCTTCACCGGATTAGAAATCTGGGTAGTCCGGCACCTAAGCACAGTGAGTTGCTTGCAAGCTACCATAGTGATCTCAAGTTAGAGGAACACTTAAATCCATATCCTAATGTGAACTACTCTTTGGTAGAAAGAGTGTTCTATAGATGGGTCACTTCCAATGAAGTGTCAAACACAATACCTGCATGCCATACCAGTATCTCCACACTGTTTGGTTAAGAGGACAACCAACGTGTTGGCTCCACCCAGAGATTTTGATGAATAATAAAACATTGAGTGCATATTGTATACTAATGAGGATTTCAAGTTGTGAGTTTTCAGGAAGAAAGCACCTCAAAATCTCAAAAACTTATGGTTCGTGGCACGTAATGGCACGGAGCAATTCTCACGAATCCAGACATCCTCTTCATTGAAAAAGGGCATAAAAATGTTTAAATATTATGTTTTTGTTTTCAAGAATTATATTTATGTTTTCGAGGCATTTACACTTGAATCTGAGATTTTTTAGTCTCAAGTGTCGACTCCTGGACAGTCAAGTGTCGACACTTCAGCATTTGGCACAGACAAAAATCCTTGGCACGCCAAGTGTCGACACCTACAACCAAGTGTCGACACCAAGTATCGACACTTGACAGCAAGTGTCGACTCAAGGCCTGAGAATTTTGAAAATACAAAACTTTGTAATTTAAGAATTTTTGTATCAAGTGTCGACACCTGTGCATCAAGTGTCGACACTTGACAGCCAAGTGTCGATACCTGACAGCCAAGTGTCAACACTTGCAGCCTGACGCCTCTAACGGATCTATTTTTCTGGCTTGTAGAACTTGCTTTTCAAGCTCCAAACGGCTATTTCCGAGGTACCAACGGTCACAAACAGTTTTTTGGAAGGTTCTTTGTGTATTTAACCTCCACCAACCTCATTTTAAAGAAAAGGAAGTGTATTGAAGTGCATTCAAGTCTACTCAAAAGCCAAAAAGCCAATATTCTCTCAAATACTTTACATCAAAAGCCTCTTATAGTTTGATTCCTTGAAAAGCCTACAAGCTCATCCTTACTTCATTCCAACAGAGGCACTTTGAAGGAGATTCCAAGGAAGAGTGAAGACAAAGCATCCACTTGAGCTTCAAAGATTCCAATCTACTCTTGAAGAGAGTTTGTTTTAGTTTTAAATTGTACATCTGTTTTTATTGTGATTTAACCTTGCTTTCAAGGGTGTCTTGAAAGAAGGTTATTGTGGTTTGTTGGTGAGCCTAAGTGATAAAACCAACTAGGGTTAACTTGTGAGCCCGAAGACAAAACAAGTGTTAAGGTTTGTTGGTAAGCCTAAGTGATAAAACCAACTTAGGTTTTGACTTGTGAGCCTTGTAAAAAATAAGTCAACTGTAATCTAGTTTGGATTATAGTAAAATTCCCAAGGGTGGCTTGGGGAGTGGATGTAGGTGCTAGGTTTGCATCGAACCACTATAAACCTTGTATTTGGTGTAATTACTCTCTTCCTCTCTTGCTCTTTAATTATTGCTAACATCTTGTATTGAATTCATCATTGTTCACAAGCACCACTAGTCCCTCTCTTTATTTTCTTAAATTTTTAAAAGACCCAATTCAACCCCCCCTCTTGGGCTCCATTTCTGGGCAACAAGTGGTATCAGAGCACCGGTACTCTCTTGTAGGTCCAAGGATCTTGAGTAAAAGATCATGGTAGCCCCAATAGGAATGGGTATTGTTGAAGGTCAAGCTTCAAATCGTCCCCCACTTTTTAACGGCACAAATTACACATACTGGAAGACACGCATGCGCATATTTATTCAAGCTCTTGATTATAATTTGTGGAGGACAATTGTAATAGGTCCTCATCAGCTTATAATGTTGATTAATGGCATTCTCACTCCAAAAATGGAAGATGATTGGGATAAGAATGACATTAAGCAAATCGAGCTTAATGCTAAGGCTATGAACTTTTTATTTTATTCTCTTGATCCAAGTGAATTTAATAGAATATCAAATTGTCTCTCTGCCAAGGAGATTTGGGATACACTTGAGGTTACCCATGAGGGTACACACCAAGTGAAAACCACCAAGGTCAACATGCTTATTCACACATATGAAATGTTTAAAATGGAACCTACTGAGTCAATTAGTGAAATGTATACTAGGTTCACAAATATTGTGAATGGCATGAGAAGCCTAGGAAAAATTATATCTAACGGTGAACTTATGAACAAACTTCTCAAGTCTCTACCAGTTTCGTGGGATGCAAAAGTCACAGCTATTGAAGAAGCTAAGGATGTCAACACTCTCCCGCTGGAACAACTATTAGGTTCTTTAATGACCTATGAGCTCTCCCTCAAACAAAAGAATGGAGAGGTCGACAAAAAGAAGAAGGCAATCGCATTCAAATCTAATGCTAGAGAGGACTCAAGCGAAGACTCCGAAGAAGATGATGAAGAAGATTAGACGGCTCAGTTAGCAAGAAAATTCAGAAGGTTCATGAGGAAGAAAAAGTTTAACTACAAAAAGAAACCTTTGAAAGGTGAGCCGAGTAAAGAGAAGGACAAAGAAAAGGAGGAGCAGCCTACGTGTTTTGAGTGCAAGAAACCCGGGCAATTCAAGGTAGACTGCCCCTTGTTAAAGAAAAGCAGAAGAAAGCTAAGAAAGAAAGCCATGATGGCAACCTGGAGTGAAAGTAAAGACTCCAGTTCCGAGGAAGAACAGCTGGAAGTAGCAAACTTCTGTCTGATGGCCGATCATGATGAGGTTTGTTCCAAAACCGAAAATGAATTTACTTTTGATAAGCTTCATAAAGTTTTTGATGAACTAGTCATAGAATTTGAAAAGTTAAAATCAAAACATAAAGATTTAAAGAAGAAAAATTTGGATCTAGCCAAAACAAATAACAAGCTTTCAAATGAAAAGGAATGCCTTCTTATTCAAAATAAAAAATTAAATGATAAGATTATAGCACTTGAAAAGGAAAAGGATGTCTTTAAAAAGAAAAGTGATTTACTTTCAAATTAAAATTTATCAATACAAAGCAAAGAAATTTTAAATGAAAACAAAAAATATAAAGAAGAAATTGATAAACTAAAACTTCTTGTAGAAAAATTTACTTACAGTTCTGAAAAATTAAATTTACTCTTAAATAACCAAAGAGCAGTATTTGACAAAGCAGGTTTAGGATTCAAAACTCATAAGAAACAAAAACTCTTTAAAAATTTCTTTGTGCCTGCATCTTCATCCATTACTTGCTATACTTGTAGTATCAAAGGACATAAATCTTATATGTGCAACAAAAGAAAGTTAAAATAACACTAAGAAAGTTTGGG
Source organism: Areca catechu (assembly GCA_021397845.1). Classification (NCBI taxonomy): domain Eukaryota; kingdom Viridiplantae; phylum Streptophyta; class Magnoliopsida; order Arecales; family Arecaceae; genus Areca; species Areca catechu. The sequence continues at coordinate 148,173,118 of CM038045.1, read as the reverse complement.
TTCCAAAAGGAATCAATGCCACTAACCAAAAAGGACCCAAGATGGCTTGGGTACCTAAAGTCTCCACTTGATCTTTATTGCAGGTATGCCTTGCAACCAATAAGAAAAGGATGTGGTATCTTGATAGCGGTTTCTCAAGGCATATGACAGGAGATGTGGAGCAGTTCTCATCACTCATATATCAAAATGGTGGCAATGTAACTTTTGGTGATAATGGAAAGGGCAAAATTATCGGTATTGGTAAAATCCATATCACCCCTACCTCTTATATTGATAATGTATTGTATGTTGATGGTTTAAAACATAACTTGCTTAGCATTAGTCAGTTTTGTGACAAAAATTTTAAAGTTGTTTTCGAATCTTCTTTGTGCATTGTTTCTAGTCTAGATGACAATGGCATTAAGTTCATTGTCATAGGCATGGCAATATTTATATGGTTGATCTTGATGATCTCCCTATTCAAAAAGGTCAATGCCTAGTGGCTATGGAAGCCAAGATCGATGAAACTAGCTGGCTTTGGTATCGTAGACTAGGACATGCAAGCATGCATTTAATTTCAAAACTTAGCAAAAAGAACATGGTAAAGGATTTACCTAAACTCATTTTTGAAAAAGATAAGATTTGCAGTGCATGTCAACTTGGAAAATAAACAAAATCCTCTTTCAAACCAAAAGGAGTAATCTCTACATCTAGACCTTTGGAATTGCTTCACATGGACCTCTTTGGACCAACTAGAACATCTAGTTTGGGAGGTAAAAAGTATGGTCTAGTCATTGTAGATGATTTCTCACGATTTACATGGATCATGTTTTTAGCACATAAAGATGAAACTTTTTTTGAATTCATTAGATTTCATAAAAGAGTTTTGAATGAAAAAGGTGTTTCAGTAGTATCTTTGAGAAGTGATCATGGAACCGAATTTGAAAATGCTGATTTTGATAAATTTTGTATTGGAAATGGAATTCATCACAATTTTTCTGCACCTAGGACACCTCAACAAAATGGGGTAGTAGAAAGAAAAAATAGAACTCTTGAAGAAATGGCACGCACCATGCTTTGTAAAAATGATTTACCTAGATATTTTTGGGTGGAAGCCATAAATACTGCATGCTATGTTTTAAATCGAGTTTTAATTCGACCGATTTTAAAGAAAACACCTTATGAGCTTTGGAAGGGTAGAAAACCCTCAATTCGTTATTTTCATGTTTTCGGATGCCGTTGTTTCATCTTAAACATTGGTAAAGATAATTTGAGTAAATTTGATGCCAAATCAGATGAGGGAGTCTTTCTAGGCTACTCCACATCTAGTAAGGCATACAGGGTCTTCAACAGAAGAACACTTGTTGTTAAAGAATCCATACATGTGGTATTTGATGAAACTAACCAAAAATCTTCAAGAAAAGAAGATGTACTTTCTGATGAAACAGGTAGCAAGAAAACTGAAGAAATAAACAACAATGAAGGGCTTACCAAGGAACAGAACGATGATCAAAACACTGAAGGAGATCAAGCACAAGGTGAAGAAAATACATCAACTATTGATCCATTACCAAAAGAATGGAGGTATGCTCATGGACACCCAAAAGAACTAATTATAGGTGATCCATCTAAAGGTGTAAGTACTCGATCATCCCTTAGAAATATCTATGATTACTTAGCTTTTGTTTCTCAAATTGAACCTAAAACTATTGAGGAAGCTGAAAGTGATAGTAATTGGATAAATGCTATGCAAGATGAACTTAATCAATTTAAAAGGAACAATATTTGGACATTAGTAGATAGGCCTACAAACACTTCAATTATTGGTACAAAATAGGTTTTTCGAAATAAACTTAATGAAAATGGAGTAGTAACTAGAAATAAGGCTAGACTAGTTGCCAAAGGATACAATCAGGAGGAAGGAATAGATTTTGATGAAACCTTTGCTCCTGTGGCTAGACTTGAGGCAATTAGGCTATTGTTGGCTTTTGCTTGCTTCATGAATTTTAAACTATATCAAATGGATGTTAAAAGTGCCTTTTTAAATGGTTTAATTGAAGAAGAAGTTTACGTTGAGCAACCCCCTGGTTTTGAAAATTCTGAATTTCCAAATCATGTTTATAAACTTCATAAAGCTTTATATGAATTGAAACAAGCTCCAAGAGCTTGGTATGATCGTTTAAGCTCTTTTTTGCTCAAAAATGATTTTACTAGAGATAATGTAGATAAAACTTTGTTTTTAAAGAAAAAGAATGATGATCTCTTAGTAGTACAAATCTATGTAGATGATATAATATTTGGTGCTACTAATGAATCTCTTTGTTAAGATTTTGCAAAGTTAATGCAGGGTGAGTTCGAGATGAGCATGATGGGAGAACTGAATTTCTTTCTCGGACTCCAAATAAGGCAAACCAAAGAGGGGATCTTCATCAATCAAACGAAATATATAAAAGAAATACTCAAGAAGTTTGGGATGGAGAACACTAAGCCTTTAGGTACCCCTATGAGCTCTACTTGTAGACTTGACAAGGATGAATCAAGTAAGCCTATAGACCAAAAATTATATCGTGGCATGATCGGTTCATTGTTATATCTTACTGCCAGTAGGCCAGATATCATGTTTAGTATCTATATGTGTGCTAGATATCAGTCTAATCCTAAAGAGTCTCATCTTTTGGCTGTTAAACGCATACTTAGATATCTATCTGGTTCAATTGAAATTGGTTTATGGTACTTTAGAGATTCTTCATTTGAATTGATTGCTTATTCTGATGCTGACTTTGCTGGGTGTAAACTTGATCATAAAAGTACTAGTGGAACCTGTCAGTTTCTTGGAATAAATTTGATCTCTTGGAGTAGCAAGAAACAAAACTCAGTTGCTTTATCTACGGCGGAAGTCGAATATATAGCAGCTGGAAGCTGTTGTGCTCAAATCCTCTGGATCAAACAACAACTCGAAGATTTTGGCATTAAACTAACTAAGACACCCATAAGATGTGACAATACTAGTGCAATCAATCTATCTAAAAATCCTGTGCAACATTCAAGAAGTAAACACAATGAAATAAGATATCATTTCATAAGAGATCATGTACAAAAACTCTAATGTTATTCTTGATTTTGTATGTACTGATGATCAGTTAGCAGATGTGTTTACCAAGCCTTTGAGTGAGGATAGGTTTTGTCTGATTAGAAGAGAGTTAGGTGTCATTGATCCATTCTCCTAGAACTCTCTTAGTTTTAATTATACCTAAATTCTAGAGCTCAAAACTTTATGATTAAAGCCCTAAAAACCTGATCAAAACATTTCCTATTTTTCAAAAATTTTTTGGATTTTCTTGATTTTTTGGCCAAGTGTCGACACTTGGAAATTGTCAAGTGCCGACACCTGACCAAGTGTCGACACTTGACACATTCGAAGTGTCGACACTTGCGAAACAGAAACTATTTTTAAAAAAGGCCGACCAAGGATTTTGTAATTTTCTTTCCCCCGCTGATTTCTTGCAACAGTGGTCCCCTCTATCCAAATCCATCCTTTTACCCTTTAATCCATCACAAATCAGGTATTTCCCCCTTCCAATTTTTATTTTATTTTTCCTTATTTTTGGTTTTGATGTTTTCGAACCAAACAACCATGAATGGGGTTTTCCGAGTGTTTTTCATGAATCTAACCAGATTTCTATGTGTTTTAGTGGATTTCTAAAACTCCATTTGAGGGAATAGTGATTTAAACATATTTTTCTCGGATTTCCCTCGTCTTTTGGTCATTTTCACCCACTTTTTGCAAAAACACTATTTTATTGATTTTGGCTGAAATAACTTGGGTTTTCATCTAAATTAAACATACTAAATCCATTTATTGTTGATTTAGAAAGGTTTTTCATGATATAGTTGTGACATTTTCACCTATTTGCTAAAACCCTAAGTGTTTAGACCCAAATTCCATGGGTTTTGATTTTTTAGGCCTTACAAAAATTATTTTCCAAAGGTTCAAATATATTGTAACGAACAAAAATATTTTTTTTAAGTATAAGTTGTAAAAATCTCACTTTAAACTGATTTACGGTTTTTCCAAACGATGTTTTGCAACCCAAAATTGGTTTAAACTCTGGTTTTCAAAACCTATCTGAACATTTTTTTAAAGAAATGAAACTCTCCTTATCTCAGCCTGTAGCCAGTCCCTTAGTTCTAAACCTATCTTCCTTCTTCCCTGGTCAGCTTGCTGTGATGGGTCCCAGGAAGAGACTTGCAGTTATGGAGAGGCCCAGTCATGGTGTTGAGAGGAGGTCGAAGGCCAGATTTGATACAGCACAGCCTAGCAGTTCAGCCACACCGAGTTCCCCCTATAAAGAGGATGGCAGGGAAGTTAGTAGCCTCAGGAAGGAGAGTCGACTTGGAGTGTTTTGATAGGCACCATTTTGGTATTCGACAGGTACTCACTGATGCAGGATTAGTACCATTCTGTACTATGCAGGAGAGGTACTATCCTCACCTAGTGAGAGAGTTTGATGGTGCATTAGATTATCGACGACTTCTGTGGACTACTTCAGTCAGGGGTATTCAGATTTCACTAATAGATGAGCTTCTGGGTAGAGTATGGGAGATTTCTCGTAGGGGAGTCTGTATCTTTTCGGTAGATGACAGAGAGGCTGCGTTTATGTGCATTCTTGAGAGAGAGGACGTTCACGGTATATCCGTAGTTACCGCGAACCAGTTGTCGTTAGAGATGCGCCTATTGCACCACATCACAGCACCCATACTTCTACCGAAGACTGGGAGATTTGACTTCATCACCGAGAGGGAGTTGATGGTGATGACAAGCCTGATTGAGAGGAGGCAGATTGATCTTCCATCCCTGATGCTTACTCAGATGCACGATGCTGCGACACAGCATCGACACTATTTACCGTATGGCATGGCACTGACCAGACTATTCAGAGCATGTGTAGTATCATTGGAGGGGGAAATCCCCAAGGAGATACTACACACAGATGTGTACGACGAGAGGTCTTTGCACCGCATGGGATACAGGTTAGTTGAAGGTTGATGGGTTCACAGAGAGTCTGGCCAGGAGCTAGATAAGGAGGACGAGATTCGAGAGGCAGAGGCTGGACCATCTGAGCCAGTAGTTTTTCCTCCAATAGATATCCTATTGACACAGGCAGAGCATTTGTCTCCTGATACTTCAGCTCCTCCGCCACCTTCTACTGGACTATCTTTTGAGGAGCATGCCAGAGAGCAGTTCACAGAGATCACGAGTGAGATGACTCAGCTACGTAGCGAGGTTGAGCTTCTACGAGCATATACTACCTCGGAGTATGCTGAGATTCGCAGATCTATAGAGGAGGGATTCTCTCATATTGAGGATCTATTGAGATCCCTTTTACCTCCTGCAGCACCTGCAGTTATACCATCAGACGATGATGATGATGATGGCGGCGATCACCAGAGTGACCATGCTGATTCTGTTGAGGGTGGTGATCAGGATGACGACCGAGCTACAAAGGTAGTGGGCCGTGACAGTGATAGTGGTGATAGTGCCGATGATTATGAGGTGGTCAGTCGAGATCCTCCCACTATACCAGCTCCTACTACTGCCTTGGCTGATTCCACACCGGACCTTGTTATGCCAGTTGATCTTCTTTCACCCCCTTCCACTAGATCATCTAGGGTTGTACACGCCTTTTGTCCTTTCGACCGCACTAGGAGTCGTCGAGCTTTAGCACCTCCTAGGGCATTAGCCACTAGATCTAGGATCTGTGCTCCATTCAGTCTTGAGGTTCCATCTGATGAGGATTAGCCTCACAGATGTCTGTTATAGCTCTTATGTTGTATGTCTGATATTTATATGACTTTGATGATATCTGATGTTTCAGCTCTTGCTGATGGCTAAGCAAATTTTTGTACTGAAAACTTATCTATTATATGTATATTTCAGTTCAGTGCTCATTATTTGTGTTTGAATGGTTCAATTTACTATTTTTTGACTCTGATACTCTCTTATCTTGGTATATTTTTTAGCTCTGATACTCTTTTATATTAGTATAGTTTTGGCTCTGATATCTATCTTATTTGATTCTCTTTTTGTCTCCATGCTCATTGTGAGGGGGAGGTTATTCCCCTTTCTAATGATTGACAAAAAGGGAGAGAAAAAGGTGTTAATTCATAAAGTATTAATTCATAAATTTGTTAAGAAATTTGTATTGATTGTGTTGATTTTTTATCTTGTAAGAATCTTTGAAGTTTATCTTAATATGAAGTATCTAATTTAGGGGGAGATTGATTATTCCTAACTATGACGTTTTTGCCTCTCTTATGGACTTAAATTCATATTCATAAATTATAATGGTTAAGACCCAATTCACCCCCCCCTCTTGGGCTCCATTTCTGGGCAACACAATGACTATAACATACAACGACCTACACTTGATGCACTATCATCCTATAACAATGTATCATTTGGTCATGAACCAATTTAAGAACTAGAAGATATATCCTCTCTATATGACATCAAAGTAGTCATAAGGATTTCATCACACAAGAGTTCATTACAGGAAGTTGTAAAATATGGTGAATAGCTAGAATAAATATTTTATTCAATAGAATTCATATATAATTACAACAATAGCTCAACCATCTACAAGCTAGATGATTGGCTTTGGAACACATTTTTCAACAAAACTTTGGGTCCAAGAGGGTGAGTGCATGGCAAGATATAGATGTACATGAGCTTGGGTGAGTGCATTCAGATCGGGTTAGCTTAGGAAGTTAAGTTGGTTTGGTTGAGTGCATTTTATTGGTCTATGTATACATTGTATGTAACCTATTTTGAGAAGAATGAAACCCTAACTTTATCCTAACCCCTCTCTCCCTCTCTCCCAAGTTTCCATGACATCCAAGTAGTAGTAAGGAGGAGTCCAAGCCACCCAAGAAAGCCGAAGGGGGGCACATGCAAGTACTTCACGCACACCCCCTTCTGAGCTTGGAGATTCCCTTCTCCCAGGGACTCTCTCTCTCCCCAATGGTACAAGTTTGTGCACATCCAAGAGAAAGCTTTATGCCTTAGGTTTCCCATAAAAAAGTGGAGAGGAAGAACACCAACGGTAAGGAGGAAAGGGGGCATACAAGGGATGTGTGGGTAAGAAGGATGTGTGCTAGGTGTTAGAGTCCTTTGGGACTCTCTCTCCCCAATGTTCAAAGAAGGCTCCACATCTTGGAGAGGCCTTTGATCTGATTAGGAATTAGAGGAGGAGGTGTGGAGGGGCTTCTAAGGTTGGTTCGAGTGTAGGAAGAGCATAAAAAGATGACCATGGGCAAAGGCCATTGTGTTGAAATTGTTAGGACCATCAAACTTTGTGTAGACCTTCAAAGATCAGCAATGGATGCCTCCATAAAGTTTCATGATAATTGGAGTTTGTTTAGGCAGTCAAATGCTAAACTCTAGCAGCCTCTCATGTCTAACTTAGGTGCAGAAATTTACTGCAGCCTAATATTTCATGCATTTGCCTCCAAATTGCACCCCACATGCTCCCTTGGGCCTCTAGGATGTGGATCACTTGGTTTAAGACCAGAAACTCATCTTTACACATCCTAGAGGTAGACTAAAAGGCTTAGGATAATAGCAAATTAGGAATTCTAGTAGGACAAGTAATCCTTTGGTCAAACCAATCTACCTGCCTACTAGATTTTGTGCCCCAACTATTCCATCGATCCAAATCCTATTTGGATGTAGAATCTATTATGGATCTCCAAGAGGTGGTGCTGACTCGGGCTTGGCTTGGACAGGGCTAGAGTAGGAGTAGATGCTAACATGGAGTTGGGGAGGCCTCACATGATTCTAACATTGGGAGTCAATCCTGTAAGGCAGAAAAGACCAAAATGTCCAACACACTGGGGGTGGGTTCGTGGTGTTGGACTCTCCAATGCCTAAGTCAGTCTCCTAGAGAGGCAAACAAAAGAGGCTTGGAGTCCCCTCTAGGTTTGGAGTAAGAGTGGGAGAGGAGCCAGAAAAGAAGAGGAGGTGAGACATAGAGAGGATGGAATGAAATTTGTAGAGAAAGGGGATCTCAATGTGTTTGAGTCTCGCTTTTTGAAGGATGGTGCACAGAGGAGTGGAGTCATAGGAGTCAGAGTACTTCAGGATAAAATGAGAAGCAATTGTGTCAACAACTCATGGGTTCTCACTCAAATGATGAGCTATAGAAGACTCAATCTAAGAAGCTTAGGATGTGCATTGATGGGAGAGCAAAAAGAGGGTCCCTTTGTGGTGAAAGGTGGTGGCTCTTAAGAAGAGCAGGCTCTCTTGTCCATCTACCTTATCTCTCCTTGTTCTTTTCCTTGTGTCCTTCCTAAGCCCTTGTTTGACTTTGGCTCTCTTAGTCATACCTAAAGGGTTTCTAGGAACCAAGTTATAGGTATGTACCTAACACCTTAAGATAGGGGATGATGGCTATTATGTTTTGGTTACAGTAGCCATGCTCGGAGTGGGGAACCATGCCATGGTTGGTAAGGCAGGGAGTGATAGCTAGCATGGTATGTCCATATGGCAAGGCATTCCTCAGGTGGCAAACATTAATGATCACCATTTTGGGAGCATGCATAGATGGGTGGACTAAGCAGGCTGGCGATGATTGACATGCATGCAACTTTGAGTCCACATGGAGAGGCACTAGGAGGTTGCCACACCACCTGAGCTGGCTGACACATGTTGGAAGAGGGTTGGAGCCTGGTTACTACATTGGACCACCAAATCCTGACATATCAGGTGCCCCCCACTTCTTTGTCCAAGTGGTTTGGTCTCCAAGGTCTAAGGCTAAGGAAGTAGAGATTTTTTTGGTCCAGCTGGGCTGGGGACCTATTGCTGCTAGGGTGAAGTTGGATGTTCACGACCAAGATGATGCAGCAGCACTGGGCATGGTAGCTCATAATAGAGATGGTCAGGTTATGCTGGATGAGGTAGTTTGCGATAGAGATGGCGAGGCTATGATGGGTGAGGTAGCTTATAATAGAGATGGTGAGGCTGTGCTGGGTAAGGCATCTCATGATAGAGATGGCAAGGTTATGCTTGGTGAGGTAGCTCATGAAAGAGATGGCGAGGCTATGTTGGGCAAGGTAGCTTGTGATAGAGATGGCGAGGTTATACTAGGTGAGACAACTCACAATAGAGATGGTGAGGCTATGCTGGGCTAGGTAGCTCACCAAGATCTATGTGGGAACCTGGTGCAGTTTCTCAAGATGTGGCATCAATCAAAGTGGTGGCAATTTCAAAAGTTGCTATGGTGTGCTATTCGCCTATGATGTTATGACATGCCCCTCCTAGGATGGTTCCTTTAATACTGAATCGATGTGGGGTACATCGATTATCTAGGTTTAAACCAGTGCCTTTCCTTCAAGGAATGGACAGGTCCTTTTGATGGATATGTATATGACCACACGGGGGTCAATTAGGCCCCTCGCATTCTCATGGCATCCAAGTAGTGGAGTGATAGGAAAGAGGAGAGGAGCTTCCGACCAGTCGGAGAGGTGTACTAGTGACTATCTATGATGGGTTTTCTTGTCCTTCTTTTCCCCTTCTTTGTTTTGCTCTTACTTTTGATGCACGATGGTCATGGGAGTGGAGGAGCCATGCTTGATACTTGAAACTTTGGCCTCTATTTTGATGGAGGAGAAGGTCCTCTGATTAGGGGAGAAGTTTGTCCTTATGGTGGGCATCCATCTTAAGGTTCTTGGAAAAAATGAATGGATCACCGGGGGGATGGCGATGAGGATCACCCTTCACGAGGAGTCATTGGACATGGGTCTTAGGATTTCCATGCTTTCGATATTAGTGGACCTACTATGTTGGTATAACCTATGCCCATCATAGTTGGTCTCTAATGCCTGGAGGGTCATTGTCAGCTTCTTCACTTTGATGGTTCATCATCGCATGGAGCCTAAGGTGAGGGTGTTCCACCATATCTTCTAGGTGAAGGCCTTCTAGGGGTGGTACTATGTCTCCTCTCATAAGGAGTTTAGCTTCTCAGTGATCCTAGCAAAATTGCAAGGTTAGTAGTTGGGGTTCCTTTTTGCAACATCTCCATCTTCATAGCTATTCATTGGATGCTGGGTTGAGATAGAGCCTTCACGATTGTTGGATCCTCTAGTGTTGTAATAATCGAAGTAGATCATGGTGGTGAGCTATCGCTAATACAGGTCCCACCATATGATGTTCTTCTTTTGGAGAGCTGGCTGAAGGTCCTTTATGTGACGGGAGCTTCTTTGTTCCTAGGTAGGTCCCTACCAACTATTTGATGAAAGTCCCTTGTCTATTTGTTTTTTAGACTTAGGTGACCTTATCTTTTGGTGCAGTCTTGATGATCTATGATGAACTGCCAACCATAGTCATCAATGAATCTTCTTCACCATCTCTGACTGACTTGAAGGGGAAGAGGGTGCATTCTCCATTCATTGTGAAGGGGGCAGGGAAGGCAAAGAAGAGTAGGGAACCGTCTTTTCCCTTGGATCTTGCTTCATGCTCCATCAAGGTGCTGACTGTAGAAGCGACAGTGGAGATCGCAATGCCCCTTGACTTAGGAGGCACCTCCATAGCTGGTGTGACCAAGCTCTAAAGAGAAAAGAAGAGGGGCCGATGGCCATTGAGGAAACTCGGGCAGAGGTTGGTGAAGCTCTAGCATTGGTATTAGAATCCTCGATGGTGGTTATCAGGTCGATGATGAAGGCCAAGGTGGTTGTTGCTAAGGTGAAATAGGCAGTAACCCCTCCAACTGGAATCGATGGAGGTGAAGAGGTGAGGCCTCCCGATGCTCTAGAAAGTATTCTGCTCCTAGCGAGATTTGCCTGCCAGGGGTGAAGACATGCCTCAGGTTCTTGGAGGACTCCATCCCTTCGGAGATCAAGGAAGAAGTGCTTGCAAGGAATGCCGATAGGGCCTACAACAATTCATCTAGGTTATCGTGTTGGTGAGTCTTTTGATTAAGGGCATGGTGCTGGTCCTCCTTTGAGAATTTAGACCCATTTTGTAACAGAATGTCTGGATGTAGGGTTGCATGGAGGCCTAGGGCTTATTGCAATATGTGGACCACCTTCTCAAGGAGGTAGAGCTGTCACAAAATTTGTCGAGATGGTAAAGGGGGAGCACGATGAAGTGGTCTGGAAACTTAGTTTGTCTAGCGATCAATTAGTGGCTGAGAAGGAGAGGGCAAACATGGCCGAGGCCTCCTTAGCAATCATGTCTGCTTGTCTTGACAAGAGTATAGTGGACTATACAGAACCCATCATCTATTATCCAAGGGGTGGGGTCAAAGGGAGAAGGACCTTGCTAAAGTCCAGGTAGCAATTAGTGAGGCTAAGGCCAAGGGGCTGGGGCTGATGCAGGGGTTGCCAGTGCTAAGGTGAAGGTTACAAAAATCAAGGTGAGGGCCCAAGAAGCAAGGAAATCACTATGCAAGGCCAAGGATCAGGCTTCGGTTGTGCAAGAGAAGGTACAGGTAACAGAGGCACTAGCTTCCCAAGCAATAGTTAAGGTGGTTGAAGCTTTTATGGCTAGGGAAGAGTCTGTTTAGAGGTACTAGAAGCCAGCATGGGCTTTCCTATAGAGCTTCAAGTTCCTGAAGGGGCAAGTTATCAAACTATTCCTAGATGTTAATGCTGGAAAGCTGAAAATGGAATTTCCTTCAAGCAATGACAAGGACTCCTCAAGCTCTGGTGGGGATGATCCTAGAGATGGAGATGATCAGACTGGCCTTCTATGATCAGCTCACTTGTCTTCTTTGCTTCTCCTTTTGTTTCTTTTCTTTTGTCTTGGCCACTATGGCTTTGTACAAAATACTTAGATGTTTATTGAAATGGAATTAAATCTTTGTCAAACTCTAGTTTTAGTGTGCTTTGCTTCTTGTTATCTTTTTTTGCAGATTGATCTTGCTCACTACCATATTGATTAGGCAACAAAGTTCAAATTCATACTGGCTAAACTGATCGAGGGCCCTACGTACCAAGGAGTCATGGAAGCAAAAGAGAAGTAAAGGTGAGGCTGGAGCAATGAAGAAGCATGCTATCATGGATGAAAAGGAGCCAGCTTCTTCAGTTGGTGTCGCCGATGTGGTCTCAATGGTGTCCACCTCCAATCCTGGGGTAGACATCTCGATTGGAAGAGCAGTAGTAGCTCTAATTGTCCTTGTAGACCTTAGGGTGTCAGAGATGACTTTGGCCATGGCCTTTCTTGCAACCCCCTTCATTCCAAAAGAAAAATGATAAGTCTATCAATTATCCAAATTTAACCATTAAAATAATTATTAATTAATTTATATTTATTAAGAATGATATTTTAATTAGAGTTTTGTAGAAAAAGAGTCCATAGGTAGAAAGAACTCAATTTTTGGAGTCTAACAGCATAGACGACTCTCAAATCAGAGTTCAAATGAGCCAGAATTTTAAGTTTAAAGTTATTAATGAATTGCATGATTTTTGAAGCAGCTGGTCCACCATAAACTAGCCACACAATCTACAAAAACCAGGTTGGTCCACCGGTAGCCATTGGAGCTGGTTCTGATGGAGGACGATGATGAAATGGTGCATCCCTAATGGAATTAGCAATGACTAAATGAAAAATGAAGTAAATAAGATATAGGCATTCAATGTAAAGAAAGTAGAATTCTTATGAGAGGAATCTAAATGTTAAACTTGACTAGAAATAAAACCATTCAAAGAAAATAAGAGGAGGACCTTCGTGGTTAAGAAACCACTCAGATTAGGGCTAAGTTTAATCTAATAATTTCAGATCTGAAAACCATTCTAAAGAGGGTTACACGGCAATTAATACTTTAAAGTTTAGCACTGGGAACACTCAAAGAAGAAGTTCCTGGATGACAGGGACATTTCCTTAGGCTACAAAGCCTCTTGTATCCAGTTCTTGGCACGGGAGACCTTCTTTGGAGCCTGGAAGCCCGGGGATCTTGCAGCAAAGAGATGTAGGGGCGATTAAAGAATAAGGATTGAAATGGAGAAGTGAGGGGAGGGATCTTTGAAATGAAGAAGGGAAGCTTGGAGTAGTCTTGGCTTGGATCTTTTATGGCTTCTTTAGGATGACAACTCTTGGCTTGATATTGTGAAGAACTCCTTGAATGATTGAATCCATTGGAAATGGAGAAGATGTGGACTAAGGAAATGCTCCTTTGGTTGGCCGAATGGATTAAAGAGGGATGGGATGAAGCTAGGTTGGATGAGTGGAGATGGAAAGGGAAGAACACTCTAGGCCTCATGCCCACCTTCTCACAAGGAACCAAGCATTCAAGCAAGGGAAATTCTTTCAAGAAACTTCATTTCATTCATTCAAAATTCATCATTACAAGAAGGTTTGGAGCCCTTTGTTTTATAGACCACCAAGCCTTTTAAAAATTTGAATTCAAATTCAAACTACACCAAAATAAAAGGAGAGAATAATGGGGCATCTTTATGAAGAGGGGACGTGATTGTGGAGGAAAATGTGGACCCATTCAAATTCAAGTTCCTTCTCCTCTTGGGCGCCAGTTTATGGTGAGGTGTCTTGGTGATGTGGCAAAGTGGAGTGATGAAGTGGCTTCCAAGTTGGTGATCCCATGGTCCATGCGCCCACCTTCCTTATTTGGTTGTGCTGAAACCAGATTGGACTTGGACTGAACTCCTCTTTACTCAATTGCAATAAAAACCCAATTGAAATAAATATAGGACTCAATTATGAAATAAATCAGGACTAATAAACCCAATTAAGACTTATTACAGGATTCAAACTCTTAATCTTCCATCCATAAAAAATCTAGCTTAATCTGTATTGGTTGAAGTCTCTTCTTGAGCCTGGTGCCCGCACCAATTCTCCCCGGGTGGGAGGAACTCGACCCTGTCGAGTAAGGATCGACCTGATTGTGATATCCTTCTAGTAGGTTTGGGTCAATTTGCTGTAGATCCACTTGGGTGATCCAAGAGTCCTCAGATTTTGGTAGGCCTTGCCAACAAACCAGATAACGTTGATAGCTCTTACTTCTAGTGGTAATCACCTGGTCATCCAAGATACGTTCAACTCTATCTCTCCGCTCTGGTGGAATTGCTGGTGGACACTCAGGTAGGGTTTCGCTCTTAAAGGCAGGATAAGGCCCAAAAGGCTTACTAAGAATTAATGTCGGCTCTTTATATTCTTTCAGATCGGAAATATTAAATGTTGAACTAATGCCATAATCTGATGGTAACTCTAACACATATGCATTAGGTCCAATTTTCTTAATTACTTTGAAAGGTCCAGCTCCTCGGGCATGCAGTTTCTTCATAGTTCCCAGTGGAAACCTTTCAGGTCTAAGTTTAATCATTACAGAGTTCCCTTCATTAAATTCTTTCATTCATTTACGTGAATTAGCCATATGCTTATAGACTTCATTACCCATTTGAATCTTTTTTTACTAATTTTTTTATGCAATTCCTTGATATGCTGTGCACATGACTTGTGGACTCTGAGACTTACACAAACACCTACAAAATGCAGATTTAACTAGGCATTCTTATTGAGAGGAATTTTGTTGGACTTTCTGGGCCTAAACCTAACAGACTACAGATTCTCCAGGTTTGACCCTGGTCTGGCATGCACATGAAAATTTATAGTGGATCCCTAGCAAATACCATAAGGTCTTCCAGAAGTTGGTCGCAAACCTAACATACTCATAGCACTGGTGCAACTGAACGACCTCAACAAAGTGTAATTTGATAGTTTGTGGAACATTGGAAGCCTTAGAGTACGATAGGATATAAAAATCAGAGTCTTGGGATAATCTATTGGAAACATGAAATAGACCTTGGTTACCCAGAATGACCTTAAGATTTGAATGTTGATATATGGGTGTAAGATCTAGGGTAGGCTGGATGCTCCAAGGTGGTGGAAGGTCATCAGGAAGGTCTTCGGGAAGTTTATCTTGAAAGCCTTCTAAAATAATATCTACTTCCTGGGGTTTCTCCTTAGGGACTTGTTCCTGGATCTCTTTTCTGAACAACTCATGTGAACCCTCACTTTCATTTGATATGTTTGATCTTGGCTCAGTCACTCCTTCAAATTCCATAGTGGGTTCAGGATCTTTTTCTATTAGTTTTTCAGTGATCTCAACCTTCCATCCACCTTCATCATACTCCTCCACTAGACTTGATTCATAGATGTCTTTTTTGAATTCTTCAGTGGACTCAATAGTTTCTTTCTCTAGATTCTTAATGGGTTCAACCTTTTCTCCTTGAAATTCTTTAATGGGTTCTTTTTCATCCCCTTCATATCCATTAATTAAACTCGGTTTAGCCTCATAAACTTCTTCCTCAGGCTCACTAATGTGTTCAGGGGTCTTTCCCTTGCAAACTAATGGGATAGGAGTAGTAGGATGGTTTGAAGGAATCTGTCTAAGAATTGGCCTAGAGGTGCTAATCTGTCTAAGAATTGGCTTAGGTTGGCTGTTCATGAGTTCTCTTTGATAAGACTCGAATTCTCTAGCAATCCATAAGCTTCCTCTAGATTATGAATTTTCCATTGAAGTAATTCCCCCTAGGTGTCCTTACATAGGCCTCCTCAAAATCTAGATATGGTCATGGTCTTAGATTCGATTGTGTTACATCTCCTGACAAACCCCTTGAATTCCTTAATATAATCAGACACTGGTCTATCACCCTGTCTTAGTTTGTACCATTGGTCTAAAAGTCTTTGCTCATAAAATCTACCTTGGTACTTTTCTCTTAGCCTACTTCTCATTGTTCTCCAGCTACATATTCTATCTCCACTTTGATAACATTCATCCTTAATAGCTATCCAATGCCACTTAGCATATCGGGTTAGCTTACGACCAATCTAAATTTCTCTAACTTTGACATCCTAGTGTTCTCGAAATAGTGATCCATGCTCTCATCCCAATCAATATACACCTCTTGTCTTCCATCAAAAGTGGGTGCGTAAGGTTGGGTGCTCCTAATGGGTCTCTTCCCGGAGTCAACCAAGTATGGGTATAGGCTCCTAGGGCTAGACTCAGGGGCAAGATCATGATCATAGGCTCTTGGATCAAGGGAATTGGGACTAGAGATGTTGAATTTAGCATGGGCCTTGCGGGCTTCTGCCTGTGCCTTTGCTTGGGCCATCTGATAGTCTTTCTTTGGTTGGTCTGGGCCAATTGGTCAGTCAGGTTTTGGTTCAGTCGGGCCATTTGATCATTCAGGGTTTTCATCAAGGTCTCAAAATTTTGATCCATGGTTGCATTTGAATAAGCTTGGGTTTGTTGGTAGGGTTCTCTTGATCTAGTTGCCATGAGCACATAGACTCAAACTCGGGCTAGGGGTTTGCTAGTCCTAGTAGCTCAAGTAAGGTGAGTCGACTAAATATAACCAAATTAACAGCTATCCTGTCCACTGGGCAGGTAAGAGGTGGATCTGTGGGAGGCTCCCCCAGCTCTTGCTGGGTCCTAACTAAAAACCACAAGAGCCGCTTAGGGCGTTTGTGAGTTGACCTTTGGCCTAGACACCAGCTTTCATAAATAGATGCAGGAGTGGGTGCACTAGTTTTCCCAAATGACTTGAACTAGACTTGTGCATGTCCCTAGGAATTAGAGTACTACTTAGTTTTAATTAAGGATTGGGTTAGCTATGTAGGGTGGTGGTTTTGGGCTAAGGACAGGTAATGAAATCCTGCCCCCATGTCATATTGATGCCCTTAAATCGATTTACCATGAGATGTATGCAAACATGCATATGAACCATAAATTCAGGTGCAAATTTTTGTGTGTTGTAGTATAGAAATGGGGTAGAGAAGTGCTATTTGTTAGTCTTAGAAGATTCTGAAAAAATCACAGAACACTCCTAACTCACAGATGAAATACTAGATGAAAGAAAATTAAAAATAAAATCTATGCTATGCTGGGCAGTTCCTAGAACTTATACAATGCAAACAGGACAGAACAGTAGAAATTTTAAAGATGCTAGATTCCAATGATGCAAAACAATTCTTTAAGATTTAAAACTTATCTTCTTGTGTTCCCCTTCAAGGGTCAATCACATCGGCACCCCTACACGCCACAGAAAATCCTCGTTGAATGGGATGTGAGGGTCTTGTAGCCCTTCTTTTTCCTATGACCGGATGGCCATGGTGAAGCACCCAACCCAAGTACTGAAGAAGATGCTAAGCCCTAACCTACCATGCTCTAATACCAAGATGATGGGGGACGATGATGGAATGATGTATCCTCAATGGAATTAGTAATGACTAAATAAAATAATGAAGTAAATAGATGTAGGCATTCAATGTAAAGGAAGTAGAGTTTTTATGAGAGGAATCTAAATGTTAAACTTGACTAGAAATAAAACCATTCAAAGAAAACAAGAGGAGGACCTTCGTGGTTAAGAAACCACACAGATTAGGGCTAAGTTTAATCTAATAATTTCAGATCTAAAAACCTTTCTAAAGAGGGTTATCCGGAAATTAATACTTTAAAGTTTAGCACTGGGAACACTCAAAGAAGAAGTTCCTGCATGACAGGGAGATTCTTTTAGGTTGCAAAGCCTCTTGTATCTAGTTCTTGGCACGGGAGACCTTCTTCTTTGGAGCCTGGAAGCTCGGGGATCCTACAACAAAGAGATGTAGGGGAGATTAGAGAATTAGGATTGAAATGGAGAAGTGAGGGGAGGGATCTTTGAAATGAAGAAGGGAAGCTTGGAGTAGTCTTGGCGTGGATCTTCTATGGCTTCTTTAGGATGACAAATCTTGGCTTGATATTGTGAAGAACTCCTTGAATGATTGAATCCATTGGAAATGGAGGAGATGTGGACTAAACAAATGCTCCTTTGGTTGGCCGAATGGATTAAAGAGGGATGGGATGAAGCTAGGTTGGATGAGTGGACATGGAAAGGGAAGAACACTCTAGGCCTCATGCCCACCTTCTCACAAGGGACCAAGCATTCAAGCAAGGGAAATTCTTTCAAGAAACTTCGTTTCATTCATTCAAAATTCATCATTACAAGAAGGTTTGGAGCCCTTTGTTTTATAGACCACCAAGCCTTTTAAAAATTTGAATTCAAATTCAAACTACACCAAAATAAAAGGAGAGAATAATGGGGCATCTTCATGAAGAGGGGAGGTGATTGTGAAGGAAAATGTGGACCCATTCAAATTCAAATTCCTTCTCCTCTTGGGTGCCAATTTATGGTGAGGTGTCTTGGTGATGTGGCAAAGTGGAGTGATGAAGTGGCTTCCAAGTTGGTGATCCCATGGTCCATGCGCCCACCTTCCTTATTTGATTGTGTTGAAACCAGATTAGACTTGGACTAAACTCCTCTTGACTCGATTGCAATAAAAATCCAATTGAAATAAATATAGGACTCAATTGTGAAATAAATACGGGACTAATAAACCTAATTAAGACTAATTACCGGACTTAAACTCTTAGTCTTCGATCCATAAAAAATCTAGCTTAATATGTATTGGTTGAAGTCTCTTCCTGAGCCTGGTGCCCGCACCAGGTTCACGAGCCTGTCCATGGACCAACTCCTTCCCGAGCCTTGTTTCTAGCTACCTGTCACCACCCACTACCGAAGACATGCTGGAGGACATGCTGGGGAGCCATCCTTCGATAGAAAAGTCAAAAGAACAACACCATTTTGGACCAGCCACCATCTTCATCATGTTTGCTTCCCCTGTTGACCGCCAGCCACTTTCCCATGATTGGTGAGCTTATCGAGCACCCCTCACGCCAGAGAAGCCACCGGCCACCATCTTCCAAGCCCCAATCATGGCCCCTATCATGATCATTTCATAGTACGCCTATTGCTCTGCCATCACCACCTTCTAAGAGCCATCACTAACCATCCACTATGTAAGCTCTGCCAGCACTATCGAGAGCCCTCATCATTGGCCATCACCTCCTTCGCTCTTTGTTCAACATATATCCCATCTCTATTCACTGCCATGGATCACTATTTTTCTTCTCTGCACTTCAACCTTAATGTCAATGCCACAAACCATCGCCTTCTACCGCCTGATGTTGCTGCCTCACTCCATCGTGTCACGCCACCGGCCATCCATTACGATGGGGAGAAGCAAGCTCTCCAAGTTTTATTGAGAGAAGGAGATCCAGGATCGAAATTGAGTCCAGTTTGGGACTTTGTTTGCTGAGAAGGAAGGAAGCATGATCAACCCTCAAGATGCACATTGGGTGGCTGAGAATTCTCCTCGAGATATTTGGCAAATTTTGAGCCTGATTGACTCCAAATTTTATCGAGAGAAAGCCCAGGATGAGCTCTATAAAAGGAGGACCCCGAGAAGCCAGAAAGCATCATCAATCCTACTAGCAATATTTTCTTTTTTTTTTCTTCTGTAATTAGTTTAGGTTTAGAAGAGAGGGAGAGGAATAGAGAAAAGAGATTCTTCAAAGAGGAGTGGTGATAGAGCTCTGAATCTCTAGGAAGATGTATCCAGGAGCCATGCTCAATTGAGGTACAATCTATAGGGAAGTACAGGTTCCCATGCTTTAGTTTTGTATTTGGTTTTCTATTCTATGCAATTAAATAAAGCTTTAATTTTTTAAAAATTCTTTTATATTTAATTCTATCAAATTAATTACCTAGGTTGGATGGATCATGATCCTGATACAATATGATCTATACTTAACATAGATAATTAATTCTAGGATCTTTATTCTCATATTTTGTTAGGATCTATTCAACTTGATTGTTGGATAGCCTATGCTTGTGGGATGGGCCATGATCCTAATATGATATAATTTGTTCTTGGCAAGATAGTCTATACCGAGGGTTAGCTTGAAAGATTTCTATACAATTATGGACTTTGATTGCTTAGATTAGAACAAATACATGTTTTATGTTCGTGATTACTTGGAAACTCGAAAACATCTTTTTATCATATAAATCCCTCGATTTCATGTTTAATTTTAATTGATTAGTTTTAATTAAATTATTATCTCACTTTTAAAAATATAAATATTTTTTTTTCTTCTTTCTTCATGAAATAATTATCCTTGATACCCAGGGATATGATCTTGACTCACTGCTAGTTATAGTAGTGAGTAGGTTTTATTTTTGACCGCCTATGATAGTGATCAAATCTTGACAATGTTGTTGGGATCTAGGCATGATTATTTTATGAAACAAAAAAATAAAAAAAATTATTTTAGTTATTGCCTCTTTAGTTCATTACTCTTTTTTTAGTTGCCTTAATTATTAGATTACCTTATTCACTTTTTAACATAGAAAATTACTTTCCTTCATTTTACAAACCGACTCCTAACCTAATTAACTTTTTCTTTTAATTAACTTACCTTAAATATCCTTGAAAGAAATCCATAAGACACTTTCCATAAAATTTTATTAATTTAAAGAAATAAATAATAAACTTTAAAAACTTCTTAACTTGTTTGGATATCTTGCTTGGTTTGCATTGCATTTCCATAAAACACTTTAAGGGCATAACCCCTAAACAACATAAGGTGGGAATTTCATCACCCTTCCATGGTCCACAAATCATCACTCTACATATTGCATTGAACCAAGCCTTAACTTAAAATCAATTAGATGTCGGCCTCTAAGAGTTTTCGAGCTCATTAGGACAAGGAACCCTGAGAGTTGGACTAGCTCATAATTAACTGGTTAACTAGTATCTAAGAAAGGGGTTCAAGGATGATGTAGCCCTAAAAAAAGGTGGTTCTTTAATTGGTTTTGTTGTCTAACCTGGCCAATTTATTTGGTATCTAAGGAAAGCAATGGGAGGATCTTCATTGACCTTATCCTTACCTGGCCTGTGGCTAGTTAGTATTTGACTTCGAAGACTCAAAGTTAACCTTGGTAGTTAGGAGCTATCTAGACATAGGGTAACCCTAGGATAGAAGGTCCATTATATGATAACTTGTTTGTGCTAACAAAACTTTAACCTAATTAAGCCACCCTCTTCTATCGTCTCTAGATTTAGGACTCAGGCTCTCACCTTTAGACCTCTTCTCTCTCTTTCTTCCTTCTTCTTCTCCCCTCTTTCTCCATATAATAATAGAAAAATCTAATAAAATCAAAAAAAATTTCCTGCCAAGACGAAAAGATGATTAGTCAGATACAATCTAAATCATACAAGAATAAAAGGTCATGGGGTCCATTGAGCAACCAAAAAGCCTAATGGAGTATTGTTATCCTGATCCCATTGAATGACATCAGACCCTACAAAATTATTGGTACAAGGTTGACTCTAACTGACCATTTAGAATGAGAGCCTAAGCTAACAACTCTTTGAATCGACCATAACAGATTGACATGCATCCTAATTTCATGAGATTTGAAAATGTATACAATCATGCAAGGGAATCTAAAGAAACTACACTGGCATCTACGATCCATAGGATTGAGGAAGTCCTTGAATATAAAGGATGTACCCAATTTCACTACATGCCAGCACCTATGTGCACGGCCTGTGACTCTCTCGACCATGTTGTAGATGAATGTCTTTACCTGATGCACCCAATCCAAAATAGGTTTATATAAGGGACTATATCCAATAATAGTATATAACTAATCCTTATGCCCCAACCTATAACCCTGGGTGGGATCATCATCCTAATTTTATGTGGTCACAAGACGCAATACTAAGAGCCCCTAATCTTGACCAGCTCTATCCTAGGCCCAGTTAAGTACCTAATCATCAACCAGGTTTAGATCTTGAGAAAGGAATTAGTATATTAGAAAAGAATCTAGAAACTTTGGCTAAAGCCCAAACTGACCTCCATGCTATAATTTATAACACTAACACTATCCTGAATAACTTTATACAGACCATGGGCCAACAAATAACCTCCAACACCCAAGCTATTCCCTATTTGGAGATGCAATTAAGTCAACTAGCTATGGTTGTAAGTGAAGAAGAGCCGCGTAGTCAACCCGAGAGTCATCATGAGGGACAGTACCTAACTAAAAATTTTGATATCGATGTGACTATCCCTTAACAATCGAATATGACTCTCGAAAATGAATTGGTCATAGAGCAATCTTATACAACCAAAGAGACCAACTTAAATAATTAGACTAAGGCAAAAATATATGAAGAAAAATCAAAGTGAAGGGATGAACAACTTCCATCATCACTTAACTTGCCTATGGTCCTAATCCGAAGAACCCTAGAATTGTCCATTACTTTCAATGGGAAGGAAGAACAAATAGGTGTAATGATGGAATCAATGGGGACGTTCCAAGGATCACAAATGTATAATACAATAGAGGAAGGGATGCATAAAAGTCTCTCCCATGATTTATTAGACCCTAGTCTGGCTTACTATGAGGTGGATGATCTTGATATAAAGAGGTGTACCCTAGAGATGAGTGACCTAGCAGAAACACCCTACCTCAACATCGCCCCACTTTGGAAAGAGAAATATAAGCTATCATCCAAACCCCCAATAGCTCCCATATTAGAATTACCACCTGATCCAGAATTGAAGCCACTTCCTATTGCATCCATTGATATCCTACCAGTAATATACAATCAGGAAGCCCAAATTGTAGGTGTTCTAAAAGCATATAAAGAAGCTATTGGATGGGACATTACACATATAGAGAATAATGAAGTTAAAACTTTTATATCTGATTTCTCTATATTTGGCACTACTTTTGAGAACTGCCTCCAAAATCTATCTATAGTGTTAAAATGATGTATGGAGACATAGTTGATATTCATCTAGAAAAAGTGCCAAGTTGTGGATCAGAAAGGGCTTACACTAAGATCTAAATTATTGATTGAACCCCTCATGACTTTAGTTGAACCTTTGCCTATGAAAGAAGAGGCATCATATAGGGATCCTGAGGTTCTCCCTTGGCATATCAACTATATAGATCTAGGTCTATTAGAACCTTGACCGTTACTTAAGTTATACGAAGATCTATTTATAATAAAAGAATTGTTAGTTATCAGGGAAGCATGCCACTTAATGTTCCAATATAGGAAATATTCTAAAACTGAACCTAAATCACGTAGTGAATTACAAATTCATGTCAAGATTCGGGTAGGAATTGGATGAGAACCCTAATAGGTCTAGCTAAAGATGTTAAACTTAGTTCTTGTTGAAAGGCAACCCAACCTTTTTATTGAATTTTACTTTAATAATTTTTATTTTTATAGGAATAATGGACCATTCTTTATAGTCGCACCTGGCAATTCATGATTTATATCTAGTCCAGGTGGTACCTCTCCCTATTTTACTATCATGTCCTAATTTTTTCTTATTCCATTGAGAACAATGAAAACTAAGTTGGGGGGTAATGGAAAATCTATTAAAAAATTTTGAAAGTTATTTTGGAAATCTTTTGCAAAATTTTAGAAAAAAATTGAAAATTTGAAAATCTTTTAAAAGATGTTAGAAAATTTTTGAAAAAATTATGGAGAAAACATTTGATAAATCATGTGCCATGAAAGTAATTCTTGAGCTAAATAGACTAGGAAAAGAATAATAGAGTTAGAAAGCATTTACTAATAACTATAGCGAGTTAAGGAATAAACTAGTTGGTCAGACTTTTAGTGGCCAACTTAGGTCACCTAAAAACTATTAGCACTTCCATCACACATGCACACTAATAAGGTAAACTAGGTATTATTTGTAAGGTCAATTAAAGATTCAATTATTACTAAAAAATAATAATTAATATACACCCCTTCCATGTAACTCAAATTTAAGGAAAGAGCTATCTGCTTGGAAAAAAAAAGAAAGGAAAAAAAAGAGGCAAGTTTTAAATATTAGTTTTTCACTGAGTAACCAGACACCTTCATCTAAGTAAGCATTATTGTTTGCATCAAAATGTAGGTAGTCTGAAATTATTGCCAACCAAAAAAAAGAAGAAAAAAATCCTGGTGGTGTGAAAGCTACCTTAGTCATGTGCTTAAGTTGGGGGGTCTATATAAAATTGACGAAAAGAAGGTGATAAGCGAAGATATAATTATTCATTACAACCTAGCACTAAAATACTAAGTTATCCATTACAAACACAAGTGTTGTAGACCTTTAAATGGAGTCTGAGAAATTTTCAAATAGTTTTGACTATGAAATTTACTTCAGAAACTCAATACCGAGTTAGTGATGCCTAGCTAGCTTCTTTTGACCTTAAGCCTAGATCTTAAGAACAACCTTAATGACACATGTTATAACATTTATACTTATATCTTAATTATATTGCTAAGGGACTAGCAATGACTAAGTTAGGGGGTATGATATGTTTATCAATTATCCCAATTTAGCAATTAAAATAAGCATTAATTAATTTCTATTTATTAAAAATTGATATTTTTATTAGAGTTTTGTAGAAAAGGAGTCCATAGATAGAAAGAGCTTAATTTCTAGAGTCCAACAACATAGACGACACTCAGATCAAAGTTCAAAGGAGCCCAAAATTCAAGTTTGAAGTTAATAATGAATTGCACAATTTTTGAAGAACTGGTCCACCATAGACCAGTCGCTCAGTCTATAGAAATCAGGTTGGTCCACCGACAACCATTGGAGCCGGTCCACAAGCTTGTCCATGGACCAACTACTTCTCGAGCTTTGTTTTTGGCTGCTTGTCACCGCCCACCATCGGAGACATGCTGGAGGAGATGCCGGGGTGCCATCCCTGGTCAGAAAATTTATCGAAAGAACACCTTTTTGGACCGGCCACCATCTTCATTATGTCTGCTTCCCCTGTTGACCGCCAGCCACTTTCCCATGATTGGAGAGCTCGTCGAGCAACCCTTACCACCAGAGAAGCCACCGGCTACCATCTTCCAAGCCATGGTCATGACCCCTATCATGATTTCTTCATGGTTCTCCTATTGCTCGGCTATCACTGCCTTCAAAGAGCCATCACCGACCATCCACCACCTAAGCTCTGCCAACACCATCGACAGCCCTCATCGCCAGCCATCGCCTCCTTTTCTCATCCATCGATGTTTGTCCCACTTTATTCTCCGCCTTGGATCACCATTTTCCTTCTTTGCTCTTCGACCTTAATGTCTATGCCATAGACCACCACCTTTCATCACCTCATACGCCACCTCACACCACTGACTATCCATCGTGATGGGGAGAAGCAAGCTCTCCAAGTTTGATTGGGAGAAGGAGATCTAGGATCAAAATTGAGTCCAGTTCGGGACTCTGTTTATCGAGAAGGAAAGAAGCATGTCAATCCATCAAGATGCACAATTGGATGGCTATGAATTCTCCTCATGATATTTGGCAGATCTTGAGCTCAATTGACTCCAAATTTGATCAGGAGAAAGTCCTAGGTGAGCTCTATAAAAGGATGATCCTGGAAAGCTAGAAAGTATCATCAATTCCACTAGCAATATTTTCTTTTATTTTTCTTCCTGTAATTAGTTTAGATTTAGAGAGAGAGCGAGAGGAAGAGTGAAAAGAGATTCTTCAGAGAGTAGGAGCGGTGTAGAGCCCCAAATCTCCAAGAAGATGTATCCAGGTGCCATGCTCGACTGAGGTGTAGTTTGTAGGGAAGTACAGGTTCTCATGCTTTAGTTTTATATTTAGTTTTCTATTCTATGCAATTAAATAAAGTTTTAAATTTTTTAAAAATTATTTTCTATTTGATTCCATAAAATTAATAATCTAGGTGGGATGGATCATGATCTTGATATGATATGATCTATGCTCAACATAGATAATTAATTCTAGGATCTTTATTTACATATTTTGTTAGGATCTATTCAACTCGATCGTAGGATAGCCTATGCTTGTAGGACGGGCCATGATCCTAACAAGATATAGTTTGTACTTGGCAAGATAGTCTATACCAAAGTTAGCTTGTAAGATTTCAATACAATTATGGACTTTAATTGCTTAGATTAGACCAAATGCATGTTTTATGTTTGTGATTACTTGGAAACCCAAGACATCTTTTTATTACATAAATCCCTCGATCTCATATTTAATTTTAATTAATTAGTTTTAATTAAATTATTATATAACTTTTTAAAATCTAAATATTTATTTGTTTTACTTTCTTTATGAAATTATTATCCTTGATTTTCGAGGATACGATTTTGACTTACTACTAACTATAGTAGTGAGTACATTTCATTTTTGATCACCTACGACAATGATCAAGGAACCATGGGTGACCAAAGAGTTGGAAACTATCATGACGGATCCTCTAGTGATCATGGTTGTAGTGGAAGTTCTCTTGGTCACTACTAGAACACTGTTGGGTAGTGTAGTGGAGAAATGCAGTGCCTGCTATGGCCAGCTTGCCATTAGTCCAGACAATGGCCAGAGTTCTCTCTACCATGGTGAGTTGCTTGCAATTGAGGTGGCCAGAAGATCGTTGGTGAGGCTGGTGGAGATGGGGGGGCTGCTGCATCTACATTGGCACTTCCGAAGGTGGCCTATCCACCAGAGGTAGTTGCCATGGAGGTTGAAGATAGCAGCACAAGTTAGCTTCAAGACTCTCCACCTCATGCCAGTAGGATCCCTAACTTGCTGGCCAGGAGGATAATTGACTACCTTACCCAAAGCTTGTAGGTGGGTAGTGTTTGTCATTGCTATAAGTTCTACCTTTTGGCATGGCTGATGACTTCATTTTTTAGACAAGTGGTTGAAACCAGTGCCATACAACTATGGGAGGAAGTCGAAAGCATGAAGAGAGTGCTTGATAATGGCAAGCATAGACTAAAGGTTGCAGAGGAGCTGTGCACCTCTATGGAGCATGACTGGTCTACAATGGAGGAGGCTAGGTAGATAGCCAAGCAACAGCTAGACCTGTAAATGAGCATGAACAAGGACCTAGTTCTAAAGCTAATGGTTGCCCACTATAACTTTGCTTGGTTCTCAGAGGGTGCTGGGACAAGATCAAGCATGGACGAAGCTTTAGTGGCAGCAGTGTTGCCCAGCATGCAACCCAAAAGGGTGGTGAATTGGGTTTCAAAAACTTTTGCAAGGTATGTGCCAATTCAAAAGCAATTCAAGTGCTAGTGTAATACAAGTGTTATGTGCTCTTCTAGAGAATGCAACAAAAAATAGATAAGTAAATGCAATAAAAGTAAGAGCAAGTAATGAGAGAACAAGCAACCACAAATACCAAGAAGTATAGTGCTTAAGTTCTGGATTTCAAAAAAAACTTGCCATTACTGTTCATCAGAACTTCAAGTGTCGACACTTGGGGTCGACACTTGGTCTCCATGAGTCAACACTTAGTTCTAAAATATTCTTTGGAGCTCTCTAAAAATCTCAGGTGAGTCGACATTTCATCTGATGAGTCAACACTTGAGTCGACACTTTGCTTCCATGAGTCGACACTTGAGGGAATTCTTGAAATTCAACATGTTATGTAAAAAATTTGTCTCATGACTTGAGTCGATCCTTGAGTCGACATATGAGTTGACACTTGAGCTGCATGAGTCGACACTTCAACCGTGCTATCTAAAACTTTTTCTATGTATCAGCTCAGGCTTCTGTAAGTTGATATCTTTAGTCGATATCTTTAGTCGATACTTGCACAGTAAGTCAACACTTTGAGTCGACACTTGCTGAAACTTTCTGAAATTGAACTGAAACTCTGTTGAATCTTCTTCAAACTTAAAACATAAGTCCTTTCAATCCATTCCTATGTACTCAAATCCATTTATTTTTAATATTTTATCCATAAAGAGAATTTCTTCAACTATTTGACAAGCAATCTATTCAGCTAACATAATGAGTATTTTTGTCTAACAAAACACACTTTAATAAACTGTTAGTACTCAAATATATTTAAGTATTTTGTTAATCATCAAAATCAAAACAAGAGTTAGCAAGCAGCCAAACTATCCATCGGAATATAGATAAAGGATCCTAAGGTTCCTATTAGGGCCACCACAAAGGCTCTAACTGAAGATGGCAGTGGAAAGTGCATGACCTCATAATAAAAAGTTATTGGTTTGCTAGCAGGTAACATGCTTCACGGGCTTGGCATGTTGTTCGCTACCATCGATGGGGCCATAGTGGTAGAATCTTCTTGCAAGTAGTATGAATTACCTATTGTTGCTAGTGAGGCACCCTACAAGGCGAGCAAGGCACCCTATGATGCGAGCATGTCATCTAGTGCTACTAGTGAGGTGTTAGTGAAGGAGGGCAAGACAATTCCTTCTTTGGGAGGTAAGGCCGCATGCAAAGGAAGGGCTTACAGGGGACACAATGGTCCATTGAGCCAACTAGAGACCTGTGGCTCGAATTGGCCCTCTTGCAAAGAAGATTGATAGATGCAAAAGAGGTCATGACCTCCAAGTGGGCTGCTAGGATTGATGATGCTTGCCATCTAGCAACACCATGTGCCCACGTGGTCGAGGTAGAGGTGAAGGCTAATGATCTCGAGGTGGAGCTCGCCCATACTTCAAGGGGTCGACAAAGCTCAGGCACCATCAAGGAGAGACCTCCTAAGAGCGTGCACAATCCTTTGACCATCAGGGAGGCTCATGGATTATCTAGGGTGGTAGACAAGGCACTCGTGCAAGGGTATGACTTCAGCTTCAGGGTGTGTGAACTCATCATATGGGGTCATTTCCCTAAAGTGAGAGGAGCAACCGAGCCACTTATCTCCTGCAATGCTATGCCCGAGGAGATTGTCCTTGTAGTGGAGCATAGGAGGGAAAGATTGAGGAAGGCCTTCTTACGTCCACTACCCAAGATTACCAAGCTCTCCCTCCTAAGAAGTCATTCAACCAAGCCAAGATGCCCACTACCCAAGATTACCACTTGGCTTGGATGAGGAGGGGGCATCTTGTCCTTGCAGTGGTTCGAAGCAACCCGCTCCTAAGTCCATTATCCAAGATTACCACTTGGGATTTCTACTATATCCCCCACCGAAATACAGTCGGATTGTTTTAACAAGCTCACAATCCAATCCTAACTCCCTTTGGTTTTCAAACCAGGCTCACCAAAGAAACCCAACATTTGGTTTTACCAGGATCACCAAGAACCTAACACTTGGTTTTACCAGGATCACCAAGAACCTATTTGATTTTTAAACCGAGCTCACCAATAACCCAATAATTTAGAAAAGAATTGTAAAGAGAAAGCAACAAAATGACAAATAGATGTTATTAGATGGATGCCGATGCAGCTCAAGAGAAGCCCTATTGATTTCTCTTCAATGCACTTGAATGGCTTCTTTAACTTCTTCAATAATTGCTTCAAGCTTCTGAAGTGAGTTAGTGAAGACTTGAAGACTATCTTGAATGCTCTTAGTGCTCTCTTGCTCTCAAGATTTCTTTAATATTCAAAATAAGCATTCTCTATTCAAAAGTTATCCCAATTCTTCATTTATAGTGTCTTGTACCCTTCTTAGATAGTTTTAGTCGTTGTAGACCATTGGGATGTGATACTTAACCGTTGGAGCACTTTTTGGATTCAAATTTCAAGTTCTGGAACTAGCCGTTATAAGCCTAAAATTGACCTTCGAGTTAGCTCGGATCTACTCGAGTCAGCCCGGATCTACTCGAGTCAGCTCAGATATACTTGAGTCGGCTTGGATCTACTCGAGTCGGCTCGAATCCATAGAGTAGTTCTGGTCGAGTCACTTAGCTTCATTTGGATCGGCTCGGTTTCTCAGTAGCTTGATTCCTTACTCTGGAAGAGTCGGCTCGCCTACTTCGAGTTGGCTCGGATTCACAGATGTTCAAAACTGTACTCTGGAAGAGTCAGCTCAGGTTCCTCCGGGTTGGCTCTCCTGGTTGTTCACTCAGAACACTTCTTTCTGGACTTTGGAGGAGTCGGCTCGAATCTCTGAAGAGTCGACTCGGATGTTTGACAGAATAACATAGTTGACTCAGACTTCCTTCGGGTTAGCTCAGTTGTTTGATTCAGAAAATCATATTCTGGACAAGTCGGCTCGGGTCCCTTAGAGTCAACTCAGATATCTACATGCCAGATCCTTCATGCGTGCCATGTGCCAAAATCAGCTCCTTTGCTTCGAGTTGGCTTGGATGAGTTCTTCATTGAAATTTTAGTTGTTCTCTAGAATTCATCCAGCAAGACTTTAAACATTCAAGATACTTTCAAACTCTTCTAACAACATTCGTTGATAAATTTTAAGCTTGAAACACATCTAGAAGTAACCTGTTTTCATGATTTTTTCTTAACTTTTCTTTGGGTTCTTCTTTACATGATATACTTTAACACAACTTATAATAGAAAATAAGATTGTAGGAGTTGGATTTTGATCATATGAATCATCCTACAAAAACTTGTAAAACACTTAAAGAGTTGTTAGCAAAACAAATACATGCTCCAATGTTTTGTTATCATCAAAATCACTCAAGGGATCAACACTGATTCTCAAGGAATGAAAAATCAACTTTTCTTCCACTAGTGACAAGATGGCTTCCCATAAGAATTACTTGCTTAAGAGGAACTGGCTGCTCTTGATGATGTTCTTCCTGAGATTCATGAAGGGTCAGCTCATCTGCTCTTCTTTTTGATCTCCTTTCTTCTTGGATTGAACTCGGTGCCGCACGCTTCATCTTTTGGCTATGGCCTTTCTTGGTGCCATTAGGATAAAATCTAAGAAGGGAATGGGAGGATTTGAGTGATCCTAGGAAAGGAAGGAAGTGTGCCCCCTTAGGGTTTTATTGGAACAGTGAAAAGGAAAGTGAAAAGAATTTTTAGGGCAGTCGGCTTATAAGGGTACCCGACATTCGAGTCGGCTCGAGCCAAAATGTAGAAACATGGAAAAAGTTCCTATCTCTAAGGCTACACTACATAAGATGGTTGATAACCTTAGATTGGTGATGGAGGTTTTCTAGATTATTTTTTCTTAATTTTGATGAAATTAGGTCAAAAATTCTAAAAAGGGTCACATAGGCCTAATTCTTCTTTAATCATCTAAAATCTATCTTCATTAAGTGGCTTTGTAAAGATGTCAGCTAATTGATTTTTAGTTGGAACAAATTCAAATTCAATATTACCATTTAGAACATGATCCCTAATAGAATGATACCTAATTTCAATATGTTTAGTTCTAGAATACTGAATTGGATTCTTTGTTAAATTAATAGTACTTGTGTTATCACATTTGATTGAAATTTTAGTTTGAATAACATCATAATCTTTTAGCTATTGCTTAATCCAAAGCACTTGAGCATAGAACTTCCTGCAGCCACATCTCTGCCTTAATAGTAGATAGTGCCACGAAGTTTTATTTCTTACAGTGCCATGAGATTAGGTTCAACCCTAGAAACTAACATGTACCACTAATGCTTTTTCTATCAATTTTATATCCATCATAATTAACATCAGAATAACTAATTAAATTTAATGAAGATTGCTTAGAATATTATAGACCAAGATTACTTGTTCCTTTAAGATATCTTATGATTCTTTTAAGGGCAAGTATATTTGATTTTTTTGGATTAGATTGAAATCTAGCACATATACAAATACTAAACAAGATATCCGATCAACTAGCTATTAAATACAATAATGATCCAATTATACCTCGATAAAGCTTTTGATCAATGTTGTTTCCATCTTCATCCTTGTCAAGTCTACAGGTAGGGCTCATTGGTGTGCCAATTTCTTTGACTGACTCCATACCAAACTTCTTGATAATCTCATTGATGTACTTAGCTTGGTTGATGAGTATTCCTTCCTTTGTTTGTTTAATTTTAAGTCCAAGGAAGTAGGTCAACTCACCCATTAAGCTCATTTCAAATTTGCCCTGCATAAGCTTAGCAAATTCTCCACACAAATTTTCATTAGTTGCACCAAAAATTATATTTACATAAATCTATACAACTAACATATCATTATCTTTTCTTTTAATGAATAGAGTTGTGTCTACACTACCTCTAATAAAATCATTTTCAAGTAAGAATTTACTTAATTTATCATACCATGCTCTAGGTGCTTATTTTAAACCATACAATGCTTTGTTGAGTTTGAAAACATGATTAGGAAAAGCATGATTTTCAAATCCTGGAGGTTGTTCTACAAAAATTTCTTCTAAAATATAGCTATTTAAAAATATGCTTTTCACATCCATTTAAAATAATTTGAAATCCATGTAGCAAGCAAATGCAAGTAATAATCTAATGGCTTCTAATCTTGCTACAGGTGCATAGGTTTTATCAAAATCTATTTTTTCTTCCTGATTATAACCTTTGGCAACTAATCTAGTTTTATTTTTAATTACATTCCTTTTTTCATCTAATTTATTCCTATATACCCATTTGGTGCCTATAACAAGATGTTTAAAAGGTTTAGCTACTAAGGTCCATACATTATTTCTTTTAAATTGATTAAGTTCTTCATGCATGGCCATCATCCAATTTGGATCACTTTCTGCTTCTTCTATATAATTAGGTTCTATTTATGAGACAAATGCAAGAAATCATGTGCATCTTTAAATGAGGATCTAGTTCTAACACCTTGTGTGGGATTATCTATAATTAACTCTTTAGGGTGGTGATGTACATACCTCCATTCCTTAGGTAAATCACCATATTCTTTGCTTACCATTTCATCTCCTCCTTCTACTTGTTTGTCCTTTAAGCTCATGTTCTTCATTGCTTCATCAATTGTACCTGCATCATTATCCATGCACTCTTCTTTTCTAGAAGGTGAGGGGTTAGTTTCATCAAATATCACATGAATAGACTCTTCAATAGTTAATGTTCTTTTATTAAAAACTCTATATGCTTTGCTAGAAGTTGAATAACCAAGAAATATTCCTTTATCAGATTTAGCATCAAATTTTTCAAGGTTATCCTTACCATTATTCAATACAAAGCATTTATAACCAAAAACATAAAACTAATTTATATTAGATTTTCTATCATTCCAAAATTCAAAGGAGGTTTTCTTTAAAATAGGTCTAATCAAAACATGGTTTAGTATATAGCATGCAATGTTCATAGCTTCTACCAAAAATATCTTGGAAGATTGCCTTCACATAACATAGTTTAGGCCACTCTTCCAATGTTCTATTTTTTCACTCTACAACACCATTTTGTTGTGGTGTTCTAGGAGCTAAGAAGTTGTGATCAATGCCATGTTCAGTGCAAAACTCTTCAAAATATTGATTTTCAAATTCAGTGCCATGATTACTTCTAATTGAAGCAACTAAAAAAATTTTCTGATTTGAAACTTTCTTGTAAAATTTTTGAAATACTTTAAAAACTTTATCTTTATGTACAATAAATAAGACCCATGTGAATCTTGGAAAATCATTTACTATCACAAGTCCATATTTCATACCTATTAGGCTCATGGTCCTAGTTGGTCCAAATAAATCCATATGTAGTAGCTCTAAAGGTCTTGAAGTTGAAACAATATTTTTTTATTTAAAACTCTCCCTAGTTTGTTTACCAAATTGGCATGAATCGCAAACATGTTCAAAATCAACTTTAAATTTAGGTAAACCTCTAATTAAATCTTTGAAAATTAATTTGGCTAAAGTATGCATGCTAGTATTACCTAATCTTCTATGCCATAGTAAGCTAGATTTCTTGGTTTTAGCATTCATTGCCACTAGACTTGTACTACTAGACATGGCTAGATCATTTAAGTCTACTACATAAATGTTTCCAAATCTATGACCAATAAAATTAGTGCTAGAATCAGGAGAGCTAGTTACTATACACATTGAAGATTCAAAGACAACTTTGAAGCCTTTATCACAAAGTTGACTTATGCTTAATAAATTATGCTTCAACTTGTCTACTAGCAATACATTTTCAATAAAGTGGTAGGGGTGATTTTGATCTTACCAATGCCAATGATCTTCCCCTTACCGTTGTTGCCAAATATTACAATCCACCTTCTTTCATTTTTACGGTGATGAATTGTTCTGTGTCACCCATCATATGTCTTGAATAGCCACTATCCAGATACCATCTTTTCTTTGAGTTTTGGGTGCAAGACATTCCTGCAAGATAATCAAGTAATACTTTTACATACCCAAGCTTTCTTGGATCCTTGAAGGTTAGTAGGAGTGGTCATTCAGAAATCCAAATCTTTTTCACTTTAGTTTTACTTTTCTTCTTCAGATAGCATTTAAAAGATTTATGACCAACCCCATTACAAGAATAGCAAACAACTTTTGACTTTTGATAAGATGTAAAAGTTGAAAACTTTGATGCAAAAGGGTTTGGAGCTGAAAACATTGATATATAAGATTTTGAAGCTGAAAACTTATTTGCATTCAAAGAATTGTAACCAATTCTAGCTCTATTATTTAAATTTTTTTAATTTTTTAAAATCAGCTCAAGCTCATTTGTACCTAAAGTCAATTTGTCAACTAAGGGCTTGAGTCGACTCATTTCATTTTGCAAGCTTTTATTCTTTTCAAAGCATTCATCTTTTTCAACTTGCAAAACTTTATATTTTTAAAAAATAGAGCTTAGTTCATTTTATAAAAGTTTGTTCTTTTTTGAAATTTTATTCTTCTCATTTATTAAAACATCATTATTATTTTTCAAGATTTTAATCTTTAAGCCAGCCTTTTTATATTCGGATAAAAGCTCATAAAATGCAATATGTAACTCTTCACATGTAAATTCATTATTGGGTTCTGGAGAAGTTACCTCATCTTCTAAACCCATCAAACAAATATTTTCCAACTTTGTGGTCTCTTCCTCTTCTTCATTTGATGTGGATTCATCGCTATCGCTCCATGTAGCCACCATCACTTTCTTCTTCTTCTTTTTGAATCCTTTCTTCAATGTAGGGCATTCAGAACAGTAATGCCTCGATTTTTTACATTCATAGCAAATTGGTTATTGCTCCTTATCTCTTTCTTTGTCCTCCTTCTCTTTGCTATGATCCCCCTTTCTAAAGTGTTTCCTCCAGTGCCTTAACTTCTTCTTGCCCATAAATTTTTTGAATCTCCTCATGATTAGAGGAATGTCATCATCTTCAAGTTCTTCATTAGAGGAGGGGCTTTCTTCATCTTTCTCTTCAATAGCTATAGCTTTGAAAGCTATTGATTTCTTCTTTTTGATGTCATCATTGCTGCGGTGTTGTATTGTAAGCTCGTGTGTGATTAATGATCCGAGAAGCTCATCTAATGGGAGTGTGTTCAGGTCCTTGGCTTCTTGAATTGCAGTGACCTTGGGATCCCATTTGTTCGATAATGACTAAGATCTTCTGCACAAGGTCTGCATTTGAATATTTCCTGCCAAGACTACTTAAGCCGTTAATAATATCTATAAATCTTGAGAACATGACAGATATTATTTCATTAGGCTCCATCTTAAATAGTTCATAACTATGCACAAGAATATTTATTTTGGAGGTTTTAACTTGAGAAGTGCCTTCATGGATAACTTCAAGTTTATCCCAAATTTCCTTTGCTGAAATGTAAGTGAAAATCCGGTTAAACTCGTTAGTGTCCAAAGCACAATATAAAAGATTCATTGCTTTGGCATTCAATTCACCCATCTTCATGTCATGTTCATCCTATTACCGCCTAGACCACCCTGGCTCGTAGCTGTGGATGACCTCAGATGGTGCCCTTGGCACTCGAGATCCTGCTCACGTGGGCAGACATGCAAAATAGAGTAAATACCTGGGCCGGTGATCCTGGCAGGGGTACTCCGATGCTCATGTCATAGACGATCCAGGGGAACAGATCCTCCTGGTCGAGCCCCATAGATGGACTCCATGCTAGGAGGAGAAGATTAATGAACTTGGAGAGTATGAGTGGGTCAAGAGTAGGGTGAGCAAGGTGGCAGTCAAGGAGAGTTCGAGTTGGTCGGCTATGCCTGTCGAGGTTCTTTCGACGAACCTCCGGTAGCCACTCGATTGATTCCCCGTACGTTGCCCCTCCCTTGCCCGTATGTTCACTTACCTCCCTGGGAACCTTGGAGAGTCCCTTTTAATCCAAGAAGGATGCATGCCGCCAACCTTGGGATCCTCGCCGATTTGTTACGGGTGCATGCGGTAGCATCCGGTGCCATGCACGAGGTTCCTTTCTTCATTCATGATAAAGAACCTACTATGCGCTATGTCCTTCCCTCTGGTCGCTCCACTTTGGAAAACCTAGCAGGACCTTGATCGGGGAACCATCACCCCCTGGATCCGAATCCTCTAGGTAGACTTCCTCTTCTGGGTGGCACAGATGGTCGGCGGGGGGCACAATGCCTCGATTAGATGACCCCTTCCCCTTCGGTGAAAGTAGCAGCTGGAGTAGTTATTGCGCTCAGGCGGGTGCTCCTCCATAGTCCGTGGGTAGCTTACCACCACCTAGGGAAGGTGGTGATGTCCCCTAGCAGCCGACACTTTCGTCTGAGGTGGGACTAAGCTGGAGAGGTGGAGCTCAACTTAGGCCATGGTGTCTCGACCTTGTGGGAGCCAACCTAGCGAAGGAGTTCGAAGAGAGTTGAAGCTCAACTTTGGCTAGGGCATCTCGACCTTGCAGGAGCCAACCTGGTGAAGGAGTTCAAAGAGAGGTGGAGTTCGACTTCGACCAGGATGTCTCGACCTCACGAGAGCCAACCTGGAGAAAGAGTTCGAAGAGAGGCGGAGCTCGACTTTGGCCAAGGCGTCTCAACCTTGCGAGAGCCAACCTGGCGAAGGAGTCCAAAGAGAGGTGGAGCTCGACTTCGGCCATAGCATCTCAACCTCACAGGAGGCAACCTAGCGAAGGAGTATGAATAAAGGAAGAGCTTGACTTCAACCAAGGTGTCTTAACCTCGCAGGAGCTAGCCCGGCGAAGGAGTCCGAAGAGAGGCGGAGCTCGACTTTGGCCAAGGCGTCTCGACCTCGCAGGAGCCAACCTGGCGAAGGAGTCCGAAGAGACGTGGAGCTCGACTTCGATTAGGGCATCTCGACCTCGCGGGAGCCAACCTGGTGAAGGAGTTTGAAGAGTGATGGAGCTTGATTTTAGCCAAGGCATCTCGACCTCATGGGAGCCAACTTGGCGAAGGAGTCCAAACAGAGAGACGTCCGACATGGCAACTTGCTCCAACGTGGCATCTGACATGGGTTCCATGTCAGCGATACTGCCACATCATTTGCTCTCACTCCTAAGCCCTGTTGGCACCCGGTGCTCGGGGCAAAGGGAGTAAATGCGGTGCTGATATGGAAAGGCAAAAATTTTGGACCATTATTGCCATGATCGTCGGTGCCTCATGGAGCAGGCCCTCGAGCCAACACGGTGGTGACACGTGGGTTCGTTCGAGTAGGCTTTATAGCCATTACAAAATTTGAAGTGGTCATGGGCTAACTGAATGGCCATCCTCGATCGATTGCTGACATGTGGTGAGGATCTGAGGTGGTGACAGGATGGTTTTGGTTTGGTCACCTCGAAGGAAAAGAGAGTACCTCACAGGCATCAATTTTTCAAACTTTTTATGCCCACTGGTGAACTAGAGACCTTCTTTTCTTTCCTTCGGGTGCAGAAAATCACCAGGTTAGTCCTCCGCAACCTTCTTCTATCCTCAAGGTCTCCTTGGCATCCGGCTTTCTTCATTAGTCCTTCCTCTTTCTTGCTTCTTTGCTTGTGATAACCCCTTCCGACCGTCGCTTCTATTTCTCTACCAATCCCATTGAGGTGGGCCCCTCCCGACCGAGAACTCCCTCCTCTTCTGATGATGAGAAGGAGATCCCGATCAAAGTTTGTAGGAACCTCTGTCCCGGTGGGATTGTGATCAGGGAGCCTGGGGCTCATTCCCCTCTTCCTTCCATTCCTTCTATCCTTGAAGCTTCTCCCATAGTTCCTCCTGAGCTTTCTCGTTCATCGAGTCCTAGTGGGGTCACCTTGGTGATAACTGGGGAGGACCTCACCATCATCCAGGAGGCCTATGGCATCCCAAGTTCCATTCAGCTTTCGACTCCTCAGCCGGGAGAGTGGGTCACTTCCAATGGCCCAGGCCGAATAGCCCTCTACGAGGAATTCCTCGTAGTGGGTCTTCGGTTCCCTTTCCACCCTTTCTTTCTCTTTGTCCTCAGCTACTACCGCTTGGTTCCGACTCAGCTGGTTTCGAATGCAGTGAGGACCATCTTCTGCTTCATTGTGCTATGTCACATTCATGGGACTGTTGCTTGTTTCTCCCTCTTCAGGGCCATTTTCATCCTGAAGCGCCACCCAACCGAGGATGAGTGGTGGTTCATTTCTCCCCGCTCGAAGGGTATTATATTTGAGCTCCCCTCTTCCATCAAAGGATGGAAGAGCAGGTACTTTTTTGCTTCTATCGAGGGGGTTGACTGGGTCTGGAGCCACCTAGATCGGACCTCGAACATGAACTCCATCATCGAAGTGGCTGATCGGGAGATATATGAGCAGCTCCATGCCGACCAGGTCCCCTCTCTAGAGGTTCTGCTAACGGAGCAGAACCTCTTCGAAGCTGGAGGAAGCCCAATCCAGGAATTGGGTGAATTTGGCTCAAACTTTACTCTTCCTTCTTCCAGGTCTGTATGGTCTTCGAGGCTGACCTCAGCTTCTTTTTCCTTTGTAGGCATGAAGCTCTCCATAGATCAGATCATCCAGCAAGCACAAAGGAGGAGGATGCCAGGGGGGGCCACGAGAGTC
The DNA here is from genome assembly GCA_021397845.1 of Areca catechu. Lineage (NCBI taxonomy): Eukaryota > Viridiplantae > Streptophyta > Magnoliopsida > Arecales > Arecaceae > Areca > Areca catechu. The sequence continues at coordinate 148,134,634 of CM038045.1, read as the reverse complement.
CCCTTCGAAGAGGGCTCGACAGGATGCCAGTCTAAGACCCGGGCACACCATATCTCTCAGCCTGGGCCGGGGTGCGGCCCTTCTAGTGCAGGATCTGTCGAGGTGACAAGCTTCGCCTCCAGCTCAGGACTCCACCGTGGATGCACGGGCCAATCCTGCAGCAGTCGTCATTGCCACCATGCCTCCACCTCCCGAGATAACTGAGGTAGAGCCGTTGGTTGAAGAGAGGGCGATGCTTCCACCGACGGTGCCATCCACTATAGCCACAAGCTCAACAAGGGGTTGGAGATGTCCTTAGCAACCTTTGAGGACCCGTCGATAGCTCATGCCTGTAAGAAGTTTGGCTCCGAGAGGTTACCCTTTGAGATGCTGCTCAACTCCTCAGTGACCGGCGACCAGTCCCTGGCTTAGTGGATGACGGAGTTCACCATTCAGTCACGTGACCGATGTGAGAGGGGAGGGAGGCCTCTTCCATATGCCATCCTCGGCACCTTCCCTCACCTCTTCACGGTAAGGCTCTCAGCTCTTCTTTTATTTTCTATTTTTCTTCTTCTTACTGACCCCGTCATCCTCACAGCTCAGCACGGACCCTCTCCTAATCTATGATTACTGCAATTACTGGATCAAGAAGGAGAAACAGAAGGAACTGGAGCTAAAGTCGGCCATGGCCGAGGCCAGAGAAAAAACCTCTTGAGCCCAGGATGCTGAAGAAAAGAATCGGGAGCTGAGGGAGGAGATAGCTGGTGCCAGAAGGATAATCAAGGACCTCGAGGCTTCTTTGGCTCGGGAGAGGGACCGGGTTAAACATCGGTCTGAAGAGCTCAAGGAAGAGATGGCTTGTGCCAAGGAGCCAAAGACCGATGTTACCAAGGTAGCAGAGTGGGCCAAAAATCTCCTGGTCTAGCTCGAGGCCGTGCGGTCCTAGGCTACTGCTGTTGAGGAGAAGGCCGCGAGTGTGGTGACTCAGGTGGAGGCTACTAGAAAAGAGGCCACCGAGGCGGTCCCCAAGTTCAAGGCCTCCAAGGTTTATGTTGATGAGGTCGAGGAGGCCATCATCGACTCGTTTGCCAAAGGCTTTGAGCACTACAAGTCTAAGGTCACCCATACATTCCCCGAACTGAACTTGGAAGACCTGGTCTTTCTGGTGGCACCAGCCAAAGGTCCCAGCGAGACTATGGCCACTGGAGTAGAGGAAGGGCTCTCAGCCACTGCTGAAGCTACCCTCGGTGGAGGTCGAGGTAGATGTTGTCACACCCAGTCACCGCCCTGGGAAGGAACCGGCGAACTAGGGGCCTTTAGCTTATACTTTTTCTTCTTTCCCTTTTTCACTCGGACTGCCTGACCTGTCGGGGGTCCGACTTTGCTGTATTCACTTTGGAATTAATGAAGAG